>CAWVNO010001900.1:1200000-1839000 GCA_963930645.1 Salticus scenicus | reverse complement strand
AATGTAACAAAGACTACAAATGTAACAAAGACTACAAATGTAAACAGACTCTAAATGTAAACAAAGATTTGGAATGTAAGCAAAGACTCAATGTAAGCAAAGACTACAAATATAAACAAAGACTACAAATGTAAACAAAAATTTTAAATAGTGTAAACAGACTGAAAATGTAAAAAACTACAAATGTAAACAAAGTCTACAAAAGTAAACAATGACTACAGATGTAAACAATGACAAAATGTAAACAAAGACTTAAAATGTAAACAGATTCCAAGACTACAAATGTAAAAAAATGCTCTAAACAGGAACAAACTCTAAATGTAAACAAAGAGTGCAATTGTCAAAAGAGACTACAAATGTAAACAAAGACTTTAAATGTAAACAAAGTCTACAAATGTAACAAAGACTACCAATGTAAACAAAGACTACAAATGTAAACAAACACTCTAAATGTAACCAAACTCTAAATGTAAACAAAGACTTCAAACGTAAATAAATACTCGAAATATAAACAAAGACTCGAAATGTAAACAAAGGCTACAAATGTAAACAAAGACTAAGTGTAAACAAAGTCTGCAAATGTAAACAAAGACTAAATGTAAACAAAGACTACAGATGTAAAGAAAGTCTACAAATATAAACAAACACTCTACATGTAAACAAAGACTACAAATGTAAACACTCTAATTGTAAACAAACACTAGAAATGTAAACACTCTAAATGTAAACAAAGACTACAAATATAAACAGAGACTGTAAATTTGAAAAAGACTACAAATGTAAACAAAGACTATGTGTAAACAAAGACTATAAATGTAAGCAATGACTCTAAATGTAAAAAGGACTACGAATGTAAACGAAGACTATAAATATAAACAGACTCTTAATGTAAACAAAGACTGCAAATATAAACAAAGATTCTAAATGTAAAAAACTACAAATATAAACAAAGACTAAATGTAAACAAAGACTGCAAATGTAAACAAAGACTAAATATAAACAAAGACTACAGATGTAAAGAAAGTCTACAAATATAAACAAACACTCTAAATGTAAACAAAGACTACAAATGTAAACACTCTAATTGTAAACAAACACTAGAAATGTAAACACTCTAAATGTAAACAAAGACTAGAAATATAAACAGAGATTCTAAATTTGAAAAAGACTACAAATGTAAACGGAGACTCTAAATGTAAACAAGGACTAACTGTAAACGGAGACTGTAAATGTAAACAAACACTACAAATGTAAACAGACTCTAAATGTAAACAAAGATTTTAAATGTAAGCAAAGACTCAAATGTAACAAAGACTACCAATGTAAACAAACACTCTAAATGTAACCAAACTCTAAATGTAAACAAAGACTTCAGACGTAAACAAATACTCGAAATATAAACAAAGACTCCAAATGTAAACAAAGACTGCATATATAAACAAAGACTCGAAATGTAAACAAAGGCAACAAATGTAAACAAAGACTAAGTGTAAACAACGACTATAAATGTAAGCAAAGACTCTAAATGTAAAAAGGACTACGAACGTAAACAAAGACTATAAATATAAACAGACTCTTAATGTAAACAAAGACTGCAAATATAAACAAAGACTCTAAATGTAAACAAAGTCTACAAATGTAACAAAGACTACCAATGTAAACAAAGACTACAAATGTAAACAAACACTCTAAATGTAACCAAACTCTTAATGTAAACAAAGACTTCAAACGTAAACAAATACTCGAAATATAAACAAAGACTCGAAATGTAAACAAAGAATGAAAATATAAACAAAGACTCTAAATATAAACAAAGGCTACAAATGTAAACAAAGACTAAGTGTAAACAAAGACTATAAATGTAAGCACAACTGTAAATGTAAAAAGGACTACGAACGTAAACAAAGTCTATAAATATAAACAGACTCTTAATGTAAACAAAGACTGCAAATATAAAAAAAGACTCTAAAGTAAACAAAGGCTACAAATGAAAAAAGTCTAAGTGTAAACAAAGACTACAAATGTAAGCAAAAACTCTAAATGTAAACAAGGACTACAAACTTAAACAAAGATTACAAATGTAAACAAATACTCTAAAAGTAAGCAAACTCTAAATGTAAACAAAGACATCAAACGTAAACAGTGACTCTAAATGTAAAAAACTACAAATATAAACAAAGACTAAATGTAAACAAAGACTGCAAATGTAAACAAAGACTAAATATAAACAAAGACTACAGATGTAAAGAAAGTCTACAAATATAAACAAACACTCTACATGTAAACAAAGACTACAAATGTAAACACTCTAATTGTAAACAAACACTGGAAATATAAACACTCTAAATGTAAACAAAGACTAGAAATATAAACAGAGACTCTAAATTTGAAAAAGACTACAAATGTATACCGAGACTCTAAATGTAAAGAATGACTAACTGTAAACGGAGACTGTAAATGTAAACAAAGACTACAAATGTAACAAAGACTACAAATGTAAACAGACTCTAAATGTAAACAAAGATTTGAAATGTAAGCAAAGACTCAGTGTAAGCAATGACTACAAATATAAACAAAGATTACAAATGTAAACAAAAATTCTAAATAGTGTAAACAGACTGAAAATGTAAAAAACTACAAATGTAAACAAAGTCTACAAAAGTAAACAATGACTACAAATGTAAACAATGACAAAATGTAAACAAAGACTTAAAATGTAAACAGATTCTAAGACTACAAATGTAAAAAAAATGTTCTAAACAGGAACAAACTCTAAATGTAAACAAAGAGTACAATTGTCAAAAGAGACTACAAATGTAAACAAAGAATCTAAATGTAAGCAAAGTCTGCAAATGTAACAAAGACTACCAATGTAAACAAAGACTACTAATGTAAACAAAGACTACAAATGTAAACAAACACTCTAATTGTAACCAAACTCTAAATGTAAACAAAGACTTCAAACGTAAACAAGTACTCGAAATATAAACAAAGACTCGGAATATAAACAGAGACTGCAAATATAAACAAACACTCTAATTGTAACCAAACTCTAAATGTAAACAAAGACTTCAAACGTAAACAAGTACTCGAAATATAAACAAAGACTCGGAATATAAACAGAGACCGCAAATATAAATAAAGACTCTAAATGTAAACAAAGGCTACAAATGTAAACAAAGACTAAGTGTAAACAAAGACTATAAATGTAAGCAAAGACTCTAAATGTAAAAAGGACTATGAATGTAAACAAAGACTATAAATATAAACAGACTCTTAATGTAAACAAAGACTGCAAATATAAACAATGACTACAAATATAAACAAAGACTACAAATGTAAACAAAAATTCTAAAAACTATAAACAGACTGAAAATGTAAAAAACTACAAATGTAAACAAAGTCTACAAAAGTAAACAATGACTACAAATGTAAACAATGACAAAATGTAAACAAAGACTTAAAATGTAAACAGATTCTAAGACTACAAATGTAAAAAAATGCTCTAAACTGGAACAAACTCTAAATGTAAACAAAGAGTGCAATTGTCAAAAGAGACTACAAATGTAAACAAAGACTTTAAATGTAAACAAAGTCTACAAATGTAACA
Source organism: Salticus scenicus (assembly GCA_963930645.1). Taxonomy (NCBI): domain Eukaryota; kingdom Metazoa; phylum Arthropoda; class Arachnida; order Araneae; family Salticidae; genus Salticus; species Salticus scenicus. The sequence continues at coordinate 1,835,390 of CAWVNO010001900.1, read as the reverse complement.
AAGACTACCAATGTAAACAAAGACTACAAATGTAAACAAACACTCTAAATGTAACCAAACTCTAAATGTAAACAAAGACTTCAAACGTAAATAAATACTCGAAATATAAACAAAGACTCGAAATGTAAACAAAGGCTACAAATGTAAACAAAGACTAAGTGTAAACAAAGACTGCAAATGTAAACAATGACTAAATGAAAACAAAGACTACAGATGTAAAGAAAGTCTACAAATATAAACAAACACTCTACATGTAAACAAAGACTACAAATGTAAACACTCTAATTGTAAACAAACACTAGAAATGTAAACACTCTAAATGTAAACAAAGACTACAAATATAAACAGAGACTCTAAATTTGAAAAAGACTACAAATGTAAACAGAGACTCTAAATGTAAACAAGGACTAACTGTAAACGGAGACTCTAAATGTAAACAAAGACTACAAATGTAACGGACTACAAATGTAAACAGACTCTAAATGTAAACAAAGATTTTAAATGTAAGCAAAGACTCAATGTAAGCAATGACTACAAATATAAACAAAGACTACAAATGTAATCAAAAATTCTAAATAGTATAAACAGACTGAAAATGTAAAAAACTACAAATGTAAACAAAGTCTACAAAAGTAAACAATGACTACAAATGTAAACAATGACAAAATGTAAACAAAGACTTAAAATGTAAACAGATTCTAAGACTACAAATGTAAAAAAATGCTCTAAACAGGAACAAACTCTAAATGTAAACAAAGAGTACAATTGTCAAAAGAGACTGCAAATGTAAACAAAGAATCTAAATGTAAACAAAGTCTACAAATGTAACAGACTACAAATGTAAACAAACACTCTAAATGTAACCAAACTCTAAATATAAACAAAGACTTCAAACGTAAAAAAATACTCGAAATATAAACAAAGACTCGAAATGTAAACAAAGACTGCAAATATAAACAAACACTCTAAATGTAAACAAAGACTACAAATGTAAACACTCTAATTGTAAACAAACACTAGAAATGTAAACACTCTAAATGTAAACAAAGACTAGAAATATAAACAAACACTCTAAATGTAAACAAACTCTAAATGTAAACAAAGACTTCAAACGTAAAAAATACTCGAAATATAAACAAAGACTCGAAATGTAAACAAAGACTGCAAATGTAAACAAAGACTAAATGTAAACAAAGACTACAGATGTAAAGAAAGTCTACAAATATAAACAAACACTCTAAATGTAAACAAAGACTACAAATGTAAACAAAGACTAAGTGTAAACAAAGACTATAAATGTAAGCAATGACTCTAAATGTAAAAAACTACAAATATAAACAAAGACTAAATGTAAACAAAGACTGCAAATGTAAACAAAGACTAAATATAAACAAAGACTACAGATGTAAAGAAAGTCTACAAATATAAACAAACACTCTAAATGTAAACAAATACTACAAAAGTAAACACTCTAATTGTAAACAAACACTAGAAATGTAAACACTCTAAATGTAAACAAAGACTAGAAATATAAACAGAGACTCTAAATTTGAAAAAGACTACAAATGTAAACGGAGACTCTAAATGTAAACAAGGACTAACTGTAAACGGAGACTCTAAATGTAAACAAAGACTACAAATGTAACAAAGACTACAAATGTAAACAGACTCTAAATGTAAACAAAGATTTTAAATGTAAGCAAACACTCAATGTAAGCAATGACTACAAATATAAACAAAGACTACAAATGTAAACAAAAATTCTAAATAGTATACAAAGACTGAAAATGTAAAAAAATACAAATGTAAACAAAGTCTACAAAAGTAAACAATGAGTACAAATGTAAACAATGAATACAAATGTAAACAATGACAAAATGTAAACAAAGACTTAAAATGTAAACAGATTCTAAGACTAAAAATGTAAAAAAAATGCTCTAAACAGGAACAAACTCTAAATGTAAACAAAGAGTGCAATTGTCAAAAGAGACTACAAATGTAAACCAAGAATCTAAATGTAAACAAAGTCTACAAATGTAACAAAGACTACCAATGTAAACAAAGACTAACAATGTAAACAAACACTCTAAATGTAACTAAACTCTAAATGTAAACAAAGACTTCAAACGTAAATAAATACTCGAAATATAAACAAAGACTCTAAATGTAAACAAAGGCTACAAATGTAAACAAAGACTAAGTGTAAACAAAGACTATAAATGTAAGCAAAGACTCTAAATGTAAAAAGGACTACGAATGTAAATAAAGACTATAAATATAAACAGACTCTTAATGTAAACAAAGACTGCAAATATAAACAATGACTACAAATATAAACAAAGACTACAAATGTAAACAAAAATTCTAAATAGAATAAACAGACTGAAAATGTAAAAAATTACAAATGTAAACAAAGTCTACAAAAGTAAACAATGACTATAAATGTAAACAATGACAAAATGTAAACAAAGACTTAAAATGTAAACAGATTCTAAAAATACAAATGTAAAAAAATGCTCTAAACAGGAACAAACTCTAAATGTAAACAAAGAGTGCAATTGTCAAAAGAGACTACAAATGTAAACAAAGACTTTAAATGTAAACAAAGTCTACAAATGTAACAAAGACTACCAATGTAAACAAAGACTACAAGTATAAACAAACACTCTAAATGTAACCAAACTCTAAATGTAAACAAAGACTTCAAACGTAAATAAATACTCGAAATATAAACAAAGACTCGAAATGTAAACAAAGGCTACAAATGTAAACAAAGACTAAGTGTAAACAAAGACTGCAAATGTAAACAAAGACTAAATGTAAACAAAGACTACAGATGTAAAGAAAGTCTACAAATATAAACAAACACTCTACATGTAAACAAAGACTACAAATGTAAACACTCTAATTTTAAACAAACACTAGAAATGTAAACACTCTAAATGTAAACAAAGACTAGAAATATAAACAGAGACTCTAAATTTGAAAAAGACTACAAATGTAAACGGAGACTCTAAATGTAAACAAGGACTAACTGTAAACGGAGACTCTAAATGTAAACAAAGACTACAAATGTAACAAAGACTAGAAATGTAAACAGACTCTAAATGTAAACAAAGATTTTAAATGTAAGCAAACACTCAATGTAAGCAATGACTACAAATATAAACAAAGACTACAAATGTAAACAAAAATTCTAAATAGTATACAAAGACTGAAAATGTAAAAAAATACAAATGTAAACAAAGTCTACAAAAGTAAACAATGAGTACAAATGTAAACAATGAATACAAATGTAAACAATGACAAAATGTAAACAAAGACTTAAAATGTAAACAGATTCTAAGACTAAAAATGTAAAAAAATGCTCTAAACAGGAACAAACTCTAAATGTAAACAAAGAGTGCAATTGTCAAAAGAGACTACAAATGTAAACCAAGAATCTAAATGTAAACAAAGTCTACAAATGTAACAAAGACTACCAATGTAAACAAAGACTAACAATGTAAACAAACACTCTAAATGTAACTAAACTCTAAATGTAAACAAAGACTTCAAACGTAAATAAATACTCGAAATATAAACAAAGACTCTAAATGTAAACAAAGGCTACAAATGTAAACAAAGACTAAGTGTAAACAAAGACTATAAATGTAAGCAAAGACTCTAAATGTAAAAAGGACTACGAATGTAAATAAAGACTATAAATATAAACAGACTCTTAATGTAAACAAAGACTGCAAATATAAACAATGACTACAAATATAAACAAAGACTACAAATGTAAACAAAAATTCTAAATAGTATAAACAGACTGAAAATGTAAAAAATTACAAATGTAAACAAAGTCTACAAAAGTAAACAATGACTATAAATGTAAACAATGACAAAATGTAAACAAAGACTTAAAATGTAAACAGATTCTAAAAATACAAATGTAAAAAAATGCTCTAAACAGGAACAAACTCTAAATGTAAACAAAGAGTGCAATTGTCAAAAGAGACTACAAATGTAAACAAAGACTTTAAATGTAAACAAAGTCTACAAATGTAACAAAGACTACCAATGTAAACAAAGACTACAAGTATAAACAAACACTCTAAATGTAACCAAACTCTAAATGTAAACAAAGACTTCAAACGTAAATAAATACTCGAAATATAAACAAAGACTCGAAATGTAAACAAAGGCTACAAATGTAAACAAAGACTAAGTGTAAACAAAGACTGCAAATGTAAACAAAGACTAAATGTAAACAAAGACTACAGATGTAAAGAAAGTCTACAAATATAAACAAACACTCTACATGTAAACAAAGACTACAAATGTAAACACTCTAATTGTAAACAAACACTAGAAATGTAAACACTCTAAATGTAAACAAAGACTACAAATATAAACAGAGACTCTAAATTTGAAAAAGACTACAAATGTAAACGGAGACTCTAAATGTAAACAAGGACTAACTGTAAACGGAGACTCTAAATGTAAACAAAGACTACAAATGTAACGGACTACAAATGTAAACAGACTCTAAATGTAAACAAAGATTTTAAATGTAAGCAAAGACTCAATGTAAGCAATGACTACAAATATAAACAAAGACTACAAATGTAAACAAATATTCTAAATAGAATAAACAGACTGAAAATGTAAAAAACTACAAATGTAAACAAAGTCTACAAAAGTAAACAATGACTACAAATGTAAACAATGACAAAATGTAAACAAAGACTTAAAATGTAAACAGATTCTAAGAGTACAAATGCAAAAAAATGCTCTAAACAGGAACAAACTCTAAATGTAAACAAAGAGTACAATTGTCAAAAGTGACTACAAATGTAAACAAAGAATCTAAATGTAAACAAAGTCTGCAAATATAACAAAGACTACCAATGTAAACAAAGACTACCAATGTAAACAAAGACTACAAATGTAAACACTCTAAATGTAACCAAACTCTAAATGTAAACAAAGACTTTAAACAAATACTCGAAATATAAACAAAGACTCCAAATGTAAACAAAGACTGCAAATATAAACAAAGACTCTAAATGTAAACAAAGGCTACAAATGTAAACAAAGACTAAGTGTAAACAAAGACTATAAATGTAAGCAAAGACTCTACATGTAAAAAGGACTACGAACGTAAACAAAGACTATAAATGTAAACAAACACTCTAAAAGTAAGCAAACTCTAAATGTAAACAAAGACATCAAACGTAAACAGAGACTCTAAATGTAAAAAACTACAAATATAAACAAAGACTAAATGTAAACAAAGACTGCAAATGTAAACAAAGACTAAATGTAAACAAAGACTACAGATGTAAAGAAAGTCTACAAATATAAACAAACACTCTAAATGTAAACAAAGACTACAAATGTAAACACTCTAATTGTAAACAAACATTAGAAATGTAAACACTCTAAATGTAAACAAAGACTAGAAATATAAACAGAGACTCTAAATTTGAAAAAGTCTACAAATGTAAACGGAGACACTAAATGTAAACAAGGACTAACTGTAAACGGAGACTCTAAATGTAAACAAAGACTACAAATGTAACAGACTACAAATGTAAACAGACTCTAAATGTAAACAAAGATTTTAAATGTAAGCAAAGACTCAATGTAAGCAATGACTACAAATATAAAGAAAGACTAAAAATGTAAACAAAAATTCTAAATAGTATAAACAGGCTGAAAATGTAAAAAACTACAAATGTAAACAAAGTCTACAAAAATAAACAATGACTACAAAAGTAAACAATGACTACAAATGTAAACAATGACAAAACGTAAACAAAGACATAAAAGGTAAACAGATTCTAAGACTACAAATGTAAAAAAAATGTTCTAAACAGGAACAAACTCTAAATGTAAACAAAGAGTACAATTGTCAAAAGAGACTACAAATGTAAACAAAGAATCTAAATGTAAGCAAAGTCTGCAAATGTAACAAAGACTACCAATGTAAACAAAGACTACCAATGTAAACAAAGACTACAAATGTAAACAAACACTAAATGTAACCAAACTCTAAATGTAAACAAAGACTTCAAACGTAAACAAATACTCCAAATATAAACAAAGACTCGTAATATAAACAAAGACTGCAAATATAAATAAAGACTCTAAATGTAAACAAAGGCTACAAATGTAAACAAAGACTAAGTGTAAACAAAGACTATAAATGTAAGCAAAGACTCTAAATGTAAAAAGGACTACGAATGTAAACAAAGACTATAAATATAAACAGACTCTTAATGTAAACAAAGACTGCAAATATAAACAATGACTACAAATATAAACAAAGACTACAAATGTAAACAAAAATTCTAAATAGTATAAACAGACTGAAAATGTAAAAAACTACAAATGTAAACAAAGTCTACAAAAGTAAACAATGACTACAAATGTAAACAATGACAAAATGTAAACAAAGACTTAAAATGTAAACAGATTCTAAGACTACAAATGTAAAAAAATGCTCTAAACAGGAACAAACTCTAAATGTAAACAAAGACTTCAAACGTAAATAAATACTCGAAATATAAACAAAGACTCGAAATGTAAACAAAGGCTACAAATGTAAACAAAGACTAAGTGTAAACAAAGACTGCAAATGTAAACAAAGACTAAATGTAAACAAAGACTACAGATGTAAAGAAAGTCTACAAATATAAACAAACACTCTACATGTAAACAAAGACTACAAATGTAAACACTCTAATTTTAAACAAACACTAGAAATGTAAACACTCTAAATGTAAACAAAGACTAGAAATATAAACAGAGACTCTAAATTTGAAAAAGACTACAAATGTAAACGGAGACTCTAAATGTAAACAAGGACTAACTGTAAACGGAGACTCTAAATGTAAACAAAGACTACAAATGTAACAAAGACTAGAAATGTAAACAGACTCTAAATGTAAACAAAGATTTTAAATGTAAGCAAACACTCAATGTAAGCAATGACTACAAATATAAACAAAGACTACAAATGTAAACAAAAATTCTAAATAGTATACAAAGACTGAAAATGTAAAAAAATACAAATGTAAACAAAGTCTACAAAAGTAAACAATGAGTACAAATGTAAACAATGAATACAAATGTAAACAATGACAAAATGTAAACAAAGACTTAAAATGTAAACAGATTCTAAGACTAAAAATGTAAAAAAATGCTCTAAACAGGAACAAACTCTAAATGTAAACAAAGAGTGCAATTGTCAAAAGAGACTACAAATGTAAACCAAGAATCTAAATGTAAACAAAGTCTACAAATGTAACAAAGACTACCAATGTAAACAAAGACTAACAATGTAAACAAACACTCTAAATGTAACTAAACTCTAAATGTAAACAAAGACTTCAAACGTAAATAAATACTCGAAATATAAACAAAGACTCTAAATGTAAACAAAGGCTACAAATGTAAACAAAGACTAAGTGTAAACAAAGACTATAAATGTAAGCAAAGACTCTAAATGTAAAAAGGACTACGAATGTAAATAAAGACTATAAATATAAACAGACTCTTAATGTAAACAAAGACTGCAAATATAAACAATGACTACAAATATAAACAAAGACTACAAATGTAAACAAAAATTCTAAATAGTATAAACAGACTGAAAATGTAAAAAATTACAAATGTAAACAAAGTCTACAAAAGTAAACAATGACTATAAATGTAAACAATGACAAAATGTAAACAAAGACTTAAAATGTAAACAGATTCTAAAAATACAAATGTAAAAAAATGCTCTAAACAGGAACAAACTCTAAATGTAAACAAAGAGTGCAATTGTCAAAAGAGACTACAAATGTAAACAAAGACTTTAAATGTAAACAAAGTCTACAAATGTAACAAAGACTACCAATGTAAACAAAGACTACAAGTATAAACAAACACTCTAAATGTAACCAAACTCTAAATGTAAACAAAGACTTCAAACGTAAATAAATACTCGAAATATAAACAAAGACTCGAAATGTAAACAAAGGCTACAAATGTAAACAAAGACTAAGTGTAAACAAAGACTGCAAATGTAAACAAAGACTAAATGTAAACAAAGACTACAGATGTAAAGAAAGTCTACAAATATAAACAAACACTCTACATGTAAACAAAGACTACAAATGTAAACACTCTAATTGTAAACAAACACTAGAAATGTAAACACTCTAAATGTAAACAAAGACTACAAATATAAACAGAGACTCTAAATTTGAAAAAGACTACAAATGTAAACGGAGACTCTAAATGTAAACAAGGACTAACTGTAAACGGAGACTCTAAATGTAAACAAAGACTACAAATGTAACGGACTACAAATGTAAACAGACTCTAAATGTAAACAAAGATTTTAAATGTAAGCAAAGACTCAATGTAAGCAATGACTACAAATATAAACAAAGACTACAAATGTAAACAAATATTCTAAATAGAATAAACAGACTGAAAATGTAAAAAACTACAAATGTAAACAAAGTCTACAAAAGTAAACAATGACTACAAATGTAAACAATGACAAAATGTAAACAAAGACTTAAAATGTAAACAGATTCTAAGAGTACAAATGCAAAAAAATGCTCTAAACAGGAACAAACTCTAAATGTAAACAAAGAGTACAATTGTCAAAAGTGACTACAAATGTAAACAAAGAATCTAAATGTAAACAAAGTCTGCAAATATAACAAAGACTACCAATGTAAACAAAGACTACCAATGTAAACAAAGACTACAAATGTAAACACTCTAAATGTAACCAAACTCTAAATGTAAACAAAGACTTTAAACAAATACTCGAAATATAAACAAAGACTCCAAATGTAAACAAAGACTGCAAATATAAACAAAGACTCTAAATGTAAACAAAGGCTACAAATGTAAACAAAGACTAAGTGTAAACAAAGACTATAAATGTAAGCAAAGACTCTACATGTAAAAAGGACTACGAACGTAAACAAAGACTATAAATGTAAACAAACACTCTAAAAGTAAGCAAACTCTAAATGTAAACAAAGACATCAAACGTAAACAGAGACTCTAAATGTAAAAAACTACAAATATAAACAAAGACTAAATGTAAACAAAGACTGCAAATGTAAACAAAGACTAAATGTAAACAAAGACTACAGATGTAAAGAAAGTCTACAAATATAAACAAACACTCTAAATGTAAACAAAGACTACAAATGTAAACACTCTAATTGTAAACAAACATTAGAAATGTAAACACTCTAAATGTAAACAAAGACTAGAAATATAAACAGAGACTCTAAATTTGAAAAAGTCTACAAATGTAAACGGAGACACTAAATGTAAACAAGGACTAACTGTAAACGGAGACTCTAAATGTAAACAAAGACTACAAATGTAACAGACTACAAATGTAAACAGACTCTAAATGTAAACAAAGATTTTAAATGTAAGCAAAGACTCAATGTAAGCAATGACTACAAATATAAAGAAAGACTAAAAATGTAAACAAAAATTCTAAATAGTATAAACAGGCTGAAAATGTAAAAAACTACAAATGTAAACAAAGTCTACAAAAATAAACAATGACTACAAAAGTAAACAATGACTACAAATGTAAACAATGACAAAACGTAAACAAAGACATAAAAGGTAAACAGATTCTAAGACTACAAATGTAAAAAAAATGTTCTAAACAGGAACAAACTCTAAATGTAAACAAAGAGTACAATTGTCAAAAGAGACTACAAATGTAAACAAAGAATCTAAATGTAAGCAAAGTCTGCAAATGTAACAAAGACTACCAATGTAAACAAAGACTACCAATGTAAACAAAGACTACAAATGTAAACAAACACTAAATGTAACCAAACTCTAAATGTAAACAAAGACTTCAAACGTAAACAAATACTCCAAATATAAACAAAGACTCGTAATATAAACAAAGACTGCAAATATAAATAAAGACTCTAAATGTAAACAAAGGCTACAAATGTAAACAAAGACTAAGTGTAAACAAAGACTATAAATGTAAGCAAAGACTCTAAATGTAAAAAGGACTACGAATGTAAACAAAGACTATAAATATAAACAGACTCTTAATGTAAACAAAGACTGCAAATATAAACAATGACTACAAATATAAACAAAGACTACAAATGTAAACAAAAATTCTAAATAGTATAAACAGACTGAAAATGTAAAAAACTACAAATGTAAACAAAGTCTACAAAAGTAAACAATGACTACAAATGTAAACAATGACAAAATGTAAACAAAGACTTAAAATGTAAACAGATTCTAAGACTACAAATGTAAAAAAATGCTCTAAACAGGAACAAACTCTAAATGTAAACAAAGAGTGCAATTGTCAAAAGAGACTACCAATGTAAACAAAGACTACCAATGTAAACAAAGACTACAAATGTAAACAAACACTCTAAATGTAACCAAACTCTAAATGTAAACAAAGACTTCAAACGTAAATAAATACTCGAAATATAAACAAAGACTCGAAATGTAAACAAAGACTCGAAATGTAAACAAAGGCTACAAATGTAAACAAAGACTAAGTGTAAACAAAGACTATAAATGTAAGCAAAGACTCTAAATGTAAAAAGGACTACGAACGTAAACAAAGACTATAAATGTAAACACTCTAAAAGTAAGCAAACTCTAAATGTAAACAAAGACATCAAACGTAAACAGAGACTCTAAATGTAAAAAACTACAAATATAAACAAAGACTAAATGTAAACAAAGACTGCAAATGTAAACAAAGACTAAATGTAAACAAAGACTACAGATGTAAAGAAAGTCTACAAATATAAACAAACACTCTAAATGTAAACAAAGACTACAAATGTAAACACTCTAATTGTAAACAAACACTAGAAATGTAAACACTCTAAATGTAAACAAAGACTAGAAATATAAACAGAGACTCTAAATTTGAAAAAGTCTACAAATGTAAACGGAGACACTAAATGTAAACAAGGACTAACTGTAAACGGAGACTCTAAATGTAAACAAAGACTACAAATGTAACAAAGACTACAAATGTAAACAGACTGAAAATGTAAAAAACTAAAAATGTAAACAAAGTCTACAAAAATAAACAATGACTACAAATGTAAACAATGACAAAATGTAAACAAAGACTTAAAATGTAAACAGATTCTAAGACTACAAATGTAAAAAAATGCTCTAAACAGGAACAAACTCTAAATGTAAACAAAGAGCACAATTGTCAAAAGAGACTACAAATGTAAACAAAGAATCTAAATGTAAACAAAGTCTACAAATGTAACAGACTACAAATGTAAATAAACAATCTAAATGTAACCAAACTCTAAATATAAACAAAGATTTCAAACGTAAACAAATACTCGAAATATAAACAAAGACTCGAAATGTAAACAAAGACTGCAAATATAAACAAAGACTCTAAATGTAAACAAAGGCTACAAATGTAAACAAAGACTAAATGTAAACAAAGACTACAGATGTAAAGAAAGTCTACAAATATAAACAAACACTCTACATGTAAACAAAGACTACAAATGTAAACACTCTAATTGTAAACAAACACTAGAAATGTAAACACTCTAAATGTAAACAAAGACTACAAATATAAACAGAGACTCTAAATTTGAAAAAGACTACAAATGTAAACGGAGACTCTAAATGTAAACAAGGACTAACTGTAAACGGAGACTCTAAATGTAAACAAAGACTACAAATGTAACGGACTACAAATGTAAACAGACTCTAAATGTAAACAAAGATTTTAAATGTAAGCAAAGACTCAATGTAAGCAATGACTACAAATATAAACAACGACTACTAATGTAAATAAAAATTCTAAATAGTATTAACAGACTGAAAATGTAAAAAACTACAAATGTAAACAAAGTCTACAAAAGTAAACAATGACTAGAAATGTAAACAATGACAAAATGTAAACAAAGACTTAAAATGTAAACAGATTCTAAGACTACAAATGTAAAAAAATGCTCTAAACAGGAACAAACTCTAAATGTAAACAAAGAGTACAATTGTCAAAAGAGACTACAAATGTAAACAAAGAATCTAAATGTAAACAAAGTCTGCAAATTTAACAAAGACTACCAATGTAAACAAAGACTACCAATGTAAACAAAGACTACAAATGTAAACAAACACTCTAAATGTAACCAAACTCTAAATGTAAACAAAGACTTCAAACATAAAAAATACTCGAAATATAAACAAAGACTCGAAATGTAAACAAAGACTGCAAATATAAACAAAGACTCTAAATGTAAACAAAGGCTACAAATGTAAACAAAGACTAAGTGTAAACAAAGACTATAAATGTAAGCAAAGACTCTAAATGTAAAAAGGACTACGAACGTAAACAAAGACTATAAATGTAAACAAACACTCTAAAAGTAAGCAAACTCTAAATGTAAACAAAGACATCAAACGTAAACAGAGACTCTAAAAGTAAAAAACTACAAACATAAACAAAGACTAAATGTAAACAAAGGCTGCAAATGTAAACAAAGACTAAATGTAAACAAAGACTACAGATGTAAAGAAAGTCTACAAATATAAACAAACACTCTAAATGTAAATAAAGACTACAAATGTAAACACTCTAATTGTAAACAAACACTAGAAATGTAAACACTCTAAATGTAAGCAAAGACTAGAAATATAAACAGAGACTCTAAATTTGAAAAAGTCTACAAATGTAAACGGAGACACTAAATGTAAACAAGGACTAACTGTAAACGGAGACTCTAAATGTAAACAAAGACTACAAATCTAACAAAGACTACAAATGTAAACAGACTCTAAATGTAAACAAAGATTTTAAATGTAAGCAAAGACTCAATGTAAGCAATGACTACAAATATAAACAAAGACTACAAATGTAAACAAAAATTCTAAATAGTATAAACAGACTGAAAATGTAAAAAACTACAAATGTAAACAAAGTCTACAAAAATAAACAATGACTACAAATGTAAACAATGACAAAATGTAAACAAAGACTTAAAATGTAAACAGATTCTAAGACTACAAATGTAAAAAAATGCTCTAAACAGGAACAAACTCTAAATGTAAACAAAGAGTACAATTGTCAAAAGAGACTACAAATGTAAACAAAGAATCTAAATGTAAACAAAGTCTACAAATGTAACAGACTACAAATGTAAACAAACACTCTAAATGTAACCAAACTCTAAATATAAACAAAGACTTCAAACGTAAAAAAATACTCGAAATATAAACAAAGACTCGAAATGTAAACAAAGACTGCAAATATAAACAAACACTCTAAATGTAAACAAAGACTACAAATGTAAACACTCTAATTGTAAACAAACACTAGAAATGTAAACACTCTAAATGTAAACAAAGACTAGAAATATAAACAAACACTCTAAATGTAAACAAACTCTAAATGTAAACAAAGACTTCAAACGTAAAAAATACTCGAAATATAAACAAAGACTCGAAATGTAAACAAAGACTGCAAATATAAACAAAGACTCTAAATGTAAACAAAGGCTACAAATGTAAACAAAGACTAAGTGTAAACAAAGACTATAAATGTAAGCAATGACTCTAAATGTAAAAAGGACTACGAATGTAAACAAAGACTATAAATATAAACAGACTCTTAATGTAAACAAAGACTGCAAATATAAACAAAGACTCTAAATGTAAAAAACTACAAATATAAACAAAGACTAAATGTAAACAAAGACTGCAAATGTAAACAAAGACTAAATATAAACAAAGACTACAGATGTAAAGAAAGTCTACAAATATAAACAAACACTCTAAATGTAAACAAATACTACAAAAGTAAACACTCTAATTGTAAACAAACACTAGAAATGTAAACACTCTAAATGTAAACAAAGACTAGAAATATAAACAGAGACTCTAAATTTGAAAAAGACTACAAATGTAAACGGAGACTCTAAATGTAAACAAGGACTAACTGTAAACGGAGACTCTAAATGTAAACAAAGACTACAAATGTAACAAAGACTACAAATGTAAACAGACTCTAAATGTAAACAAAGATTTTAAATGTAAGCAAACACTCAATGTAAGCAATGACTACAAATATAAACAAAGACTACAAATGTAAACAAAAATTCTAAATAGTATACAAAGACTGAAAATGTAAAAAAATACAAATGTAAACAAAGTCTACAAAAGTAAACAATGAGTACAAATGTAAACAATGAGTACAAATGTAAACAATGACAAAATGTAAACAAAGACTTAAAATGTAAACAGATTCTAAGACTAAAAATGTAAAAAAAATGCTCTAAACAGGAACAAACTCTAAATGTAAAAAAGAGTGCAATTGTCAAAAGAGACTACAAATGTAAACCAAGAATCTAAATGTAAACAAAGTCTACAAATGTAACAAAGACTACCAATGTAAACAAAGACTAACAATGTAAACAAACACTCTAAATGTAACTAAACTCTAAATGTAAACAAAGGCTACAAATGTAAACAAAGACTAAGTGTAAACAAAGACTATAAATGTAAGCAAAGACTCTAAATGTAAAAAGGACTACGAATGTAAATAAAGACTATAAATATAAACAGACTCTTAATGTAAACAAAGACTGCAAATATAAACAATGACTACAAATATAAACAAAGACTACAAATGTAAACAAAAATTCTAAATAGTATAAACAGACTGAAAATGTAAAAAATTACAAATGTAAACAAAGTCTACAAAAGTAAACAATGACTATAAATGTAAACAATGACAAAATGTAAACAAAGACTTAAAATGTAAGCAAACTCTAAATGTAAACAAAGACATCAAACGTAAACAGAGACTATAAATGTAAACAAACACTCTAAAAGTAAGCAAACTCTAAATGTAAACAAAGACATCAAACGTAAACAGAGACTCTAAATGTAAAAAACTACAAATATAAACAAAGACTAAATGTAAACAAAGACTGCAAATGTAAACAAAGACTAAACGTAAACAAAGACTACAGATGTAAAGAAAGTCTACAAATATAAACAAACACTCTAAATGTAAACAAAGACTACAAATGTAAACACTCTAATTGTAAACAAACACTAGAAATGTAAACACTCTAAATGTAAACAAAGACTAGAAATATAAACAAAGGCTACAAATGTAAACAAAAATGTTAAATAGTGTAAACAGACTGAAAATGTAAAAAACTACAAATGTAAACAAAGTCTACAAAAGTAAACAATGACTACAGATGTAAACAATGACAAAATGTAAACAAAGACTTAAAATGTAAACAGATTCCAAGACTACAAATGTAAAAAAATGCTCTAAACAGGAACAAACTCTAAATGTAAACAAAGAGTGCAATTGTCAAAAGAGACTACAAATGTAAACAAAGACTTTAAATGTAAACAAAGTCTACAAATATAACAAAGACTACCAATGTAAACAAAGACTACAAATGTAAACAAACACTCTAAATGTAACCAAACTCTAAATGTAAACAAAGACTTCAAACGTAAATAAATACTCGAAATATAAACAAAGACTCGAAATGTAAACAAAGATTGCAAATATAAACAAAGACTCTAAATGTAAACAAAGGCTACAAATGTAAACAAAGACTAAGTGTAAACAAAGACTATAAATGTAAGCAAAGACTATAAATGTAAAAAGGACTACGAACGTAAACAAAGACTATAAATGTAAACAAACACTCTAAAAGTAAGCAAACTCTAAATGTAAACAAAGACATCAAACGTAAACAGAGACTCTAAATGTAAAAAACTACAAATATAAACAAAGACTAAATGTAAACAAAGACTGCAAATGTAAACAAAGACTAAATGTAAACAAAGACTACAGATGTAAAGAAAGTCTACAAATATAAACAAACACTCTAAATGTAAACAAAGACTACAAATGTAAACACTCTAATTGTAAACAAACATTAGAAATGTAAACACTCTAAATGTAAACAAAGACTAGAAATATAAACAGAGACTCTAAATTTGAAAAAGTCTACAAATGTAAACGGAGACACTAAATGTAAACAAGGACTAACTGTAAACGGAGACTCTAAATGTAAACAAAGACTACAAATGTAACAGACTACAAATGTAAACAGACTCTAAATGTAAACAAAGATTTTAAATGTAAGCAAAGACTCAATGTAAGCAATGACTACAAATATAAAGAAAGACTACAAATGTAAACAAAAATTCTAAATAGTATAAACAGACTGAAAATGTAAAAAACTACAAATGTAAACAAAGTCTACAAAAATAAACAATGACTACAAAAGTAAACAATGACTACAAATGTAAACAATGACAAAACGTAAACAAAGACTTAAAAGGTAAACAGATTCTAAGACTACAAATGTAAAAAAAATGTTCTAAACAGGAACAAACTCTAAATGTAAACAAAGAGTACAATTGTCAAAAGAGACTACAAATGTAAACAAAGAATCTAAATGTAAGCAAAGTCTGCAAATGTAACAAAGACTACCAATGTAAACAAAGACTACCAATGTAAACAAAGACTACAAATGTAAACAAACACTCTAAATGTAACCAAACTCTAAATGTAAACAAAGACTTCAAACGTAAACAAATACTCGAAATATAAACAAAGACTCGTAATATAAACAAAGACTGCAAATACAAATAAAGACTCTAAATGTAAACAAAGGCTAAGTGTAAACAAAGACTATAAATGTAAGCAAAGACTCTAAATGTAAAAAGGACTACGAATGTAAACAAAGACTATAAATATAAACAGACTCTTAATGTAAACAAAGACTGCAAATATAAACAATGACTACAAATATAAACAAAGATTACAAATGTAAACAAAAATTCTAAATAGTATAAACAGACTGAAAATGTAAAAAACTACAAATGTAAACAAAGTCTACAAAAGTAAACAATGACTACAAATGTAAACAATGACAAAATGTAAACAAAGACTTAAAATGTAAACAGATTCTAAGACTACAAATGTAAAAAAATGCTCTAAACAGGAACAAACTCTAAATGTAAACAAAGAGTGCAATTGTCAAAAGAGACTACCAATGTAAACAAAGACTACCAATGTAAACAAAGACTACAAATGTAAACAAAGACTCTAAATGTAAGCAAAGACTCTAAATGTAAAAAGGACTACAAACTTAAACAAAGATTACAAATGTAAACAAACACTCTAAAAGTAAGCAAACTCTACATGTAAACAAAGACATCAAACGTAAACAGAGACTCTAAATGTAAAAAACTACATATATAAACAAAGACTAAATGTAAACAAAGACTGCAAATGTAAACAAAGACTAAATGTAAACAAAGACTGCAAATGTAAACAAAGACTAAATGTAAACAAAGACTACAGATGTAAAGAAAGTCTACAAATATAAACAAACACTCTAAATGTAAACAAAGACTACAAATGTAAACACTCTAATTGTAAACAAACACTAGAAATGTAAACACTCTAAATGTAAACAAAGACTAGAAATATAAACAGAGACTCTAAATTTGAAAAAGTGTACAAATGTAAACGGAGACACTAAATGTAAACAAGGACTAACTGTAAACGGAGACTCTAAATGTAAACAAAGACTACAAATGTAACAAAGACTACAAATGTAAACAGACTCTAAATGTAAACAAAGATTTTAAATGTAAGCAAAGACTCAGTGTAAGCAATGACTACAAATATAAACAAAGACTACAAATGTAAACAAAAATTCTAAATAGTATAAACAGACTGAAAATGTAAAAAACTACAAATGTAAACAAAGTCTACAAAAATAAACAATGACTACAAATGTAAACAATGACAAAATGTAAACAAAGACTTAAAATGTAAACAGATTCTAAGACTACAAATGTAAAAAAATGCTCTAGACAGGAACAAACTCTAAATGTAAACAAAGAGCACAATTGTCAAAAGAGACTACAAATGTAAACAAAGAATCTAAATGTAAACAAAGTCTACAAATGTAACAGACTACAAATGTAAATAAACAATCTAAATGTAACCAAACTCTAAATATAAACAAAGATTTCAAACGTAAACAAATACTCGAAATATAAACAAAGACTCGAAATGTAAACAAAGACTGCAAATATAAACAAAGACTCTAAATGTAAACAAAGGCTACAAATGTAAACAACGACTACTAATGTAAACAAAAATTCTAAATAGTATTAACAGACTGAAAATGTAAAAAACTACAAATGTAGACAAAGTCTACAAAAGTAAACAATGACTAGAAATGTAAACAATGACAAAATGTAAACAAAGACTTAAAATGTAAACAGATTCTAAGACTACAAATGTAAAAAAATGCTCTAAACAGGAACAAACTCTAAATGTAAACAAAGAGTACAATTGTCAAAAGAGACTACAAATGTAAACAAAGAATCTAAATGTAAACAAAGTCTGCAAATTTAACAAAGACTACCAATGTAAACAAAGACTACCAATGTAAACAAAGACTACAAATGTAAACAAACACTCTAAATGTAACTAAACTCTAAATGTAAACAAAGACTTCAAACGTAAAAAATACTCGAAATATAAACAAAGACTCGAAAAATAAACAAAGACTGCAAATATAAACAAAGACTCTAAATGTAAACAAAGGCTACAAATGTAAACAAAGACTAAGTGTAAACAAAGACTATAAATGTAAGCAAAGACTCTAAATGTAAAAAGGACTACGAACGTAAACAAAGACTATAAATGTAAACAAACACTCTAAAAGTAAGCAAACTCTAAATGTAAACAAAGACATCAAACGTAAACAGAGACTCTAAAAGTAAAAAACTACAAACATAAACAAAGACTAAATGTAAACAAAGGCTGCAAATGTAAACAAAGACTAAATGTAAACAAAGACTACAGATGTAAAGAAAGTCTACAAATATAAACAAACACTCTAAATGTAAATAAAGACTACAAATGTAAACACTCTAATTTAAACAAACACTAGAAATGTAAACACTCTAAATGTAAGCAAAGACTAGAAATATAAACAGAGACTCTAAATTTGAAAAAGTCTACAAATGTAAACGGAGACACTAAATGTAAACAAGGACTAACTGTAAACGGAGACTCTAAATGTAAACAAAGACTACAAATCTAACAAAGACTACAAATGTAAACAGACTCTAAATGTAAACAAAGATTTTAAATGTAAGCAAAGACTCAATGTAAGCAATGACTACAAATATAAACAAAGACTACAAATGTAAACAAAAATTCTAAATAGTATAAACAGACTGAAAATGTAAAAAACTACAAATGTAAACAAAGTCTACAAAAATAAACAATGACTACAAATGTAAACAATGACAAAATGTAAACAAAGACTTAAAATGTAAACAGATTCTAAGACTACAAATGTAAAAAAATGCTCTAAACAGGAACAAACTCTAAATGTAAACAAAGAGTACAATTGTCAAAAGAGACTACAAATGTAAACAAAGAATCTAAATGTAAACAAAGTCTACAAATGTAACAGACTACAAATGTAAACAAACACTCTAAATGTAACCAAACTCTAAATATAAACAAAGACTTCAAACGTAAAAAAATACTCGAAATATAAACAAAGACTCGAAATGTAAACAAAGACTGCAAATATAAACAAACACTCTAAATGTAAACAAAGACTACAAATGTAAACACTCTAATTGTAAACAAACACTAGAAATGTAAACACTCTAAATGTAAACAAAGACTAGAAATATAAACAAACACTCTAAATGTAAACAAACTCTAAATGTAAACAAAGACTTCAAACGTAAAAAATACTCGAAATATAAACAAAGACTCGAAATGTAAACAAAGACTGCAAATATAAACAAAGACTCTAAATGTAAACAAAGGCTACAAATGTAAACAAAGACTAAGTGTAAACAAAGACTATAAATGTAAGCAATGACTCTAAATGTAAAAAGGACTACGAATGTAAACAAAGACTATAAATATAAACAGACTCTTAATGTAAACAAAGACTGCAAATGTAAACAAAGACTAAATATAAACAAAGACTACAGATGTAAAGAAAGTCCACAAATATAAACAAACACTCTAAATGTAAACAAATACTACAAAAGTAAACACTCTAATTGTAAACAAACACTAGAAATGTAAACACTCTAAATGTAAACAAAGACTAGAAATATAAACAGAGACTCTAAATTTGAAAAAGACTACAAATGTAAACGGAGACTCTAAATGTAAACAAGGACTAACTGTAAACGGAGACTCTAAATGTAAACAAAGACTACAAATGTAACAAAGACTACAAATGTAAACAGACTCTAAATGTAAACAAAGATTTTAAATGTAAGCAAACACTCAATGTAAGCAATGACTACAAATATAAACAAAGACTACAAATGTAAACAAAAATTCTAAATAGTATACAAAGACTGAAAATGTAAAAAAATACAAATGTAAACAAAGTCTACAAAAGTAAACAATGAGTACAAATGTAAACAATGAATACAAATGTAAACAATGACAAAATGTAAACAAAGACTTAAAATGTAAACAGATTCTAAGACTAAAAATGTAAAAAAAATGCTCTAAACAGGAACAAACTCTAAATGTAAACAAAGAGTGCAATTGTCAAAAGAGACTACAAATGTAAACCAAGAATCTAAATGTAAACAAAGTCTACAAATGTAACAAAGACTACCAATGTAAACAAAGACTAACAATGTAAACAAACACTCTAAATGTAACTAAACTCTAAATGTAAACAAAGACTTCAAACGTAAATAAATACTCGAAATATAAACAAAGACTCTAAATGTAAACAAAGGCTACAAATGTAAACAAAGACTAAGTGTAAACAAAGACTATAAATGTAAGCAAAGACTCTAAATGTAAAAAGGACTACGAATGTACATAAAGACTATAAATATAAACAGACTCTTAATGTAAACAAAGACTGCAAATATAAACAATGACTACAAATATAAACAAAGACTACAAATGTAAACAAAAATTCTAAATAGTATAAACAGACTGAAAATGTAAAAAATTACAAATGTAAACAAAGT
Organism: Salticus scenicus; assembly: GCA_963930645.1. Taxonomy (NCBI): domain Eukaryota; kingdom Metazoa; phylum Arthropoda; class Arachnida; order Araneae; family Salticidae; genus Salticus; species Salticus scenicus. The sequence continues at coordinate 1,814,294 of CAWVNO010001900.1, read as the reverse complement.
CTACAAAAGTAAACAATGACTATAAATGTAAACAATGACAAAATGTAAACAAAGACTTAAAATGTAAACAGATTCTAAAAATACAAATGTAAAAAAATGCTCTAAACAGGAACAAACTCTAAATGTAAACAAAGAGTGCAATTGTCAAAAGAGACTACAAATGTAAACAAAGACTTTAAATGTAAACAAAGTCTACAAATGTAACAAAGACTACCAATGTAAACAAAGACTACAAATATAAACAAACACTCTAAATGTAACCAAACTCTAAATGTAAACAAAGACTTCAAACGTAAATAAATACTCGAAATATAAACAAAGACTCGAAATGTAAACAAAGGCTACAAATGTAAACAAAGACTAAGTGTAAACAAAGACTGCAAATGTAAACAAAGACTAAATGTAAACAAAGACTACAGATGTAAAGAAAGTCTACAAATATAAACAAACACTCTACATGTAAACAAAGACTACAAATGTAAACACTCTAATTGTAAACAAACACTAGAAATGTAAACACTCTAAATGTAAACAAAGACTACAAATATAAACAGAGACTCTAAATTTGAAAAAGACTACAAATGTAAACGGAGACTCTAAATGTAAACAAGGACTAACTGTAAACGGAGACTCTAAATGTAAACAAAGACTACAAATGTAACGGACTACAAATGTAAACAGACTCTAAATGTAAACAAAGATTTTAAATGTAAGCAAAGACTCAATGTAAGCAATGACTACAAATATAAACAAAGACTACAAATGTAAACAAATATTCTAAATAGAATAAACAGACTGAAAATGTAAAAAACTACAAATGTAAACAAAGTCTACAAAAGTAAACAATGACTACAAATGTAAACAATGACAAAATGTAAACAAAGACTTAAAATGTAAACAGATTGTAAGAGTACAAATGCAAAAAAATGCTCTAAACAGGAACAAACTCTAAATGTAAACAAAGAGTACAATTGTCAAAAGAGACTACAAATGTAAACAAAGAATCTAAATGTAAACAAAGTCTGCAAATGTAACAAAGACTACCAATGTAAACAAAGACTACCAATGTAAACAAAGACTACCAATGTAAACAAAGACTACAAATGTAAACACTCTAAATGTAACCAAACTCTAAATGTAAACAAAGACTTTAAACAAATACTCGAAATATAAACAAAGACTCGAAATGTAAACAAAGACTGCAAATATAAACAAAGACTCTAAATGTAAACAAAGGCTACAAATGTAAACAAAGACTAAGTGTAAACAAAGACTATAAATGTAAGCAAAGACTCTACATGTAAAAAGGACTACGAACGTAAACAAAGACTATAAATGTAAACAAACACTCTAAAAGTAAGCAAACTCTAAATGTAAACAAAGACATCAAACGTAAACAGAGACTCTAAATGTAAAAAACTACAAATATAAACAAAGACTAAATGTAAACAAAGACTGCAAATGTAAACAAAGACTAAATGTAAACAAAGACTACAGATGTAAAGAAAGTCTACAAATATAAACAAACACTCTAAATGTAAACAAAGACTACAAATGTAAACACTCTAATTGTAAACAAACATTAGAAATGTAAACACTCTAAATGTAAACAAAGACTAGAAATATAAACAGAGACTCTAAATTTGAAAAAGTCTACAAATGTAAACGGAGACACTAAATGTAAACAAGGACTAACTGTAAACGGAGACTCTAAATGTAAACAAAGACTACAAATGTAACAGACTACAAATGTAAACAGACTCTAAATGTAAACAAAGATTTTAAATGTAAGCAAAGACTCAATGTAAGCAATGACTACAAATATAAAGAAAGACTACAAATGTAAACAAAAATTCTAAATAGTATAAACAGGCTGAAAATGTAAAAAACTACAAATGTAAACAAAGTCTACAAAAATAAACAATGACTACAAAAGTAAACAATGACTACAAATGTAAACAATGACAAAACGTAAACAAAGACATAAAAGGTAAACAGATTCTAAGACTACAAATGTAAAAAAAATGTTCTAAACAGGAACAAACTCTAAATGTAAACAAAGAGTACAATTGTCAAAAGAGACTACAAATGTAAACAAAGAATCTAAATGTAAGCAAAGTCTGCAAATGTAACAAAGACTACCAATGTAAACAAAGACTACCAATGTAAACAAAGACTACAAATGTAAACAAACACTCTAAATGTAACCAAACTCTAAATGTAAACAAAGACTTCAAACGTAAAAAATACTCGAAATATAAACAAAGACTCGTAATATAAACAAAGACTGCAAATATAAATAAAGACTCTAAATGTAAACAAAGGCTACAAATGTAAACAAAGACTAAGTGTAAACAAAGACTATAAATGTAAGCAAAGACTCTAAATGTAAAAAGGACTACGAATGTAAACAAAGACTATAAATATAAACAGACTCTTAATGTAAACAAAGACTGCAAATATAAACAATGACTACAAATATAAACAAAGACTACAAATGTAAACAAAAATTCTAAATAGTATAAACAGACTGAAAATGTAAAAAACTACAAATGTAAACAAAGTCTACAAAAGTAAACAATGACTACAAATGTAAACAATGACAAAATGTAAACAAAGACTTAAAATGTAAACAGATTCTAAGACTACAAATGTAAAAAAATGCTCTAAACAGGAACAAACTCTAAATGTAAACAAAGAGTGCAATTGTCAAAAGAGACTACCAATGTAAACAAAGACTAACAATGTAAACAAAGACTACAAATGTAAACAAACACTCTAAATGTAACCAAACTCTAAATGTAAACAAAGACTTCAAACGTAAATAAATACTCGAAATATAAACAAAGACTCGAAATGTAAACAAAGACTCGAAATGTAAACAAAGGCTACAAATGTAAACAAAGACTAAGTGTAAACAAAGACTATAAATGTAAGCAAAGACTCTAAATGTAAAAAGGACTACGAACGTAAACAAAGACTATAAATGTAAACACTCTAAAAGTAAGCAAACTCTAAATGTAAACAAAGACATCAAACGTAAACAGAGACTCTAAATGTAAAAAACTACAAATATAAACAAAGACTAAATGTAAACAAAGACTGCAAATGTAAACAAAGACTAAATGTAAACAAAGACTACAGATGTAAAGAAAGTCTACAAATATAAACGAACACTCTAAATGTAAACAAAGACTACAAATGTAAACACTCTAATTGTAAACAAACACTAGAAATGTAAACACTCTAAATGTAAACAAAGACTAGAAATATAAACAGAGACTCTAAATTTGAAAAAGTCTACAAATGTAAACGGAGACACTAAATGTAAACAAGGACTAACTGTAAACGGAGACTCTAAATGTAAACAAAGACTACAAATGTAACAAAGACTACAAATGTAAACAGACTCTAAATGTAAACAAAGATTTTAAATGTAAGCAAAGACTCAGTGTAAGCAATGACTACAAATATAAACAAAGACTACAAATGTAAACAAAAATTCTAAATAGTATAAACAGACTGAAAATGTAAAAAACTACAAATGTAAACAAAGTCTACAAAAATAAACAATGACTACAAATGTAAACAAAGACGTAAAATGTAAACAGATTCTAAGACTACAAATGTAAAAAAATGCTCTAAACAGGAACAAACTCTAAATGTAAACAAAGAGCACAATTGTCAAAAGAGACTACAAATGTAAACAAAGAATCTAAATATAAACAAAGTCTACAAATGTAACAGACTACAAATGTAAATAAACAATATAAATGTAACCAAACTCTAAATATAAACAAAGATTTCAAACGTAAACAAATACTCGAAATATAAACAAAGACTCGAAATGTAAACAAAGACTGCAAATATAAACAAAGACTCTAAATGTAAACAAAGGCTACAAATGTAAACAACGACTACTAATGTAAACAAAAATTCTAAATAGTATAAACAGACTGAAAATGTAAAAAACTACAAATGTAAACAAAGTCTACAAAAGTAAACAATGACTAGAAATGTAAACAATGACAAAATGTAAACAAAGACTTTAAATGTAAACAAATTCTAAGACTACAAATGTAAAAAAATGCTCTAAACAGGAACAAACTCTAAATGTAAACAAAGAGTACAATTGTCAAAAGAGACTACAAATGTAAACAAAGAATCTAAATGTAAACAAAGTCTGCAAATTTAACAAAGACTACCAATGTAAACAAAGACTACCAATGTAAACAAAGACTAGAAATGTAAACACTCTAAATGTAAACAAAGACTAGAAATATAAACAGAGACTCTAAACTTGAAAAAGACTACAAATGTAAACCGAGACTCTAAATGTAAACAACGACTAACTGTAAACGGAGGCTGTAAATGTAAACAAAGACTACAAATGTAACAAAGACTACAAATGTAAACAGTCTCTAAATGTAAACAAAGATTTGAAATGTAAGCAAAGACTCAATGTAAGCAATGACTACAAATATAAACAAAGACTACAAATGTAAACAAAAATTATAAATAGTGTAAACAGACTGAAAATGTAAAAAACTACAAATGTAAACAAAGTCTACAAAAGTAAACAATGACTACAAATGTAAACAATGACAAAATGTAAACAAAGATTTAAAATGTAAACAGATTCTAAGACTACAAATGTAAAAAAATGCTCTAAACAGGAACAAACTCTAAATGTAAACAAAGAGTGCAATTGTCAAAAGAGACTACAAATGTAAACAAAGACTACAAATGTAAACAAACACTCTAAATGTAACCAAACTCTAAATGTAAACAAAGACTTCAAACGTAAATAAATACTCGAAATATAAACAAAGACTCGAAATGTAAACAAAGGCTACAAATGTAAACAAAGACTAAGTGTAAACAAAGACTGCAAATGTAAACAAAGACTAAATGTAAACAAAGACTACAGATGTAAAGAAAGTCTACAAATATAAACAAACACTCTACATGTAAACAAAGACTACAAATGTAAACACTCTAATTGTAAACAAACACTAGAAATGTAAACACTCTAAATGTAAACAAAGACTACAAATATAAACAGAGACTCTAAATTTGAAAAAGACTACAAATGTAAACGGAGACTCTAAATGTAAACAAGGACTAACTGTAAACGGAGACTCTAAATGTAAACAAAGACTACAAATGTAACGGACTACAAATGTAAACAGACTCTAAATGTAAACAAAGATTTTAAATGTAAGCAAAGACTCAATGTAAGCAATGACTACAAATATAAACAAAGACTACAAATGTAAACAAAAATTCTAAATAGAATAAACAGACTGAAAATGTAAAAAACTACAAATGTAAACAAAGAATCTAAATGTAAACAAAGTCTGCAAATGTAACAAAGACTACCAATGTAAACAAAGACTATCAATGTAAACAAAGACTACAAATGTAAACACTCTAAATGTAACCAAACTCTAAATGTAAACAAAGACTTTAAACAAATACTCGAAATATAAACAAAGAGTCGAAATGTAAACAAAGACTGCAAATATAAACAAAGACTCTAAATGTAAACAAAGGCTGCAAATGTAAACAAAGACTAAGTGTAAACAAAGACTATAAATGTAAGCAATGACTCTAAATGTAAAAAGGACTACGAATGTAAACAATGACTATAAATATAAACAGACTCTTAATGTAAACAAAGACTGCAAATATAAACAAAGACTCTAAATGTAAAAAACTACAAATATAAACAGACTAAATGTAAACAAAGACTGCAAATGTAAACAAAGACTAAATATAAACAAAGACTACAGATGTAAAGAAAGTCTACAAATATAAACAAACACTCTAAATGTAAACAAAGACTACAAATGTAAACACTCTCATTGTAAACAAACACTAGAAATGTAAACACTCTAAATGTAAACAGAGACTGGAAATATAAAAAGAGATTCTAAATTTGAAAAAGGCTACAAATGTAAACGGAGACTCTAAATGCAAACAAGGACTAACTGTAAACGGAGACTGTAAATGTAAACAAAGACTACAAATGTAACAAACACTACAAATGTAAACAGACTCTAAATGTAAACAAAGATTTTAAATGTAAGCAAAGACTCAAATGTAACAGACTACCAATGTAAACAAACACTCTAAATGTAACCAAACTCTAAATGTAAACAAAGACTTCAAACGTAAACAAATACTCGAAATATAAACAAAGACTCGTAATATAAACAAAGACTGCAAATATAAATAAAGACTCTAAATGTAAACAAAGGCTAGAAATGTAAACAAAGACTAAGTGTAAACAAAGACTATAAATGTAAGCAAAGACTCTAAATGTAAAAAGGACTACGAACGTAAACAAAGACTATAAATATAAACAGACTCTTAATGTAAACAAAGACTGCAAATATAAACAAAGACTCTAAATGTAAACAAAGGCTACAAATGTAAAAAAGTCTAAGTGTAAACAAAGACTACAAATGTAAGCAAAAATTCTAAATGTAAATAAGGGCTACAAACTTAAACAAAGATTACAAATGTAAACAAAAACTCTAAAAGTAAGCTAACTCTAAATGTAAACAAAGACATCAAACGTAAACAGAGACTCTAAATGTAAAAAACTACAAATATAAACAAAGACTAAATGTAAACAAAGACTGCAAATGTAAACAAAGACTAAATATAAACAAAGACTACAGATGTAAAGAAAGTCTACAAATATAAACAAACACTCTAAATGTAAACAAAGACTACAAATGTAAACACTCTAATTGTAAACAAACACTAGAAATGTAAACACTCTAAATGTAAACAAAAATTAGAAATGTAAACAGAGACTCTACATTTGAAAAAGACTACAAATGTAAACGAGACTCTAAATGTAAACAAGGACTAACTGTAAACGGAGACTGTAAATGTAAACAGACTACAAATGTAACAAAGACTACAAATGTAAACAGACTCTAAATGTAAACAAAGATTTGAAATGTAAGCAAAGACTCAATGTAAGCAATGACTACAAATATAAACAAAGACTACAAATGTAAACAAAAATTATAAATAGTGTAAACAGACTGAAAATGTAAAAAACTACAAATGTAAACAAAGTCTACAAAAGTAAACAATGACTACAAATGTAAACAATGACAAAATGTAAACAAAGACTTAAAATGTAAACAGATTCTAAGACTACAAATGCAAAAAAATGCTCTAAACAGGAACAAACTCTAAATGTAAATAAAGAGTACAATTGTCAAAAGAGACTACAAATGTAAACAAAGAATCTAAATGTAAACAAAGTCTGCAAATGTAACAAAGACTACCAATGTAAACAAAGACTACCAATGTAAACAAAGAGTACAAATGTAAACACTCTAAATGTAACCAAACTCTAAATGTAAACAAAGACTTCAAACGTAAACAAATACTCGAAATATAAACAAAGACTCGAAATGTAAACAAAGACTGCAAATATAAACAAAGACTCTAAATGTAAACAAAGGCTACAAATGTAAACAAAGACTAAGTGTAAACAAAGACTATAAATGTAAGCAATGACTCTAAATGTAAAAAGGACTATGAATGTAAACAAAGACTATAAATATGAACAGACTCTTAATGTAAACAAAGACTGCAAATATAAACAAAGACTCTAAATGTAAAAAACTAAAAATATAAAAAAAGACTAAATGTAAACAAAGACTGCAAATGTAAACAAAGACTACAGATGTAAAGAAAGTCTACAAATATAAACAAACACTCTAAATGTAAATAAAGACTACAAATGTAAACACTCTAATTGTAAACAAACACTAGAAATGTAAACACTCTAAATGTAAGCAAAGACTAGAAATATAAACAGAGACTCTAAATTTGAAAAAGTCTACAAATGTAAACGGAGACACTAAATGTAAACAAGGACTAACTGTAAACGGAGACTCTAAATGTAAACAAAGACTACAAATCTAACAAAGACTACAAATGTAAACAGACTCTAAATGTAAACAAAGATTTTAAATGTAAGCAAAGACTCAATGTAAGCAATGACTACAAATATAAACAAAGACTACAAATGTAAACAAAAATTCTAAATAGTATAAACAGACTGAAAATGTAAAAAACTACAAATGTAAACAAAGTCTACAAAAATAAACAATGACTACAAATGTAAACAATGACAAAATGTAAACAAAGACTTAAAATGTAAACAGATTCTAAGACTACAAATGTAAAAAAATGCTCTAAACAGGAACAAACTCTAAATGTAAACAAAGAGTACAATTGTCAAAAGAGACTACAAATGTAAACAAAGAATCTAAATGTAAACAAAGTCTACAAATGTAACAGACTACAAATGTAAACAAACACTCTAAATGTAACCAAACTCTAAATATAAACAAAGACTTCAAACGTAAAAAAATACTCGAAATATAAACAAAGACTCGAAATGTAAACAAAGACTGCAAATATAAACAAACACTCTAAATGTAAACAAAGACTACAAATGTAAACACTCTAATTGTAAACAAACACTAGAAATGTAAACACTCTAAATGTAAACAAAGACTAGAAATATAAACAAACACTCTAAATGTAAACAAACTCTAAATGTAAACAAAGACTTCAAACGTAAAAAATACTCGAAATATAAACAAAGACTCGAAATGTAAACAAAGACTGCAAATATAAACAAAGACTCTAAATGTAAACAAAGGCTACAAATGTAAACAAAGACTAAGTGTAAACAAAGACTATAAATGTAAGCAATGACTCTAAATGTAAAAAGGACTACAAATGTAAACGAAGACTATAAATATAAACAGACTCTTAATGTAAACAAAGACTGCAAATATAAACATAGACTCTAAATGTAAAAAACTACAAATATAAACAAAGACTAAATGTAAACAAAGACTGCAAATGTAAACAAAGACTAAATATAAACAAAGACTACAGATGTAAAGAAAGTCTACAAATATAAACAAACACTCTAAATGTAAACAAATACTACAAAAGTAAACACTCTAATTGTAAACAAACACTAGAAATGTAAACACTCTAAATGTAAACAAAGACTAGAAATATAAACAGAGACTCTAAATTTGAAAAAGACTACAAATGTAAACGGAGACTCTAAATGTAAACAAGGACTAACTGTAAACGGAGACTCTAAATGTAAACAAAGACTACAAATGTAACAAAGACTACAAATGTAAACAGACTCTAAATGTAAACAAAGATTTTAAATGTAAGCAAACACTCAATGTAAGCAATGACTACAAATATAAACAAAGACTACAAATGTAAACAAAAATTCTAAATAGTATACAAAGACTGAAAATGTAAAAAAATACAAATGTAAACAAAGTCTACAAAAGTAAACAATGAGTACAAATGTAAACAATGAATACAAATGTAAACAATGACAAAATGTAAACAAAGACTTAAAATGTAAACAGATTCTAAGACTAAAAATGTAAAAAAAATGCTCTAAACAGGAACAAACTCTAAATGTAAACAAAGAGTGCAATTGTCAAAAGAGACTACAAATGTAAACCAAGAATCTAAATGTAAACAAAGTCTACAAATGTAACAAAGACTACCAATGTAAACAAAGACTAACAATGTAAACAAACACTCTAAATGTAACTAAACTCTAAATGTAAACAAAGACTTCAAACGTAAATAAATACTCGAAATATAAACAAAGACTCTAAATGTAAATAAAGGCTACAAATGTAAACAAAGACTAAGTGTAAACAAAGACTATAAATGTAAGCAAAGACTCTAAATGTAAAAAGGACTACGAATGTACATAAAGACTATAAATATAAACAGACTCTTAATGTAAACAAAGACTGCAAATATAAACAATGACTACAAATATAAACAAAGACTACAAATGTAAACAAAAATTCTAAATAGTATAAACAGACTGAAAATGTAAAAAATTACAAATGTAAACAAAGTCTACAAAAGTAAACAATGACTATAAATGTAAACAATGACAAAATGTAAACAAAGACTTAAAATGTAAACAGATTCTAAAAATACAAATGTAAAAAAATGCTCTAAACAGGAACAAACTCTAAATGTAAACAAAGAGTGCAATTGTCAAAAGAGACTACAAATGTAAACAAAGACTTTAAATGTAAACAAAGTCTACAAATGTAACAAAGACTACCAATGTAAACAAAGACTACAAATATAAACAAACACTCTAAATGTAACCAAACTCTAAATGTAAACAAAGACTTCAAACGTAAATAAATACTCGAAATATAAACAAAGACTCGAAATGTAAACAAAGGCTACAAATGTAAACAAAGACTAAGTGTAAACAAAGACTGCAAATGTAAACAAAGACTAAATGTAAACAAAGACTACAGATGTAAAGAAAGTCTACAAATATAAACAAACACTCTACATGTAAACAAAGACTACAAATGTAAACACTCTAATTGTAAACAAACACTAGAAATGTAAACACTCTAAATGTAAACAAAGACTACAAATATAAACAGAGACTCTAAATTTGAAAAAGACTACAAATGTAAACGGAGACTCTAAATGTAAACAAGGACTAACTGTAAACGGAGACTCTAAATGTAAACAAAGACTACAAATGTAACGGACTACAAATGTAAACAGACTCTAAATGTAAACAAAGATTTTAAATGTAAGCAAAGACTCAATGTAAGCAATGACTACAAATATAAACAAAGACTACAAATGTAAACAAATATTCTAAATAGAATAAACAGACTGAAAATGTAAAAAACTACAAATGTAAACAAAGTCTACAAAAGTAAACAATGACTACAAATGTAAACAATGACAAAATGTAAACAAAGACTTAAAATGTAAACAGATTCTAAGAGTACAAATGCAAAAAAATGCTCTAAACAGGAACAAACTCTAAATGTAAACAAAGAGTACAATTGTCAAAAGAGACTACAAATGTAAACAAAGAATCTAAATGTAAACAAAGTCTGCAAATGTAACAAAGACTACCAATGTAAACAAAGACTACCAATGTAAACAAAGACTACAAATGTAAACACTCTAAATGTAACCAAACTCTAAATGTAAACAAAGACTTTAAACAAATACTCGAAATATAAACAAAGACTCGAAATGTAAACAAAGACTGCAAATATAAACAAAGACTCTAAATGTAAACAAAGGCTACAAATGTAAACAAAGACTAAGTGTAAACAAAGACTATAAATGTAAGCAAAGACTCTACATGTAAAAAGGACTACGAACGTAAACAAAGACTATAAATGTAAACAAACACTCTAAAAGTAAGCAAACTCTAAATGTAAACAAAGACATCAAACGTAAACAGAGACTCTAAATGTAAAAAACTAGAAATATAAACAAAGACTAAATGTAAACAAAGACTGCAAATGTAAACAAAGACTAAATGTAAACAAAGACTACAGATGTAAAGAAAGTCTACAAATATAAACAAACACTCTAAATGTAAACAAAGACTACAAATGTAAATACTCTAATTGTAAACAAACATTAGAAATGTAAACACTCTAAATGTAAACAAAGACTAGAAATATAAACAGAGACTCTAAATTTGAAAAAGTCTACAAATGTAAACGGAGACACTAAATGTAAACAAGGACTAACTGTAAACGGAGACTCTAACTGTAAACAAAGACTACAAATGTAACAGACTACAAATGTAAACAGACTCTAAATGTAAACAAAGATTTTAAATGTAAGCAAAGACTCAATGTAAGCAATGACTACAAATATAAAGAAAGACTACAAATGTAAACAAAAATTCTAAATAGTATAAACAGGCTGAAAATGTAAAAAACTACAAATGTAAACAAAGTCTACAAAAATAAACAATGACTACAAAAGTAAACAATGACTACAAATGTAAACAATGACAAAACGTAAACAAAGACATAAAAGGTAAACAGATCCTAAGACTACAAATGTAAAAAAAATGTTCTAAACAGGAACAAACTCTAAATGTAAACAAAGAGTACAATTGTCAAAAGAGACTACAAATGTAAACAAAGAATCTAAATGTAAGCAAAGTCTGCAAATGTAACAAAGACTACCAATGTAAACAAAGACTACCAATGTAAACAAAGACTACAAATGTAAACAAACACTCTAAATGTAACCAAACACTAAATGTAAACAAAGACTTCAAACGTAAACAAATACTCGAAATATAAACAAAGACTCGTAATATAAACAAAGACTGCAAATATAAATAAAGACTCTAAATGTAAACAAAGGCTACAAATGTAAACAAAGACTAAGTGTAAACAAAGACTATAAATGTAAGCAAAGACTCTAAATGTAAAAAGGACTACGAATGTAAACAAAGACTATAAATATAAACAGACTCTTAATGTAAACAAAGACTGCAAATATAAACAATGACTACAAATATAAACAAAGACTACAAATGTAAACAAAAATTCTAAATAGTATAAACAGACTGAAAATGTAAAAAACTACAAATGTAAACAAAGTCTACAAAAGTAAACAATGACTACAAATGTAAACAATGACAAAATGTAAACAAAGACTTAAAATGTAAACAGATTCTAAGACTACAAATGTAAAAAAATGCTCTAAACAGGAACAAACTCTAAATGTAAACAAAGAGTGCAATTGTCAAAAGAGACTACCAATGTAAACAAAGACTACCAATGTAAACAAAGACTACAAATGTAAACAAACACTCTAAATGTAACCAAACTCTAAATGTAAACAAAGACTTCAAACGTAAATAAATACTCGAAATATAAACAAAGACTCGAAATGTAAACAAAGACTCGAAATGTAAACAAAGGCTACAAATGTAAACAAAGACTAAGTGTAAACAAAGACTATAAATGTAAGCAAAGACTCTAAATGTAAAAAGGACTACGAACGTAAACAAAGACTATAAATGTAAACACTCTAAAAGTAAGCAAACTCTAAATGTAAACAAAGGCATCAAACGTAAACAGAGACTCTAAATGTAAAAAACTACAAATATAAACAAAGACTAAATGTAAACAAAGACTGCAAATGTAAACAAAGACTAAATGTAAACAAAGACTACAGATGTAAAGAAAGTCTACAAATATAAACAAACACTCTAAATGTAAACAAAGACTACAAATGTAAACACTCTAATTGTAAACAAACACTAGAAATGTAAACACTCTAAATGTAAACAAAGACTAGAAATATAAACAGAGACTCTAAATTTGAAAAAGTCTACAAATGTAAACGGAGACACTAAATGTAAACAAGGACTAACTGTAAACGGAGACTCTAAATGTAAACAAAGACTACAAATGTAACAAAGACTACAAATGTAAACAGACTCTAAATGTAAACAAAGATTTTAAATGTAAGCAAAGACTCAGTGTAAGCAATGACTACAAATATAAACAAAGACTACAAATGTAAACAAAAATTCTAAATAGTATAAACAGACTGAAAATGTAAAGAACTACAAATGTAAACAAAGTCTACAAAAAAAAACAATGACTACAAATGTAAACAAAGACGTAAAATGTAAACAGATTCTAAGACTACAAATGTAAAAAAATGCTCTAAACAGGAACAAACTCTAAATGTAAACAAAGAGCACAATTGTCAAAAGAGACTACAAATGTAAACAAAGAATCTAAATGTAAACAAAGTCTACAAATGTAACAGACTACAAATGTAAATAAACAATATAAATGTAACCAAACTCTAAATATAAACAAAGATTTCAAACGTAAACAAATACTCGAAATATAAACAAAGACTCGAAATGTAAACAAAGACTGCAAATATAAACAAAGACTCTAAATGTAAACAAAGGCTACAAATGTAAACAACGACTACTAATGTAAACAAAAATTCTAAATAGTATAAACAGACTGAAAATGTAAAAAACTACAAATGTAAACAAAGTCTACAAAAGTAAACAATGACTAGAAATGTAAACAATGACAAAATGTAAACAAAGACTTTAAATGTAAACAAATTCTAAGACTACAAATGTAAAAAAATGCTCTAAACAGGAACAAACTCTAAATGTAAACAAAGAGTACAATTGTCAAAAGAGACTACAAATGTAAACAAAGAATCTAAATGTAAACAAAGTCTGCAAATTTAACAAAGACTACCAATGTAAACAAAGACTACCAATGTAAACAAAGACTAGAAATGTAAACACTCTAAATGTAAACAAAGACTAGAAATATAAACAGAGACTCTAAACTTGAAAAAGACTACAAATGTAAACCGAGACTCTAAATGTAAACAACGACTAACTGTAAACGGAGGCTGTAAATGTAAACAAAGACTACAAATGTAACAAAGACTACAAATGTAAACAGTCTCTAAATGTAAACAAAGATTTGAAATGTAAGCAAAGACTCAATGTAAGCAATGACTACAAATATAAACAAAGACTACAAATGTAAACAAAAATTATAAATAGTGTAAACAGACTGAAAATGTAAAAAACTACAAATGTAAACAAAGTCTACAAAAGTAAACAATGACTACAAATGTAAACAATGACAAAATGTAAACAAAGACTTAAAATGTAAACAGATTCTAAGACTACAAATGTAAAAAAATGCTCTAAACAGGAACAAACTCTAAATGTAAACAAAGAGTGCAATTGTCAAAAGAGACTACAAATGTAAACAAAGACTACAAATGTAAACAAACACTCTAAATGTAACCAAACTCTAAATGTAAACAAAGACTTCAAACGTAAATAAATACTCGAAATATAAACAAAGACTCGAAATGTAAACAAAGGCTACAAATGTAAACAAAGACTAAGTGTAAACAAAGATTGCAAATGTAAACAAAGACTAAATGTAAACAAAGACTACAGATGTAAAGAAAGTCTACAAATATAAACAAACACTCTACATGTAAACAAAGACTACAAATGTAAACACTCTAATTGTAAACAAACACTAGAAATGTAAACACTCTAAATGTAAACAAAGACTACAAATATAAACAGAGACTCTAAATTTGAAAAAGACTACAAATGTAAACGGAGACTCTAAATGTAAACAAGGACTAACTGTAAACGGAGACTCTAAATGTAAACAAAGACTACAAATGTAACGGACTACAAATGTAAACAGACTCTAAATGTAAACAAAGATTTTAAATGTAAGCAAAAACTCAATGTAAGCAATGACTACAAATATAAACAAAGACTACAAATGTAAACAAAAATTCTAAATAGAATAAACAGACTGAAAATGTAAAAAACTACAAATGTAAACAAAGAATCTAAATGTAAACAAAGTCTGCAAATGTAACAAAGACTACCAATGTAAACAAAGACTATCAATGTAAACAAAGACTACAAATGTAAACACTCTAAATGTAACCAAACTCTAAATGTAAACAAAGACTTTAAACAAATACTCGAAATATAAACAAAGAGTCGAAATGTAAACAAAGACTGCAAATATAAACAAAGACTCTAAATGTAAACAAAGGCTGCAAATGTAAACAAAGACTAAGTGTAAACAAAGACTATAAATGTAAGCAATGACTCTAAATGT
This sequence comes from Salticus scenicus, assembly GCA_963930645.1. Taxonomy (NCBI): domain Eukaryota; kingdom Metazoa; phylum Arthropoda; class Arachnida; order Araneae; family Salticidae; genus Salticus; species Salticus scenicus. Next base: position 1,798,731 of record CAWVNO010001900.1, on the reverse strand, counting down.
AAAACGGACTACGAATGTAAACAATGACTATAAATATAAACAGACTCTTAATGTAAACAAAGACTGCAAATATAAACAAAGACTCTAAATGTAAAAAACTACAAATATAAACAGACTAAATGTAAACAAAGACTGCAAATGTAAACAAAGACTAAATATAAACAAAGACTACAGATGTAAAGAAAGTCTACAAATATAAACAAACACTCTAAATGTAAACAAAGACTACAAATGTAAACACTCTCATTGTAAACAAACACTAGAAATGTAAACACTCTAAATGTAAACAGAGACTAGAAATATAAACAGAGATTCTAAATTTGAAAAAGGCTACAAATGTAAACGGAGACTCTAAATGCAAACAAGGACTAACTGTAAACGGAGACTGTAAATGTAAACAAAGACTACAAATGTAACAAACACTACAAATGTAAACAGACTCTAAATGTAAACAAAGATTTTAAATGTAAGCAAAGACTCAAATGTAACAGACTACCAATGTAAACAAACACTCTAAATGTAACCAAACTCTAAATGTAAACAAAGACTTCAAACGTAAACAAATACTCGAAATATAAACAAAGACTCGTAATATAAACAAAGACTGCAAATATAAATAAAGACTCTAAATGTAAACAAAGGCTAGAAATGTAAACAAAGACTAAGTGTAAACAAAGACTATAAATGTAAGCAAAGACTCTAAATGTAAAAAGGACTACGAACGTAAACAAAGACTATAAATATAAACAGACTCTTAATGTAAACAAAGACTGCAAATATAAACAAAGACTCTAAATGTAAACAAAGGCTACAAATGTAAAAAAGTCTAAGTGTAAACAAAGACTACAAATGTAAGCAAAAATTCTAAATGTAAATAAGGGCTACAAACTTAAACAAAGATTACAAATGTAAACAAAAACTCTAAAAGTAAGCTAACTCTAAATGTAAACAAAGACATCAAACGTAAACAGAGACTCTAAATGTAAAAAACTACAAATATAAACAAAGACTAAATGTAAACAAAGACTGCAAATGTAAACAAAGACTAAATATAAACAAAGACTACAGATGTAAAGAAAGTCTACAAATATAAACAAACACTCTAAATGTAAACAAAGACTACAAATGTAAACACTCTAATTGTAAACAAACACTAGAAATGTAAACACTCTAAATGTAAACAAAGATTAGAAATGTAAACAGAGACTCTACATTTGAAAAAGACTACAAATGTAAACCGAGACTCTAAATGTAAACAAGGACTAACTGTAAACGGAGACTGTAAATGTAAACAGACTACAAATGTAACAAAGACTACAAATGTAAACAGACTCTAAATGTAAACAAAGATTTGAAATGTAAGCAAAGACTCAATGTAAGCAATGACTACAAATATAAACAAAGACTACAAATGTAAACAAAAATTATAAATAGTGTAAACAGACTGAAAATGTAAAAAACTACAAATGTAAACAAAGTCTACAAAAGTAAACAATGACTACAAATGTAAACAATGACAAAATGTAAACAAAGACTTAAAATGTAAACAGATTCTAAGACTACAAATGCAAAAAAATGCTCTAAACAGGAACAAACTCTAAATGTAAATAAAGAGTACAATTGTCAAAAGAGACTACAAATGTAAACAAAGAATCTAAATGTAAACAAAGTCTGCAAATGTAACAAAGACTACCAATGTAAACAAAGACTACCAATGTAAACAAAGAGTACAAATGTAAACACTCTAAATGTAACCAAACTCTAAATGTAAACAAAGACTTCAAACGTAAACAAATACTCGAAATATAAACAAAGACTCGAAATGTAAACAAAGACTGCAAATATAAACAAAGACTCTAAATGTAAACAAAGGCTACAAATGTAAACAAAGACTAAGTGTAAACAAAGACTATAAATGTAAGCAATGACTCTAAATGTAAAAAGGACTATGAATGTAAACAAAGACTATAAATATAAACAGACTCTTAATGTAAACAAAGACTGCAAATATAAACAAAGACTCTAAATGTAAAAAACTAAAAATATAAAAAAAGACTAAATGTAAACAAAGACTGCAAATGTAAACAAAGACTACAGATGTAAAGAAAGTCTACAAATATAAACAAACACTCTAAATGTAAACAAAGACTACAAATGTAAACACTCTAATTGTAAACAAACACTAGAAATGTAAACACTCTAAATGTAAACAAAGACTAGAAATATAAACAGAGATTCTAAATTTGAAAAAGACTACAAATGTAAACGGAGACTCTAAATGTAAACAAGGACTAACTGTAAACGGTAAATGTAAACTGTAAATGTAAACAAAGACTACAAATGTAACAAACACTACAAATGTAAACAGACTCTAAATGTAAACAAAGATTTTAAATGTAAGCAAAGACTCAAATGTAACAAAGACTACCAATGTAAACAAACACTCTAAATGTAACCAAACTCTAAATGTAAACAAAGAATTCAAACGTAAATAAATACTCGAAATATAAACAAAGACTCCAAATGTAAACAAAGACTGCATATATAAACAAAGACTCGAAATGTAAACAAAGGCTACAAATGTAAACAAAGACTAAGTGTAAACAAAGAATATAAATGTAAGCAAAGACTCTAAATGTAAAAAGGACTACGAACGTAAACAAAGACTATAAATATAAACAGACTCTTAATGTAAACAAAGACTGCAAATATAAACAAAGACTGCAAATATAAACAAAGACTCTAAATGTAAACAAAGTCTACAAATGTAACAAAGACTACCAATGTAAACAAAGACTACAAATGTAAACAAACACTCTAAATGTAACCAAACTCTAAATGTAAACAAAGACTTCAAACGTAAACAAATACTCGAAATATAAACAAAGACTCGAAATGTAAACAAAGACTGCAAATATAAACAAAGACTCTAAATGTAAACAAAGGCTACAAATGTAAACAAAGACTAAGTGTAAACAAAGACTATAAATGTAAGCAATGACTCTAAATGTAAAAAGGACTATGAATGTAAACAAAGACTATAAATATAAACAGACTCTTAATGTAAACAAAGACTGCAAATATAAACAAAGACTCTAAATGTAAAAAACTAAAAATATAAACAAAGACTAAATGTAAACAAAGACTGCAAATGTAAACAAAGACTACAGATGTAAAGAAAGTCTACAAATATAAACAAACACTCTAAATGTAAACAAAGACTACAAATGTAAACACTCTAATTGTAAACAAACACTAGAAATGTAAACACTCTAAATGTAAGCAAAGACTAGAAATATAAACAGAGATTCTAAATTTGAAAAAGACTACAAATGTAAACGGAGACTCTAAATGTAAACAAGGACTAACTGTAAACGGTAAATGTAAACTGTAAATGTAAACAAAGACTACAAATGTAACAAACACTACAAATGTAAACAGACTCTAAATGTAAACAAAGATTTTAAATGTAAGCAAAGACTCAAATGTAACAAAGACTACCAATGTAAACAAACACTCTAAATGTAAACAAACTCTAAATGTAAACAAAGAATTCAAACGTAAATAAATACTCGAAATATAAACAAAGACTCCAAATGTAAACAAAGACTGCATATATAAACAAAGACTCGAAATGTAAACAAAGGCTACAAATGTAAACAAAGACTAAGTGTAAACAAAGACTATAAATGTAAGCAAAGACTCTAAATGTAAAAAGGACTATGAACGTAAACAAAGACTATAAATATAAACAGACTCTTAATGTAAACAAAGACTGCAAATATAAACAAAGACTCTAAATGTAAAAAAAGTCTACAAATGTAACAAAGACTACCAATGTAAACAAAGACTACAAATGTAAACAAACACTCTAAATGTAACCAAACTCTAAATGTAAACAAAGACTTCAAACGTAAACAAATACTCGAAATATAAACAAAGACTCGAAATGTAAACAAAGAATGAAAATATAAACAAAGACTCTAAATATAAACAAAGGCTACAAATGTAAACAAAGACTAAGTGTAAACAAAGACTATAAATGTAAGCAAAGACTCTAAATGTAAAAAGGACTACGAACGTAAACAAAGACTATAAATATAAACAGACTCTTAATGTAAACAAAGACTGCAAATATAAAAAAAGACTCTAAATGTAAACAAAGGCTACAAATGAAAAAAGTCTAAGTGTAAACAAAGACTACAAATGTAAGCAAAAACTCTGAATGTAAACAAGGACTACAAACTTAAACAAAGATTACAAATGTAAACAAATACTCTAAAAGTAAGCAAACTCTAAATGTAAACAAAGACATCAAACGTAAACAGAGACTCTAAATGTAAAAAACTATAAATATAAACAAAGACTAAATGTAAACAATGACTGCAAATGTAAACAAAGACTAAATATAAACAAAGACTACAGATGTAAAGAAAGTCTAGAAATATAAACAAACACTCTAAATGTAAACAAAGACTACAAATGTAAACACTCTAATTGTAAACAAACACTAGAAATGTAAACACTCTAAATGTAAACAAAGGCTGGAAATATAAACAGAGACTCTAAATTTGAAAAAGACTACAAATGTAAACCGAGACTCTAAATGTAAACAATGACTAACTGTAAACGGAGACTGTAAATGTAAACAAAGACTACAAATGTAACAAAGACTACAAATGTAAACAGACTCTAAATGTAAACAAAGATTTGAAATGTAAGCAAAGACTCAGTGTAAGCATTGACTACAAATATAAACAAAGACTACAAATGTAAACAAAAATTCTAAATAGTGTAAACAGACTGAAAATGTAAAAAACTACAAATGTAAACAAAGTCTACAAAAGTAAAGAATGACTACAAATGTAAACAATGACAAAATGTAAACAAAGACTTAAAATGTAAACAGATTCTAAGACTACAAATGTAAAAAAAATGTTCTAAACAGGAACAAACTCTAAATGTAAACAAAGAGTACAATTGTCAAAAGAGACTACAAATGTAAACAAAGAATCTAAATGTAAGCAAAGTCTGCAAATGTAACAAAGACTACCAATGTAAACAAAGACTACCAATGTAAACAAAGACTACAAATGTAAACAAACACTCTAAATGTAACCAAACTCTAAATGTAAACAAAGACTTCAAACGTAAACAAGTACTCGAAATATAAACAAAGACTCGGAATATAAACAGAGACTGCAAATATAAATAAAGACTCTAAATGTAAACAAAGGCTACAAATGTAAACAAAGACTAACTGTAAACAAAGACTATAAATGTAAGCAAAGACTCTAAATGTAAAAAGGACTACGAATGTAAACAAAGACTATAAATATAAACAGACTCTTAATGTAAACAAAGACTGCAAATATAAACAATGACTACAAATATAAACAAAGACTACAAATGTAAACAAAAATTCTAAATAGTATAAACAGACTGAAAATGTAAAAAACTACAAATGTAAACAAAGTCTACAAAAGTAAACAATGACTACAAATGTAAACAATGACAAAATGTAAACAAAGACTTAAAATGTAAACAGATTCTAAGACTACAAATGTAAAAAAATGCTCTAAACAGGAACAAACTCTAAATGTAAACAAAGAGTGCAATTGTCAAAAGAGACTACAAATGTAAACAATTACTTTAAATGTAAACAAAGTCTACAAATGTAAACAAACACTCTAAATGTAACCAAACTCTAAATGTAAACAAAGACTTCAAACGTAAACAAATACTCGAAATATAAACAAAGACTCGAAATGTAAACAAAGAATGAAAATATAAACAAAGACTCTAAATATAAACAAAGGCTACAAATGTAAACAAAGACTAAGTGTAAACAAAGACTATAAATGTAAGCAAAGACTCTAAATGTAAAAAGGACTACGAACGTAAACAAAGACTATAAATATAAACAGACTCTTAATGTAAACAAAGACTGCAAATATAAAAAAAGACTCGAAATGTAAACAAAGGCTACAAATGTAAACAAAGACTAAGTGTAAACAAAGACTATAAATGTAAGCAAAGACTCTAAATGTAAAAAGGACTACGAACGTAAACAAAGACTATAAATGTAAACACTCTAAAAGTAAGCAAACTCTAAATGTAAACAAAGACATCAAACGTAAACAGAGACTCTAAATGTAAAAAACTACAAATATAAACAAAGACTAAATGTAAACAAAGACTGCAAATGTAAACAAAGACTAAATGTAAACAAAGACTACAGATGTAAAGAAAGTCTACAAATATAAACAAACACTCTAAATGTGAACAAAGACTACAAATGTAAACACTCTAATTGTAAACAAACACTAGAAATGTAAACACTCTAAATGTAAACAAAGACTAGAAATATAAACAGAGACTCTAAATTTGAAAAAGACTACAAATGTAAACGGAGACACTAAATGTAAACAAGGACTAACTGTAAACAAAGAATCTAAATGTAAACAAAGTCTGCAAATTTAACAAAGACTACCAATGTAAACAAAGACTACCAATGTAAACAAAGACTACAAATGTAAACAAACACTCTAAATGTAACCAAACTCTAAATGTAAACAAAGACTTCAAACGTAAAAAATACTCGAAATATAAACAAAGACTCGAAATGTAAACAAAGACTGCAAATATAAACAAAGACTCTAAATGTAAACAAAGGCTACAAATGTAAACAAAGACTAAGTGTAAACAAAGACTATAAATGTAAGCAATGACTCTAAATGTAAAAAGGACTACGAATGTAAACAAAGACTATAAATATAAACAGACTCTTAATGTAAACAAAGACTGCAAATATAAACAGACTCTAAATGTAAAAAACTACAAATATAAACAAAGACTAAATGTAAACAAAGACTGCAAATGTAAACAAAGACTAAATATAAACAAAGACTACAGAGGTAAAGAAAGTCTACAAATATAAACAAACACTCTAAATGTAAACAAAGACTACAAATGTAAACACTCTAATTGTAAACAAACACTAGAAATGTAAACACTCTAAATGTAAACAAAGACTAGAAATATAAACAGAGACTCTAAATTTGAAAAAGACTACAAATGTAAACGGAGACTCTAAATGTAAAAAAGGACTAACTGTAAAAGGAGACTCTAAATGTAAACAAAGACTACAAATGTAACAAAGACTACAAATGTAAACAGACTCTAAATGTAAACAAAGATTTTAAATGTAAGCAAACACTCAATTTAAGCAATGACTACAAATATAAACAAAGACTACAAATGTAAACAAAAATTCTAAATAGTATACAAAGACTGAAAATGTAAAAAAATACAAATGTAAACAAAGTCTACAAAAGTAAACAATGACTACAAATGTAAACAATGACAAAATGTAAACAAAGACTTAAAATGTAAACAGATTCTAAGAATAAAATGTAAAAAAAATGCTCAAAACAGGAACAAACTCTAAATGTAAACAAAGAGTGCAATTGTGAAAAGAGACTACAAATGTAAACAAAGAATCTAAATGTAAACAAACTCTGCAAATGTAACAAAGACTACCAATGTAAACAAAGACTACCATTGTAAACAAAGTCTACAAATGTAAACAAACACTCTAAATGTAACCAAACTCTAAATATAAACAAAGACTTCAAACGTAAACAAATACTCGAAATATAAACAAAGACTCGAAATGTAAACAAAGACTGCAAATATAAACAAAGACTCTAAATGTAAACAAAGGCTACAAATGTAAACAAAGACTAAGTGTAAACAAAGACTACTAATGTAACAAAGACTCTAAATGTAAACAAGGACTAACTGTAAACGGAGACTGTAAATGTAAACAAAGACTACAAATGTAACAAAGGCTACAAATGTAAACAAAGACTAAATGTAAACAAAGACTATAAATGTAAGCAATGACTCTAAATGTAAAAAGGACTACGAATGTAAGACTATAAATATAAACAGATTCTTAATGTAAACAAAGACTGCAAATATAAACAAAGACTCTAAATGTAAAAAACTACAAATATAAACAAAGACTAAATGTAAACAAAGACTGCAAATGTAAACAAAGACTAAATATTAACAAAGACTACAGATGTAAAGAAAGTCTACAAATATAAACAAACACTCTAAATGTAAACAAAGACTACAAATGTAAACACTCTAATTGTAAACAAACACTAGAAATGTAAACACTCTAAATGTAAACAAAGACTAGAAATATAAACAGAGACTCTAAATTTGAAAAAGGCTACAAATGTAAACGGAGACTCTAAATGTAAACAAGGACTAACTGTAAACGGAGACACTAAATGTAAACAAAGACTACAAATGTAACAAAGACTACAAATGTAAACAGACTCTAAATGTAAACAAAGATTTTAAATGTAGCAAACACTCAATGTAAGCAATGACTACAAATATAAACAAAGACTACAAATGTAAACAAAAATTCTAAATTGTATACAAAGACTGAAAATGTAAAAAAATACAAATGTAAACAAAGTCTACAAAAGTAAACAATGACTACAAATGTAAACAATGACAAAATGTAAACAAAGACTTAAAATGTAAACAGTTTCTACGACTAAAAATGTAAAAAAAATGCTCTAAACAGGAACAAACTCTAAATGTAAACAAAGAGTGCAATTGTCAAAAGAGACCACAAATGTAAACAAAGAATCTAAATGTAAACAAAGTCTGCAAATGTAACAAAGACTACCAATGTAAACAAAGACTACCAATGTAAACAAACACTCTAAATGTAACCAAACTCTAAATGTAAACAAAGACTTCAAACGAAAATAAATACTCGAAATATAAACAAAGACTCGAAATGTAAACAAAGGCTACAAATGTAAACAAAGACTAAGTGTAAACAAAGACTGCAAATGTAAACAAAGACTAAATGTAAACAAAGACTACAGATGTAAAGAAAGTCTACAAATATAAACAAACACTCTACATGTAAACAAAGAATACAAATGTAAACACTCTAATTGTAAACAAACACTAGAAATGTAAACACTCTAAATGTAAAGAAAGACTACAAATATAAACAGAGACTCTAAATTTGAAAAAGACTACAAATGTAAACGGAGACTCTAAATGTAAACAAGGACTAACTGTAAACGGAGACTCTAAATGTAAACAAAGACTACAAATGTAACGGATTACAAATGTAAACAGACTCTAAATGTAAACAAAGATTTTAAATGTAAGCAAAGACTCAATGTAAGCAATGACTACAAATATAAACAAAGACTACAAATGTAATCAAAAATTCTAAATAGTATAAACAGACTGAAAATGTAAAAAACTACAAATGTAAACAAAGTCTACAAAAGTAAACAATGACTACAAATGTAAACAATGACAAAATGTAAACAAAGACTTAAAATGTAAACAGATTCTAAGACTACAAATGCAAAAAAATGCTCTAAACAGGAACAAACTCTAAATGTAAATAAAGAGTACAATTGTCAAAAGAGACTACAAATGTAAACAAAGTATCTAAATGTAAACAAAGTCTGCAAATGTAACAAAGACTACCAATGTAAACAAAGACTACCAATGTAAACAAAGAGTACAAATGTAAACACTCTAAATTTTACCAAACTCTAAATGTAAACAAAGACTTCAAACGTAAACAAATACTCGAAATATAAACAAAGACTCGAAATGTAAACAAAGACTGCAAATATAAACAAAGACTCGAAATGTAAACAAAGGCTACAAATGTAAACAAAGACTAAGTGTAAACAAAGACTATAAATGTAAGCAATGACTCTAAATGTAAAAAGGACTATGAATGTAAACAAAGACTATAAATATAAACAGACTCTTAATGTAAACAAAGACTGCAAATATAAACAAAGACTCTAAATGTAAAAAACTAAAAATATAAACAAAGACTAAATGTAAACAAAGACTGCAAATGTAAACAAAGACTACAGATGTAAAAAAAGTCTACAAATATAAACAAACACTCTAAATGTAAACAAAGACTACAAATGTAAACACTCTAATTGTAAACAAACACTAGAAATGTAAACACTCTAAATGTAAACAAAGACTATAAATATAAACAGAGATTCTAAATTTGAAAAAGACTACAAATGTAAACGGAGACTCTAAATGTAAACAAGGACTAACTGTAAACGGAGACTGTAAATGTAAACAAAGACTACAAATGTAACAAACACTACAAATGTAAACAGACTCTAAATGTAAACAAAGATTTTAAATGTAAGCAAAGACTCAAATGTAACAGAGACTACCAATGTAAACAAACACTCTAAATGTAACCAAACTCTAAATGTAAACAAAGGATTCAAACGTAAATAAATACTCGAAATATAAACAAAGACTCCAAATGTAAACAAAGACTGCATATATAAACAAAGACTCGAAATGTAAACAAAGGCTACAAATGTAAACAAAGACTAAGTGTAAACAAAGACTATAAATGTAAGCAAAGACTCTAAATGTAAAAAGGACTACGAACGTAAACAAAGACTATAAATATAAACAGACTCTTAATGTAAACAAAGACTGCAAATATAAAAAAAGACTCTAAATGTAAACAAAGGCTACAAATGAAAAAAGTCTAAGTGCAAACAAAGACTACAAATGTAAGCAAAAACTCTGAATGTAAACAAGGACTACAAACTTAAACAAAGATTACAAATGTAAACAAATACTCTAAAAGTAAGCAAACTCTAAATGTAAACAAAGACATTAAACGTAAACAGAGACTCTAAATGTAAAAAACTATAAATATAAACAAAGACTAAATGTAAACAATGACTGCAAATGTAAACAAAGACTAAATATAAACAAAGACTACAGATGTAAAGAAAGTCTACAAATATAAACAAACACTCTAAATGTAAACAAAGACTACAAATGTAAACACTCTAATTGTAAACAAAGGCTGGAAATATAAACAGAGACTCTAAATTTGAAAAAGACTACAAATGTAAACCGAGACTCTAAATGTAAACAATGACTAACTGTAAACGGAGACTGTAAATGTAAACAAAGACTACAAATGTAACAAAGACTACAAATGTAAACAGACTCTAAATGTAAACAAAGATTTGAAATGTAAGCAGAGACTCAGTGTAAGCAATGACTACAAATATAAACAAAGACTACAAATGTAAACAAAAATTCTAAATAGTGTAAACAGACTGAAAATGTAAAAAACTACAAATGTAAACAAAGTCTACAAAAGTAAACAATGACTACAAATGTAAACAATGACAAAATGTAAACAAAGACTTAAAATGTAAACAGATTCTAAGACTACAAATGTAAAAAAAAGGTTCTAAACAGGAACAAACTCTAAATGTAAACAAAGAGTACAATTGTCAAAAGAGACTACAAATGTAAACAAAGAATCTAAATGTAAGCAAAGTCTGCAAATGTAACAAAGACTACCAATGTAAACAAAGACTACCAATGTAAACAAAGACTACAAATGTAAACAAACACTCTAAATGTAACCAAACTCTAAATGTAAACAAAGATTTCAAACGTAAACAAGTACTCGAAATATAAACAAAGACTCGGAATATAAACAGAGACTGCAAATATAAATAAAGACTCTTTACATTTGTAGCCTTTGTTTACAACAAAGGCTACAAATGTAAAGAAAGACTAACTGTAAACAAAGACTATAAATGTAAGCAAAGACTCTAAATGTAAAAAGGACTACGAATGTAAACAAAGACTATAAATATAAACAGACTCTTAATGTAAACAAAGACTGCAAATATAAACAATGACTACAAATATAAACAAAGACTACAAATGTAAACAAAAATTCTAAATAGTATAAACAGACTGAAAATGTAAAAAACTACAAATGTAAACAAAGTCTACAAAAGTAAACAATGACTACAAATGTAAACAGTGACAAAATGTAAACAAAGACTTAAAATGTAAACAGATTCTAAGACTATAAATGTAAAAAAATGCTCTAAACAGGAACAAACTCTAAATGTAAACAAAGAGTGCAATTGTCAAAAGAGACTACAAATGTAAACAAAGACTTTAAATGTAAACAAAGTCTACAAATGTAAACAAACACTCTAAATGTAACCAAACTCTAAATGTAAACAAAGACTTCAAACGTAAATAAATACTCGAAATATAAACAAAGACTCGAAATGTAAACAAAGGCTACAAATGTAAACAAAGACTAAGTGTAAACAAAGACTATAAATGTAAGCAAAGACTCTAAATGTAAAAAGGACTACGAACGTAAACAAAGACTATAAATGTAAACACTCTAAAAGTAAGCAAACTCTAAATGTAAACAAAGACATCAAACGTAAACAGAGACTCTAAATGTAAAAAACTACAAATATAAACAAAGACTAAATGTAAACAAAGACTGCAAATGTAAACAAAGACTAAATGTAAACAAAGACTACAGATGTAAAGAAAGTCTACAAATATAAACAAACACTCTAAATGTAAACAAAGACTACAAATGTAAACACTCTAATTGTAAACAAACACTAGAAATGTAAACACTCTAAATGTAAACAAAGACTAGAAATATAAACAGAGACTCTAAATTTGAAAAAGTCTACAAATGTAAACGGAGACACTAAATGTAAACAAGGACTAACTGTAAACGGAGACTCTAAATGTAAACAAAGACTACAAATGTAACAAAGACTACAAATGTAAACAGACTCTAAATGTAAACAAAGATTTTAAATGTAAGCAAAGACTCAATGTAAGCAATGACTACAAATATAAACGAAGACTACAAATGTAAACAAAAATTCTAAATAGTATAAACAGACTGAAAATGTAAAAAACTACAAATGTAAACAAAGTCTACAAAAATAAACAATGACTACAAATGTAAACAATGACAAAATGTAAACAAAGACTTAAAATGTAAACAGATTCTAAGACTACAAATGTAAAAAAATGCTCTAAACAGGAACAAACTCTAAATGCAAACAAAGAGTACAATTGTCAAAAGAGACTACAAATGTAAACAAAGAATCTAAATGTAAACAAAGTCTACAAATGTAACAGACTACAAATGTAAACAAACACTCTAAATGTAACAAAACTCTAAATATAAACAAAGACTTCAAACGTAAACAAATACTCGAAATATAAACAAAGACTCGAAATGTAAACAAAGACTGCAAATATAAACAAAGACTCTAAATGTAAACAAAGGCTACAAATGTAAACAAAGACTAAGTGTAAACAAAGACTACAAATGTAACAAAGACTCTAAATGTAAAAAGGACTACGAATGTAAACAAAGACTATAAATATAAACAGACTCTTAATGTAAACAAAGACTGCAAATATAAACAAAGACTCTAAATGTAAAAAACTACAAATATAAACAAAGACTAAATGTAAACAAAGACTGCAAATGTAAACAAAGACTAAATATAAACAAAGACTACAGATGTAAAGAAAGTCTACAAATATAAACAAACACTCTAAATGTAAACAAAGACTACAAATGTAAACACTCTAATTGTAAACAAACACTAGAAATGTAAACACTCTAAATGTAAACAAAGGCTGGAAATATAAACAGAGACTCTAAATTTGAAAAAGACTACAAATGTAAACCGAGACTCTAAATGTAAACAATGACTAACTGTAAACGGAGACTGTAAATGTAAACAAAGACTACAAATGTAACAAAGACTAAAAATGTAAACAGACTCTAAATGTAAACAAAGATTTGAAATGTAAGCAGAGACTCAGTGTAAGCAATGACTACAAATATAAACAAAGACTACAAATGTAAACAAAAATTCTAAATAGTGTAAACAGACTGAAAATGTAAAAAACTACAAATGTAAACAAAGTCTACAAAAGTAAACAATGACTACAAATGTAAACAATGACAAAATGTAAACAAAGACTTAAAATGTAAACAGATTCTAAGACTACAAATGTAAAAAAAAGGTTCTAAACAGGAACAAACTCTAAATGTAAACAAAGAGTACAATTGTCAAAAGAGACTACAAATGTAAACAAAGAATCTAAATGTAAGCAAAGTCTGCAAATGTAACAAAGACTACCAATGTAAACAAAGACTACCAATGTAAACAAAGACTACAAATGTAAACAAACACTCTAAATGTAACCAAACTCTAAATGTAAACAAAGATTTTAAACGTAAACAAGTACTCGAAATATAAACAAAGACTCGGAATATAAACAGAGACTGCAAATATAAATAAAGACTCTTTACATTTGTAGCCTTTGTTTACAACAAAGGCTACAAATGTAAAGAAAGACTAACTGTAAACAAAGACTATAAATGTAAGCAAAGACTCTAAATGTAAAAAGGACTACGAATGTAAACAAAGACTATAAATATAAACAGACTCTTAATGTAAACAAAGACTGCAAATATAAACAATGACTACAAATATAAACAAAGACTACAAATGTAAACAAAAATTCTAAATAGTATAAACAGACTGAAAATGTAAAAAACTACAAATGTAAACAAAGTCTACAAAAGTAAACAATGACTACAAATGTAAACAATGACAAAATGTAAACAAAGACTTAAAATGTAAACAGATTCTAAGACTATAAATGTAAAAAAATGCTCTAAACAGGAACAAACTCTAAATGTAAACAAAGAGTGCAATTGTCAAAAGAGACTACAAATGTAAACAAAGACTTTAAATGTAAACAAAGTCTACAAATGTAAACAAACACTCTAAATGTAACCAAACTCTAAATGTAAACAAAGACTTCAAACGTAAATAAATACTCGAAATATAAACAAAGACTCGAAATGTAAACAAAGGCTACAAATGTAAACAAAGACTAAGTGTAAACAAAGACTATAAATGTAAGCAAAGACTCTAAATGTAAAAAGGACTACGAACGTAAACAAAGACTATAAATGTAAACACTCTAAAAGTAAGCAAACTCTAAATGTAAACAAAGACATCAAACGTAAACAGAGACTCTAAATGTAAAAAACTACAAATATAAACAAAGACTAAATGTAAACAAAGACTGCAAATGTAAACAAAGACTAAATGTAAACAAAGACTACAGATGTAAAGAAAGTCTACAAATATAAACAAACACTCTAAATGTAAACAAAGACTACAAATGTAAACACTCTAATTGTAAACAAACACTAGAAATGTAAACACTCTAAATGTAAACAAAGACTAGAAATATAAACAGAGACTCTAAATTTGAAAAAGTCTACAAATGTAAACGGAGACACTAAATGTAAACAAGGACTAACTGTAAACGGAGACTCTAAATGTAAACAAAGACTACAAATGTAACAAAGACTACAAATGTAAACAGACTCTAAATGTAAACAAAGATTTTAAATGTAAGCAAAGACTCAATGTAAGCAATGACTACAAATATAAACGAAGACTACAAATGTAAACAAAAATTCTAAATAGTATAAACAGACTGAAAATGTAAAAAACTACAAATGTAAACAAAGTCTACAAAAATAAACAATGACTACAAATGTAAACAATGACAAAATGTAAACAAAGACTTAAAATGTAAACAGATTCTAAGACTACAAATGTAAAAAAATGCTCTAAACAGGAACAAACTCTAAATGCAAACAAAGAGTACAATTGTCAAAAGAGACTACAAATGTAAACAAAGAATCAAAATGTAAACAAAGTCTGCAAATTTAACAAAGACTACCAATGTAAACAAAGACTACCAATGTAAACAAAGACTACAAATGTAAACAAACACTCTAAATGTAAACAAACTCTAAATGTAAACAAAGACTTCAAACGTAAACAAATACTCGAAATATAAACAAAGACTCGAAATGTAAACAAAGACTGCAAATATAAACAAAGACTCTAAATGTAAACAAAGGCTACAAATGTAAACAAAGACTAAGTGTAAACAAAGACTATAAATGTAAGCAATGACTCTAAATGTAAAAAGGACTACGAATGTAAACAAAGACTATAAATATAAACAGACTCTTAATGTAAACAAAGACTGCAAATATAAACAGACTCTAAATGTAAAAAACTACAAATATAAACAAAGACTAAATGTAAACAAAGACTGCAAATGTAAACAAAGACTAAATGTACACGAAGACTACAGATGTAAAGAAAGTCTACAAATATAAACAAACACTCTAAATGTAAACAAAGACTACAAATGTAAACACTCTAATTGTAAACAAACACTAGAAATGTAAACACTCTAAATGTAAACAAAGACTAGAAATATAAACAGAGACTCTAAATTTGAAAAAGTCTACAAATGTAAACGGAGACAATAAATGTAAACAAGGACTAACTGTAAACGGAGACTCTAAATGTAAACAAAGACTACAAATGTAACAGACTACAAATGTAAACAGACTCTAAATGTAAACAAAGATTTTAAATGTAAGCAAAGACTCAATGTAAGCAATGACTACAAATATAAACAAAGAC
Organism: Salticus scenicus; assembly: GCA_963930645.1. Lineage (NCBI taxonomy): Eukaryota > Metazoa > Arthropoda > Arachnida > Araneae > Salticidae > Salticus > Salticus scenicus. The sequence continues at coordinate 1,782,265 of CAWVNO010001900.1, read as the reverse complement.
TACAAATGTAAACAAAAATTCTAAATAGTATAAACAGACTGAAAATGTAAAAAACTACAAATGTAAACAAAGTCTACAAAAATAAACAATGACTACAAATGTAAACAATGACAAAATGTAAACAAAGACTTAAAATGTAAACAGATTCTAAGACTACAAATGTAAAAAAATACTCTAAACAGGAACAAACTCTAAATGTAAACAAAGAGTACAATTGTCAAAAGAGACTACAAATGTAAACAAAGAATCTAAATGTAAACAAAGTCTACAAATGTAACAGACTACAAATGTAAACAAACACTCTAAATGTAACCAAACTCTAAATATAAACAAAGACTTCAAATGTAAAAAAATACTCGAAATATAAACAAAGACTCGAAATGTAAACAAAGACTGCAAATATAAACAAAGACTCTAAATGTAAACAAAGGCTACAAATGTAAACAAAGACTATGTATAAACAAAGATTACAAATGTAACAAAGACTCTAAATGTAAAAAGGACTACGAATGTAAACAAAGACTATAAATATAAACAGACTCGTAATGTAAACAAAGACTGCAAATATAAACAAAGACTCTAAATGTAAAAAACTACAAATATAAACAAAGACTAAATGTAAACAAAGACTGCAAATGTAAACATAGACTAAATATAAACAAAGACTACAGATGTAAAGAAAGTCTACAAATATAAACAAACACTCTAAATGTTAACAAACACTACAAATGTAAACACTCTAATTGTAATTAAACACTAGAAATGTAAACACTCTAAATGTAAACAAAGACTAAAAATATAAACAGAGACTCTAAATTTGAAAAAGACTACAAATGTAAACGGAGACTCTAAATGTAAACAAGGACTAACTGTAAACGGAGACTGTAAATATAAACAAAGACTACAAATGTAACAAAGACTACAAATGTAAACAGACTCTAAATGTAAACAGATTCTAAGACTACAAATGTAAAAAAATGCTCTAAACAGGAACAAACTCTAAATGTAAACAAAGAGTACAATTGTCAAAAGAGACTACAAATGTAAACAAAGAATCTAAATGTAAGCAAAGTCTGCAAATGTAACAAAGACTACTAATGTAAACAAAGACTACCAATGTAAACAAAGACTACAAATGTAAACAAACACTCTAATTTTAACCAAACTCTAAATGTAAACAAAGACTTCAAACGTAAACAAGTACTCGAAATATAAACAAAGACTCGGAATATAAACAGAGACTGCAAATATAAACAAACACTCTAGTTGTAACCAAACTCTAAATGTAAACAAAGACTTCAAACGTAAACAAGTACTCGAAATATAAACAAAGACTCGGAATATAAACAGAGACTGCAAATATAAATAAAGACTCTAAATGTAAACAAAGGCTACAAATGTAAACAAAGACTAAGTGTAAACAAAGACTATAAATGTAAGCAAAGACTCTAAATGTAAAAAGGACTATGAATGTAAACAAAGACTATAAATATAAACAGACTCTTAATGTAAACAAAGACTGCAAATATAAACAATGACTACAAATATAAACAAAGACTACAAATGTAAACAAAAATTCTAAATAGTATAAACAGACTGAAAATGTAAAAAACTACAAATGTAAACAAAGTCTACAAAAGTAAACAATGACTACAAATGTAAACAATGACAAAATGTAAACAAAGACTTAAAATGTAAACAGATTCTAAGACTACAAATGTAAAAAAATGCTCTAAACAGAAACAAACTCTAAATGTAAACAAAGAGTGCAATTGTCAAAAGAGACTACAAATGTAAACAAAGACTTTAAATGTAAACAAAGTCTACAAATGTAACAAAGACTACCAATGTAAACAAAGACTACAAATGTAAACAAACACTCTAAATGTAACCAAACTCTAAATGTAAACAAAGACTTCAAACGTAAATAAATACTCGAAATATAAACAAAGACTCGAAATGTAAACAAAGGCTACAAATGTAAACAAAGACTAAGTGTAAACAAAGACTGCAAATGTAAACAATGACTAAATGAAAACAAAGACTACAGATGTAAAGAAAGTCTACAAATATAAACAAACACTCTACATGTAAACAAAGACTACAAATGTAAACACTCTAATTGTAAACAAACACTAGAAATGTAAACACTCTAGATGTAAACAAAGACTACAAATATAAACAGAGACTCTAAATTTGAAAAAGACTACAAATGTAAACAGAGACTCTAAATGTAAACAAGGACTAACTGTAAACGGAGACTCTAAATGTAAACAAAGACTACAAATGTAACGGACTACAAATGTAAACAGACTCTAAATGTAAACAAAGATTTTAAATGTAAGCAAAGACTCAATGTAAGCAATGACTACAAATATAAACAAAGACTACAAATGTAATCAAAAATTCTAAATAGTATAAACAGACTGAAAATGTAAAAAACTACAAATGTAAACAAAGTCTACAAAAGTAAACAATGACTACAAATGTAAACAATGACAAAATGTAAACAAAGACTTAAAATGTAAACAGATTCTAAGACTACAAATGTAAAAAAATGCTCTAAACAGGAACAAACTCTAAATGTAAACAAAGAGTACAATTGCAAAAGAGACTACAAATGTAAACAAAGAATCTAAATGTAAACAAAGTCTGCAAATTTAACAAAGACTACCAATGTAAACAAAGACTACCAATGTAAGCAAAGACTACAAATGTAAACAAACACTCTAAATGTAACCAAACTCTAAATGTAAACAAAGACTTCAAACGTAAACAAATACTCGAAATATAAACAAAGACTCGAAATGTAAACAAAGAATGAAAATATAAACAAAGACTCTAAATATAAACAAAGGCTACAAATGTAAACAAAGACTAAGTGTAAACAAAGACTATAAATGTAAGCACAACTCTAAATGTAAAAAGGACTACGAACGTAAACAAAGTCTATAAATATAAACAGACTCTTAATGTAAACAAAGACTGCAAATATAAAAAAAGACTCTAAAGTAAACAAAGGCTACAAATGTAAACAAAGACTAAGTGTAAACAAAGACTATAAATGTAAGCAATGAATCTAAATGTAAAAAGGACTATGAATGTAAACAAAGACTATAAATATAAACAGACTCTTAATGTAAACAAAGACTGCAAATATAAAAAAAGACTCTAAATGTAAACAAAGGCTACAAATGAAAAAAGTCTAAGTGTAAACAAAGACTACAAATGTAAGCAAAAACTCTGAATGTAAACAAGGACTACAAACTTAAACAAAGATTACAAATGTAAACAAATACTCTAAAAGTAAGCAAACTCTAAATGTAAACAAAGACATCAAACGTAAACAGAGACTCTAAATGTAAAAAACTATAAATATAAACAAAGACTAAATGTAAACAAAGACTGCAAATGTAAACAAAGACTAAATATAAACAAAGACTACAGATGTAAAGAAAGTCTACAAATATAAACAAACACTCTAAATGTAAACAAAGACTACAAATCTAAACACTCTAATAGTAAACAAACACTAGAAATGTAAACACTCTAAATGTAAACAAAGGCTAGAAATATAAACAGAGACTCTAAATTTGAAAAAGACTACAAATGTAAACCGAGACTCTAAATGTAAACAATGACTAACTGTAAATGTAAACAAAGACTACAAATGTAACAAAGACTACAAATGTAAACAGACTCTAAATGTAAACAAAGATTTGGAATGTAAGCAAAGACTCAATGTAAGCAAAGACTACAAATATAAACAAAGACTACAAATGTAAACAAAAATTTTAAATAGTGTAAACAGACTGAAAATGTAAAAAACTACAAATGTAAACAAAGTCTACAAAAGTAAACAATGACTACAAATGTAAACAATGACAAAATGTAAACAAAGACTTAAAATGTAAACACTCTAATTGTAAACAAACACTAGAAATGTAAACACTCTAGATGTAAACAAAGACTACAAATATAAACAGAGACTCTAAATTTGAAAAAGACTACAAATGTAAACAGAGACTCTAAATGTAAACAAGGACTAACTGTAAACGGAGACTCTAAATGTAAACAAAGACTACAAATGTAACGGACTACAAATGTAAACAGACTCTAAATGTAAACAAAGATTTTAAATGTAAGCAAAGACTCAATGTAAGCAATGACTACAAATATAAACAAAGACTACAAATGTAATCAAAAATTCTAAATAGTATAAACAGACTGAAAATGTAAAAAACTACAAATGTAAACAAAGTCTACAAAAGTAAACAATGACTACAAATGTAAACAATGACAAAATGTAAACAAAGACTTAAAATGTAAACAGATTCTAAGACTACAAATGTAAAAAAATGCTCTAAACAGGAACAAACTCTAAATGTAAACAAAGAGTACAATTGCCAAAAGAGACTACAAATGTAAACAAAGAATCTAAATGTAAACAAAGTCTGCAAATTTAACAAAGACTACCAATGTAAACAAAGACTACCAATGTAAGCAAAGACTACAAATGTAAACAAACACTCTAAATGTAACCAAACTCTAAATGTAAACAAAGACTAAGTGTAAACAAAGACTGCAAATGTAAACAAAGACTAAATGTAAACAAAGACTACAGATGTAAAGAAAGTCTACAAATATAAACAAACACTCTACATGTAAACAAAGACTACAAATGTAAACACTCTAATTGTAAACAAACACTAGAAATGTAAACACTCTAAATGTAAACAAAGACTACAAGTATAAACAGAGACTCTAAATTTGAAAAAGACTACAAATGTAAACAAAGACTATGTGTAAACAAAGACTATAAATGTAAGCAATGACTCTAAATGTAAAAAGGACTACGAATGTAAACGAAGACTATAAATATAAACAGACTCTTAATGTAAACAAAGACTGCAAATATAAACAAAGACTCGAAATGTAAAAAACTACAAATATAAACAAAGACTAAATGTAAACAAAGACTGCAAATGTAAACAAAGACTAAATATAAACAAAGACTACAGATGTAAAGAAAGTCTACAAATATAAACAAACACTCTAAATGTAAACAAAGACTACAAATGTAAACACTCTAATTGTAAACAAACACTAGAAATGTAAACACTCTAAATGTAAACAAAGACTAGAAATATAAACAGAGACTCTAAATTTGAAAAAGACTACAAATGTAAACCGAGACTCTAAATGTAAACAAGGACTAACTGTAAACGGAGACTGTAAATGTAAACAAAGACTACAAATGTAACAAAGACTACAAATGTAAACAGACTCTAAATGTAAACAAAGATTTGGAATGTAAGCAAAGACTCAATGTAAGCAAAGACTACAAATATAAACAAAGACTACAAATGTAAACAAAAATTTTAAATAGTGTAAACAGACTGAAAATGTAAAAAACTACAAATGTAAACAAAGTCAACAAAAGTAAACAATGACTACAGATGTAAACAATGACAAAATGTAAACAAAGACTTAAAATGTAAACAGATTCCAAGACTACAAATGTAAAAAAATGCTCTAAACAGGAACAAACTCTAAATGTAAACAAAGAGTGCAATTGTCAAAAGAGACTACAAATGTAAACAAAGACTTTAAATGTAAACAAAGTCTACAAATGTAACAAAGACTACCAATGTAAACAAAGACTACAAATGTAAACAAACACTCTAAATGTAACCAAACTCTAAATGTAAACAAAGACTTCAAACGTAAACACTTACTCGAAATATAAACAAAGACTCGAAATGTAAACAAAGACTGCAAATATAAACAAAGACTCTAAATGTAAACAAAGGCTACAAATGTAAACAAAGACTAAGTGTAAACAAAGACTATAAATGTAAGCAAAGAATCTAAATGTAAACAAGGACTACAAACTTAAACAAAGATTACAGATGTAAACAAATACTCTAAAAGTAAGCAAACTCTAAATGTAAACAAAGACATCAAACGTAAACAGTGACTCTAAATGTAAAAAACTACAAATATAAACAAAGACTAAATGTAAACAAAGACTGCAAATGTAAACAAAGACTAGAAATATAAACAGAGACTCTAAATTTGAAAAAGACTACAAATGTAAACCGAGACTCTAAATGTAAACAATGACTAACTGTAAACGGAGACTGTAAATGTAAACAAAGACTACAAATGTAACAAAGACTACAAATGTAAACAGACTCTAAATGTAAACAAAGATTTGAAATGTAAGGAAAGACTCAGTGTAAGCAATGACTACAAATATAAACAAAGACTACAAATGTAAACAAAAATTCTAAATAGTGTAAACAGACTGAAAATGTAAAAAACTACAAATGTAAACAAAGTCTACAAAAGTAAACAATGACTACAAATGTAAACAATGACAAAATGTAAACAAAGACTTAAAATGTAAACAGATTCTAAGACTACAAATGTAAAAAAAATGTTCTAAACAGGAACAAACTCTAAATGTAAACAAAGAGTACAATTGTCAAAAGAGACTACAAATGTAAACAAAGAATCTAAATGTAAGCAAAGTCTGCAAATGTAACAAAGACTACCAATGTAAACAAAGACTACCAATGTAAACAAAGACTACAAATGTAAACAAACACTCTAATTCTAACCAAACTCTAAATGTAAACAGACTTCAAACGTAAACAAGTACTCGAAATATAAACAAAGACTCGGAATATAAACAGAGACTGCAAATATAAACAAACACTCTAATTGTAACCAAACTCTAAATGTAAACAAAGACTTCAAACGTAAACAAGTACTCGAAATATAAACAAAGACTCGGAATATAAACAGAGACTTCAAATATAAATAAAGACTCTAAATGTAAACAAAGGCTACAAATGTAAACAAAGACTAAGTGTAAACAAAGACTATAAATGTAAGCAAAGACTCTAAATGTAAAAAGGACTATGAATGTAAACAAACACTGCAAATATAAACAATGACTACAAATATAAACAAAGACTACAAATGTAAACAAAAATTCTAAATAGTATAAACAGACTGAAAATGTAAAAAACTACAAATGTAAACAAAGTCTACAAAAGTAAACAATGACTACAAATGTAAACAAAGACTTAAAATGTAAACAGATTCTAAGACTACAAATGTAAAAAAATGCTCTAAACTGGAACAAACTCTAAATGTAAACAAAGAGTGCAATTGTCAAAAGAGACTACAAATGTAAACAAAGACTTTAAATGTAAACAAAGTCTACAAATGTAACAAAGACTACCAATGTAAACAAAGACTACAAATGTAAACAAACACTCTAAATGTAACCAAACTCTAAATGTAAACAAAGACTTCAAACGTAAATAAATACTCGAAATATAAACAAAGACTCGAAATGTAAACAAAGACTACAAATGTAAACAAAGACTAAGTGTAAACAAAGACTGCAAATGTAAACAATGACTAAATGAAAACAAAGACTACAGATGTAAAGAAAGTCTACAAATATAAACAAACACTCTACATGTAAACAAAGACTACAAATGTAAACACTCTAATTGTAAACAAACACTAGAAATGTAAACACTCTAAATGTAAACAAAGACTACAAATATAAACAGAGACTCTAAATTTGAAAAAGACTACAAATGTAAACAGAGACTCTAAATGTAAACAAGGACTACCTGTAAACGGAGACTCTAAATGTAAACAAAGACTACAAATGTAACGGACTACAAATGTAAACAGACTCTAAATGTAAACAAAGATTTTAAATGTAAGCAAAGACTCAATGTAAGCAATGACTACAAATATAAACAAAGACTACAAATGTAATCAAAAATTCTAAATAGTATAAACAGACTGAAAATTTAAAAAACTACAAATGTAAACAAAGACTACCAATGTAAACAAAGGCTACAAATGTAAACACTCTAAATGTAACCAAACTCTAAATGTAAACAAAGACTTCAAACGTAAACAAATACTCGAAATATAAACAAAGACTCGAAATGTAAACAAAGACTGCAAATATAAACAAAGACTCTAAATGTAAACAAAGGCTACAAATGTAAACAAAGACTAAGTGTAAACAAAGACTATAAATGTAAGCAATGAATCTAAATGTAAAAAGGACTATGAATGTAAACAAAGACTATAAATATAAACAGACTCTTAATGTAAACAAAGACTGCAAATATAAAAAAAGACTCTAAATGTAAACAAAGGCTACAAATGAAAAAAGTCTAAGTGTAAACAAAGACTACAAATGTAAGCAAAAACTCTGAATGTAAACAAGGACTACAAACTTAAACAAAGATTACAAATGTAAACAAATACTCTTAAAGTAAGCAAACTCTAAATGTAAACAAAGACATCAAACGTAAACAGAGACTCTAAATGTAAAAAACTATAAATATAAACAAAGACTAAATGTAAACAAAGACTGCAAATGTAAACAAAGACTAAATATAAACAAAGACTACAGATGAAAAGAAAGTCTACAAATATAAACAAACACTCTAAATGTAAACAAAGACTACAAATCTAAACACTCTAATAGTAAACAAACACTAGAAATGTAAACACTCTAAATGTAAACAAAGGCTAGAAATATAAACAGAGACTCTAAATTTGAAAAAGACTACAAATGTAAACCGAGACTCTAAATGTAAACAATGACTAACTGTAAACGGAGACTGTAAATGTAAACAAAGACTACAAATCTAACAAAGACTACAAATGTAAACAGACTCTAAATGTAAACAAAGATTTGAAATGTAAGCAAAGACTCAGTGTAAGCAATGACTACAAATATAAACAAAGTCTACAAATGTAAACAAAAATTCTAAATAGTGTAAACAGACTGAAAATGTAAAAAACTTCAAATGTAAACAAAGTCTACAAAAGTAAACAATGACTACAAATGTAAACAATGACAAAATGTAAACAAAGACTTAAAATGTAAACAGATTCTAAGACTACAAATGTAAAAAAAATGTTCTAAACAGGAACAAACTCTAAATGTAAACAAAGAGTACAATTGTCAAAAGAGACTACAAATGTAAACAAAGAATCTAAATGTAAGCAAAGTCTGCAAATGTAACAAAGACTACCAATGTAAACAAAGACTACCAATGTAAGCAAAGACTACAAATGTAAACAAACACTCTAAATGTAACCAAACTCTAAATGTAAACAAAGACTTCAAACGTAAACAAATACTCGAAATATAAACAAAGACTCGAAATGTAAACAAAGAATGAAAATATAAACAAAGACTCTAAATATAAACAAAGGCTACAAATGTAAACAAAGACTAAGTGTAAACAAAGACTATAAATGTAAGCACAACTCTAAATGTAAAAAGGACTACGAACGTAAACAAAGTCTATAAATATAAACAGACTCTTAATGTAAACAAAGACTGCAAATATAAAAAAAGACTCTAAAGTAAACAAAGGCTACAAATGTAAACAAAGACTAAGTGTAAACAAAGACTATAAATGTAAGCAATGAATCTAAATGTAAAAAGGACTATGAATGTAAACAAAGACTATAAATATAAACAGACTCTTAATGTAAACAAAGACTGCAAATATAAAAAAAGACTCTAAATGTAAACAAAGGCTACAAATGAAAAAAGTCTAAGTGTAAACAAAGACTACAAATGTAAGCAAAAACTCTGAATGTAAACAAGGACTACAAACTTAAACAAAGATTACAAATGTAAACAAATACTCTAAAAGTAAGCAAACTCTAAATGTAAACAAAGACATCAAACGTAAACAGAGACTCTAAATGTAAAAAACTATAAATATAAACAAAGACTAAATGTAAACAAAGACTGCAAATGTAAACAAAGACTAAATATAAACAAAGACTACAGATGTAAAGAAAGTCTACAAATATAAACAAACACTCTAAATGTAAACAAAGACTACAAATCTAAACACTCTAATAGTAAACAAACACTAGAAATGTAAACACTCTAAATGTAAACAAAGGCTAGAAATATAAACAGACTCTAAATTTGAAAAAGACTACAAATGTAAACCGAGACTCTAAATGTAAACAATGACTAACTGTAAACGGAGACTGTAAATGTAAACAAAGACTACAAATGTAACAAAGACTACAAATGTAAACAGACTCTAAATGTAAACAAAGATTTGGAATGTAAGCAAAGACTCAATGTAAGCAAAGACTACAAATATAAACAAAGACTACAAATGTAAACAAAAATTTTAAATAGTGTAAACAGACTGAAAATGTAAAAAACTACAAATGTAAACAAAGTCTACAAAAGTAAACAATGACTACTAATGTAAACAATGACAAAATGTAAACAAAGACTTAAAATGTAAACACTCTAATTGTAAACAAACACTAGAAATGTAAACACTCTAGATGTAAACAAAGACTACAAATATAAACAGAGACTCTAAATTTGAAAAAGACTACAAATGTAAACAGAGACTCTAAATGTAAACAAGGACTAACTGTAAACGGAGACTCTAAATGTAAACAAAGACTACAAATGTAACGGACTACAAATGTAAACAGACTCTAAATGTAAACAAAGATTTTAAATGTAAGCAAAGACTCAATGTAAGCAATGACTACAAATATAAACAAAGACTACAAATGTAATCAAAAATTCTAAATAGTATAAACAGACTGAAAATGTAAAAAACTACAAATGTAAACAAAGTCTACAAAAGTAAACAATGACTACAAATGTAAACAATGACAAAATGTAAACAAAGACTTAAAATGTAAACAGATTCTAAGACTACAAATGTAAAAAAATGCTCTAAACAGGAACAAACTCTAAATGTAAACAAAGAGTACAATTGCCAAAAGAGACTACAAATGTAAACAAAGAATCTAAATGTAAACAAAGTCTGCAAATTTAACAAAGACTACCAATGTAAACAAAGACTACCAATGTAAGCAAAGACTACAAATGTAAACAAACACTCTAAATGTAACCAAACTCTAAATGTAAACAAAGACTTCAAACGTAAACAAATACTCGAAATATAAACAAAGACTCGAAATGTAAACAAAGAATGAAAATATAAACAAAGACTCTAAATATAAACAAAGGCTACAAATGTAAACAAAGACTAAGTGTAAACAAAGACTATAAATGTAAGCACAACTCTAAATGTAAAAAGGACTACGAACGTAAACAAAGTCTATAAATATAAACAGACTCTTAATGTAAACAAAAACTGCAAATATAAAAAAAGACTCTAAAGTAAACAAAGGCTACAAATGTAAACAAAGACTAAGTGTAAACAAAGACTATAAATGTAAGCAATGAATCTAAATGTAAAAAGGACTATGAATGTAAACAAAGACTATAAATATAAACAGACTCTTAATGTAAACAAAGACTGCAAATATAAAAAAAGACTCTAAATGTAAACAAAGGCTACAAATGAAAAAAGTCTAAGTGTAAACAAAGACTACAAATGTAAGCAAAAACTCTGAATGTAAACAAGGACTACAAACTTAAACAAAGATTACAAATGTAAACAAATACTCTAAAAGTAAGCAAACTCTAAATGTAAACAAAGACATCAAACGTAAACAGAGACTCTAAATGTAAAAAACTATAAATATAAACAAAGACTAAATGTAAACAAAGACTGCAAATGTAAACAAAGACTAAATATAAACAAAGACTACAGATGTAAAGAAAGTCTACAAATATAAACAAACACTCTAAATGTAAACAAAGACTACAAATCTAAACACTCTAATAGTAAACAAACACTAGAAATGTAAACACTCTAAATGTAAACAAAGGCTAGAAATATAAACAGAGACTCTAAATTTGAAAAAGACTACAAATGTAAACCGAGACTCTAAATGTAAACAATGACTAACTGTAAACGGAGACTGTAAATGTAAACAAAGACTACAAATGTAACAAAGACTACAAATGTAAACAGACTCTAAATGTAAACAAAGATTTGGAATGTAAGCAAAGACTCAATGTAAGCAAAGACTACAAATATAAACAAAGACTACAAATGTAAACAAAAATTTTAAATAGTGTAAACAGACTGAAAATGTAAAAAACTACAAATGTAAACAAAGTCTACAAAAGTAAACAATGACTACAGATGTAAACAATGACAAAATGTAAACAAAGACTTAAAATGTAAACAGATTCCAAGACTACAAATGTAAAAAAATGCTCTAAACAGGAACAAACTCTAAATGTAAACAAAGAGTGCAATTGTCAAAAGAGACTACAAATGTAAACAAAGACTTTAAATGTAAAGAAAGTCTACAAATGTAACAAAGACTACCAATGTAAACAAAGACTACAAATGTAAACAAACACTCTAAATGTAACCAAACTCTAAATGTAAACAAAGACTTCAAACGTAAATAAATACTCGAAATATAAACAAAGACTCGAAATGTAAACAAAGGCTACAAATGTAAACAAAGACTAAGTGTAAACAAAGACTGCAAATGTAAACAAAGACTAAATGTAAACAAAGACTACAGATGTAAAGAAAGTCTACAAATATAAACAAACACTCTACATGTAAACAAAGACTACAAATGTAAACACTCTAATTGTAAACAAACACTAGAAATGTAAACACTCTAAATGTAAACAAAGACTACAAATATAAACAGAGACTCTAAATTTGAAAAAGACTACAAATGTAAACAAAGACTATGTGTAAACAAAGACTATAAATGTAAGCAATGACTCTAAATGTAAAAAGGACTACGAACGCAAACAAAGACTATAAATATAAACAGACTTTTAATGTAAACAAAGACTGCAAATATAAACAAAGACTCTAAATGTAAACAAAGTCTACAAATGTAACAAAGACTACCAATGTAAACAAAGACTACAAATGTAAACAAACACTCTAAATGTAACCAAACTCTTAATGTAAACAAAGACTTCAAACGTAAACAAATACTCGAAATATAAACAAAGACTCGAAATGTAAACAAAGAATGAAAATATAAACACTCTAAATATAAACAAAGGCTACAAATGTAAACAAAGACTAAGTGTAAACAAAGACTATAAATGTAAGCACAACTCTAAATGTAAAAAGGACTACGAACGTAAACAAAGTCTATAAATATAAACAGACTCTTAATGTAAACAAAGACTGCAAATATAAAAAAAGACTCTAAAGTAAACAAAGGCTACAAATGAAAAAAGTCTAAGTGTAAACAAAGACTACAAATGTAAGCAAAAACTCTAAATGTAAACAAGGACTACAAACTTAAACAAAGATTACAAATGTAAACAAATACTCTAAAAGTAAGCAAACTCTAAATGTAAACAAAGACATCAAACGTAAACAGTGACTCTAAATGTAAAAAACTACAAATATAAACAAAGACTAAATGTAAACGAAGACTGCAAATGTAAACAAAGACTAAATATAAACAAAGACTACAGATGTAAAGAAAGTCTACAAATATAAACAAACACTCTTCATGTAAACAAAGACTACAAATGTAAACACTCTAATTGTAAACAAACACTGGAAATATAAACACTCTAAATGTAAACAAAGACTAGAAATATAAACAGAGACTCTAAATTTGAAAAAGACTACAAATGTAAACCGAGACTCTAAATGTAAAGAATGACTAACTGTAAACGGAGACTGTAAATGTAAACAAAGACTACAAATGTAACAAAGACTACAAATGTAAACAGACTCTAAATGTAAACAAAGATTTGAAATGTAAGCAAAGACTCAGTGTAAGCAATGACTACAAATATAAACAAAGATTACAAATGTAAACAAAAATTCTAAATAGTGTAAACAGACTGAAAATGTAAAAAACTACAAATGTAAACAAAGTCTACAAAAGTAAACAATGACTACAAATGTAAACAATGACAAAATGTAAACAAAGACTTAAAATGTAAACAGATTCTAAGACTACAAATGTAAAAAAAATGTTCTAAACAGGAACAAACTCTAAATGTAAACAAAGAGTACAATTGTCAAAAGAGACTACAAATGTAAACAAAGAATCTAAATGTAAGCAAAGTCTGCAAATGTAACAAAGACTACCAATGTAAACAAAGACTACCAATGTAAACAAAGACTACAAATGTAAACAAACACTCTAATTGTAACCAAACTCTAAATGTAAACAAAGACTTCAAACGTAAACAAGTACTCGAAATATAAACAAAGACTCGGAATATAAACAGAGACTGCAAATATAAACAAACACTCTAATTGTAACCAAACTCTAAATGTAAACAAAGACTTCAAACGTAAACAAGTACTCGAAATATAAACAAAGACTCGGAATATAAACAGAGACTGCAAATATAAATAAAGACTCTAAATGTAAACAAAGGCTACAAATGTAAACAAAGACTAAGTGTAAACAAAGACTATAAATGTAAGCAAAGACTCTAAATGTAAAAAGGACTATGAATGTAAACAAAGACTATAAATATAAACAGACTCTTAATGTAAACAAAGACTGCAAATATAAACAATGACTACAAATATAAACAAAGACTACAAATGTAAACAAAAATTGTAAATAGTATAAACAGACTGAAAATGTAAAAAACTACAAATGTAAACAAAGTCTACAAAAGTAAACAATGACTACAAATGTAAACAATGACAAAATGTAAACAAAGACTTAAAATGTAAACAGATTCTAAGACTACAAATGTAAAAAAATGCTCTAAACTGGAACAAACTCTAAATGTAAACAAAGAGTGCAATTGTCAAAAGAGACTACAAATGTAAACAAAGACTTTAAATGTAAACAAAGTCTACAAATGTAACAAAGACTACCAATGTAAACAAAGACTACAAATGTAAACAAACACTCTAAATGTAACCAAACTCTAAATGTAAACAAAGACTTCAAACGTAAATAAATACTCGAAATATAAACAAAGACTCGAAATGTAAACAAAGGCTACAAATGTAAACAAAGACTAAGTGTAAACAAAGACTGCAAATGTAAACAATGACTAAATGAAATCAAAGACTACAGATATAAAGAAAGTCTACAAATATAAACAAACACTCTAAATGTAAACAAAGACTACAAATGTAAACACTCTAATTGTAAACAAACACTAGAAATGTAAACACTCTAAATGTAAACAAAGACTAGAAATATAAACAGAGACTCTAAATTTGAAAAAGACTACAAATGTAAACCGAGACTCTAAATGTAAACAAGGACTAACTGTAAACGGAGACTGTAAATGTAAACAAAGACTACAAATGTAACAAAGACTACAAATGTAAACAGACTCTAAATGTAAACAAAGATTTGGAATGTAAGCAAAGACTCAATGTAAGCAAAGACTACAAATATAAACAAAGACTACAAATGTAAACAAAAATTTTAAATAGTGTAATTAGACTGAAAATGTAAAAAACTACAAATGTAAACAAAGTCTACAAAAGTAAACAATGACTACAGATGTAAACAATGACAAAATGTAAACAAAGACTTAAAATGTAAACAGATTCCAAGACTACAAATGTAAAAAAATGCTCTAAACAGGAACAAACTCTAAATGTAAACAAAGAGTGCAATTGTCAAAAGAGACTACAAATGTAAACAAAGACTTTAAATGTAAACAAAGTCTACAAATGTAACAAAGACTACCAATGTAAACAAAGACTACAAATGTAAACAAACACTCTAAATGTAACCAAACTCTAAATGTAAACAAAGACTTCAAACGTAAATAAATACTCGAAATGTAAACAAAGGCTACAAATGTAAACAAAGACTAAGTGTAAACAAAGACTGCAAATGTAAACAAAGACTAAATGTAAACAAAGACTACAGATGTAAAGAAAGTCTACAAATATAAACAAACACTCTACATGTAAACAAAGACTACAAATGTAAACACTCTAATTGTAAACAAACACTAGAAATGTAAACACTCTAAATGTAAACAAAGACTACAAATATAAACAGAGACTCTAAATTTGAAAAAGACTACAAATGTAAACAAAGACTATGTGTAAACAAAGACTATAAATGTAAGCAATGACTCTAAATGTAAAAAGGACTACGAATGTAAACGAAGACTATAAATATAAACAGACTCTTAATGTAAACAAAGACTGCAAATATAAACAAAGACTCGAAATGTAAAAAACTACAAATATAAACAAAGACTAAATGTAAACAAAGACTGCAAATGTAACAAAGACTACAAATGTAAACAGACTCTAAATGTAAACAAAGATTTGGAATGTAAGCAAAGACTCAATGTAAGCAAAGACTACAAATATAAACAAAGACTACAAATGTAAACAAAAATTTTAAATAGTGTAAACAGACTGAAAATGTAAAAAACTACAAATGTAAACAAAGTCAACAAAAGTAAACAATGACTACAGATGTAAACAATGACAAAATGTAAACAAAGACTTAAAATGTAAACAGATTCCAAGACTACAAATGTAAAAAAATGCTCTAAACAGGAACAAACTCTAAATGTAAACAAAGAGTGCAATTGTCAAAAGAGACTACAAATGTAAACAAAGACTTTAAATGTAAACAAAGTCTACAAATGTAACAAAGACTACCAATGTAAACAAAGACTACAAATGTAAACAAACACTCTAAATGTAACCAAACTCTAAATGTAAACAAAGACTTCAAACGTAAACACTTACTCGAAATATAAACAAAGACTCGAAATGTAAACAAAGACTGCAAATATAAACAAAGACTCTAAATGTAAACAAAGGCTACAAATGTAAACAAAGACTAAGTGTAAACAAAGACTATAAATGTAAGCAAAGAATCTAAATGTAAACAAGGACTACAAACTTAAACAAAGATTACAAATGTAAACAAATACTCTAAAAGTAAGCAAACTCTAAATGTAAACAAAGACATCAAACGTAAACAGTGACTCTAAATGTAAAAAACTACAAATATAAACAAAGACTAAATGTAAACAAAGACTGCAAATGTAAACAAAGACTAGAAATATAAACAGAGACTCTAAATTTGAAAAAGACTACAAATGTAAACCGAGACTAGAAATGTAAACAATGACAAAATGTAAACAAAGACTTTAAATGTAAACAAATTCTAAGACTACAAATGTAAAAAAATGCTCTAAACAGGAACAAACTCTAAATGTAAACAAAGAGTACAATTGTCAAAAGAGACTACAAATGTAAACAAAGAATCTAAATGTAAACAAAGTCTGCAAATTTAACAAAGACTACCAATGTAAACAAAGACTACCAATGTAAACAAAGACTAGAAATGTAAACACTCTAAATGTAAACAAAGACTAGAAATATAAACAGAGACTCTAAACTTGAAAAAGACTACAAATGTAAACCGAGACTCTAAATGTAAACAACGACTAACTGTAAACGGAGGCTGTAAATGTAAACAAAGACTACAAATGTAACAAAGACTACAAATGTAAACAGTCTCTAAATGTAAACAAAGATTTGAAATGTAAGCAAAGACTCAATGTAAGCAATGACTACAAATATAAACAAAGACTACAAATGTAAACAAAAATTATAAATAGTGTAAACAGACTGAAAATGTAAAAAACTACAAATGTAAACAAAGTCTACAAAAGTAAACAATGACTACAAATGTAAACAATGACAAAATGTAAACAAAGACTTAAAATGTAAACAGATTCTAAGACTACAAATGTAAAAAAATGCTCTAAACAGGAACAAACTCTAAATGTAAACAAAGAGTGCAATTGTCAAAAGAGACTACAAATGTAAACAAAGACTACAAATGTAAACAAACACTCTAAATGTAACCAAACTCTAAATGTAAACAAAGACTTCAAACGTAAATAAATACTCGAAATATAAACAAAGACTCGAAATGTAAACAAAGGCTACAAATGTAAACAAAGACTAAGTGTAAACAAAGATTGCAAATGTAAACAAAGACTAAATGTAAACAAAGACTACAGACGTAAAGAAAGTCTACAAATATAAACAAACACTCTACATGTAAACAAAGACTACAAATGTAAACACTCTAATTGTAAACAAACACTAGAAATGTAAACACTCTAAATGTAAACAAAGACTACAAATATAAACAGAGACTCTAAATTTGAAAAAGACTACAAATGTAAACGGAGACTCTAAATGTAAACAAGGACTAACTGTAAACGGAGACTCTAAATGTAAACAAAGACTACAAATGTAACGGACTACAAATGTAAACAGACTCTAAATGTAAACAAAGATTTTAAATGTAAGCAAAGACTCAATGTAAGCAATGACTACAAATATAAACAAAGACTACAAATGTAAACAAAAATTCTAAATAGAATAAACAGACTGAAAATGTAAAAAACTACAAATGTAAACAAAGAATCTAAATGTAAACAAAGTCTGCAAATGTAACAAAGACTACCAATGTAAACAAAGACTATCAATGTAAACAAAGACTACAAATGTAAACACTCTAAATGTAACCAAACTCTAAATGTAAACAAAGACTTTAAACAAATACTCGAATTATAAACAAAGAGTCGAAATGTAAACAAAGACTGCAAATATAAACAAAGACTCTAAATGTAAACAAAGGCTGCAAATGTAAACAAAGACTAAGTGTAAACAAAGACTATAAATGTAAGTAATGACTCTAAATGTAAAAAGGACTACGAATGTAAACAATGACTATAAATATAAACAGACTCTTAATGTAAACAAAGACTGCAAATATAAACAAAGACTCTAAATGTAAAAAACTACAAATATAAACAGACTAAATGTAAACAAAGACTGCAAATGTAAACAAAGACTAAATATAAACAAAGACTACAGATGTAAAGAAAGTCTACAAATATAAACAAACACTCTAAATGTAAACAAAGACTACAAATGTAAACACTCTCATTGTAAACAAACACTAGAAATGTAAACACTCTAAATGTAAACAGAGACTAGAAATATAAACAGAGATTCTAAATTTGAAAAAGGCTACAAATGTAAACGGAGACTCTAAATGCAAACAAGGACTAACTGTAAACGGAGACTGTAAATGTAAACAAAGACTACAAATGTAACAAACACTACAAATGTAAACAGACTCTAAATGTAAACAAAGATTTTAAATGTAAGCAAAGACTCAAATGTAACAGACTACCAATGTAAACAAACACTCTAAATGTAACCAAACTCTAAATGTAAACAAAGACTTCAAACGTAAACAAATACTCGAAATATAAACAAAGACTCGTAATATAAACAAAGACTGCAAATATAAATAAAGACTCTAAATGTAAACAAAGGCTAGAAATGTAAACAAAGACTAAGTGTAAACAAAGACTACAAATGTAAGCAAAAATTCTAAATGTAAATAAGGGCTACAAACTTAAACAAAGATTACAAATGTAAACAAAAACTCTAAAAGTAAGCTAACTCTAAATGTAAACAAAGACATCAAACGTAAACAGAGACTCTAAATGTAAAAAACTACAAATATAAACAAAGACTAAATGTAAACAAAGACTGCAAATGTAAACAAAGACTAAATATAAACAAAGACTACAGATGTAAAGAAAGTCTACAAATATAAACAAACACTCTAAATGTAAACAAAGACTACAAATGTAAACACTCTAATTGTAAACAAACACTAGAAATGTAAACACTCTAAATGTAAACAAAGATTAGAAATGTAAACAGAGACTCTACATTTGAAAAAGACTACAAATGTAAACCGAGACTCTAAATGTAAACAAGGACTAACTGTAAACGGAGACTGTAAATGTAAACAGACTACAAATGTAACAAAGACTACAAATGTAAACAGACTCTAAATGTAAACAAAGATTTGAAATGTAAGCAAAGACTCAATGTAAGCAATGACTACAAATATAAACAAAGACTACAAATGTAAACAAAAATTATAAATAGTGTAAACAGACTGAAAATGTAAAAAACTACAAATGTAAACAAAGTCTACAAAAGTAAACAATGACTACAAATGTAAACAATGACAAAATGTAAACAAAGACTTAAAATGTAAACAGATTCTAAGACTACAAATGCAAAAAAATGCTCTAAACAGGAACAAACTCTAAATGTAAATAAAGAGTACAATTGTCAAAAGAGACTACAAATGTAAACAAAGAATCTAAATGTAAACAAAGTCTGCAAATGTAACAAAGACTACCAATGTAAACAAAGACTACCAATGTAAACAAAGAGTACAAATGTAAACACTCTAAATCTAACCAAACTCTAAATGTAAACAAAGACTTCAAACGTAAACAAATACTCGAAATATAAACAAAGACTCGAAATGTAAACAAAGACTGCAAATATAAACAAAGACTCTAAATGTAAACAAAGGCTACAAATGTAAACAAAGACTAAGTGTAAACAAAGACTATAAATGTAAGCAATGACTCTAAATGTAAAAAGGACTATGAATGTAAACAAAGACTATAAATATAAACAGACTCTTAATGTAAACAAAGACTGCAAATATAAACAAAGACTCTAAATGTAAAAAACTAAAAATATAAAAAAAGACTAAATGTAAACAAAGACTGCAAATGTAAACAAAGACTACAGATGTAAAGAAAGTCTACAAATATAAACAAACACTCTAAATGTAAACAAAGACTACAAATGTAAACACTCTAATTGTAAACAAACACTAGAAATGTAAACACTCTAAATGTAAACAAAGACTAGAAATATAAACAGAGATTCTAAATTTGAAAAAGACTACAAATGTAAACGGAGACTCTAAATGTAAACAAGGACTAACTGTAAACGGTAAATGTAAACTGTAAATGTAAACAAAGACTACAAATGTAACAAACACTACAAATGTAAACAGACTCTAAATGTAACCAAACTCTAAATGTAAACAAAGAATTCAAACGTAAATAAATACTCGAAATATAAACAAAGACTCCAAATGTAAACAAAGACTGCATATATAAACAAAGACTCGAAATGTAAACAAAGGCTACAAATGTAAACAACGACTAAGTGTAAACAAAGACTATAAATGTAAGCAAAGACTCTAAATGTAAAAAGGACTACGAACGTAAACAAAGACTATAAATATAAACAGACTCTTAATGTAAACAAAGACTGCAAATATAAACAAAGACTGCAAATATAAACAAAGACTCTAAATGTAAACAAAGTCTACAAATGTAACAAAGACTACCAATGTAAACAAAGACTACAAATGTAAACAAACACTCTAAATGTAACCAAACTCTAAATGTAAACAAAGACTTCAAACGTAAACAAATACTCGAAATATAAACAAAGACTCGAAATGTAAACAAAGACTGCAAATATAAACAAAGACTCTAAATGTAAACAAAGGCTACAAATGTAAACAAAGACTAAGTGTAAACAAAGACTATAAATGTAAGCAATGACTCTAAATGTAAAAAGGACTATGAATGTAAACAAAGACTATAAATATAAACAGACTCTTAATGTAAACAAAGACTGTAAATATAAACAAAGACTCTAAATGTAAAAAACTAAAAATATAAACAAAGACTAAATGTAAACAAAGACTGCAAATGTAAACAAAGACTACAGATGTAAAGAAAGTCTACAAATATAAACAAACACTCTAAATGTAAACAAAGACTACAAATGTAAACACTCTAATTGTAAACAAACACTAGAAATGTAAACACTCTAAATGTAAGCAAAGACTAGAAATATAAACAGAGATTCTAAATTTGAAAAAGACTACAAATGTAAACGGAGACTCTAAATGTAAACAAGGACTAACTGTAAACGGTAAATGTAAACTGTAAATGTAAACAAAGACTACAAATGTAACAAACACTACAAATGTAAACAGACTCTAAATGTAAACAAAGATTTTAAATGTAAGCAAAGACTCAAATGTAACAAAGACTACCAATGTAAACAAACACTCTAAATGTAACCAAACTCTAAATGTAAACAAAGAATTCAAACGTAAATAAATACTCGAAATATAAACAAAGACTCCAAATGTAAACAAAGACTGCATATATAAACAAAGACTCGAAATGTAAACAAAGGCTACAAATGTAAACAAAGACTAAGTGTAAACAAAGACTATAAATGTAAGCAAAGACTCTAAATGTAAAAAGGACTACGAACGTAAACAAAGACTATAAATATAAACAGACTCTTAATGTAAACAAAGACTGCAAATATAAACAAAGACTGCAAATATAAACAAAGACTCTAAATGTAAACAAAGTCTACAAATGTAACAAAGACTACCAATGTAAACAAAGACTACAAATGTAAACAAACACTCTAAATGTAACCAAACTCTAAATGTAAACAAAGACTTCAAACGTAAACAAATACTCGAAATATAAACAAAGACTCGAAATGTAAACAAAGACTGCAAATATAAACAAAGACTCTAAATGTAAACAAAGGCTACAAATGTAAACAAAGACTAAGTGTAAACAAAGACTATAAATGTAAGCAATGACTCTAAATGTAAAAAGGACTATGAATGTAAACAAAGACTATAAATATAAACAGACTCTTAATGTAAACAAAGACTGCAAATATAAACAAAGACTCTAAATGTAAAAAACTAAAAATATAAACAAAGACTAAATGTAAACAAAGACTGCAAATGTAAACAAAGACTACAGATGTAAAGAAAGTCTACAAATATAAACAAACACTCTAAATGTAAACAAAGACTACAAATGTAAACACTCTAATTGTAAACAAACACTAGAAATGTAAACACTCTAAATGTAAGCAAAGACTAGAAATATAAACAGAGATTCTAAATTTGAAAAAGACTACAAATGTAAACGGAGACTCTAAATGTAAACAAGGACTAACTGTAAACGGTAAATGTAAACTGTAAATGTAAACAAAGACTACAAATGTAACAAACACTACAAATGTAAACAGACTCTAAATGTAAACAAAGATTTTAAATGTAAGCAAAGACTCAAATGTAACAAAGACTACCAATGTAAACAAACACTCTAAATGTAACCAAACTCTAAATGTAAACAAAGAATTCAAACGTAAATAAATACTCGAAATATAAACAAAGACTCCAAATGTAAACAAAGACTGCATATATAAACAAAGACTCGAAATGTAAACAAAGGCTACAAATGTAAACAAAGACTAAGTGTAAACAAAGACTATAAATGTAAGCAAAGACTCTAAATGTAAAAAGGACTACGAACGTAAACAAAGACTATAAATATAAACAGACTCTTAATGTAAACAAAGACTGCAAATATAAACAAAGACTCTAAATGTAAAAAAAGTCTACAAATGTAACAAAGACTACCAATGTAAACAAAGACTACAAATGTAAACAAACACTCTAAATGTAACCAAACTCTAAATGTAAACAAAGACTTCAAACGTAAACAAATACTCGAAATATAAACAAAGACTCGAAATGTAAACAAAGAATGAAAATATAAACAAAGACTCTAAATATAAACAAAGGCTACAAATGTAAACAAAGACTAAGTGTAAACAAAGACTATAAATGTAAGCAAAGACTCTAAATGTAAAAAGGACTACGAACGTAAACAAAGACTATAAATATAAACAGACTCTTAATGTAAACAAAGACTGCAAATATAAAAAAAGACTCTAAATGTAAACAAAGGCTACAAATGAAAAAAGTCTAAGTGTAAACAAAGACTACAAATGTAAGCAAAAACTCTGAATGTAAACAAGGACTACAAACTTAAACAAAGATTACAAATGTAAACAAATACTCTAAAAGTAAGCAAACTCTAAATGTAAACAAAGACATCAAACGTAAACAGAGACTCTAAATGTAAAAAACTATAAATATAAACAAAGACTAAATGTAAACAATGACTGCAAATGTAAACAAAGACTAAATATAAACAAAGACTACAGATGTAAAGAAAGTCTAGAAATATAAACAAACACTCTAAATGTAAACAAAGACTACAAATGTAAACACTCTAATTGTAAACAAACACTAGAAATGTAAACACTCTAAATGTAAACAAAGGCTGGAAATATAAACAGAGACTCTAAATTTGAAAAAGACTACAAATGTAAACCGAGACTCTAAATGTAAACAATGACTAACTGTAAACGGAGACTGTAAATGTAAACAAAGACTACAAATGTAACAAAGACTACAAATGTAAACAGACTCTAAATGTAAACAAAGATTTGAAATGTAAGCAAAGACTCAGTGTAAGCAATGACTACAAATATAAACAAAGACTACAAATGTAAACAAAAATTCTAAATAGTGTAAACAGACTGAAAATGTAAAAAACTACAAATGTAAACAAAGTCTACAAAAGTAAAGAATGACTACAAATGTAAACAATGACAAAATGTAAACAAAGACTTAAAATGTAAACAGATTCTAAGACTACAAATGTAAAAAAAATGTTCTAAACAGGAACAAACTCTAAATGTAAACAAAGAGTACAATTGTCAAAAGAGACTACAAATGTAAACAAAGAATCTAAATGTAAGCAAAGTCTGCAAATGTAACAAAGACTACCAATGTAAACAAAGACTACCAATGTAAACAAAGACTACAAATGTAAACAAACACTCTAAATGTAACCAAACTCTAAATGTAAACAAAGACTTCAAACGTAAACAAGTACTCGAAATATAAACAAAGACTCGGAATATAAACAGAGACTGCAAATATAAATAAAGACTCTAAATGTAAACAAAGGCTACAAATGTAAACAAAGACTAACTGTAAACAAAGACTATAAATGTAAGCAAAGACTCTAAATGTAAAAAGGACTACGAATGTAAACAAAGACTATAAATATAAACAGACTCTTAATGTAAACAAAGACTGCAAATATAAACAATGACTACAAATATAAACAAAGACTACAAATGTAAACAAAAATTCTAAATAGTATAAACAGACTGAAAATGTAAAAAACTACAAATGTAAACAAAGTCTACAAAAGTAAACAATGACTACAAATGTAAACAATGACAAAATGTAAACAAAGACTTAAAATGTAAACAGATTCTAAGACTACAAATGTAAAAAAATGCTCTAAACAGGAACAAACTCTAAATGTAAACAAAGAGTGCAATTGTCAAAAGAGACTACAAATGTAAACAATTACTTTAAATGTAAACAAAGTCTACAAATGTAAACAAACACTCTAAATGTAACCAAACTCTAAATGTAAACAAAGACTTCAAACGTAAACAAATACTCGAAATATAAACAAAGACTCGAAATGTAAACAAAGAATGAAAATATAAACAAAGACTCTAAATATAAACAAAGGCTACAAATGTAAACAAAGACTAAGTGTAAACAAAGACTATAAATGTAAGCAAAGACTCTAAATGTAAAAAGGACTACGAACGTAAACAAAGACTATAAATATAAACAGACTCTTAATGTAAACAAAGACTGCAAATATAAAAAAAGACTCGAAATGTAAACAAAGGCTACAAATGTAAACAAAGACTAAGTGTAAACAAAGACTATAAATGTAAGCAAAGACTCTAAATGTAAAAAGGACTACGAACGTAAACAAAGACTATAAATGTAAACACTCTAAAAGTAAGCAAACTCTAAATGTAAACAAAGACATCAAACGTAAACAGAGACTCTAAATGTAAAAAACTACAAATATAAACAAAGACTAAATGTAAACAAAGACTGCAAATGTAAACAAAGACTAAATGTAAACAAAGACTACAGATGTAAAGAAAGTCTACAAATATAAACAAACACTCTAAATGTGAACAAAGACTACAAATGTAAACACTCTAATTGTAAACAAACACTAGAAATGTAAACACTCTAAATGTAAACAAAGACTAGAAATATAAACAGAGACTCTAAATTTGAAAAAGACTACAAATGTAAACGGAGACACTAAATGTAAACAAGGACTAACTGTAAACAAAGAATCTAAATGTAAACAAAGTCTGCAAATTTAACAAAGACTACCAATGTAAACAAAGACTACCAATGTAAAAAAAGACTACAAATGTAAACAAACACTCTAAATGTAACCAAACTCTAAATGTAAACAAAGACTTCAAACGTAAAAAATACTCGAAATATAAACAAAGACTCGAAATGTAAACAAAGACTGCAAATATAAACAAAGACTCTAAATGTAAACAAAGGCTACAAATGTAAACAAAGACTAAGTGTAAACAAAGACTATAAATGTAAGCAATGACTCTAAATGTAAAAAGGACTACGAATGTAAACAAAGACTATAAATATAAACAGACTCTTAATGTAAACAAAGACTGCAAATATAAACAGACTCTAAATGTAAAAAACTACAAATATAAACAAAGACTAAATGTAAACAAAGACTGCAAATGTAAACAAAGACTAAATATAAACAAAGACTACAGAGGTAAAGAAAGTCTACAAATATAAACAAACACTCTAAATGTAAACAAAGACTACAAATGTAAACACTCTAATTGTAAACAAACACTAGAAATGTAAACACTCTAAATGTAAACAAAGACTAGAAATATAAACAGAGACTCTAAAATTGAAAAAGACTACAAATGTAAACGGAGACTCTAAATGTAAAAAAGGACTAACTGTAAAAGGAGACTCTAAATGTAAACAAAGACTACAAATGTAACAAAGACTACAAATGTAAACAGACTCTAAATGTAAACAAAGATTTTAAATGTAAGCAAACACTCAATTTAAGCAATGACTACAAATATAAACAAAGACTACAAATGTAAACAAAAATTCTAAATAGTATACAAAGACTGAAAATGTAAAAAAATACAAATGTAAACAAAGTCTACAAAAGTAAACAATGACTACAAATATAAACAATGACAAAATGTAAACAAAGACTTAAAATGTAAACAGATTCTAAGAATAAAATGTAAAAAAAATGCTCAAAACAGGAACAAACTCTAAATGTAAACAAAGAGTGCAATTGTGAAAAGAGACTACAAATGTAAACAAAGACTCTAAATGTAAACAAACTCTGCAAATGTAACAAAGACTACCAATGTAAACAAAGACTACCATTGTAAACAAAGTCTACAAATGTAAACAAACACTCTAAATGTAACCAAACTCTAAATATAAACAAAGACTTCAAACGTAAACAAATACTCGAAATATAAACAAAGACTCGAAATGTAAACAAAGACTGCAAATATAAACAAAGACTCTAAATGTAAACAAAGGCTACAAATGTAAACAAAGACTAAGTGTAAACAAAGACTACTAATGTAACAAAGACTCTAAATGTAAACAAGGACTAACTGTAAACGGAGACTGTAAATGTAAACAAAGACTACAAATGTAACAAAGGCTACAAATGTAAACAAAGACTAAATGTAAACAAAGACTATAAATGTAAGCAATGACTCTAAATGTAAAAAGGACTACGAATGTAAGACTATAAATATAAACAGATTCTTAATGTAAACAAAGACTGCAAATATAAACAAAGACTCTAAATGTAAAAAACTACAAATATAAACAAAGACTAAATGTAAACAAAGACTGCAAATGTAAACAAAGACTAAATATTAACAAAGACTACAGATGTAAAGAAAGTCTACAAATATAAACAAACACTCTAAATGTAAACAAAGACTACAAATGTAAACACTCTAATTGTAAACAAACACTAGAAATGTAAACACTCTAAATGTAAACAAAGACTAGAAATATAAACAGAGACTCTAAATTTGAAAAAGGCTACAAATGTAAACGGAGACTCTAAATGTAAACAAGGACTAACTGTAAACGGAGACACTAAATGTAAACAAAGACTACAAATGTAACAAAGACTACAAATGTAAACAGACTCTAAATGTAAACAAAGATTTTAAATGTAGCAAACACTCAATGTAAGCAATGACTACAAATATAAACAAAGACTACAAATGTAAACAAAAATTCTAAATTGTATACAAAGACTGAAAATGTAAAAAAATACAAATGTAAACAAAGTCTACAAAAGTAAACAATGACTACAAATGTAAACAATGACAAAATGTAAACAAAGACTTAAAATGTAAACAGTTTCTACGACTAAAAATGTAAAAAAAATGCTCTAAACAGGAACAAACTCTAAATGTAAACAAAGAGTGCAATTGTCAAAAGAGACCACAAATGTAAACAAAGAATCTAAATGTAAACAAAGTCTGCAAATGTAACAAAGACTACCAATGTAAACAAAGACTACCAATGTAAACAAACACTCTAAATGTAACCAAACTCTAAATGTAAACAAAGACTTCAAACGAAAATAAATACTCGAAATATAAACAAAGACTCGAAATGTAAACAAAGGCTACAAATGTAAACAAAGACTAAGTGTAAACAAAGACTGCAAATGTAAACAAAGACTAAATGTAAACAAAGACTACAGATGTAAAGAAAGTCTACAAATATAAACAAACACTCTACATGTAAACAAAGAATACAAATGTAAACACTCTAATTGTAAACAAACACTAGAAATGTAAACACTCTAAATGTAAACAAAGACTACAAATATAAACAGAGACTCTAAATTTGAAAAAGACTACAAATGTAAACGGAGACTCTAAATGTAAACAAGGACTAACTGTAAACGGAGACTCTAAATGTAAACAAAGACTACAAATGTAACGGATTACAAATGTAAACAGACTCTAAATGTAAACAAAGATTTTAAATGTAAGCAAAGACTCAATGTAAGCAATGACTACAAATATAAACAAAGACTACAAATGTAATCAAAAATTCTAAATAGTATAAACAGACTGAAAATGTAAAAAACTACAAATGTAAACAAAGTCTACAAAAGTAAACAATGACTACAAATGTAAACAATGACAAAATGTAAACAAAGACTTAAAATGTAAACAGATTCTAAGACTACAAATGCAAAAAAATGCTCTAAACAGGAACAAACTCTAAATGTAAATAAAGAGTACAATTGTCAAAAGAGACTACAAATGTAAACAAAGTATCTAAATGTAAACAAAGTCTGCAAATGTAACAAAGACTACCAATGTAAACAAAGACTACCAATGTAAACAAAGAGTACAAATGTAAACACTCTAAATTTTACCAAACTCTAAATGTAAACAAAGACTTCAAACGTAAACAAATACTCGAAATATAAACAAAGACTCGAAATGTAAACAAAGACTGCAAATATAAACAAAGACTCGAAATGTAAACAAAGGCTACAAATGTAAACAAAGACTAAGTGTAAACAAAGACTATAAATGTAAGCAATGACTCTAAATGTAAAAAGGACTATGAATGTAAACAAAGACTATAAATATAAACAGACTCTTAATGTAAACAAAGACTGCAAATATAAACAAAGACTCTAAATGTAAAAAACTAAAAATATAAACAAAGACTAAATGTAAACAAAGACTGCAAATGTAAACAAAGACTACAGATGTAAAAAAAGTCTACAAATATAAACAAACACTCTAAATGTAAACAAAGACTACAAATGTAAACACTCTAATTGTAAACAAACACTAGAAATGTAAACACTCTAAATGTAAACAAAGACTATAAATATAAACAGAGATTCTAAATTTGAAAAAGACTACAAATGTAAACGGAGACTCTAAATGTAAACAAGGACTAACTGTAAACGGAGACTGTAAATGTAAACAAAGACTACAAATGTAACAAACACTACAAATGTAAACAGACTCTAAATGTAAACAAAGATTTTAAATGTAAGCAAAGACTCAAATGTAACAGAGACTACCAATGTAAACAAACACTCTAAATGTAACCAAACTCTAAATGTAAACAAAGGATTCAAACGTAAATAAATACTCGAAATATAAACAAAGACTCCAAATGTAAACAAAGACTGCATATATAAACAAAGACTCGAAATGTAAACAAAGGCTACAAATGTAAACAAAGACTAAGTGTAAACAAAGACTATAAATGTAAGCAAAGACTCTAAATGTAAAAAGGACTACGAACGTAAACAAAGACTATAAATATAAACAGACTCTTAATGTAAACAAAGACTGCAAATATAAAAAAAGACTCTAAATGTAAACAAAGGCTACAAATGAAAAAAGTCTAAGTGTAAACAAAGACTACAAATGTAAGCAAAAACTCTGAATGTAAACAAGGACTACAAACTTAAACAAAGATTACAAATGTAAACAAATACTCTAAAAGTAAGCAAACTCTAAATGTAAACAAAGACATTAAACGTAAACAGAGACTCTAAATGTAAAAAACTATAAATATAAACAAAGACTAAATGTAAACAATGACTGCAAATGTAA
This sequence comes from Salticus scenicus, assembly GCA_963930645.1. Lineage (NCBI taxonomy): Eukaryota > Metazoa > Arthropoda > Arachnida > Araneae > Salticidae > Salticus > Salticus scenicus. The sequence continues at coordinate 1,751,963 of CAWVNO010001900.1, read as the reverse complement.
ACAAAGACTAAATATAAACAAAGACTACAGATGTAAAGAAAGTCTACAAATATAAACAAACACTCTAAATGTAAACAAAGACTACAAATGTAAACACTCTAATTGTAAACAAACACTGTTGTTGTTGTTGTTGTTACTTATGCCACTCGGAAATTCCGAGCCCCGTTAGTGGAACTAACCGGGTTTAAGGCAGGAGGGGTGCGTCATTCCGTTTAACAGAGGAGCGCCCATTATAGGGAGGAAGTACGTCTTAGCTCCAGAAGCTGGCGATAGATGGCAGCACCAGCAGGAACTCGAATTTTGATCCGGGACAAGGCTGAGTTTAAACCCATGTTCCGGTACCCCCAGAGGTATAATTTTTGATGGAACTTGGAGGACTTTGCGACCACGACGGATTTAACGTGCACCAGTCGCCATAAGCGTACACGACGGTCTTCGGCCGGCTCGAGGACCGAACCCGCAATCTTTCGATCACGAACTCGCTGCTCTTACCGATCAGGCTACCGCGGCCCAAACAAACACTAGAAATGTAAACACTCTAAATGTAAACAAAGACTAGAAATATAAACAGAGACTCTAAATTTGAAAAAGGCTACAAATGTAAACGGAGACTCTAAATGTAAACAAGGACTAACTGTAAACGGAGACACTAAATGTAAACAAAGACTACAAATGTAACAAAGACTACAAATGTAAACAGACTCTAAATGTAAACAAAGATTTTAAATGTAGCAAACACTCAATGTAAGCAATGACTACAAATATAAACAAAGACTACAAATGTAAACAAAAATTCTAAATTGTATACAAAGACTGAAAATGTAAAAAAATACAAATGTAAACAAAGTCTACAAAAGTAAACAATGACTACAAATGTAAACAATGACAAAATGTAAACAAAGACTTAAAATGTAAACAGTTTCTACGACTAAAAATGTAAAAAAAATGCTCTAAACAGGAAAAAACTCTAAATGTAAACAAAGAGTGCAATTGTCAAAAGAGACCACAAATGTAAACAAAGAATCTAAATGTAAACAAAGTCTGCAAATGTAACAAAGACTACCAATGTAAACAAAGACTACCAATGTAAACAAACACTCTAAATGTAACCAAACTCTAAATGTAAACAAAGACTTCAAACGAAAATAAATACTCGAAATATAAACAAAGACTCGAAATGTAAACAAAGGCTACAAATGTAAACAAAGACTAAGTGTAAACAAAGACTGCAAATGTAAACAAAGACTAAATGTAAACAAAGACTACAGATGTAAAGAAAGTCTACAAATATAAACAAACACTCTACATGTAAACAAAGAATACAAATGTAAACACTCTAATTGTAAACAAACACTAGAAATGTAAACACTCTAAATGTAAACAAAGACTACAAATATAAACAGAGACTCTAAATTTGAAAAAGACTACAAATGTAAACGGAGACTCTAAATGTAAACAAGGACTAACTGTAAACGGAGACTCTAAATGTAAACAAAGACTACAAATGTAACGGATTACAAATGTAAACAGACTCTAAATGTAAACAAAGATTTTAAATGTAAGCAAAGACTCAATGTAAGCAATGACTACAAATATAAACAAAGACTACAAATGTAATCAAAAATTCTAAATAGTATAAACAGACTGAAAATGTAAAAAACTACAAATGTAAACAAAGTCTACAAAAGTAAACAATGACTACAAATGTAAACAATGACAAAATGTAAACAAAGACTTAAAATGTAAACAGATTCTAAGACTACAAATGCAAAAAAATGCTCTAAACAGGAACAAACTCTAAATGTAAATAAAGAGTACAATTGTCAAAAGAGACTACAAATGTAAACAAAGTATCTAAATGTAAACAAAGTCTGCAAATGTAACAAAGACTACCAATGTAAACAAAGACTACCAATGTAAACAAAGAGTACAAATGTAAACACTCTAAATTTTACCAAACTCTAAATGTAAACAAAGACTTCAAACGTAAACAAATACTCGAAATATAAACAAAGACTCGAAATGTAAACAAAGACTGCAAATATAAACAAAGACTCGAAATGTAAACAAAGGCTACAAATGTAAACAAAGACTAAGTGTAAACAAAGACTATAAATGTAAGCAATGACTCTAAATGTAAAAAGGACTATGAATGTAAACAAAGACTATAAATATAAACAGACTCTTAATGTAAACAAAGACTGCAAATATAAACAAAGACTCTAAATGTAAAAAACTAAAAATATAAACAAAGACTAAATGTAAACAAAGACTGCAAATGTAAACAAAGACTACAGATGTAAAAAAAGTCTACAAATATAAACAAACACTCTAAATGTAAACAAAGACTACAAATGTAAACACTCTAATTGTAAACAAACACTAGAAATGTAAACACTCTAAATGTAAACAAAGACTATAAATATAAACAGAGATTCTAAATTTGAAAAAGACTACAAATGTAAACGGAGACTCTAAATGTAAACAAGGACTAACTGTAAACGGAGACTGTAAATGTAAACAAAGACTACAAATGTAACAAACACTACAAATGTAAACAGACTCTAAATGTAAACAAAGATTTTAAATGTAAGCAAAGACTCAAATGTAACAGAGACTACCAATGTAAACAAACACTCTAAATGTAACCAAACTCTAAATGTAAACAAAGGATTCAAACGTAAATAAATACTCGAAATATAAACAAAGACTCCAAATGTAAACAAAGACTGCATATATAAACAAAGACTCGAAATGTAAACAAAGGCTACAAATGTAAACAAAGACTAAGTGTAAACAAAGACTATAAATGTAAGCAAAGACTCTAAATGTAAAAAGGACTACGAACGTAAACAAAGACTATAAATATAAACAGACTCTTAATGTAAACAAAGACTGCAAATATAAAAAAAGACTCTAAATGTAAACAAAGGCTACAAATGAAAAAAGTCTAAGTGTAAACAAAGACTACAAATGTAAGCAAAAACTCTGAATGTAAACAAGGACTACAAACTTAAACAAAGATTACAAATGTAAACAAATACTCTAAAAGTAAGCAAACTCTAAATGTAAACAAAGACATTAAACGTAAACAGAGACTCTAAATGTAAAAAACTATAAATATAAACAAAGACTAAATGTAAACAATGACTGCAAATGTAAACAAAGACTAAATATAAACAAAGACTACAGATGTAAAGAAAGTCTACAAATATAAACAAACACTCTAAATGTAAACAAAGACTACAAATGTAAACACTCTAATTGTAAACAAACACTAGAAATGTAAACACTCTAAATGTAAACAAAGGCTGGAAATATAAACAGAGACTCTAAATTTGAAAAAGACTACAAATGTAAACCGAGACTCTAAATGTAAACAATGACTAACTGTAAACGGAGACTGTAAATGTAAACAAAGACTACAAATGTAACAAAGACTACAAATGTAAACAGACTCTAAATGTAAACAAAGATTTGAAATGTAAGCAGAGACTCAGTGTAAGCAATGACTACAAATATAAACAAAGACTACAAATGTAAACAAAAATTCTAAATAGTGTAAACAGACTGAAAATGTAAAAAACTACAAATGTAAACAAAGTCTACAAAAGTAAACAATGACTACAAATGTAAACAATGACAAAATGTAAACAAAGACTTAAAATGTAAACAGATTCTAAGACTACAAATGTAAAAAAAAGGTTCTAAACAGGAACAAACTCTAAATGTAAACAAAGAGTACAATTGTCAAAAGAGACTACAAATGTAAACAAAGAATCTAAATGTAAGCAAAGTCTGCAAATGTAACAAAGACTACCAATGTAAACAAAGACTACCAATGTAAACAAAGACTACAAATGTAAACAAACACTCTAAATGTAACCAAACTCTAAATGTAAACAAAGATTTCAAACGTAAACAAGTACTCGAAATATAAACAAAGACTCGGAATATAAACAGAGACTGCAAATATAAATAAAGACTCTTTACATTTGTAGCCTTTGTTTACAACAAAGGCTACAAATGTAAAGAAAGACTAACTGTAAACAAAGACTATAAATGTAAGCAAAGACTCTAAATGTAAAAAGGACTACGAATGTAAACAAAGACTATAAATATAAACAGACTCTTAATGTAAACAAAGACTGCAAATATAAACAATGACTACAAATATAAACAAAGACTACAAATGTAAACAAAAATTCTAAATAGTATAAACAGACTGAAAATGTAAAAAACTACAAATGTAAACAAAGTCTACAAAAGTAAACAATGACTACAAATGTAAACAATGACAAAATGTAAACAAAGACTTAAAATGTAAACAGATTCTAAGACTATAAATGTAAAAAAATGCTCTAAACAGGAACAAACTCTAAATGTAAACAAAGAGTGCAATTGTCAAAAGAGACTACAAATGTAAACAAAGACTTTAAATGTAAACAAAGTCTACAAATGTAAACAAACACTCTAAATGTAACCAAACTCTAAATGTAAACAAAGACTTCAAACGTAAATAAATACTCGAAATATAAACAAAGACTCGAAATGTAAACAAAGGCTACAAATGTAAACAAAGACTAAGTGTAAACAAAGACTATAAATGTAAGCAAAGACTCTAAATGTAAAAAGGACTACGAACGTAAACAAAGACTATAAATGTAAACACTCTAAAAGTAAGCAAACTCTAAATGTAAACAAAGACATCAAACGTAAACAGAGACTCTAAATGTAAAAAACTACAAATACAAACAAAGACTAAATGTAAACAAAGACTGCAAATGTAAACAAAGACTAAATGTAAACAAAGACTACAGATGTAAAGAAAGTCTACAAATATAAACAAACACTCTAAATGTAAACAAAGACTACAAATGTAAACACTCTAATTGTAAACAAACACTAGAAATGTAAACACTCTAAATGTAAACAAAGGCTGGAAATATAAACAGAGAGTCTAAATTTGAAAAAGACTACAAATGTAAACCGAGACTCTAAATGTAAACAATGACTAACTGTAAACGGAGACTGTAAATGTAAACAAAGACTACAAATGTAACAAAGACTACAAATGTAAACAGACTCTAAATGTAAACAAAGATTTGAAATGTAAGCAGAGACTCAGTGTAAGCAATGACTACAAATATAAACAAAGACTACAAATGTAAACAAAAATTCTAAATAGTGTAAACAGACTGAAAATGTGAAAAAACTACAAATGTAAACAAAGTCTACAAAAGTAAACAATGACTACAAATGTAAACAATGACAAAATGTAAACAAAGACTTAAAATGTAAACAGATTCTAAGACTACAAATGTAAAAAAAAGGTTCTAAACAGGAACAAACTCTAAATGTAAACAAAGAGTACAATTGTCAAAAGAGACTACAAATGTAAACAAAGAATCTAAATGTAAGCAAAGTCTGCAAATGTAACAAAGACTACCAATGTAAACAAAGACTACCAATGTAAACAAAGACTACAAATGTAAACAAACACTCTAAATGTAACCAAACTCTAAATGTAAACAAAGATTTCAAACGTAAACAAGTACTCGAAATATAAACAAAGACTCGGAATATAAACAGAGACTGCAAATATAAATAAAGACTCTTTACATTTGTAGCCTTTGTTTACAACAAAGGCTACAAATGTAAAGAAAGACTAACTGTAAACAAAGACTATAAATGTAAGCAAAGACTCTAAATGTAAAAAGGACTACGAATGTAAACAAAGACTATAAATATAAACAGACTCTTAATGTAAACAAAGACTGCAAATATAAACAATGACTACAAATATAAACAAAGACTACAAATGTAAACAAAAATTCTAAATAGTATAAACAGACTGAAAATGTAAAAAACTACAAATGTAAACAAAGTCTACAAAAGTAAACAATGACTACAAATGTAAACAATGACAAAATGTAAACAAAGACTTAAAATGTAAACAGATTCTAAGACTATAAATGTAAAAAAATGCTCTAAACAGGAACAAACTCTAAATGTAAACAAAGAGTGCAATTGTCAAAAGAGACTACAAATGTAAACAAAGACTTTAAATGTAAACAAAGTCTACAAATGTAAACAAACACTCTAAATGTAACCAAACTCTAAATGTAAACAAAGACTTCAAACGTAAATAAATACTCGAAATATAAACAAAGACTCGAAATGTAAACAAAGGCTACAAATGTAAACAAAGACTAAGTGTAAACAAAGACTATAAATGTAAGCAAAGACTCTAAATGTAAAAAGGACTACGAACGTAAACAAAGACTATAAATGTAAACACTCTAAAAGTAAGCAAACTCTAAATGTAAACAAAGACATCAAACGTAAACAGAGACTCTAAATGTAAAAAACTACAAATATAAACAGACTAAATGTAAACAAAGACTGCAAATGTAAACAAAGACTAAATGTAAACAAAGACTACAGATGTAAAGAAAGTCTACAAATATAAACAAACACTCTAAATGTAAACAAAGACTACAAATGTAAACACTCTAATTGTAAACAAACACTAGAAATGTAAACACTCTAAATGTAAACAAAGACTAGAAATATAAACAGAGACTCTAAATTTGAAAAAGTCTACAAATGTAAACGGAGACACTAAATGTAAACAAGGACTAACTGTAAACGGAGACTCTAAATGTAAACAAAGACTACAAATGTAACAAAGACTACAAATGTAAACAGACTCTAAATGTAAACAAAGATTTTAAATGTAAGCAAAGACTCAATGTAAGCAATGACTACAAATATAAACGAAGACTACAAATGTAAACAAAAATTCTAAATAGTATAAACAGACTGAAAATGTAAAAAACTACAAATGTAAACAAAGTCTACAAAAATAAACAATGACTACAAATGTAAACAATGACAAAATGTAAACAAAGACTTAAAATGTAAACAGATTCTAAGACTACAAATGTAAAAAAATGCTCTAAACAGGAACAAACTCTAAATGCAAACAAAGAGTACAATTGTCAAAAGAGACTACAAATGTAAACAAAGAATCTAAATGTAAACAAAGTCTACAAATGTAACAGACTACAAATGTAAACAAACACTCTAAATGTAACAAAACTCTAAATATAAACAAAGACTTCAAACGTAAACAAATACTCGAAATATAAACAAAGACTCGAAATGTAAACAAAGACTGCAAATATAAACAAAGACTCTAAATGTAAACAAAGGCTACAAATGTAAACAAAGACTAAGTGTAAACAAAGACTACAAATGTAACAAAGACTCTAAATGTAAAAAGGACTACGAATGTAAACAAAGACTATAAATATAAACAGACTCTTAATGTAAACAAAGACTGCAAATATAAACAAAGACTCTAAATGTAAAAAACTACAAATATAAACAAAGACTAAATGTAAACAAAGACTGCAAATGTAAACAAAGAATAAATATAAACAAAGACTACAGATGTAAAGAAAGTCTACAAATATAAACAAACACTCTAAATGTAAACAAAGACTACAAATGTAAACACTCTAATTGTAAACAAACACAAGAAATGTAAACACTCTAAATGTAAACAAAGACTAGAAATATAAACAGAGACTCTAAATTTAAAAAAGACTACAAATGTAAACGGAGACTCTAAATGTAAACAAGGACTAACTGTAAACGGAGACTATAAATGTAAACAAAGACTACAAATGTAACAAAGACTACAAATGTAAACAGACTCAAAATGTAAACAAAGATTTTAAATGTAAGCAAAGACTCAATGTAAGCAATGACTACAAATATAAACAAAGACTACTAATGTAAACAAAAATTCTAAATAGTATAAACAGACTGAAAATGTAAAAAACAACAAATGTAAACAAAGTCTACAAAAGTAAACAATGACTACAAATGTAAACAATGACAAAATGTAAACAAAGACTTAAAATGTAAACAGATTCTAATACTACAAATGTAAAAAAAATGCTCTAAACAGGAACAAACTCTAAATGTAAACAAAGAGTACAATTGTCAAAAGAGACTACAAATGTAAACAAAGAATCTAAATGTAAACAAAGTCTGCAAATTTAACAAAGACTACCAATGTAAACAAAGACTACCAATGTAAACAAAGACTACAAATGTAAACAAACACTCTAAATGTAAACAAACTCTAAATGTAAACAAAGACTTCAAACGTAAACAAATACTCGAAATATAAACAGACTCGAAATGTAAACAAAGACTGCAAATATAAACAAAGACTCTAAATGTAAACAAAGGCTACAAATGTAAACAAAGACTAAGTGTAAACAAAGACTATAAATGTAAGCAATGACTCTAAATGTAAAAAGGACTACGAATGTAAACAAAGACTATAAATATAAACAGACTCTTAATGTAAACAAAGACTGCAAATATAAACAGACTCTAAATGTAAAAAACTACAAATATAAACAAAGACTAAATGTAAACAAAGACTGCAAATGTAAACATAGACTAAATATAAACAAAGACTACAGATTTAAAGAAAGTCTACAAATATAAACAAACACTCTAAATGTAAACAAACACTACAAATGTAAACACTCTAATTGTAATTAAACACTAGAAATGTAAACACTCTAAATGTAAACAAAGACTAAAAATATAAACAGAGACTCTAAATTTGAAAAAGACTACAAATGTAAACGGAGACTCTAAATGTAAACAAGGACTAACTGTAAACGGAGACTGTAAATATAAACAAAGACTACAAATGTAACAAAGACTACAAATGTAAACAGACTCTAAATGTAAACAGACTCTAAATGTAAACAGATTCTAAGACTACAAATGTAAAAAAATGCTCTAAACAGGAACAAACTCTAAATGTAAACAAAGAGTACAATTGTCAAAAGAGACTACAAATGTAAACAAAGAATCTAAATGTAAGCAAAGTCTGCAAATGTAACAAAGACTACTAATGTAAACAAAGACTACCAATGTAAACAAAGACTACAAATGTAAACAAACACTCTAATTGTAACCAAACTCTAAATGTAAACAAAGACTTCAAACGTAAACAAGTACTCGAAATATAAACAAAGACTCGGAATATAAACAGAGACTGCAAATATAAACAAACACTCTAATTGTAACCAAACTCTAAATGTAAACAAAGACTTCAAACGTAAACAAGTACTCGAAATATAAACAAAGACTCGGAATATAAACAGAGACTGCAAATATAAATAAAGACTCTAAATGTAAACAAAGGCTACAAATGTAAACAAAGACTAAGTGTAAACAAAGACTATAAATGTAAGCAAAGACTCTAAATGTAAAAAGGACTATGAATGTAAACAAAGACTATAAATATAAACAGACTCTTAATGTAAACAAAGACTGCAAATATAAACAATGACTACAAATATAAACAAAGACTACAAATGTAAACAAAAATTCTAAATAGTATAAACAGACTGAAAATGTAAAAAACTACAAATGTAAACAAAGTCTACAAAAGTAAACAATGACTACAAATGTAAACAATGACAAAATGTAAACAAAGACTTAAAATGTAAACAGATTCTAAGACTACAAATGTAAAAAAATGCTCTAAACAGGAACAAACTCTAAATGTAAACAAAGAGTGCAATTGTCAAAAGAGACTACAAATGTAAACAAAGACTTTAAATGTAAACAAAGTCTACAAATGTAACAAAGACTACCAATGTAAACAAAGACTACAAATGTAAACAAACACTCTAAATGTAACCAAACTCTAAATGTAAACAAAGACTTCAAACGTAAATAAATACTCGAAATATAAACAAAGACTCGAAATGTAAACAAAGACTAAGTGTAAACAAAGACTGCAAATGTAAACAATGACTAAATGAAAACAAAGACTACAGATGTAAAGAAAGTCTACAAATATAAACAAACACTCTACATGTAAACAAAGACTACAAATGTAAACACTCTAATTGTAAACAAACACTAGAAATGTAAACACTCTAGATGTAAACAAAGACTACAAATATAAACAGAGACTCTAAATTTGAAAAAGACTACAAATGTAAACAGAGACTCTAAATGTAAACAAGGACTAACTGTAAACGGAGACTCTAAATGTAAACAAAGACTACAAATGTAACGGACTACAAATGTAAACAGACTCTAAATGTAAACAAAGATTTTAAATGTAAGCAAAGACTCAATGTAAGCAATGACTACAAATATAAACAAAGACTACAAATGTAATCAAAAATTCTAAATAGTATAAACAGACTGAAAATGTAAAAAACTACAAATGTAAACAAAGTCTACAAAAGTAAACAATGACTACAAATGTAAACAATGACAAAATGTAAACAAAGACTTAAAATGTAAACAGATTCTAAGACTACAAATGTAAAAAAATGCTCTAAACAGGAACAAACTCTAAATGAAAACAAAGAGTACAATTGCCAAAAGAGACTACAAATGTAAACAAAGAATCTAAATGTAAACAAAGTCTGCAAATTTAACAAAGACTACCAATGTAAACAAAGACTACCAATGTAAGCAAAGACTACAAATGTAAACAAACACTCTAAATGTAACCAAACTCTAAATGTAAACAAAGACTTCAAACGTAAACAAATACTCGAAATATAAACAAAGACTCGAAATGTAAACAAAGAATGAAAATATAAACAAAGACTCTAAATATAAACAAAGGCTACAAATGTAAACAAAGACTAAGTGTAAACAAAGACTATAAATGTAAGCACAACTCTAAATGTAAAAAGGACTACGAACGTAAACAAAGTCTATAAATATAAACAGACTCTTAATGTAAACAAAGACTGCAAATATAAAAAAAGACTCTAAAGTAAACAAAGGCTACAAATGTAAACAAAGACTAAGTGTAAACAAAGACTATAAATGTAAGCAATGAATCTAAATGTAAAAAGGACTATGAATGTAAACAAAGACTATAAATATAAACAGACTCTTAATGTAAACAAAGACTGCAAATATAAAAAAAGACTCTAAATGTAAACAAAGGCTACAAATGAAAAAAGTCTAAGTGTAAACAAAGACTACAAATGTAAGCAAAAACTCTGAATGTAAACAAGGACTACAAACTTAAACAAAGATTACAAATGTAAACAAATACTCTAAAAGTAAGCAAACTCTAAATGTAAACAAAGATATCAAACGTAAACAGAGACTCTAAATGTAAAAAACTATAAATATAAACAAAGACTAAATGTAAACAAAGACTGCAAATGTAAACAAAGACTAAATATAAACAAAGACTACAGATGTAAAGAAAGTCTACAAATATAAACAAACACTCTAAATGTAAACAAAGACTACAAATCTAAACACTCTAATAGTAAACAAACACTAGAAATGTAAACACTCTAAATGTAAACAAAGGCTAGAAATATAAACAGAGACTCTAAATTTGAAAAAGACTACAAATGTAAACCGAGACTCTAAATGTAAACAATGACTAACTGTAAACGGAGACTGTAAATGTAAACAAAGACTACAAATGTAACAAAGACTACAAATGTAAACAGACTCTAAATGTAAACAAAGATTTGGAATGTAAGCAAAGACTCAATGTAAGCAAAGACTACAAATATAAACAAAGACTACAAATGTAAACAAAAATTTTAAATAGTGTAAACAGACTGAAAATGTAAAAAACTACAAATGTAAACAAAGTCTACAAAAGTAAACAATGACTACAAATGTAAACAATGACAAAATGTAAACAAAGACTTAAAATGTAAACACTCTAATTGTAAACAAACACTAGAAATGTAAACACTCTAGATGTAAACAAAGACTACAAATATAAACAGAGACTCTAAATTTGAAAAAGACTACAAATGTAAACAGAGACTCTAAATGTAAACAAGGACTAACTGTAAACGGAGACTCTAAATGTAAACAAAGACTACAAATGTAACGGACTACAAATGTAAACAGACTCTAAATGTAAACAAAGATTTTAAATGTAAGCAAAGACTCAATGTAAGCAATGACTACAAATATAAACAAAGACTACAAATGTAATCAAAAATTCTAAATAGTATAAACAGACTGAAAATGTAAAAAACTACAAATGTAAACAAAGTCTACAAAAGTAAACAATGACTACAAATGTAAACAATGACAAAATGTAAAGAAAGACTTAAAATGTAAACAGATTCTAAGACTACAAATGTAAAAAAATGCTCTAAACAGGAACAAACTCTAAATGTAAACAAAGAGTACAATTGCCAAAAGAGACTACAAATGTAAACAAAGAATCTAAATGTAAACAAAGTCTGCAAATTTAACAAAGACTACCAATGTAAACAAAGACTACCAATGTAAGCAAAGACTACAAATGTAAACAAACACTCTAAATGTAACCAAACTCTAAATGTAAACAAAGACTAAGTGTAAACAAAGACTGCAAATGTAAACAAAGACTAAATGTAAACAAAGACTACAGATGTAAAGAAAGTCTACAAATATAAACAAACACTCTACATGTAAACAAAGACTACAAATGTAAACACTCTAATTGTAAACAAACACTAGAAATGTAAACACTCTAAATGTAAACAAAGACTACAAATATAAACAGAGACTCTAAATTTGAAAAAGACTACAAATGTAAACAAAGACTATGTGTAAACAAAGACTATAAATGTAAGCAATGACTCTAAATGTAAAAAGGACTACGAATGTAAACGAAGACTATAAATATAAACAGACTCTTAATGTAAACAAAGACTGCAAATATAAACAAAGACTCGAAATGTAAAAAACTACAAATATAAACAAAGACTAAATGTAAACAAAGACTGCAAATGTAAACAAAGACTAAATATAAACAAAGACTACAGATGTAAAGAAAGTCTACAAATATAAACAAACACTCTAAATGTAAACAAAGACTACAAATGTAAACACTCTAATTGTAAACAAACACTAGAAATGTAAACACTCTAAATGTAAACAAAGACTAGAAATATAAACAGAGACTCTAAATTTGAAAAAGACTACAAATGTAAACCGAGACTCTAAATGTAAACAAGGACTAACTGTAAACGGAGACTGTAAATGTAAACAAAGACTACAAATGTAACAAAGACTACAAATGTAAACAGACTCTAAATGTAAACAAAGATTTGGAATGTAAGCAAAGACTCAATGTAAGCAAAGACTACAAATATAAACAAAGACTACAAATGTAAACAAAAATTTTAAATAGTGTAAACAGACTGAAAATGTAAAAAACTACAAATGTAAACAAAGTCAACAAAAGTAAACAATGACTACAGATGTAAACAATGACAAAATGTAAACAAAGACTTAAAATGTAAACAGATTCCAAGACTACAAATGTAAAAAAATGCTCTAAACAGGAACAAACTCTAAATGTAAACAAAGAGTGCAATTGTCAAAAGAGACTACAAATGTAAACAAAGACTTTAAATGTAAACAAAGTCTACAAATGTAACAAAGACTACCAATGTAAACAAAGACTACAAATGTAAACAAACACTCTAAATGTAACCAAACTCTAAATGTAAACAAAGACTTCAAACGTAAACACTTACTCGAAATATAAACAAAGACTCGAAATGTAAACAAAGACTGCAAATATAAACAAAGACTCTAAATGTAAACAAAGGCTACAAATGTAAACAAAGACTAAGTGTAAACAAAGACTATAAATGTAAGCAAAGAATCTAAATGTAAACAAGGACTACAAACTTAAACAAAGATTACAGATGTAAACAAATACTCTAAAAGTAAGCAAACTCTAAATGTAAACAAAGACATCAAACGTAAACAGTGACTCTAAATGTAAAAAACTACAAATATAAACAAAGACTAAATGTAAACAAAGACTGCAAATGTAAACAAAGACTAGAAATATAAACAGAGACTCTAAATTTGAAAAAGACTACAAATGTAAACCGAGACTCTAAATGTAAACAATGACTAAGTGTAAACGGAGACTGTAAATGTAAACAAAGACTACAAATGTAACAAAGACTACAAATGTAAACAGACTCTAAATGTAAACAAAGATTTGAAATGTAAGCAAAGACTCAGTGTAAGCAATGACTACAAATATAAACAAAGACTACAAATGTAAACAAAAATTCTAAATAGTGTAAACAGACTGAAAATGTAAAAAACTACAAATGTAAACAAAGTCTACAAAAGTAAACAATGACTACAAATGTAAACAATGACAAAATGTAAACAAAGACTTAAAATGTAAACAGATTCTAAGACTACAAATGTAAAAAAAATGTTCTAAACAGGAACAAACTCTAAATGTAAACAAAGAGTACAATTGTCAAAAGAGACTACAAATGTAAACAAAGAATCTAAATGTAAGCAAAGTCTGCAAATGTAACAAAGACTACCAATGTAAACAAAGACTACCAATGTAAACAAAGACTACAAATGTAAACAAACACTCTAATTCTAACCAAACTCTAAATGTAAACAAAGACTTCAAACGTAAACAAGTACTCGAAATATAAACAAAGACTCGGAATATAAACAGAGACTGCAAATATAAACAAACACTCTAATTGTAACCAAACTCTAAATGTAAACAAAGACTTCAAACGTAAACAAGTACTCGAAATATAAACAAAGACTCGGAATATAAACAGAGACTGCAAATATAAATAAAGACTCTAAATGTAAACAAAGGCTACAAATGTAAACAAAGACTAAGTGTAAACAAAGACTATAAATGTAAGCAAAGACTCTAAATGTAAAAAGGACTATGAATGTAAACAAACACTGCAAATATAAACAATGACTACAAATATAAACAAAGACTACAAATGTAAACAAAAATTCTAAATAGTATAAACAGACTGAAAATGTAAAAAACTACAAATGTAAACAAAGTCTACAAAAGTAAACAATGACTACAAATGTAAACAAAGACTTAAAATGTAAACAGATTCTAAGACTACAAATGTAAAAAAATGCTCTAAACTGGAACAAACTCTAAATGTAAACAAAGAGTGCAATTGTCAAAAGAGACTACAAATGTAAACAAAGACTTTAAATGTAAACAAAGTCTACAAATGTAACAAAGACTACCAATGTAAACAAAGACTACAAATGTAAACAAACACTCTAAATGTAACCAAACTCTAAATGTAAACAAAGACTTCAAACGTAAATAAATACTCGAAATATAAACAAAGACTCGAAATGTAAACAAAGACTACAAATGTAAACAAAGACTAAGTGTAAACAAAGACTGCAAATGTAAACAATGACTAAATGAAAACAAAGACTACAGATGTAAAGAAAGTCTACAAATATAAACAAACACTCTACATGTAAACAAAGACTACAAATGTAAACACTCTAATTGTAAACAAACACTAGAAATGTAAACATTCTAAATGTAAACAAAGACTACAAATATAAACAGAGACTCTAAATTTGAAAAAGACTACAAATGTAAACAGAGACTCTAAATGTAAACAAGGACTACCTGTAAACGGAGACTCTAAATGTAAACAAAGACTACAAATGTAACGGACTACAAATGTAAACAGACTCTAAATGTAAACAAAGATTTTAAATGTAAGCAAAGACTCAATGTAAGCAATGACTACAAATATAAACAAAGACTACAAATGTAATCAAAAATTCTAAATAGTATAAACAGACTGAAAATTTAAAAAACTACAAATGTAAACAAAGACTACCAATGTAAACAAAGGCTACAAATGTAAACACTCTAAATGTAACCAAACTCTAAATGTAAACAAAGACTTCAAACGTAAACAAATACTCGAAATATAAACAAAGACTCGAAATGTAAACAAAGACTGCAAATATAAACAAAGACTCTAAATGTAAACAAAGGCTACAAATGTAAACAAAGACTAAGTGTAAACAAAGACTATAAATGTAAGCAATGAATCTAAATGTAAAAAGGACTATGAATGTAAACAAAGACTATAAATATAAACAGACTCTTAATGTAAACAAAGACTGCAAATATAAAAAAAGACTCTAAATGTAAACAAAGGCTACAAATGAAAAAAGTCTAAGTGTAAACAAAGACTACAAATGTAAGCAAAAACTCTGAATGTAAACAAGGACTACAAACTTAAACAAAGATTACAAATGTAAACAAATACTCTTAAAGTAAGCAAACTCTAAATGTAAACAAAGACATCAAACGTAAACAGAGACTCTAAATGTAAAAAACTATAAATATAAACAAAGACTAAATGTAAACAAAGACTGCAAATGTAAACAAAGACTAAATATAAACAAAGACTACAGATGAAAAGAAAGTCTACAAATATAAACAAACACTCTAAATGTAAACAAAGACTACAAATCTAAACACTCTAATAGTAAACAAACACTAGAAATGTAAACACTCTAAATGTAAACAAAGGCTAGAAATATAAACAGAGACTCTAAATTTGAAAAAGACTACAAATGTAAACCGAGACTCTAAATGTAAACAATGACTAACTGTAAACGGAGACTGTAAATGTAAACAAAGACTACAAATCTAACAAAGACTACAAATGTAAACAGACTCTAAATGTAAACAAAGATTTGAAATGTAAGCAAAGACTCAGTGTAAGCAATGACTACAAATATAAACAAAGTCTACAAATGTAAACAAAAATTCTAAATAGTGTAAACAGACTGAAAATGTAAAAAACTTCAAATGTAAACAAAGTCTACAAAAGTAAACAATGACTACAAATGTAAACAATGACAAAATGTAAACAAAGACTTAAAATGTAAACAGATTCTAAGACTACAAATGTAAAAAAAATGTTCTAAACAGGAACAAACTCTAAATGTAAACAAAGAGTACAATTGTCAAAAGAGACTACAAATGTAAACAAAGAATCTAAATGTAAGCAAAGTCTGCAAATGTAACAAAGACTACCAATGTAAACAAAGACTACCAATGTAAGCAAAGACTACAAATGTAAACAAACACTCTAAATGTAACCAAACTCTAAATGTAAACAAAGACTTCAAACGTAAACAAATACTCGAAATATAAACAAAGACTCGAAATGTAAACAAAGACTCTAAATATAAACAAAGGCTACAAATGTAAACAAAGACTAAGTGTAAACAAAGACTATAAATGTAAGCACAACTCTAAATGTAAAAAGGACTACGAACGTAAACAAAGTCTATAAATATAAACAGACTCTTAATGTAAACAAAGACTGCAAATATAAAAAAAGACTCTAAAGTAAACAAAGGCTACAAATGTAAACAAAGACTAAGTGTAAACAAAGACTATAAATGTAAGCAATGAATCTAAATGTAAAAAGGACTATGAATGTAAACAAAGACTATAAATATAAACAGACTCTTAATGTAAACAAAGACTGCAAATATAAAAAAAGACTCTAAATGTAAACAAAGGCTACAAATGAAAAAAGTCTAAGTGTAAACAAAGACTACAAATGTAAGCAAAAACTCTGAATGTAAACAAGGACTACAAACTTAAACAAAGATTACAAATGTAAACAAATACTCTAAAAGTAAGCAAACTCTAAATGTAAACAAAGACATCAAACGTAAACAGAGACTCTAAATGTAAAAAACTATAAATATAAACAAAGACTAAATGTAAACAAAGACTGCAAATGTAAACAAAGACTAAATATAAACAAAGACTACAGATGTAAAGAAAGTCTACAAATATAAACAAACACTCTAAATGTAAACAAAGACTACAAATCTAAACACTCTAATAGTAAACAAACACTAGAAATGTAAACACTCTAAATGTAAACAAAGGCTAGAAATATAAACAGAGACTCTAAATTTGAAAAAGACTACAAATGTAAACCGAGACTCTAAATGTAAACAATGACTAACTGTAAACGGAGACTGTAAATGTAAACAAAGACTACAAATGTAACAAAGACTACAAATGTAAACAGACTCTAAATGTAAACAAAGATTTGGAATGTAAGCAAAGACTCAATGTAAGCAAAGACTACAAATATAAACAAAGACTACAAATGTAAACAAAAATTTTAAATAGTGTAAACAGACTGAAAATGTAAAAAACTACAAATGTTAACAAAGTCTACAAAAGTAAACAATGACTACTAATGTAAACAATGACAAAATGTAAACAAAGACTTAAAATGTAAACACTCTAATTGTAAACAAACACTAGAAATGTAAACACTCTAGATGTAAACAAAGACTACAAATATAAACAGAGACTCTAAATTTGAAAAAGACTACAAATGTAAACAGAGACTCTAAATGTAAACAAGGACTAACTGTAAACGGAGACTCTAAATGTAAACAAAGACTACAAATGTAACGGACTACAAATGTAAACAGACTCTAAATGTAAACAAAGATTTTAAATGTAAGCAAAGACTCAATGTAAGCAATGACTACAAATATAAACAAAGACTACAAATGTAATCAAAAATTCTAAATAGTATAAACAGACTGAAAATGTAAAAAACTACAAATGTAAACAAAGTCTACAAAAGTAAACAATGACTACAAATGTAAACAATGACAAAATGTAAACAAAGACTTAAAATGTAAACAGATTCTAAGACTACAAATGTAAAAAAATGCTCTAAACAGGAACAAACTCTAAATGTAAACAAAGAGTACAATTGCCAAAAGAGACTACAAATGTAAACAAAGAATCTAAATGTAAACAAAGTCTGCAAATTTAACAAAGACTACCAATGTAAACAAAGACTACCAATGTAAGCAAAGACTACAAATGTAAACAAACACTCTAAATGTAACCAAACTCTAAATGTAAACAAAGACTTCAAACGTAAACAAATACTCGAAATATAAACAAAGACTCGAAATGTAAACAAAGAATGAAAATATAAACAAAGACTCTAAATATAAACAAAGGCTACAAATGTAAACAAAGACTAAGTGTAAACAAAGACTATAAATGTAAGCACAACTCTAAATGTAAAAAGGACTACGAACGTAAACAAAGTCTATAAATATAAACAGACTCTTAATGTAAACAAAGACTGCAAATATAAAAAAAGACTCTAAAGTAAACAAAGGCTACAAATGTAAACAAAGACTAAGTGTAAACAAAGACTATAAATGTAAGCAATGAATCTAAATGTAAAAAGGACTATGAATGTAAACAAAGACTATAAATATAAACAGACTCTTAATGTAAACAAAGACTGCAAATATAAAAAAAGACTCTAAATGTAAACAAAGGCTACAAATGAAAAAAGTCTAAGTGTAAACAAAGACTACAAATGTAAGCAAAAACTCTGAATGTAAACAAGGACTACAAACTTAAACAAAGATTACAAATGTAAACAAATACTCTAAAAGTAAGCAAACTCTAAATGTAAACAAAGACATCAAACGTAAACAGAGACTCTAAATGTAAAAAACTATAAATATAAACAAAGACTAAATGTAAACAAAGACTGCAAATGTAAACAAAGACTAAATATAAACAAAGACTACAGATGTAAAGAAAGTCTACAAATATAAACAAACACTCTAAATGTAAACAAAGTCTACAAATCTAAACACTCTAATAGTAAACAAACACTAGAAATGTAAACACTCTAAATGTAAACAAAGGCTAGAAATATAAACAGAGACTCTAAATTTGAAAAAGACTACAAATGTAAACCGAGACTCTAAATGTAAACAATGACTAACTGTAAACGGAGACTGTAAATGTAAACAAAGACTACAAATGTAACAAAGACTACAAATGTAAACAGACTCTAAATGTAAACAAAGATTTGGAATGTAAGCAAAGACTCAATGTAAGCAAAGACTACAAATATAAACAAAGACTACAAATGTAAACAAAAATTTTAAATAGTGTAAACAGACTGAAAATGTAAAAAACTACAAATGTAAACAAAGTCTACAAAAGTAAACAATGACTACAGATGTAAACAATGACAAAATGTAAACAAAGACTTAAAATGTAAACAGATTCCAAGACTACAAATGTAAAAAAATGCTCTAAACAGGAACAAACTCTAAATGTAAACAAAGAGTGCAATTGTCAAAAGAGACTACAAATGTAAACAAAGACTTTAAATGTAAAGAAAGTCTACAAATGTAACAAAGACTACCAATGTAAACAAAGACTACAAATGTAAACAAACACTCTAAATGTAACCAAACTCTAAATGTAAACAAAGACTTCAAACGTAAATAAATACTCGAAATATAAACAAAGACTCGAAATGTAAACAAAGGCTACAAATGTAAACAAAGACTAAGTGTAAACAAAGACTGCAAATGTAAACAAAGACTAAATGTAAACAAAGACTACAAATGTAAAGAAAGTCTACAAATATAAACAAACACTCTACATGTAAACAAAGACTACAAATGTAAACACTCTAATTGTAAACAAACACTAGAAATGTAAACACTCTAAATGTAAACAAAGACTACAAATATAAACAGAGACTCTAAATTTGAAAAAGACTACAAATGTAAACAAAGACTATGTGTAAACAAAGACTATAAATGTAAGCAATGACTCTAAATGTAAAAAGGACTACGAACGCAAACAAAGACTATAAATATAAACAGACTTTTAATGTAAACAAAGACTGCAAATATAAACAAAGACTCTAAATGTAAACAAAGTCTACAAATGTAACAAAGACTACCAATGTAAACAAAGACTACAAATGTAAACAAACACTCTAAATGTAACCAAACTCTTAATGTAAACAAAGACTTCAAACGTAAACAAATACTCGAAATATAAACAAAGACTCGAAATGTAAACAAAGAATGAAAATATAAACAAAGACTCTAAATATAAACAAAGGCTACAAATGTAAACAAAGACTAAGTGTAAACAAAGACTATAAATGTAAGCACAACTCTAAATGTAAAAAGGACTACGAACGTAAACAAAGTCTATAAATATAAACAGACTCTTAATGTAAACAAAGACTGCAAATATAAAAAAAGACTCTAAAGTAAACAAAGGCTACAAATGAAAAAAGTCTAAGTGTAAACAAAGACTACAAATGTAAGCAAAAACTGTAAATGTAAACAAGGACTACAAACTTAAACAAAGATTACAAATGTAAACAAATACTCTAAAAGTAAGCAAACTCTAAATGTAAACAAAGACATCAAACGTAAACAGTGACTCTAAATGTAAAAAACTACAAATATAAACAAAGACTAAATGTAAACAAAGACTGCAAATGTAAACAAAGACTAAATATAAACAAAGACTACAGATGTAAAGAAAGTCTACAAATATAAACAAACACTCTTCATGTAAACAAAGACTACAAATGTAAACACTCTAATTGTAAACAAACACTGGAAATATAAACACTCTAAATGTAAACAAAGACTAGAAATATAAACAGAGACTCTAAATTTGAAAAAGACTACAAATGTAAACCGAGACTCTAAATGTAAAGAATGACTAACTGTAAACGGAGACTGTAAATGTAAACAAAGACTACAAATGTAACAAAGACTACAAATGTAAACAGACTCTAAATGTAAACAAAGATTTGAAATGTAAGCAAAGACTCAGTGTAAGCAATGACTACAAATATAAACAAAGATTACAAATGTAAACAAAAATTCTAAATAGTGTAAACAGACTGAAAATGTAAAAAACTACAAATGTAAACAAAATCTACAAAAGTAAACAATGACTACAAATGTAAACAATGACAAAATGTAAACAAAGACTTAAAATGTAAACAGATTCTAAGACTACAAATGTAAAAAAAATGTTCTAAACAGGAACAAACTCTAAATGTAAACAAAGAGTACAATTGTCAAAAGAGACTACAAATGTAAACAAAGAATCTAAATGTAAGCAAAGTCTGCAAATGTAACAAAGACTACCAATGTAAACAAAGACTACCAATGTAAACAAACACTCTAAATGTAACCAAACTCTAAATGTAAACAAAGACTTCAAACGTAAACAAGTACTCGAAATATAAACAAAGACTCGGAATATAAACAGAGACTGCAAATATAAACAAACACTCTAATTGTAACCAAACTCTAAATGTAAACAAAGACTTCAAACGTAAACAAGTACTCGAAATATAAACAAAGACTCGGAATATAAACAGAGACTGCAAATATAAATAAAGACTCTAAATGTAAACAAAGGCTACAAATGTAAACAAAGACTAAGTGTAAACAAAGACTATAAATGTAAGCAAAGACTCTAAATGTAAAAAGGACTATGAATGTAAACAAAGACTATAAATATAAACAGACTCTTAATGTAAACAAAGACTGCAAATATAAACAATGACTACAAATATAAACAAAGACTACAAATGTAAACAAAAATTCTAAATAGTATAAACAGACTGAAAATGTAAAAAACTACAAATGTAAACAAAGTCTACAAAAGTAAACAATGACTACAAATGTAAACAATGACAAAATGTAAACAAAGACTTAAAATGTAAACAGATTCTAAGACTACAAATGTAAAAAAATGCTCTAAACTGGAACAAACTCTAAATGTAAACAAAGAGTGCAATTGTCAAAAGAGACTACAAATGTAAACAAAGACTTTAAATGTAAACAAAGTCTACAAATGTAACAAAGACTACCAATGTAAACAAAGACTACAAATGTAAACAAACACTCTAAATTTAACCAAACTCTAAATGTAAACAAAGACTTCAAACGTAAATAAATACTCGAAATATAAACAAAGACTCGAAATGTAAACAAAGGCTACAAATGTAAACAAAGACTAAGTGTAAACAAAGACTGCAAATGTAAACAATGACTAAATGAAATCAAAGACTACAGATATAAAGAAAGTCTACAAATATAAACAAACACTCTAAATGTAAACAAAGACTACAAATGTAAACACTCTAATTGTAAACAAACACTAGAAATGTAAACACTCTAAATGTAAACAAAGACTAGAAATATAAACAGAGACTCTAAATTTGAAAAAGACTACAAATGTAAACCGAGACTCTAAATGAAAAACAAGGACTAACTGTAAACGGAGACTGTAAGTGTAAACAAAGACTACAAATGTAACAAAGACTACAAATGTAAACAGACTCTAAATGTAAACAAAGATTTGGAATGTAAGCAAAGACTCAATGTAAGCAAAGACTACAAATATAAACAAAGACTACAAATGTAAACAAAAATTTTAAATAGTGTAATTAGACTGAAAATGTAAAAAACTACAAATGTAAACAAAGTCTACAAAAGTAAACAATGACTACAGATGTAAACAATGACAAAATGTAAACAAAGACTTAAAATGTAAACAGATTCCAAGACTACAAATGTAAAAAAATGCTCTAAACAGGAACAAACTCTAAATGTAAACAAAGAGTGCAATTGTCAAAAGAGACTACAAATGTAAACAAAGACTTTAAATGTAAACAAAGTCTACAAATGTAACAAAGACTACCAATGTAAACAAAGACTACAAATGTAAACAAACACTCTAAATGTAACCAAACTCTAAATGTAAACAAAGACTTCAAACGTAAATAAATACTCGAAATGTAAACAAAGGCTACAAATGTAAACAAAGACTAAGTGTAAACAAAGACTGCAAATGTAAACAAAGACTAAATGTAAACAAAGACTACAGATGTAAAGAAAGTCTACAAATATAAACAAACACTCTACATGTAAACAAAGACTACAAATGTAAACACTCTAATTGTAAACAAACACTAGAAATGTAAACACTCTAAATGTAAACAAAGACTACAAATATAAACAGAGACTCTAAATTTGAAAAAGACTACAAATGTAAACAAAGACTATGTGTAAACAAAGACTATAAATGTAAGCAATGACTCTAAATGTAAAAAGGACTACGAATGTAAACGAAGACTATAAATATAAACAGACTCTTAATGTAAACAAAGACTGCAAATATAAACAAAGACTCGAAATGTAAAAAACTACAAATATAAACAAAGACTAAATGTAAACAAAGACTGCAAATGTAAACAAAGACTAAATATAAACAAAGACTACAGATGTAAAGAAAGTCTACAAATATAAACAAACACTCTAAATGTAAACAAAGACTACAAATGTAAACACTCTAATTGTAAACAAACACTAGAAATGTAAACACTCTAAATGTAAACAAAGACTAGAAATATAAACAGAGACTCTAAATTTGAAAAAGACTACAAATGTAAACCGAGACTCTAAATGTAAACAAGGACTAACTGTAAACGGAGACTGTAAATGTAAACAAAGACTACAAATGTAACAAAGACTACAAATGTAAACAGACTCTAAATGTAAACAAAGATTTGGAATGTAAGCAAAGACTACAAATATAAACAAAGACTACAAATGTAAACAAAAATTTTAAATAGTGTAAACAGACTGAAAATGTAAAAAACTACAAATGTAAACAAAGTCAACAAAAGTAAACAATGACTACAGATGTAAACAATGACAAAATGTAAACAAAGACTTAAAATGTAAACAGATTCCAAGACTACAAATGTAAAAAAATGCTCTAAACAGGAACAAACTCTAAATGTAAACAAAGAGTGCAATTGTCAAAAGAGACTACAAATGTAAACAAAGACTTTAAATGTAAACAAAGTCTACAAATGTAACAAAGACTACCAATGTAAACAAAGACTACAAATGTAAACAAACACTCTAAATGTAACCAAACTCTAAATGTAAACAAAGACTTCAAACGTAAACACTTACTCGAAATATAAACAAAGACTCGAAATGTAAACAAAGACTGCAAATATAAACAAAGACTCTAAATGTAAACAAAGGCTACAAATGTAAACAAAGACTAAGTGTAAACAAAGACTATAAATGTAAGCAAAGAATCTAAATGTAAACAAGGACTACAAACTTAAACAAAGATTACAAATGTAAACAAATACTCTAAAAGTAAGCAAACTCTAAATGTAAACAAAGACATCAAACGTAAACAGTGACTCTAAATGTAAAAAACTACAAATATAAACAAAGACTAAATGTAAACAAAGACTGCAAATGTAAACAAAGACTAGAAATATAAACAGAGACTCTAAATTTGAAAAAGACTACAAATGTAAACCGAGACTCTAAATGTAAACAATGACTAACTGTAAACGGAGACTGTAAATGTAAACAAAGACTACAAATGTAACAAAGACTACAAATGTAAACAGACTCTAAAAGTAAACAAAGATTTGAAATGTAAGCAAAGACTCAGTGTAAGCAATGACTACAAATATAAACAAAGACTACAAATGTAAACAAAAATTCTAAATAGTGTAAACAGACTGAAAATGTAAAAAACTACAAATGTAAACAAAGTCTACAAAAGTAAACAATGACTACAAATGTAAACAATGACAAAATGTAAACAAAGACTTAAAATGTAAACAGATTCTAAGACTACAAATGTAAAAAAAATGTTCTAAACAGGAACAAACTCTAAATGTAAACAAAGAGTACAATTGTCAAAAGAGACTACAAATGTAAACAAAGAATCTAAATGTAAGCAAAGTCTGCAAATGTAACAAAGACTACCAATGTAAACAAAGACTACCAATGTAAACAAAGACTACAAATGTAAACAAACACTCTAATTCTAACCAAACTCTAAATGTAAACAAAGACTTCAAACGTAAACAAGTACTCGAAATATAAACAAAGACTCGGAATATAAACAGAGACTGCAAATATAAATAAAGACTCTAAATGTAAACAAAGGCTACAAATGTAAACAAAGACTAAGTGTAAACAAAGACTATAAATGTAAGCAAAGACTCTAAATGTAAAAAGGACTATGAATGTAAACAAACACTGCAAATATAAACAATGACTACAAATATAAACAAAGACTACAAATGTAAACAAAAATTCTAAATAGTATAAACAGACTGAAAATGTAAAAAACTACAAATGTAAACAAAGTCTACAAAAGTAAACAATGACTACAAATGTAAACAAAGACTTAAAATGTAAACAGATTCTAAGACTACAAATGTAAAAAAATGCTCTAAACTGGAACAAACTCTAAATGTAAACAAAGAGTGCAATTGTCAAAAGAGACTACAAATGTAAACAAAGACTTTAAATGTAAACAAAGTCTACAAATGTAACAAAGACTACCAATGTAAACAAAGACTACAAATGTAAACAAACACTCTAAATGTAACCAAACTCTAAATGTAAACAAAGACTTCAAACGTAAATAAATACTCGAAATATAAACAAAGACTCGAAATGTAAACAAAGACTACAAATGTAAACAAAGACTAAGTGTAAACAAAGACTGCAAATGTAAACAATGACTAAATGAAAACAAAGACTACAGATGTAAAGAAAGTCTACAAATATAAACAAACACTCTACATGTAAACAAAGACTACAAATGTAAACACTCTAATTGTAAACAAACACTAGAAATGTAAACACTCTAAATGTAAACAAAGACTACAAATATAAACAGAGACTCTAAATTTGAAAAAGACTACAAATGTAAACAGAGACTAAATGTAAACAAGGACTACCTGTAAACGGAGACTCTAAATGTAAACAAAGACTACAAATGTAACGGACTACAAATGTAAACAGACTCTAAATGTAAACAAAGATTTTAAATGTAAGCAAAGACTCAATGTAAGCAATGACTACAAATATAAACAAAGACTACAAATGTAATCAAAAATTCTAAATAGTATAAACAGACTGAAAATTTAAAAAACTACAAATGTAAACAAAGACTACCAATGTAAACAAAGGCTACAAATGTAAACACTCTAAATGTAACCAAACTCTAAATGTAAACAAAGACTTCAAACGTAAACAAATACTCGAAATATAAACAAAGACTCGAAATGTAAACAAAGACTGCAAATATAAACAAAGACTCTAAATGTAAACAAAGGCTACAAATGTAAACAAAGACTAAGTGTAAACAAAGACTATAAATGTAAGCAATGAATCTAAATGTAAAAAGGACTATGAATGTAAACAAAGACTATAAATATAAACAGACTCTTAATGTAAACAAAGACTGCAAATATAAAAAAAGACTCTAAATGTAAACAAAGGCTACAAATGAAAAAAGTCTAAGTGTAAACAAAGACTACAAATGTAAGCAAAAACTCTGAATGTAAACAAGGACTACAAACTTAAACAAAGATTACAAATGTAAACAAATACTCTAAAAGTAAGCAAACTCTAAATGTAAACAAAGACATCAAACGTAAACAGAGACTCTAAATGTAAAAAACTATAAATATAAACAAAGACTAAATGTAAACAAAGACTGCAAATGTAAACAAAGACTAAATATAAACAAAGACTACAGATGTAAAGAAAGTCTACAAATATAAACAAACACTCTAAATGTAAACAAAGACTACAAATCTAAACACTCTAATAGTAAACAAACACTAGAAATGTAAACACTCTAAATGTAAACAAAGGCTAGAAATATAAACAGAGACTCTAAATTTGAAAAAGACTACAAATGTAAACCGAGACTCTAAATGTAAACAATGACTAACTGTAAACGGAGACTGTAAATGTAAACAAAGACTACAAATGTAACAAAGACTACAAATGTAAACAGACTCTAAATGTAAACAAAGATTTGAAATGTAAGCAAAGACTCAGTGTAAGCAATGACTACAAATATAAACAAAGTCTACAAATGTAAACAAAAATTCTAAATAGTGTAAACAGACTGAAAATGTAAAAAACTTCAAATGTAAACAAAGTCTACAAAAGTAAACAATGACTACAAATGTAAACAATGACAAAATGTAAACAAAGACTTAAAATGTAAACAGATTCTAAGACTACAAATGTAAAAAAAATGTTCTAAACAGGAACAAACTCTAAATGTAAACAAAGAGTACAATTGTCAAAAGAGACTACAAATGTAAACAAAGAATCTAAATGTAAGCAAAGTCTGCAAATGTAACAAAGACTACCAATGTAAACAAAGACTACAAATGTAAACAAACACTCTAAATGTAACCAAACTCTAAATGTAAACAAAGACTTCAAACGTAAACAAGTACTCGAAGTATAAACAAAGACTCGGAATATAAACAGAGACTGCAAATATAAATAAAGTCTCTAAATGTAAACAAAGGCTACAAATGTAAACAAAGACTAAGTGTAAACAAAGACTATAAATGTAAGCAAAGACTCTAAATGTAAAAAGGACTACGAATGTAAACAAAGACTATAAATATAAACAGACTCTTAATGTAAACAAAGACTGCAAATATAAACAATGACTACAAATATAAACAAAGACTACAAATGTAAACAAAAATTCTAAATAGTATAAACAGACTGAAAATGTAAAAAACTACAAATGTAAACAAAGTCTACAAAAGTAAACAAAGACTACAAATGTAAACAATGACAAAATGTAAACAAAGACTTAAAATGTAAACAGATTCTAAGACTACAAATGTAAAAAAATGCTCTAAACAGGAACAAACTCTAAATGTAAACAAAGAGTGCAATTGTCAAAAGAGACTACAAATGTAAACAAAGACTTTAAATGTAAACAAAGTCTACAAATGTAACAAACACTACCAATGTAAACAAAGACTACAAATGTAAACAAACACTCTAAATGTAACCAAACTCTAAATGTAAACAAAGACTTCAAACGTAAATAAATACTCGAAATATAAACAAAGACTCGAAATGTAAACAAAGGCTACAAATGTAAACAAAGACTAAGTGTAAACAAAGACTATAAATGTAAGCAAAGACTCTAAATGTAAAAAGGACTACGAACGTAAACAAAGACTATAAATGTAAACACTCTAAAAGTAAGCAAACTCTAAATGTAAACAAAGACATCAAACGTAAACAGAGACTCTAAATAAAAAAACTACAAATATAAACAAAGACTAAATGTAAACAAAGACTTCAAATGTAAACAAAGACTAAATGTAAACAAAGACTACAGATGTAAAGAAAGTCTACAAATATAAACAAACACTCTAAATGTAAACAAAGACTACAAATGTAAACACTCTAATTGTAAACAAACACTAGAAATGTAAACACTCTAAATGTAAACAAAGGCTAGAAATATAAACAGAGACTCTAAATTTGAAAAAGACTACAAATGTAAACGGAGACTCTAAATGTAAACAAGGACTAACTGTAAACGGAGACTCTAAATGTAAACAAAGACTACAAATGTAACGGACTACAAAAGTAAACAGACTCTAAATGTAAACAAAGATTTTAAATGTAAGCAAAGACTCAATGTAAGCAATGACTACAAATATAAACAAAGACTACAAATGTAATCAAAAATTCTAAATAGTATAAACAGACTGAAAATTTAAAAAACTACAAATGTAAACAAAGACTACCAATGTAAACAAAGACTACAAATGTAAACACTCTAAATGTAACCAAACTCTAAATGTAAACAAAGACTTCAAACGTAATCAAATACTCGAAATATAAACAAAGACTCGAAATGTAAACAAAGACTGCAAATATAAACAAAGACTCTAAATGTAAACAAAGGCTACAAATGTAAACAAAGACTAAGTGTAAACAAAGACTATAAATGTAAGCAATGAATCTAAATGTAAAAAGGACTATGAATGTAAACAAAGACTATAAATATAAACAGACTCTTAATGTAAACAAAGACTGCAAATATAAAAAAAGACTCTAAATGTAAACAAAGGCTACAAATGAAAAAAGTCTAAGTGTAAACAAAGACTACAAATGTAAGCAAAAACTCTGAATGTAAACAAGGACTACAAACTTAAACAAAGATTACAAATGTAAACAAATACTCTAAAAGTAGGCAAACTCTAAATGTAAACAAACCCATCAAACGTAAACAGAGACTCTAAATGTAAAAAACTATAAATATAAACAGTCTAAATGTAAACAAAGACTGCAAATGTAAACAAAGACTAAATATAAACAAAGACTACAGATGTAAAGAAAGTCTACAAATATAAACAAACACTCTAAATGTAAACAAAGACTACAAATCTAAACACTCTAATAGTAAACAAACACTAGAAATGTAAACACTCTAAATGTAAACAAAGGCTAGAAATATAAACAGAGACTCTAAATTTGAAAAAGACTACAAATGTAAACCGAGACTCTAAATGTAAACAATGACTAACTGTAAACGGAGACTGTAAATGTAAACAAAGACTACAAATGTAACAAAGACTACAAATGTAAACAGACTCTAAATGTAAACAAAGATTTGAAATGTAAGCAAAGACTCAGTGTAAGCAATGACTACAAATATAAACAAAGTCTACAAATGTAAACAAAAATTCTAAATAGTGTAAACAGACTGAAAATGTAAAAAACTTCAAATGTAAACAAAGTCTACAAAAGTAAACAATGACTACAAATGTAAACAATGACAAAATGTAAACAAAGACTTAAAATGTAAACAGATTCTAAGACTACAAATGTAAAAAAATGCTCTAAACAGGAACAAACTCTAAATGTAAACAAAGAGTACAATTGTCAAAAGAGACTACAAATGTAAACAAAGAATCTAAATGTAAGCAAAGTCTGCAAATGTAACAAAGACTACTAATGTAAACAAAGACTACCAATGTAAACAAAGACTACAAATGTAAACAAAGACTCTAATTGTAACCAAACTCTAAATGTAAACAAAGACTTCAAACGTAAACAAGTACTCGAAATATAAACAAAGACTCGGAATATAAACAGAGACTGCAAATATAAACAAACACTCTAATTGTAACCAAACTCTAAATGTAAACAAAGACTTCAAACGTAAACAAGTACTCGAAATATAAACAAAGACTCGGAATATAAACAGAGACTGCAAATATAAATAAAGACTCTAAATGTAAACAAAGGCTACAAATGTAAACAAAGACTAAGTGTAAACAAAGACTATAAATGTAAGCAAAGACTCTAAATGAAAAAGGACTATGAATGTAAACAAAGACTATAAATATAAACAGACTCTTAATGTAAACAAAGACTGCAAATATAAACAACGACTACAAATATAAACAAAGACTACAAATGTAAACAAAAATTCTAAATAGTATAAACAGACTGAAAATGTAAAAAACTACAAATGTAAACAAAGTCTACAAAAGTAAACAATGACTACAAATGTAAACAATGACAAAATGTAAACAAAGACTTAAAATGTAAACAGATTCTAAGACTACAAATGTAAAAAAATGCTCTAAACAGGAACAAACTCTAAATGTAAACAAAGAGTGCAATTGTCAAAAGAGACTACAAATGTAAACAAAGACTTTAAATGTAAACAAAGTCTACAAATGTAACAAAGACTACCAATGTAAACAAAGACTACAAATGTAAACAAACACTCTAAATGTAACCAAACTCTAAATGTAAACAAAGACTTCAAACGTAAATAAATACTCGAAATATAAACAAAGACTCGAAATGTAAACAAAGGCTACAAATGTAAACAAAGACTAAGTGTAAACAAAGACTGCAAATGTAAACAATGACTAAATGAAAACAAAGACTACAGATGTAAAGAAAGTCTACAAATATAAACAAACACTCTACATGTAAACAAAGACTACAAATCTAAACACTCTAATAGTAAACAAACACTAGAAATGTAAACACTCTAAATGTAAACAAAGGC
This sequence comes from Salticus scenicus, assembly GCA_963930645.1. Lineage (NCBI taxonomy): Eukaryota > Metazoa > Arthropoda > Arachnida > Araneae > Salticidae > Salticus > Salticus scenicus. The sequence goes on along the minus strand of CAWVNO010001900.1, from coordinate 1,720,276 downwards.
TAGAAATATAAACAGAGACTCTAAATTTGAAAAAGACTACAAATGTAAACCGAGACTCTAAATGTAAACAATGACTAACTGTAAACGGAGACTGTAAATGTAAACAAAGACTACAAATGTAACAAAGACTACAAATGTAAACAGACTCTAAATGTAAACAAAGATTTGAAATGTAAGCAAAGACTCAGTGTAAGCAATGACTACAAATATAAACAAAGTCTACAAATGTAAACAAAAATTCTAAATAGTGTAAACAGACTGAAAATGTAAAAAACTTCAAATGTAAACAAAGTCTACAAAAGTAAACAATGACTACAAATGTAAACAATGACAAAATGTAAACAAAGACTTAAAATGTAAACAGATTCTAAGACTACAAATGTAAAAAAATGTTCTAAACAGGAACAAACTCTAAATGTAAACAAAGAGTACAATTGTCAAAAGAGACTACAAATGTAAACAAAGAATCTAAATGTAAGCAAAGTCTGCAAATGTAACAAAGACTACCAATGTAAACAAAGACTACCAATGTAAACAAAGACTACAAATGTAAACAAACACTCTAAATGTAACCAAACTCTAAATGTAAACAAAGACTTCAAACGTAAACAAGTACTCGAAGTATAAACAAAGACTCGGAATATAAACAGAGACAGCAAATATAAATAAAGACTCTAAATGTAAACAAAGGCTACAAATGTAAACAAAGACTAAGTGTAAACAAAGACTATAAATGTAAGCAAAGACTCTAAATGTAAAAAGGACTACGAATGTAAACAAAGACTATAAATATAAACAGACTCTTAATGTAAACAAAGACTGCAAATATAAACAATGACTACAAATATAAACAAAGACTACAAATGTAAACAAAAATTCTAAATAGTATAAACAGACTGAAAATGTAAAAAACTACAAATGTAAACAAAGTCTACAAAAGTAAACAATGACTACAAATGTAAACAATGACAAAATGTAAACAAAGACTTAAAATGTAAACAGATTCTAAGACTACAAATGTAAAAAAATGCTCTAAACAGGAACAAACTCTAAATGTAAACAAAGAGTGCAATTGTCAAAAGAGACTACAAATGTAAACAAAGACTTTAAATGTAAACAAAGTCTACAAATGTAACAAACACTACCAATGTAAACAAAGACTACAAATGTAAACAAACACTCTAAATGTAACCAAACTCTAAATGTAAACAAAGACTTCAAACGTAAATAAATACTCGAAATATAAACAAAGACTCGAAATGTAAACAAAGACTCGAAATGTAAACAAAGGCTACAAATGTAAACAAAGACTAAGTGTAAACAAAGACTATAAATGTAAGCAAAGACTCTAAATGTAAAAAGGACTACGAACGTAAACAAAGACTATAAATGTAAACACTCTAAAAGTAAGCAAACTCTAAATGTAAACAAAGACATCAAACGTAAACAGAGACTCTAAATGTAAAAAAACTACAAATATAAACAAAGACTAAATGTAAACAAAGACTGCAAATGTAAACAAAGACTAAATGTAAACAAAGACTACAGATGTAAAGAAAGTCTACAAATATAAACAAACACTCTAAATGTAAACAAAGACTACAAATGTAAACACTCTAATTGTAAACAAACACTAGAAATGTAAACACTCTAAATGTAAACAAAGACTAGAAATATAAACAGAGACTCTAAATTTGAAAAAGTCTACAAATGTAAACGGAGACACTAAATGTAAACAAGGACTAACTGTAAACGGAGACTCTAAATGTAAACAAAGACTACAAATGTAAAAAAGACTACAAATGTAAACAGACTCTGAATGTAAACAAAGATTTTAAATGTAAGCAAAGACTCAATGTAAGCAATGACTACAAATATAAACAAAGACTACAAATGTAATCAAAAATTCTAAATAGTATAAACAGACTGAAAATTTAAAAAACTACAAATGTAAACAAAGACTACCAATGTAAACAAAGACTACAAATGTAAACACTCTAAATGTAACCAAACTCTAAATGTAAACAAAGACTTTAAACGTAAATAAATACTCGAAATATAAACAAAGACTCGAAATGTAAACAAAGGCTACAAATGTAAACAAAGACTAAGTGTAAACAAAGACTGCAAATGTAAACAATGACTAAATGAAAACAAAGACTATAGATGTAAAGAAAGTCTACAAATATAAACAAACACTCTACATGTAAACAAAGACTACAAATGTAAACACTCTAATTGTAAACAAACACTAGAAATGTAAACACTCTAAATGTAAACAAAGACTACAAATATAAACAGAGACTCTAAATTTAAAAAAGACTACAAATGTAAACAGAGACTCTAAATGTAAACAAGGACTAACTGTAAACGGAGACTCTAAATGTAAACAAAGACTACAAATGTAACGGACTACAAATGTAAACAGACTCTAAATGTAAACAAAGATTTTAAATGTAAGCAAAGACTCAATGTAAGCAATGACTACAAATATAAACAAAGACTACAAATGTAATCAAAAATTCTAAATAGTATAAACAGACTGAAAATTTAAAAAACTACAAATGTAAACAAAGACTACCAATGTAAACAAAGACTACAAATGTAAACACTCTAAATGTAACCAAACTCTAAATGTAAACAAAGACTTCAAACGTAAACAAATACTCGAAATATAAACAAAGACTCGAAATGTAAACAAAGACTGCAAATATAAACAAAGACTCTAAATGTAAACAAAGGCTACAAATGAAAAAAGTCTAAGTGTAAACAAAGACTACAAATGTAAGCAAAAACTCTGAATGTAAACAAGGACTACAAAGTTAAACAAAGATTACAAATGTAAACAAATACTCTAAAAGTAAGCAAACTCTAAATGTAAACAAAGACATCAAACGTAAACAGAGACTCTAAATGTAAAAAACTATAAATATAAACAAAGACTAAATGTAAACAAAGACTGCAAATGTAAACAAAGACTAAATATAAACAAAGACTACAGATGTAAAGAAAGTCTACAAATATAAACAAACACTCTAAATGTAAACAAAGACTACAAATCTAAACACTCTAATAGTAAACAAACACTAGAAATGTAAACACTCTAAATGTAAACAAAGGCTAGAAATATAAACAGAGACTCTAAATTTGAAAAAGACTACAAATGTAAACCGAGACTCTAAATGTAAACAATGACTAACTGTAAACGGAGACTGTAAATGTAAACAAAGACTACAAATGTAACAAAGACTACAAATGTAAACAGACTGTAAATGTAAACAAAGATTTGAAATGTAAGCAAAGACTCAGTGTAAGCAATGACTACAAATATAAACAAAGTCTACAAATGTAAACAAAAATTCTAAATAGTGTAAACAGACTGAAAATGTAAAAAACTTCAAATGTAAACAAAGTCTACAAAAGTAAACAATGACTACAAATGTAAACAATGACAAAATGTAAACAAAGACTTAAAATGTAAACAGATTCTAAGACTACAAATGTAAAAAAAATGTTCTAAACAGGAACAAACTCAAAATGTAAACAAAGAGTACAATTGTCAAAAGAGACTACAAATGTAAACAAAGAATCTAAATGTAAGCAAAGTCTGCAAATGTAACAAAGACTACCAATGTAAACAATGACTACCAATGTAAACAAAGACTACAAATGTAAACAAACACTCTAAATGTAACCAAACTCTAAATGTAAACAAAGACTTCAAACGTAAACAAGTACTCGAAATATAAACAAAGACTCGGAATATAAACAGAGACTGCAAATATAAATAAAGACTCTAAATGTAAACAAAGGCTACAAATGTAAACAAAGACTAAGTGTAAACAAAGACTATAAATGTAAGCAAAGACTCTAAATGTAAAAAGGACTACGAATGTAAACAAAGACTATAAATATAAACAGACTCTTAATGTAAACAAAGACTGCAAATATAAACAATGACTACAAATATAAACAAAGACTACAAATGTAAACAAAAATTCTAAATAGTATAAACAGACTGAAAATGTAAAAAACTACAAATGTAAACAAAGTCTACAAAAGTAAACAATGACTACAAATGTAAACAATGACAAAATGTAAACAAAGACTTAAAATATAAACAGATTCTAAGACTACAAATGTAAAAAAATGCTCTAAACAGGAACAAACTCTAAATGTAAACAAAGAGTGCAATTGTCAAAAGAGACTACCAATGTAAACAAAGACTACCAATGTAAACAAAGACTACAAATGTAAACAAACACTCTAAAAGTAACCAAACTCTAAATGTAAACAAAGACTTCAAACGTAAATAAATACTCGAAATATAAACAAAGACTCGAAATGTAAACAAAGACTCGAAATGTAAACAAAGGCTACAAATGTAAACAAAGACTAAGTGTAAACAAAGACTATAAATGTAAGCAAAGACTCTAAATGTAAAAAGGACTACGAACGTAAACAAAGACTATAAATGTAAACACTCTAAAAGTAAGCAAACTCTAAATGTAAACAAAGACATCAAACGTAAACAGAGACTCTAAATGTAAAAAACTACAAATATAAACAAAGACTAAATGTAAACAAAGACTGCAAATGTAAACAAAGACTAAATGTAAACAAAGACTACAGATGTAAAGAAAGTCTACAAATATAAACAAACACTCTAAATGTAAACAAAGACTACAAATGTAAACACTCTAATTGTAAACAAACACTAGAAATGTAAACACTCTAAATGTAAACAAAGACTAGAAATATAAACAGAGACTCTAAATTTGAAAAAGTCTACAAATGTAAACGGAGACACTAAATGTAAACAAGGACTAACTGTAAACGGAGACTCTAAATGTAAACAAAGACTACAAATGTAACAAAGACTACAAATGTAACAAAGACTACAAATGTAAACAGACTCTAAATGTAAACAAAGATTTTAAATGTAAGCAAAGACTCAATGTAAGCAATGACTACAAATATAAACAAAGACTACAAATGTAAACAAAAATTCTAAATAGTATAAACAGACTGAAAATGTAAAAAACTACAAATGTAAACAAAGTCTACAAAAATAAACAATGACTACAAATGTAAACAAAGACGTAAAATGTAAACAGATTCTAAGACTACAAATGTAAAAAAATGCTCTAAACAGGAACAAACTCTAAATGTAAACAAAGAGCACAATTGTCAAAAGAGACTACAAATGTAAACAAAGAATCTAAATGTAAACAAAGTCTACAAATGTAACAGACTACAAATGTAAATAAACAATATAAATGTAACCAAACTCTAAATATAAACAAAGATTTCAAACGTAAACAAATACTCGAAATATAAACAAAGACTCGAAATGTAAACAAAGACTGCAAATATAAACAGACTCTAAATGTAAACAAAGGCTACAAATGTAAACAACGACTACTAATGTAAACAAAAATTCTAAATAGTATAAACAGACTGAAAATGTAAAAAACTACAAATGTAAACAAAGTCTACAAAAGTAAACAATGACTAGAAATGTAAACAATGACAAAATGTAAACAAAGACTTTAAATGTAAACAAATTCTAAGACTACAAATGTAAAAAAATGCTCTAAACAGGAACAAACTCTAAATGTAAACAAAGAGTACAATTGTCAAAAGAGACTACAAATGTAAACAAAGAATCTAAATGTAAACAAAGTCTGCAAATTTAACAAAGACTACCAATGTAAACAAAGACTACCAATGTAAACAAAGACTAGAAATGTAAACACTCTAAATGTAAACAAAGACTAGAAATATAAACAGAGACTCTAAATTTGAAAAAGACTACAAATGTAAACCGAGACTCTAAATGTAAACAACGACTAACTGTAAACGGAGGCTGTAAATGTAAACAAAGACTACAAATGTAACAAAGACTACAAATGTAAACAGTCTCTAAATGTAAACAAAGATTTGAAATGTAAGCAAAGACTCAATGTAAGCAATGACTACAAATATAAACAAAGACTACAAATGTAAACAAAAATTATAAATAGTGTAAACAGACTGAAAATGTAAAAAACTACAAATGTAAACAAAGTCTACAAAAGTAAACAATGACTACAAATGTAAACAATGACAAAATGTAAACAAAGACTTAAAATGTAAACAGATTCTAAGACTACAAATGTAAAAAAATGCTCTAAACAGGAACAAACTCTAAATGTAAACAAAGAGTGCAATTGTCAAAAGAGACTACAAATGTAAACAAAGACTACAAATGTAAACAAACACTCTAAATGTAACCAAACTCTAAATGTAAACAAAGACTTCAAACGTAAATAAATACTCGAAATATAAACAAAGACTCGAAATGTAAACAAAGGCTAAAAATGTAAACAAAGACTAAGTGTAAACAAAGACTGCAAATGTAAACAAAGACTAAATGTAAACAAAGACTACAGATGTAAAGAAAGTCTACAAATATAAACAAACACTCTACATGTAAACAAAGACTACAAATGTAAACACTCTAATTGTAAACAAACACTAGAAATGTAAACACTCTAAATGTAAACAAAGACTACAAATATAAACAGAGACTCTAAATTTGAAAAAGACTACAAATGTAAACGGAGACTCTAAATGTAAACAAGGACTAACTGTAAACGGAGACTCTAAATGTAAACAAAGACTACAAATGTAACGGACTACAAATGTAAACAGACTCTAAATGTAAACAAAGATTTTAAATGTAAGCAAAGACTCAATGTAAGCAATGACTACAAATATAAACAAAGACTACAAATGTAAACAAAAATTCTAAATAGAATAAACAGACTGAAAATGTAAAAAACTACAAATGTAAACAAAGAATCTAAATGTAAACAAAGTCTGCAAATGTAAGAAAGACTACCAATGTAAACAAAGACTATCAATGTAAACAAAGACTACAAATGTAAACACTCTAAATGTAACCAAACTCTAAATGTAAACAAAGACTTTAAACAAATACTCGAAATATAAACAAAGAGTCGAAATGTAAACAAAGACTGCAAATATAAACAAAGACTCTAAATGTAAACAAAGGCTGCAAATGTAAACAAAGACTAAGTGTAAACAAAGACTATAAATGTAAGCAATGACTCTAAATGTAAAAAGGACTACGAATGTAAACAATGACTATAAATATAAACAGACTCTTAATGTAAACAAAGACTGCAAATATAAACAAAGACTCTAAATGTAAAAAACTACAAATATAAACAGACTAAATGTAAACAAAGACTGCAAATGTAAACAAAGACTAAATATAAACAAAGACTACAGATGTAAAGAAAGTCTACAAATATAAACAAACACTCTAAATGTAAACAAAGACTACAAATGTAAACACTCTCATTGTAAACAAACACTAGAAATGTAAACACTCTAAATGTAAACAGAGACTAGAAATATAAACAGAGATTCTAAATTTGAAAAAGGCTACAAATGTAAACGGAGACTCTAAATGCAAACAAGGACTAACTGTAAACGGAGACTGTAAATGTAAACAAAGACTACAAATGTAACAAACACTACAAATGTAAACAGACTCTAAATGTAAACAAAGATTTTAAATGTAAGCAAAGACTCAAATGTAACAGACTACCAATGTAAACAAACACTCTAAATGTAACCAAACTCTAAATGTAAACAAAGACTTCAAACGTAAACAAATACTCGAAATATAAACAAAGACTCGTAATATAAACAAAGACTGCAAATATAAATAAAGACTCTAAATGTAAACAAAGGCTACAAATGTAAACAAAGACTAAGTGTAAACAAAGACTATAAATGTAAGCAAAGACTCTAAATGTAAAAAGGACTACGAACGTAAACAAAGACTATAAATATAAACAGACTCTTAATGTAAACAAAGACTGCAAATATAAACAAAGACTCTAAATGTAAACAAAGGCTACAAATGTAAAAAAGTCTAAGTGTAAACAAAGACTACAAATGTAAGCAAAAATTCTAAATGTAAATAAGGGCTACAAACTTAAACAAAGATTACAAATGTAAACAAAAACTCTAAAAGTAAGCTAACTCTAAATTTAAACAAAGACATCAAACGTAAACAGAGACTCTAAATGTAAAAAACTACAAATATAAACAAAGACTAAATGTAAACAAAGACTTCAAATGTAAACAAAGACTAAATATAAACAAAGACTACAGATGTAAAGAAAGTCTACAAATATAAACAAACACTCTAAATGTAAACAAAGACTACAAATGTAAACACTCTAATTGTAAACAAACACTAGAAATGTAAACACTCTAAATGTAAACAAAGATTAGAAATGTAAACAGAGACTCTACATTTGAAAAAGACTACAAATGTAAACCGAGACTCTAAATGTAAACAAGGACTAACTGTAAACGGAGACTGTAAATGTAAAGAGACTACAAATGTAACAAAGACTACAAATGTTAACAGACTCTAAATGTAAACAAAGATTTGAAATGTAAGCAAAGACTCAATGTAAGCAATGACTACAAATATAAACAAAGACTACAAATGTAAACAAAAATTATAAATAGTGTAAACAGACTGAAAATGTAAAAAACTACAAATGTAAACAAAGTCTACAAAAGTAAACAATGACTACAAATGTAAACAATGACAAAATGTAAACAAAGACTTAAAATGTAAACAGATTCTAAGACTACAAATGCAAAAAAATGCTCTAAACAGGAACAAACTCTAAATGTAAATAAAGAGTACAATTGTCAAAAGAGACTACAAATGTAAACAAAGAATCTAAATGTAAACAAAGTCTGCAAATGTAACAAAGACTACCAATGTAAACAAAGACTACCAATGTAAACAAAGAGTACAAATGTAAACACTCTAAATGTAACCAAACTCTAAATGTAAACAAAGACTTCAAACGTAAACAAATACTCGAAATATAAACAAAGACTCGAAATGTAAACAAAGACTGCAAATATAAACAAAGACTCTAAATGTAAACAAAGGCTACAAATGTAAACAAAGACTAAGTGTAAACAAAGACTATAAATGTAAGCAATGACTCTAAATGTAAAAAGGACTATGAATGTAAACAAAGACTATAAATATAAACAGACTCTTAATGTAAACAAAGACTGCAAATATAAACAAAGACTCTAAATGTAAAAAACTAAAAATATAAACAAAGACTAAATGTAAACAAAGACTGCAAATGTAAACAAAGACTACAGATGTAAAGAAAGTCTACAAATATAAACAAACACTCTAAATGTAAACAAAGACTACAAATGTAAACACTCTAATTGTAAACAAACACTAGAAATGTAAACACTCTAAATGTAAACAAAGACTAGAAATATAAACAGAGATTCTAAATTTGAAAAAGACTACAAATGTAAACGGAGACTCTAAATGTAAACAAGGACTAACTGTAAACGGTAAATGTAAACTGTAAATGTAAACAAAGACTACAAATGTAACAAACACTACAAATGTAAACAGACTCTAAATGTAAACAAAGATTTTAAATGTAAGCAAAGACTCAAATGTAACAAAGACTACCAATGTAAACAAACACTCTAAATGTAACCAAACTCTAAATGTAAACAAAGAATTCAAACGTAAATAAATACTCGAAATATAAACAAAGACTCCAAATGTAAACAAAGACTGCATATATAAACAAAGACTCGAAATGTAAACAAAGGCTACAAATGTAAACAATGACTAAGTGTAAACAAAGACTATAAATGTAAGCAAAGACTCTAAATGTAAAAAGGACTACGAACGTAAACAAAGACTATAAATATAAACAGACTCTTAATGTAAACAAAGACTGCAAATATAAACAAAGACTCTAAATGTAAACAAAGTCTACAAATGTAACAAAGACTACGAATGTAAACAAAGACTACAAATGTAAACAAACACTCTAAATGTAACCAAACTCTAAATGTAAACAAAGACTTCAAACGTAAACAAATACTCGAAATATAAACAAAGACTCGAAATGTAAACAAAGACTGCAAATATAAACAAAGACTCTAAATGTAAACAAAGGCTACAAATGTAAACAAAGACTAAGTGTAAACAAAGACTATAAATGTAAGCAATGACTCTAAATGTAAAAAGGACTATGAATGTAAACAAAGACTATAAATATAAACAGACTCTTAATGTAAACAAAGACTGCAAATATAAACAAAGACTCTAAATGTAAAAAACTAAAAATATAAACAAAGACTAAATGTAAACAAAGACTGCAAATGTAAACAAAGACTACAGATGTAAAGAAAGTCTACAAATATAAACAAACACTCTAAATGTAAACAAAGACTACAAATGTAAACACTCTAATTGTAAACAAACACTAGAAATGTAAACACTCTAAATGTAAGCAAAGACTAGAAATATAAACAGAGATTCTAAATTTGAAAAAGACTACAAATGAAAACGGAGACTCTAAATGTAAACAAGGACTAACTGTAAACGGTAAATGTAAACTGTAAATGTAAACAAAGACTACAAATGTAACAAACACTACAAATGTAAACAGACTCTAAATGTAAACAATGATTTTAAATGTAAGCAAAGACTCAAATGTAACAAAGACTACCAATGTAAACAAACACTCTAAATGTAACCAAATTCTAAATGTAAACAAAGAATTCAAACGTAAATAAATACTCGAAATATAAACAAAGACTCCAAATGTAAACAAAGACTGCATATATAAACAAAGACTCGAAATGTAAACAAAGGCTACAAATGTAAACAAAGACTAAGTGTAAACAAAGACTATAAATGTAAGCAAAGACTCTAAATGTAAAAAGGACTACGAACGTAAACAAAGACTATAAATATAAACAGACTCTTAATGTAAACAAAGACTGCAAATATAAACAAAGACTCTAAATGTAAAAAAAGTCTACAAATGTAACAAAGACTACCAATGTAAACAAAGACTACAAATGTAAACAAACACTCTAAATGTAACCAAACTCTAAATGTAAACAAAGACTTCAAACGTAAATAAATACTCGAAATATAAACAAAGACTCGAAATGTAAACAAAGAATGAAAATATAAACAAAGACTCTAAATATAAACAAAGGCTACAAATGTAAACAAAGACTAAGTGTAAACAAAGACTATAAATGTAAGCAAAGACTCTAAATGTAAAAAGGACTACGAACGTAAACAAAGACTATAAATATAAACAGACTCTTAATGTAAACAAAGACTGCAAATATAAAAAAAGACTCTAAATGTAAACAAAGGCTAAAAATGAAAAAAGTCTAAGTGTAAACAAAGACTACAAATGTAAGCAAAAACTCTGAATGTAAACAAGGACTACAAACTTAAACAAAGATTACAAATGTAAACAAATACTCTAAAAGTAAGCAAACTCTAAATGTAAACAAAGACATCAAACGTAAACAGAGACTCTAAATGTAAAAAACTATAAATATAAACAAAGACTAAATGTAAACAATGACTGCAAATGTAAACAAAGACTAAATATAAACAAAGACTACAGATGTAAAGAAAGTCTACAAATATAAACAAACACTCTAAATGTAAACAAAGACTACAAATGTAAACACTCTAATTGTAAACAAACACTAGACATGTAAACACTCTAAATGTAAACAAAGGCTGGAAATATAAACAGAGACTCTAAATTTGAAAAAGACTACAAATGTAAACCGAGACTCTAAATGTAAACAATGACTAACTGTAAACGGAGACTGTAAATGTAAACAAAGACTACAAATGTAACAAAGACTACAAATGTAAACAGACTCTAAATGTAAACAAAGATTTGAAATGTAAGCAAAGACTCAGTGTAAGAAATGACTACAAATATAAACAAAGACTACAAATGTAAACAAAAATTCTAAATAGTGTAAACAGACTGAAAATGTAAAAAACTACAAATGTAAACAAAGTCTACAAAAGTAAAGAATGACTACAAATGTAAACAATGACAAAATGTAAACAAAGACTTAAAATGTAAACAGATTCTAAGACTACAAATGTAAAAAAAATGTTCTAAACAGGAACAAACTCTAAATGTAAACAAAGAGTACAATTGTCAAAAGAGACTACAAATGTAAACAAAGAATCTAAATGTAAGCAAAGTCTGCAAATGTAACAAAGACTACCAATGTAAACAAAGACTACCAATGTAAACAAAGACTACAAATGTAAACAAACACTCTAAATGTAACCAAACTCTAAATGTAAACAAAGACTTCAAACGTAAACAAGTACTCGAAATATAAACAAAGACTCGGAATATAAACAGAGACTGCAAATATAAATAAAGACTCTAAATGTAAACAAAGGCTACAAATGTAAACAAAGACTAACTGTAAACAAAGACTATAAATGTAAGCAAAGACTCTAAATGTAAAAAGGACTACGAATGTAAACAAAGACTATAAATATAAACAGACTCTTAATGTAAACAAAGACTGCAAATATAAACAATGACTACAAATATAAACAAAGACTACAAATGTAAACAAAAATTCTAAATAGTATAAACAGACTGAAAATGTAAAAAACTACAAATGTAAACAAAGTCTACAAAAGTAAACAATGACTACAAATGTAAACAATGACAAAATGTAAACAAAGACTTAAAATGTAAACAGATTCTAAGACTACAAATGTAAAAAAATGCTCTAAACAGGAACAAACTCTAAATGTAAACAAAGAGTGCAATTGTCAAAAGAGACTACAAATGTAACAAAGACTTTAAATGTAACCAAACTCTAAATGTAAACAAAGACTTCAAACGTAAATAAATACTCGAAATATAAACAAAGACTCGAAATGTAAACAAAGGCTACAAATGTAAACAAAGACTAAGTGTAAACAAAGACTATAAATGTAAGCAAAGACTCTAAATGTAAAAAGGACTACGAACGTAAAGAAAGACTATAAATGTAAACACTCTAAAAGTAAGCAAACTCTAAATGTAAACAAAGACATCAAACGTAAACAGAGACTCTAAATGTAAAAAACTACAAATATAAACAAAGACTAAATGTAAACAAAGACTGCAAATGTAAACAAAGACTAAATGTAAACAAAGACTACAGATGTAAAGAAAGTCTACAAATATAAACAAACACTCTAAAAGTAAACAAAGACTACAAATGTAAACACTCTAATTGTAAACAAACACTAGAAATGTAAACACTCTAAATGTAAACAAAGACTAGAAATATAAACAGAGACTCTAAATTTGAAAAAGTCTACAAATGTAAACGGAGACACTAAATGTAAACAAGGACTAACTGTAAACGGAGACTCTAAATGTAAACAAAGACTACAAATGTAACAAAGACTACAAATGTAAACAGACTCTAAATGTAAACAAAGATTTTAAATGTAAGCAAAGACTCAATGTAAGCAATGACTACAAATATAAACGAAGACTACAAATGTAAACAAAAATTCTAAATAGTATAAACAGACTGAAAATGTAAAAAACTACAAATGTAAACAAAGTCTACAAAAATAAACAATGACTACAAATGTAAACAATGACAAAATGTAAACAAAGACTTAAAATGTAAACAGATTCTAAGACTACAAATGTAAAAAAATGCTCTAAACAGGAACAAACTCTAAATGCAAACAAAGAGTACAATTGTCAAAAGAGACTACAAATGTAAACAAAGAATCTAAATGTAAACAAAGTCTACAAATGTAACAGACTACAAATGTAAACAAACACTCTAAATGTAACAAAACTCTAAATATAAACAAAGACTTCAAACGTAAACAAATACTCGAAATATAAACAAAGACTCGAAATGTAAACAAAGACTGCAAATATAAACAAAGACTCTAAATGTAAACAAAGGCTACAAATGTAAACAAAGACTAAGTGTAAACAAAGACTACAAATGTAACAAAGACTCTAAATGTAAAAAGGACTACGAATGTAAACAAAGACTATAAATATAAACAGACTCTTAATGTAAACAAAGACTGCAAATATAAACAAAGACTCTAAATGTAAAAAACTACAAATATAAACAAAGACTAAATGTAAACAAAGACTGCAAATGCAAACAAAGAATAAATATAAACAAAGACTACAGATGTAAAGAAAGTCTACAAATATAAACAAACACTCTAAATGTAAACAAAGACTACAAATGTAAACACTCTAATTGTAAACAAACACAAGAAATGTAAACACTCTAAATGTAAACAAAGACTAGAAATATAAACAGAGACTCTAAATTTAAAAAAGACTACAAATGTAAACGGAGACTCTAAATGTAAACAAGGACTAACTGTAAACGGAGACTATAAATGTAAACAAAGACTACAAATGTAACAAAGACTACAAATGTAAACAGACTCAAAATGTAAACAAAGATTTTAAATGTAAGCAAAGACTCAATGTGAGCAATGACTACAAATATAAACAAAGACTATTAATGTAAACAAAAATTCTAAATAGTATAAACAGACTGAAAATGTAAAAAACAACAAATGTAAACAAAGTCTACAAAAGTAAACAATGACTACAAATGTAAACAATGACAAAATGTAAACAAAGACTTAAAATTTAAACAGATTCTAATACTACAAATGTAAAAAAAATGCTCTAAACAGGAACAAACTCTAAATGTAAACAAAGAGTACAATTGTCAAAAGAGACTACAAATGTAAACAAAGAATCTAAATGTAAACAAAGTCTGCAAATTTAACAAAGACTACCAATGTAAACAAAGACTACCAATGTAAACAAAGACTACCAATGTAAACAAAGACTACAAATGTAAACAAACACTCTAAATGTAACCAAACTCTAAATGTAAACAAAGACTTCAAACGTAAAAAATACTCGAAATATAAACAAAGACTCGAAATGTAAACAAAGACTGCAAATATAAACGAAGACTCGAAATGTAAACAAAGGCTACAAATGTAAACAAAGACTAAGTGTAAACAAACACTATAAATGTAAGCAAAGACTCTAAATGTAAAAAGGACTACGAACGTAAACAAAGACTATAAATGTAAACAAACACTCTAAAAGTAAGCAAACTCTAAATGTAAACAAAGACATCAAACGTAAACAGAGACTCTAAAAGTAAAAAACTACAAACATAAACAAAGACTAAATGTAAACAAAGGCTGCAAATGTAAACCAAGACTAAATGTAAACAAAGACTACAGATGTAAAGAAAGTCTACAAATATAAACAAACACTCTAAATGTAAATAAAGACTACAAATGTAAACACTCTAATTGTAAACAAACACTAGAAATGTAAACACTCTAAATGTAAGCAAAGACTAGAAATATAAACAGAGACTCTAAATTTGAAAAAGTCTACAAATGTAAACGGAGACACTAAATGTAAACAAGGACTAACTGTAAACGGAGACTCTAAATGTAAACAAAGACTACAAATGTAACAAAGACTACAAATGTAAACAGACTCTAAATGTAAACAAAGATTTTAAATGTAAGCAAAGACTCAATGTAAGCAATGACTACAAATATAAACAAAGACTACAAATGTAAACAAAAATTCTAAATAGTATAAACAGACTGAAAATGTAAAAAACTACAAATGTAAACAAAGTCTACAAAAATAAACAACGACTACAAATGTAAACAATGACAAAATGTAAACAAAGACTTAAAATGTAAACAGATTCTAAGACTACAAATGTAAAAAAATGCTCTAAACAGGAACAAACTCTAAATGTAAACAAAGAGTACAATTGTCAAAAGAGACTACAAATGTAAACAAAGAATCTAAATGTAAACAAAGTCTACAAATGTAACGGACTACAAATGTAAACAAACACTCTAAATGTAACCAAACTCTAAATATAAACAAAGACTTCAAACGTAAAATATACTCGAAATATAAACAAAGACTCGAAATGTAAACAAAGACTGCAAATATAAACAAAGACTCTAAATGTAAACAAAGGCTACAAATGTAAACAAAGACTAAGTGTAAACAAAGACTATAAATGTAAGCAATGACTCTAAATGTAAAAAGGACTACGAATGTAAACAAAGACTATAAATATAAACAGACTCTTAATGTAAACAAAGACTGCAAATATAAACAAAGACTCTAAATGTAAAAAACTACAAATATAAACAAAGACTAAATGTAAACAAAGACTGCAAATGTAAACAAAGACTAAATATAAACAAAGACTACAGATGTAAAGAAAGTCTACAAATATAAACAAACACTCTAAATGTAAACAAAGACTACAAAAGTAAACACTCTAATTGTAAACAAACACTAGAAATGTAAACACTCTAAATGTAAACAAAGACTAGAAATATAAACAGAGACTCTAAATTTGAAAAAGACTACAAATGTAAACGGAGACTCTAAATGTAAACAAGGACTAACTGTAAACGGAGACTCTAAATGTAAACAAAGACTACAAATGTAACAAAGACTACAAATGTAACAAAGACTACAAATGTAAACAGACTCTAAATGTAAACAAAGATTTTAAATGTAAGCAAAGACTCAATGTAAGCAATGACTACAAATATAAACAAAGACTACAAATGTAAACAAAAATTCTAAATAGTATAAACAGACTGAAAATGTAAAAAACTACAAATGTAAACAAAGTCTACAAAAATAAACAATGACTACAAATGTAAACAATGACAAAATGTAAACAAAGACTTAAAATGTAAACAGATTCTAAGACTACAAATGTAAAAAAATGCTCTAAACAGGAACAAACTCTAAATGTAAACAAAGAGTACAATTGTCAAAAGAGACTACAAATGTAAACAAAGAATCTAAATGTAAACAAAGTCTACAAATGTAACAGACTACAAATGTAAACAAACACTCTAAATGTAACCAAACTCTAAATATAAACAAAGACTTCAAACGTAAAAAATACTCGAAATATAAACAAAGACTCGAAATGTAAACAAAGACTACAAATATAAACAAAGACTCTAAATGTAAACAAAAGCTACAAATGTAAACAAAGACTAAGTGTAAACAAAGACTATAAATGTAAGCAATGACTCTAAATGTAAAAAGGACTACGAATGTAAACAAAGACTATAAATATAAACACTCTTAATGTAAACAAAGACTGCAAATATAAACAAAGACTCTAAATGTAAAAAACTACAAATATAAACAAAGACTAAATGTAAACAAAGACTGCAAATGTAAACAAAGACTAAATATAAACAAAGACTACAGATGTAAAGAAAGTCTACAAATATAAACAAACACTCTAAATGTAAACAAAGACTACAAAAGTAAACACTCTAATTGTAAACAAACACTAGAAATGTAAACCCTCTAAATGTAAACAAAGACTAGAAATATAAACAGAGACTCTAAATTTGAAAAAGACTACAAATGTAAACGGAGACTCTAAATGTAAACAAGGACTAACTGTACACGGAGACTCTAAATGTAAACAAAGACTACAAATGTAACAAAGACTACAAATGTAAACAGACTCTAAATGTAAACAAAGATTTTAAATGTAAGCAAACACTCAATGTAAGCAATGACTACAAATATAAACAAAGACTACAAATGTAAACAAAAATTCTAAATAGTATACAAAGACTGAAAATGTAAAAAAATACAAATGTAAACAAAGTCTACAAAAGTAAACAATGAGTACAAATGTAAACAATGAGTACAAATGTAAACAATGAGTACAAATGTAAACAATGAGTACAAATGTAAACAATGACAAAATGTAAACAAAGACTTAAAATGTAAACAGATTCTAAGACTAGAAATGTAAAAAAAATGCTCTAAACAGGAACAAACTCTAAATGTAAACAAAGAGTGCAATTGTCTAAAGAGACTACAAATGTAAACCAAGAATCTAAATGTAAACAAAGTCTACAAATGTAACAAAGACTACCAATGTAAACAAACACTAACAATGTAAACAAACACTCTAAATGTAACCAAACTCTAAATGTAAACAAAGACTTCAAACGTAAATAAATACTCGAAATATAAACAAAGACTCTAAATGTAAACAAAGGCTACAAATGTAAACAAAGACTAAGTGTAAACAAAGACTATAAATGTAAGCAAAGACTCTAAATGTAAAAAGGACTACGAATGTAAATAAAGACTATAAATATAAACAGACTCTTAATGTAAACAAAGACTGCAAATATAAACAATGACTACAAATATAAACAAAGACTACAAATGTAAACAAAAATTCTAAATAGTATAAACAGACTGAAAATGTAAAAAATTACAAATGTAAACAAAGTCTACAAAAGTAAACAATGACTATAAATGTAAACAATGACAAAATGTAAACAAAGACTTAAAATGTAAACAGATTCTAAAAATACAAATGTAAAAAAATGCTCTAAACAGGAACAAACTCTAAATGTAAACAAAGAGTGCAATTGTCAAAAGAGACTACAAATGTAAACAAAGACTTTAAATGTAAACAAAGTCTACAAATGTAACAAAGACTACCAATGTAAACAAAGACTACAAATATAAACAAACACTCTAAATGTAACCAAACTCTAAATGTAAACAAAGACTTCAAACGTAAATAAATACTCGAAATATAAACAAAGACTCGAAATGTAAACAAAGGCTACAAATGTAAACAAAGACTAAGTGTAAACAAAGACTGCAAATGTAAACAAAGACAAAATGTAAACAAAGACTACAGATGTGAAGAAAGTCTACAAATATAAACAAACACTCTACATGTAAACAAAGACTACAAATGTAAACACTCTAATTGTAAACAAACACTAGAAATGTAAACACTCTAAATGTAAACAAAGACTACAAATATAAATAGAGACTCTAAATTTGAAAAAGACTACAAATGTAAACGGAGACTCTAAATGTAAACAAGGACTAACTGTAAACGGAGACTCTAAATGTAAACAAAGACTACAAATGTAACGGACTACAAATGTAAACAGACTCTAAATGTAAACAAAGATTTTAAATGTAAGCAAAGACTCAATGTAAGCAATGACTACAAATATAAACAAAGACTACAAATGTAAACAAAAATTCTAAATAGAATAAACAGACTGAAAATGTAAAAAACTACAAATGTAAACAAAGTCTACAAAAGTAAACAATGACTACAAATGTAAACAATGACAAAATGTAAACAAAGACTTAAAATGTAAACAGATTCTAAGAGTACAAATGCAAAAAAAATGCTCTAAACAGGAACAAACTCTAAATGTAAACAAAGAGTACAATTGTCAAAAGAGACTACAAATGTAAACAAAGAATCTAAATGTAAACAAAGTCTGCAAATGTAACAAAGACTACCAATGTAAACAAAGACTACCAATGTAAACAAAGACTACCAATGTAAACAAAGACTACAAATGTAAACACTCTAAATGTAACCAAACTCTAAATGTAAACAAAGACTTTAAACAAATACTCGAAATATAAACAAAGACTCGAAATGTAAACAAAGACTGCAAATATAAACAAAGACTCGAAATGTAAACAAAGGCTACAAATGTAAACAAAGACTAAGTGTAAACAAAGACTATAAATGTAAGCAAAGACTCTAAATGTAAAAGGACTACGAACGTAAACAAAGACTATAAATGTAAACAAACACTCTAAAAGTAAGCAAACTCTAAATGTAAACAAAGACATTAAACGTAAACAGAGACTCTAAATGTAAAAAACTACAAATATAAACAAAGACTAAATGTAAACAAAGACTGCAAATGTAAACAAAGACTAAATGTAAACAAAGACTACAGATGTAAAGAAAGTCTACAAATATAAACAAACACTCTAAATGTAAACAAAGACTACAAATGTAAACACTCTAATTGTAAACAAACATTAAAAATGTAAACACTCTAAATGTAAACAAAGACTAGAAATATAAACAGAGACTCTAAATTTGAAAAAGTCTACAAATGTAAACGGAGACACTAAATGTAAACAAGGACTAAGTGTAAACGGAGACTCTAAATGTAAACAAAGACTACAAATGTAACAGACTACAAATGTAAACAGACTCTAAATGTAAACAAAGATTTTAAATGTAAGCAAAGACTCAGTGTAAGCAATGACTACAAATATAAACAAAGACTACAAATGTAAACAAAAATTCTAAATAGTATAAACAGACTGAAAATGTAAAAAACTACAAATGTAAACAAAGTCTACAAAAGTAAACAATGACTACAAATATAAACAATGACAAAATGTAAACAAAGACTTAAAGTGTAAACAGATTCTAAGACTACAAATGTAAAAAAAATGCTCTAAACAGGAACAAACTCTAAATGTAAACAAAGAGTACAATTGTCAAAAGAGACTACAAATGTAAACAAAGAATCTAAATGTAAACAAACTCTGCAAATTTAACAACGACTACCAATGTAAACAAAGACTACCAATGTAAACAAAGACTACAAATGTAAACAAACACTCTAAATGTAACCAAACTCTTAATGTAAACAAAGACTTCAAACGTATACAAATACTCGAAATATAAACAAAAACTCGAAATGTAAACAAAGACTGCAAATATAAACAAAGACTCTAAATGTAAACAAAGGCTACAAATGTAAACAAAGACTAAGTGTAAACAAAGACTATAAATGTAAGCAATGACTCTAAATGTAAAAAGGACTACGAATGTAAACAAAGACTATAAATATAAACAGACTCTTAATGTAAACAAAGACTGCAAATATAAACAAAGACTCTAAATGTAAACAAAGGCTACAAATGTAAACAAAGACTAAATGTAAACAAAGACTATAAATGTAAGCAATGACTCTAAATGTAAAAAGGACTACGAATGTAAACAAAGACTATAAATATAAACAGACTCTGATTGTAAACAAAGACTGCAA
Source organism: Salticus scenicus (assembly GCA_963930645.1). NCBI lineage: Eukaryota > Metazoa > Arthropoda > Arachnida > Araneae > Salticidae > Salticus > Salticus scenicus. The sequence continues at coordinate 1,699,374 of CAWVNO010001900.1, read as the reverse complement.
ATATAAACAAAGACTCTAAATGTAAAAAACTACAAATATAAACAAAGACTAAATGTAAACAAAGACTGCAAATGTAAACAAAGACTAAATATAAACAAAGACTACAGATGTAAAGAAAGTCTACAAATATAAACAAACACTCTAAATGTAAACAAAGACTACAAATGTAAACACTCTAATTGTAAACAAACACTAGAAATGTAAACACTCTAAATGTAAACAAAGACTAGAAATATAAACAGAGACTCTAAATTTGAAAAAGACTACAAATGTAAACGGAGACTCTAAATGTAAACAAGGACTAACTGTAAACGGAGACTCTAAATGTAAACAAAGACTACAAATGTAACAAAGACTACAAATGTAAACAGACTCTAAATGTAAACAAAGATTTTAAATGTAAGCAAACACTCAATGTAAACAATGACTACAAATATAAACAAAGACTACAAATGTAAACAAAAATTCTAAATAGTATACAAAGACTGAAAATGTAAATATACAAACGTAAACAAAGTCTACAAAAGTAAACAATGAGTACAAATTGTAAACAATGACAAAATGTAAACAAAGACTTAAAATGTAAACAGATTCTAAGACTAAAAATGTAAAAAAAATGCTCTACACAGGAACAAACTCTAAATGTAAACAAAGAGTGCAATTGTCAAAAGAAACTACAAATGTAAACAAAGAATCTAAATGTAAACAAAGTCTGCAAATGTAACAAAGACTACCAATGTAAACAAAGACTACCAATGTAAACAAACACTCTAAATGTAACCAAACTCTAAATGTAAACAAAGACTTCAAACGTAAATAAATACTCGAAATATAAACAAAGACTAAATGTGAACAAGCGCTACAAATGTAAACAAAGACTAAGTGTAAACAAAGACTATAAATGTAAGCAAAGACTCAATGTAAGCAATGACTACAAATATAAACAAAGACTACTAATGTAAACAAAAATTCTAAATAGTATAAACAGACTGAAAATGTAAAAAACTACAAATGTAAACAAAGTCTACAAAAGTAAACAATGACTACAAATGTAAACAATGACAAAATGTAAACAAAGACTTAAAATGTAAACAGATTCTAAAACTACAAATGTAAAAAAATGCTCTAAACAGGAACAAACTCTAAATGTAAACAAAGAGTACAATTGTCAAAAGAGACTACAAATGTAAACAAAGAATCTAAATGTAAACAAAGTCTACAAATGTAACAGACTACAAATGTAAACAAACACTCTAAATGTAACCAAACTCTAAATGTAAACAAAGACTTCAAACGTAAACAAATACTCGAAATATAAACAAAAACTCGAAATGTAAACAAAGACTGCAAATATAAACAAAGACTCTAAATGTAAACAAAGGCTACAAATGTAAACAAAGACTAAGTGTAAACAAAGACTATAAATGTAAGCAATGACTCTAAATGTAAAAAGGACTACGAATGTAAACAAAGACTATAAATATAAACAGACTCTTAATGTAAACAAAGACTGCAAATATAAACAGACTCTAAATGTAAAAAACTACAAATATAAACAAAGACTAAATGTAAACAAAGACTGCAAATGTAAACAAAGACTAAATATAAACAAAGACTACAGATGTAAAGAAAGTCTACAAATATAAACAAACACTCTAAATGTAAACAAAGACTACAAATGTAAACACTCTAATTGTAAACAAACACTAGAAATGTAAACACTCTAAATGTAAACAAAGACTAGAAATATAAACAGAGACTCTAAATTCGAAAAAGACTACAAATGTAAACGGAGACTCTAAATGTAAACAAGGACTAACTGTAAACAGAGACTCTAAATGTAAACAAAGACTACAAATGTAACAAAGACTACAAATGTAAACAGACTCTAAATGTAAACAAAGATTTTAAATGTAAGCAAACACTCAATGTAAGCAATGACTACAAATATAAACAAAGACTACAAATGTAAACAAAAATTCTAAATAGTATACAAAGACTGAAAATGTAAAAAAATACAGATGTAAACAAAGTCTACAAAAGTAAACAATGTGTACAAATGTAAACAATGACAAAATGTAAACAAAGACTTAAAATGTAAACAGATTCTAAGACTAAAAATGTAAAAAAAATGCTCTAAACAGGAACAAACTCTAAATGTAAACAAAGAGTACAATTGTCAAAAGAGACTACAAATGTAAACAAAGAATCTAAATGTAAACAAAGTCTGCAAATTTAACAAAGACTACCAATGTAAACAAAGACTACCAATGTAAACAAAGACTACAAATGTAAACAAACACTCTAAATGTAACCAAACTCTAAATGTAAACAAAGACTTGAAACGTAAACAAATACTCGAAATATAAACAAAGACTCGAAATGTAAACAAAGACTGCAAATATAAACAAAGACTCTAAATGTAAACAAAGGCTACAAATGTAAACAAAGACTAAGTGTAAACAAAGACTATAAATGTAAGCAATGACTCTAAATGTAAAAAGGACTACTTATGTAAACAAAGACTATAAATATAAACAGACTCTTAATGTAAACAAAGACTGCAAATATAAACAAAGACTCTAAATGTAAAAAACTACAAATATAAACAAAGACTAAATGTAAACAAAGACTGCAAATGTAAACAAAGACTAAATGTAAACAAAGACTACAGATGTAAAGAAAGTCTACAAATATAAACAAACACTCTAAATGTAAACAAAGACTACAAATGTAAACACTCTAATTGTAAACAAACACTAGAAATGTAAACACTCTAAATGTAAACAAATACTAGAAATATAAACAGAGACTCTAAATTTGAAAAAGTCTACAAATTTAAACGGAGACACTAAATGTAAACAAGGACTAACTGTAAACGGAGACTCTAAATGTAAACAAAGACTACAAATGTAACAGACTACAAATGTAAACAGACTCTAAATGTAAACAAAGATTTTAAATGTAAGCAAAGACTCAATGTAAGCAATGACCACAAATATAAACAAAGACTACAAATGTAAACAAAAATTCTAAATAGTATAAACAGACTGAAAATGTAAAAAACTACAAATGTAAACAAAGTCTACAAAAATAAACAATGACTACAAATGTAAACAATGACAAAATGTAAACAGACTTAAAATGTAAACAGATTCTAAGACTACAAATGTAAAAAAATGCTCTAAACAGGAACAAACTCTAAATGTAAACAAAGAGTACAATTGTCAAAAGAGACTACCAATGTAAACAAAGAATCTAAATGTAAACAAAGTCTACAAATGTAACAGACTACAAATGTAAACAAACACTCTAAATGTAACCAAACTCTAAATATAAACAAAGACTTCAAACGTAAACAAATACTCGAAATATAAACAAAGACTCGAAATGTAAACAAAGACTGCAAATATAAACAAAGACTCTAAATGTAAACAAAGGCTACAAATGTAAACAAAGACTAAGTGTAAACAAAGACTACAAATGTAACAAAGACTCTAAATGTAAAAAGGACTACGAATGTAAACAAAGACTATAAATATAAACAGACTCTTAATGTAAACAAAGACTGCAAATATAAACAAAGACTCTAAATGTAAAAAACTACAAATATAAACAAAGACTAAATGTAAACAAAGACTGCAAATGTAAACAAAGAATAAATATAAACAAAGACTACAGATGTAAAGAAAGTCTACAAATATAAACAAACACTCTAAATGTAAACAAAGACTACAAATGTAAAAAAATGTTCTAAACAGGAACAAACTCTAAATGTAAACAAAGAGTACAATTGTCAAAAGAGACTACAAATGTAAACAAAGAATCTAAATGTAAACAAAGTCTACAAATGTAACAGACTACAAATGTAAACAAACACACTAAATGTAACCAAACTCTAAATGTAAACAAAGACTTCAAACGTAAACAAATACTCGAAATATAAACAAAAACTCGAAATGTAAACAAAGACTGCAAATATAAACAAAGACTCTAAATGTAAACAAAGGCTACAAATGTAAACAAAGACTAAGTGTAAACAAAGACTATAAATGTAAGCAATGTCTCTAAATGTAAAAAGGACTACGAATGTAAACAAAGACTATAAATATAAACAGACTCTTAATGTAAACAAAGACTGCAAATATAAACAAAGACTCTAAATGTAAACAAAGGCTACAAATGTAAACAAAGACTAAGTGTAAACAAAGACTATAAATGTAAGCAATGACTCTAAATGTAAAAAGGACTACGAATGTAAACAAAGACTATAAATATAAACAGACTCTTAATGTAAACAAAGACTGCAAATATAAACAAAGACTCTAAATGTAAAAAACTACAAATATAAACAAAGACTAAATGTAAACAAAGACTGCAAATGTAAACAAAGACTAAATATAAACAAAGACTACAGATGTAAAGAAAGTCTACAAATATAAACAAACACTCTAAATGTAAACAAAGACTACAAATGTAAACACTCTAATTGTAAACAAACACTAGAAATGTAAACACTCTAAATGTAAACAAAGACTAGAAATATAAACAGAGACTCTAAATTTGAAAAAGACTACAAATGTAAACGGAGACTCTAAATGTAAACAAGGACTTACTGTAAACGGAGACTCTAAATGTAAACAAAGACTACAAATGTAACAAAGACTACAAATGTAAACAGACTCTAAATGTAAACAAAGATTTTAAATGTAAGCAAACACTCAATGTAAACAATGACTACAAATATAAACAAAGACTACAAATGTAAACAAAAATTCTAAATAGTATACAAAGACTGAAAATGTAAAAAAATACAAACGTAAACAAAGTCTACAAAAGTAAACAATGAGTACAAATGTAAACAATGACAAAATGTAAACAAAGACTTAAAATGTAAACAGATTCTAAGACTAAAAATGTAAAAAAAATGCTCTACACAGGAACAAACTCTAAATGTAAACAAAGAGTGCAATTGTCAAAAGAAACTACAAATGTAAACAAAGAATCTAAATGTAAACAAAGTCTGCAAATGTAACAAAGACTACCAATGTAAACAAAGACTACCAATGTAAACAAACACTCTAAATGTAACCAAACTCTAAATGTAAACAAAGACTTCAAACGTAAATAAATACTCGAAATATAAACAAAGACTAAATGTAAACAAGCGCTACAAATGTAAACAAAGACTAAGTGTAAACAAAGACTATAAATGTAAGCAAAGACTCAATGTAAGCAATGACTACAAATATAAACAAAGACTACTAATGTAAACAAAAATTCTAAATAGTATAAACAGACTGAAAATGTAAAAAACTACAAATGTAAACAAAGTCTACAAAAGTAAACAATGACTACAAATGTAAACAATGACAAAATGTAAACAAAGACTTAAAATGTAAACAGATTCTAAGACTACAAATGTAAAAAAAATGCTCTAAACAGGAACAAATTCTAAATGCAAACAAAGAGTACAGTTGTCAAAAGAGACTACAAATGTAAACAAAGAATCTATATGTAAACAAAGTCTAGAAATGTAACAGACTACAAATGTAAACAAACACTCTAAATGTAACCAAACTCTAAATATAAACAAAGACTTCAAACGTAAACAAATACTCGAAATATAAACAAAGACTCGAAATGTAAACAAAGACTGCAAATATAAACAAAGACTCTAAATGTAAACAAAGGCTACAAATGTAAACAAAGACTAAGTGTAAACAAAGACTACAAATGTAACAAAGACTCTAAATGTAAAAAGGACTACGAATGTAAACAAAGACTATAAATATAAACAGACTCTTAATGTAAACAAAGACTGCAAATATAAACAAAGACTCTAAATGTAAAAAACTACAAATATAAACAAAGACTAAATGTAAACAAAGACTGCAAATGTAAACAAAGACTAAATGTAAACAAAGACTACAGATGTAAAGAAAGTCTACAAATATAAACACTCTAAATGTAAACAAAGACTACAAATGTAAACACTCTAATTGTAAACAAACACTAGAAATGTAAACACTCTAAATGTAAACAAAGACTAGAAATATAAACAGAGACTCTAAATTTGAAAAAGTCTACAAATGTAAACGGAGACACTAAATGTAAACAAGGACTAACTGTAAACGGAGACTCTAAATGTAAACAAAGACTACAAATGTAACAGACTACAAATGTAAACAGACTCTAAATGTAAACAAAGATTTTAAATGTAAGCAAAGACTCAATGTAAGCAATGACTACAAATATAAACAAAGACTACAAATGTAAAGAAAAATTCTAAATAGTATAAACAGACTGAAAATGTAAAAAACTACAAATGTAAACAAAGTCTACAAAAATAAACAATGACTACAAATGTAAACAATGACAAAATGTAAACAAAGACTTAAAATGTAAACATATTCGAAGACTACAAATGTAAAAAAATGCTCTAAACAGGAACAAACTCTAAATGTGAACAAATAGTACAATTGTCAAAAGAGACTACAAATGTAAACAAAGAATCTAAATGTAAACAAAGTCTACAAATGTAACAGACTACAAATGTAAACAAACACTCTAAATGTAACCAAACTCTAAATGTAAACAAAGACTTCAAACGTAAACAAATACTCGAAATATAAACAAAAACTCGAAATGTAAACAAAGACTGCAAATATAAACAAAGACTCTAAATGTAAACAAAGGCTACAAATGTAAACAAAGACTAAGTGTAAACAAAGACTATAAATGTAAGCAATGACTCTAAATGTAAAAAGGACTACGAATGTAAACAAAGACTATAAATATAAAGAGACTCTTAATGTAAACAAAGACTGCAAATATAAACAAAGACTCTAAATGTAAAAAACTACAAATATAAACAAAGACTAAATGTAAACAAAGACTGCAAATGTAAACAAAGAATAAATATAAACAAAGACTACAGATGTAAAGAAAGTCTACAAATATAAACAAACACTCTAAATGTAAACAAAGACTACAAATGTAAAAAAATGTTCTAAACAGGAACAAACTCTAAATGTAAACAAAGAGTACAATTGTCAAAATAGACTACAAATGTAAACAAAGAATCTAAATGTAAACAAAGTCTACAAATGTAACAGACTACAAATGTAAACAAACACACTAAATGTAACCAAACTCTAAATGTAAACAAAGACTTCAAACGTAAACAAATACTCGAAATATAAACAAAAACTCGAAATGTAAACAAAGACTGCAAATATAAACAAAGACTCTAAATGTAAACAAAGGCTACAAATGTAAACAAAGACTAAGTGTAAACAAAGACTATAAATGTAAGCAATGACTCTAAATGTAAAAAGGACTACGAATGTAAACAAAGACTATAAATATAAACAGACTCTTAATGTAAACAAAGACTGCAAATATAAACAAAGACTCTAAATGTAAACAAAGGCTACAAATGTAAACAAAGACTAAGTGTAAACAAAGACTATAAATGTAAGCAATGACTCTAAATGTAAAAAGGACTACGAATGTAAACAAAGACTATAAATATAAACAGACTCTTAATGTAAACAAAGACTGCAAATATAAACAAAGACTCTAAATGTAAAAAACTACAAATATAAACAAAGACTAAATGTAAACAAAGACTGCAAATGTAAACAAAGACTAAATATAAACAAAGACTACAGATGTAAAGAAAGTCTACAAATATAAACAAACACTCTAAATGTAAACAAAGACTACAAATGTAAACACTCTAATTGTAAACAAACACTAGAAATGTAAACACTCTAAATGTAAACAAAGACTAGAAATATAAACAGAGACTCTAAATTTGAAAAAGACTACAAATGTAAACGGAGACTCTAAATGTAAACAAGGACTTACTGTAAACGGAGACTCTAAATGTAAACAAAGACTACAAATGTAACAAAGACTACAAATGTAAACAGACTCTAAATGTAAACAAAGATTTTAAATGTAAGCAAACACTCAATGTAAACAATGACTACAAATATAAACAAAGACTACAAATGTAAACAAAAATTCTAAATAGTATACAAAGACTGAAAATGTAAAAAAATACAAACGTAAACAAAGTCTACAAAAGTAAACAATGAGTACAAATGTAAACAATGACAAAATGTAAACAAAGACTTAAAATGTAAACAGATTCTAAGACTAAAAATGTAAAAAAAATGCTCTACACAGGAACAAACTCTAAATGTAAACAAAGAGTGCAATTGTCAAAAGAAACTACAAATGTAAACAAAGAATCTAAATGTAAACAAAGTCTGCAAATGTAACAAAGACTACCAATGTAAACAAAGACTACCAATGTAAACAAACACTCTAAATGTAACCAAACTCTAAATGTAAACAAAGACTTCAAACGTAAATAAATACTCGAAATATAAACAAAGACTAAATGTAAACAAGCGCTACAAATGTAAACAAAGACTAAGTGTAAACAAAGACTATAAATGTAAGCAAAGACTCAATGTAAGCAATGACTACAAATATAAACAAAGACTACTAATGTAAACAAAAATTCTAAATAGTATAAACAGACTGAAAATGTAAAAAACTGCAAATGTAAACAAAGTCTACAAAAGTAAACAATGACTACAAATGTAAACAATGACAAAATGTAAACAAAGACTTAAAATGTAAACAGATTCTAAGACTACAAATGTAAAAAAAATGCTCTAAACAGGAACAAATTCTAAATGCAAACAAAGAGAACAGTTGTCAAAAGAGACTACAAATGTAAACAAAGAATCTAAATGTAAACAAAGTCTAGAAATGTAACAGACTACAAATGTAAACAAACACTCTAAATGTAACCAAACTCTAAATATAAACAAAGACTTCAAACGTAAACAAATACTCGAAATGTAAACAAAGGCTACAAATGTAAACAAAGACTAAGTGTAAACAAAGACTATAAATGTAAGCAATGACTCTAAATGTAAAAAGGACTACGAATGTAAACAAAGACTATAAATATAAACAGACTCTTAATGTAAACAAAGACTGCAAATATAAACAAAGACTCTAAATGTAAAAAACTACAAATATAAACAAAGACTAAATGTAAACAAAGACTGCAAATGTAAACAAAGACTAAATGTAAACAAAGACTACAGATGTAAAGAAAGTCTACAAATATAAACAAACACTCTAAATGTAAACAAAGACTACAAATGTAAACACTCTAATTGTAAACAAACACTAGAAATGTAAACACTCTAAATGTAAACAAAGACTAGAAATATAAACAGAGACTCTAAATTTGAAAAAGTCTACAAATGTAAACGGAGACACTAAATGTAAACAAGGACTAACTGTAAACGGAGACTCTAAATGTAAACAAAGACTACAAATGTAACAGACTACAAATGTAAACAGACTCTAAATGTAAACAAAGATTTTAAATGTAAGCAAAGACTCAATGTAAGCAATGACTACAAATATAAACAAAGACTACAAATGTAAAGAAAAATTCTAAATAGTATAAACAGACTGAAAATGTAAAAAACTACAAATGTAAACAAAGTCTACAAAAATAAACAATGACTACAAATGTAAACAATGACAAAATGTAAACAAAGACTTAAAATGTAAACAGATTCGAAGACTACAAATGTAAAAAAATGCTCTAAACAGGAACAAACTCTAAATGTAAACAAATAGTACAATTGTCAAAAGAGACTACAAATGTAAACAAAGAATCTAAATGTAAACAAAGTCTACAAATGTAACAGACTACAAATGTAAACAAACACTCTAAATGTAACCAAACTCTAAATGTAAACAAAGACTTCAAACGTAAACAAATACTCGAAATATAAACAAAAACTCGAAATGTAAACAAAGACTGCAAATATAAACAAAGACTCTAAATGTAAACAAAGGCTACAAATGTAAACAAAGACTAAGTGTAAACAAAGACTATAAATGTAAGCAATGAGTCTAAATGTAAAAAGGACTACGAATGTAAACAAAGACTATAAATATAAAGAGACTCTTAATGTAAACAAAGACTGCAAATATAAACAAAGACTCTAAATGTAAAAAACTACAAATATAAACAAAGACTAAATGTAAACAAAGACTGCAAATGTAAACAAAGAATAAATATAAACAAAGACTACAGATGTAAAGAAAGTCTACAAATATAAACAAACACTCTAAATGTAAACAAAGACTACAAATGTAAAAAAATGTTCTAAACAGGAACAAACTCTAAATGTAAACAAAGAGTACAATTGTCAAAAGAGACTACAAATGTAAACAAAGAATCTAAATGTAAACAAAGTCTACAAATGTAACAGACTACAAATGTAAACAAACAGTCTAAATGTAACCAAACTCTAAATGTAAACAAAGACTTCAAACGTAAACAAATACTCGAAATATAAACAAAAACTCGAAATGTAAACAAAGACTGCAAATATAAACAAAGACTCTAAATGTAAACAAAGGCTACAAATGTAAACAAAGACTAAGTGTAAACAAAGACTATAAATGTAAGCAATGACTCTAAATGTAAAAAGGACTACGAATGTAAACAAAGACTATAAATATAAACAGACTCTTAATGTAAACAAAGACTGCAAATATAAACAAAGACTCTAAATGTAAACAAAGGCTACAAATGTAGACAAAGACTAAGTGTAAACAAAGACTATAAATGTAAGCAATGACTCTAAATGTAAAAAGGACTACGAATGTAAACAAAGACTATAAATATAAACAGACTCTTAATGTAAACAAAGACTGCAAATATAAACAAAGACTCTAAATGTAAAAAACTACAAATATAAACAAAGACTAAATGTAAACAAAGACTGCAAATGTAAACAAAGACTAAATATAAACAAAGACTACAGATGTAAAGAAAGTCTACAAATATAAACAAACACTCTAAATGTAAACAAAGACTACAAATGTAAACACTCTAATTGTAAACAAACACTAGAAATGTAAACACTCTAAATGTAAACAAAGACTAGAAATATAAACAGAGACTCTAAATTTGAAAAAGACTACAAATGTAAACGGAGACTCTAAATGTAAACAAGGACTTACTGTAAACGGAGACTCTAAATGTAAACAAAGACTACAAATGTAACAAAGACTACAAATGTAAACAGACTCTAAATGTAAACAAAGATTTTAAATGTAAGCAAACACTCAATGTAAACAATGACTACAAATATAAACAAAGACTACAAATGTAAACAAAAATTCTAAATAGTATACAAAGACTGAAAATGTAAAAAAATACAAACGTAAACAAAGTCTACAAAAGTAAACAATGAGTACAAATGTAAACAATGACAAAATGTAAACAAAGACTTAAAATGTAAACAGATTCTAAGACTAAAAATGTAAAAAAAATGCTCTACACAGGAACAAACTCTAAATGTAAACAAAGAGTGCAATTGTCAAAAGAAACTACAAATGTAAACAAAGAATCTAAATGTAAACAAAGTCTGCAAATGTAACAAAGACTACCAATGTAAACAAAGACTACCAATGTAAACAAACACTCTAAATTTAACCAAACTCTAAATGTAAACAAAGACTTCAAACGTAAATAAATACTCGAAATATAAACAAAGACTAAATGTAAACAAGCGCTACAAATGTAAACAAAGACTAAGTGTAAACAAAGACTATAAATGTAAGCAAAGACTCAATGTAAGCAATGACTACAAATATAAACAAAGACTACTAATGTAAACAAAAATTCTAAATAGTATAAACAGACTGAAAATGTAAAAAACTACCAATGTAAACAAAGTCTACAAAAGTAAACAATGACTACAAATGTAACCAATGACAAAATGTAAACAAAGATTTAAAATGTAAACAGATTCTAAGACTACAAATGTAAAAAAAATGCTCTAAACAGGAACAAATTCTAAATGCAAACAAAGAGTACAGTTGTCAAAAGAGACTACAAATGTAAACAAAGAATCTAAATGTAAACAAAGTCTAGAAATGTAACAGACTACAAATGTAAACAAACACTCTAAATGTAACCAAACTCTAAATATAAACAAAGACTTCAAACGTAAACAAATACTCGAAATGTAAACAAAGGCTACAAATGTAAACGAAGACTAAGTGTAAACAAAGACTACAAATGTAACAAAGACTCTAAATGTAAAAAGGACTACGAATGTAAACAAAGACTATAAATATAAACAGACTCTTAATGTAAACAAAGACTGCAAATATAAACAGAGACTCTAAATTTGAAAAAGACTACAAATGTAAACGGAGACTCTAAATGTAAACAAGGACTAACTGTAAACGGAGACTGTAAATGTAAACAAAGACTACAAATGTAACAAAGACTACAAATGTAAACATACTCTAAATGTAAACAAAGATTTTAAATGTAAGCAAAGACTCAATGTAAGCAATGACTACAAATATAAACAAAGACTACTAATGTAAACAAAAATTCTAAATAGTATAAACAGACTGAAAATGTAAAAAACTACAAATGTAAACAAAGTCTACAAAAGTAAACAATGACTACAAATGTAAACAATGACAAAATGTAAACAAAGACTTAAAATGTAAACAGATTCTAAGACTACAAATGTAAAAAAAATGCTCTAAACTGGAACAAACTCTAAATGTAAACAAAGAGTACAATTGTCAAAAGAGACCAGAAATGTAAACAAAGAATCTAAATGTAAACAAACTCTGCAAATTTAACAAAGACTACCAATGTAAACAAAGACTACCAATGTAAACAAAGACTACAAATGTAAACAAACACTCTAAATGTAACCAAACTCTAAATGTAAACAAAGACTTCAAACGTATACAAATACTCGAAATATAAACAAAGACTCGAAATGTAAACAAAGACTGCAAATATAAACAAAGACTCTAAATGTAAACAAAGGCTACAAATGTAAACAAAGACTAAGTGTAAACAAAGACTATAAATGTAAGCAATGACTCTAAATGTAAAAAGGACTACGAATGTAAACAAAGTCTATAAATATAAACAGACTCTTAATGTAAACAAAGACTGCAAATATAAACAAAGACTCTAAATGTAAAAAACTACAAATAAAAACAAAGACTAAATGTTAACAAAGACTGCAAATGTAAACAAAGACTAAATATAAACAAAGACTACAGATGTAAACACTCTAATTGTAAACAAACACTAAAAATGTAAACACTCTAAATGTAAACAAAGACTAGAAATATAAACAGAGACTCTAAATTTGAAAAAGACTACAAATGTAAACGGAGACTCTAAATGTAAACAAGGACTAACTGTAAACGGAGACTCTAAATTTAAACAAAGACTACAAATGTAACAAAGACTACAAATGTAAACAGACTCTAAATGTAAACAAAGATTTTAAATGTAAGCAAACACTCAATGTAAGCAATGACTACAAATATAAACAAAGACTACAAATGTAAACAAAAATTCTAAATAGTATACAAAGACAGAAAATGTAAAAAATACAAATGTAAACAAAGTCTACAAAAGTAAACAATGACTACAAATGTAAACAATGACAAAATGTAAACAAAGACTACAAATGTAAACAAAAATTCTAAATAGTATAAAAAGACTGAAAATGTAAAAAAATACAAATGTAAACAAAGTCTACAAAAGTAAACAATGACTACAAATGTAAACAATGACAAAATGTAAACAAAGACTTAAAATGTAAACAGCTTCTAAGACTAAAAATGTAAAAAAAATGCTCTAAACAGGAACAAACTCTAAATGTAAACAAAGAGTGCAATTGTCAAAAGAGACTACAAATGTAAACAAAGAATCTAAATGTAAACAAAGTCTGCAAATGTAACAAAGACTACCAATGTAAACAAAGACTACCAATGTAAACAAACACTCTAAATGTAACCAAACTCTAAATGTAAACAAAGACTTCAAACGTAAATAAATACTCGAAATATAAACAAAGACTCTAAATGTAAACAAAGGCTACAAATGTAAACAAAGACTAAGTGTAAACAAAGACTATAAATGTAAAAAGGACTACGAATGTAAATAAAGACTATAAATATAAACAGACTCTTAATGTAAACAAAGACTGCAAATATAAACAATGATTACAAATATAAACAAAGACTACAAATGTAAACAAAACTTCTAAATAGTATAAACAGACTGAAAATGTAAAAAATTACAAATGTAAACAAAGTCTACAAAAGTAAACAATGACTATAAATGTAAACAATGACAAAATGTAAACAAAGACTTAAAATGTAAACAGATTCTAAGACTACAAATGTAAAAAAATGCTCTAAACAGGAACAAACTCTAAATGTAAACAAAGAGTGCAATTGTCAAAAGAGTCTACAAATGTAAACAAAGACTTTAAATGTAAACAAAGTCTACAAATGTAACAAAGACTACCAATGTAAACAAAGACTACAAATGTAAACAAACACTCTAAATGTAACCAAACTCTAAATGTAAACAAAGACTTCAAACATAAATAAATACTCGAAATATAAACAAAGACTCGAAATGTAAACAAAGGCTACAAATGTAAACAAAGACTAAGTGTAAACAAAGACTGCAAATGTAAACAAAGACTAAATATAAACAAAGACTACAGATGTAAAGAAAGTCTACAAATATAAACAAACACTCTAAATGTAAACAAAGACTACAAATGTAAACACTCTAATTGTAAACAAACACTAGAAATGTAAACACTCTAAATGTAAACAAAGACTAGAAATATAAACAGAGACTCTAAATTTGAAAAAGACTACAAATGTAAACGGAGACGCTAAATGTAAACAAGGACTAACTGTAAACGGAGACTCTAAATGTAAACAAAGACTACAAATGTAACAAAGACTACAAATGTAAACAGACTCTAAATGTAAACAAAGATTTTAAATGTAAGCAAACACTTAATGTAAGCAATGACTACAAATATAAACAAAGACTACAAATGTAAACAAAAATTCTAAATAGTATACAAAGACTGAAAATGTAAAAAATACAAATGTAAACAAAGTCTACAAAAGTAAACAATGAGTACAAATGTAAACAATGACAAAATGTAAACAAAGACTTAAAATATAAACAGATTCTAAGACTAAAAATGTAAAAAAAATGCTCTAAACAGGAACAAACTCTAAATGTTAACAAAGAGTACAATTGTCAAAAGAGACTACAAATGTAAACAAAGAATCTAAATGTAAACAAAGTCTGCAAATTTAACAAAGACTACCAATGTAAACAAAGACTACCAATGTAAACAAAGACTACAAATGTAAACAAACACTCTAAATGTAACCAAACTCTAAATGTAAACAAAGACTTCAAACGTAAACAAATACTCGAAATATAAACAAAGACTCGAAATGTAAACAAAGACTGCAAATATAAACAAAGATTCTAAATGTAAACAAAGGCTACAAATGTAAACAAAGACTAAGTGTAAACAAAGACTATAAATGTAAGCAATGACTCTAAATGTAAAAAGGACTACGAATGTAAACAAAGACTATAAATATAAACAGACTCTTAATGTAAACAAAGACTGCAAATATAAACAAAGACTCTAAATGTAAAAAACTACAAATATAAACAAAGACTAAATGTAAACAAAGACTGCAAATGTAAACAAAGACTAAATATAAACAAAGACTACAGATGTAAAGAAATTCTACAAATATAAACAAACACTCTAAATGTAAACAAAGACTACAAATGTAAACACTCTAATTGTAAACAAACACTAGAAATGTAAACACTCTAAATGTAAACAAAGACTACAAATGTAAACACTCTAATTGTAAACAAACACTAGAAATGTAAACACTCTAAGTGTAAACAAAGACTAGAAATGTAAACAGAGATTCTAAATTTGAAAAAGTCTACAAATGTAAACGGAGACACTAAATGTAAACAAGGACTAACTGTAAACGGAGACTCTAAATGTAAACAAAGACTACAAATGTAACAAAGACTACAAATGTAAACAGACTCTAAATGTAAACAAAGATTTTAAATGTAAGCAAAGACTCAATGTAAGCAATGACTACAAATATAAACAAAGACTACAAATGTAAAAAAATGCTCTAAACAGGAACAAACTCTAAATGTAAACAAAGAGTACAATTGTCAAAAGAGACTACAAATGTAAACAAAGAATCTAAATGTAAACAAAGTCTACAAATGTAACAGATTACAAATGTAAACAAAAACTCTAAATGTAACCAAACTCTAAATATGAACAAAGACTTCAAACGTAAACAAATACTCGAAATATAAACAAAGACTCGAAATGTAAACAAAGACTGCAAATATAAACAAAGACTCTAAATGTAAACAAAGGCTACAAATGTAAACAAAGACTAAGTGTAAACAAAGACTACAAATGTACCAAAGACTCTAAATGTAAACAAGGACTAACTGTAAACGGAGACTAAATGTAAACAAAGACTACAAATGTAACAAAGACTACAAATGTAAACAGACTCTAAATGTAAACAAAGATTTTAAATGTAAGCAAAGACTCAATGTAAGCAATGACTACAAATATAAACAAAGACTACTAATGTAAACAAAAATTCTAAATAGTATAAACAGACTGAAAATGTAAAAAACTACAAATGTAAACAAAGTCTACAAAAGTAAACAATGACTACAAATGTAAACATTGACAAAATGTAAACAAAGACTTAAAATGTAAACAGATTCTAAGACTACAAATGTAAAAAAAATGCTCTAAACAGGAACAAATTCTAAATGCAAACAAAGAGTACAGTTGTCAAAAGAGACTACAAATGTAAACAAAGAATCTAAATGTAAACAAAGTCTAGAAATGTAACAGACTACAAATGTAAACAAACACTCTAAATTTAACCAAACTCTAAATATAAACAAAGACTTCAAACGTAAACAAATACTCGAAATGTAAACAAAGGCTACAAATGTAAACAAAGACTAAGTGTAAACAAAGACTACAAATGTAAAAAACTACAAATATAAACAAAGACTAAATGTAAACAAAGACTGCAAATGTAAACAAAGACTAAATATAAACAAAGACTACAGATGTAAAGAAAGTCTACAAATATAAACAAACACTCTAAATGTAAACAAAGACTACAAATGTAAACACTCTAATTGTAAACAAACACTAGAAATGTAAACACTCTAAATGTAAAAAAAGACTAGAAATATAAACAGAGACTCTAAATTTGAAAAAGACTACAAATGTAAACGGAGACTCTAAATGTAAACAAGGACTAACTGTAAACGGAGACTCTAAATGTAAACAAAGACTACAAATGTAAGAAAGACTACAAATGTAAACAGACTCTAAATGTAAACAAAGATTTTAAATGTAAGCAAACACTCAATGTAAGCAATGACTACAAATATAAACAAAGACTACAAATGTAAACAAAAATTCTAAATAGTATACAAAGACTGAAAATGTAAAAAAATACAAATGTAAACAAAGTCTACAAAAGTAAACAATGAGTACAAATGTAAACAATGACAAAATGTAAACAAAGACTTAAAATGTAAACAGATTCTAAGACTAAAAATGTAAAAAAAATGCTCTAAACAGGAACAAACTCTAAATGTAAACAAAGAGTGCAATTGTCAAAAGAGACTACAAATGTAAACAAAGAATCTAAATGTAAACAAAGTCTGCAAATGTAACAAAGACTACCAATGTAAACAAAGACTACCAATGTAAACAAACACTCTAAATGTAACCAAACTCTAAATGTAAACAAAGACTTCAAACGTAAATAAATACTCGAAATATAAACAAAGACTAAATGTAAACAAAGGCTACAAATGTAAACAAAGACTAAGTGTAAACAAAGACTATAAATATATGCAAAGACTCTAAATGTAAAAAGGACTACGAATGTAAATAAAGACTATAAATATAAACAGACTCTTAATGTAAACAAAGACTGCAACTATAAACAATGACTACAAATATAAACAAAGACTACAAATGTAAACAAAAATTCTAAATAGTATACAAAGACTGAAAATGTAAAAAAATACAAATGTAAACAAAGTGTACAAAAGTAAACAATGAGTACAAATGTAAACAATGACAAAATGTAAACAAAGACTTAAAATGTAAACAGATTCTAAGACTAAAAATGTAAAAAAAATGCTCTAAACAGGAACAAACTCTAATTGTAAACAAAGAGTGCAATTGTCAAAAGAGACTACAAATGTAAACAAAGAATCTAAATGTAAACAAAGTCTGCAAATGTAACAAAGACTACCAATGTAAACAAAGACTACCAATGTAAACGAATACTCTAAATGTAACCAAACTCTAAATGTAAACAAAGACTTCAAACGTAAATAAATACTCGAAATATAAACAAAGACTCTAAATGTAAACAAAGGCTACAAATGTAAACAAAGACTTAGTGTAAACAAAGACTATAAATGTAAGCAAAGACTCTAAATGTAAAAAGGACTACGAATGTAAATAAAGACTATAAATATAAACAGACTCTTAATGTAAACAAAGACTGCAAATATAAACAATGATTACAAATATAAACAAAGACTACAAATGTAAACAAAAATTCTAAATAGTATAAACAGACTGAAAATGTAAAAAATTACAAATGTAAACAAAGTCTACAAAAGTAAACAATGACTATAAATGTAAACAATGACAAAATGTAAACAAAGACTTAAAATGTAAACAGATTCTAAGACTACAAATGTAAAAAAAATGCTCTAAACAGGAACAAACTCTAAATGTAAACAAAGAGTACAATTGTCAAAAGAGACTACAAATGTAAACAAAGAATCTAAATTTAAACAAAGTCTGCAAATTTAACAAAGACTACCAATGTAAACAAAGACTACCAATGTAAACAAAGACTACAAATGTAAACAAACACTCGAAATATAAACAAAGACTCGAATTGTAAACAAAGACTGCAAATATAAACAAAGACTCTAAATGTAAACAAAGGCTACAAATGTAAACAAAGACTAAGTGTAAACAAAGACTATAAATGTAAGCAATGACTCTAAATGTAAAAAGGACTACGAATGTAAACAAAGACTATAAATATAAACAGACTCTTTATGTAAACAAAGACTGCAAATATAAACAAAGACTGCAAATATAAACAAAGACTCTAAATGTAAAAAACTACAAATATAAACAAAGACTAAATGTAAACAAAGACTGCAAATGTAAACAAAGACTAAATATAAACAAAGACTACAGATGTAAAGAAAGTCTACAAATATAAACAAACACTCTAAATGTAAACAAAGACTACAAATGTAAACACTCTAATTGTAAACAAACACTAGAAATGTAAACACTCTAAATGTAAAGAAAGACTAGAAATATAAAGAGAGACTCTAAATTTGAAAATGACTACAAATGTAAACGGAGACTCTAAATGTAAACAAGGACTAACTGTAAACGGAGACTCTAAATGTAAACAAAGACTACAAATGTAACAAAGACTACAAATGTAAACAGACTCTAAATGTAAACAAAGATTTGGAATGTAAGCAAACACTCAATGTAAGCAATGACTACAAATATAAACAAAGACTACAAATGTAAACAAAAATTCTAAATAGTATACAAAGACTGAAAATGTAAAAAAATACAAATGTAAACAAAGTCTACAAAAGTAAACAATGAGTACAAATGTAAACAATGACAAAATGTAAACAAAGACTTAAAATGTAAACAGATTCTAAGACTAAAAATGTAAAAAAATGCTCTAAACAGGAACAAACTCTAAATGTAAACAAAGAGTGCAATTGTCAAAAGAGACTACAAATGTAAACAAAGAATCTAAATGTAAACAAAGTCTGCAAATGTAACAAAGACTACCAATGTAAACAAAGACTACTAATGTAAACAAACACTCTAAATGTAACCAATCTCTAAATGTAAACAAAGACTTCAAACGTAATAAATACTCGAAATATAAACAAAGAATCTAAATGTAAACAAAGGCTACAAATGTAAACAAAGACTAAGTGTAAACAGAGACTATAAATGTAAGCAAAGACTCTAAATGTAAGCAAAGACTCTAAATGTAAAAAGGACTACGAATGTAAATAAAGACTATAAATATAAACAGACTCTTAATGTAAACAAAGACTGCAAATATAAACAATGACTACAAATATAAACAAAGACTACAAATGTAAACAAAAATTCTAAATAGTATAAACAGACTGAAAATGTAAAAAATTACAAATGTAAACAAAGTCTACAAAAGTAAACAATGACTATAAATGTAAACAATGACAAAATCTAAACAAAGACTTAAAATGTAAACAGATTCTAAGACTAAAAATGTAAAAAAATGCTCTAAACAGGAACAAACTCTAAATGTAAACAAAGAGTGCAATTGTCAAAAGAGACTACAAATGTAAACAAAGAATCTAAATGTAAACAAAGTCTGCAAATGTAACAAAGACTACCAATGTAAACAAAGACTAGAAATGTAAACAAACACACTAAATGTAACCAAACACTAAATGTAAACAAAGACTTCAAACATTAATAAATACTCGAAATATAAACAAAGACTCGAAATGTAAACAAAGGCTACAAATGTAAACAAAGACTAAGTCTAAACAAAGACTGCAAATGTAAACAAAGACTAAATGTAAACAAAGACTACAGATGTAAAGAAAGTCTACAAATATAAACAAACACTCTACATGTAAACAAAGACTACAAATGTAAACACTCTAATTGTAAACAAACACTAGAAATGTAAACACTCTAAATGTAAACAAAGACTACAAATATAAACAGAGACTCTAAATTTGAAAAAGACTACAAATGTACACGGAGATTCTAAATGTAAACAAGGACTAACTGTAAACGGAGACTTTAAATGTAAAGAAAGACTACAAATGTAACGGACTACAAATGTAAACAGACTCTAAATGTAAACAAAGATTTTAAATGTAAGCAAAGACTCAATGTAAGCAATGACTACAAATATAAACAAAGACTACAAATGTAAACAAAAATTCTAAATAGAATAAACAGACTGAAAATGTAAAAAACTACAAAAGTAAACAAAGTCTACAAAAGTAAACAATGACTACAAATGTAAACAATGACAAAATGTAAACAAAGACTTAAAATGTAAACAGATTCTAAGACTACAAATGTAAAAAAATGCTCTAAACAGGAACAAACTCTAAATGTAAACAAAGAGTACAATTGTCAAAAGAGACTACAAATGTAAACAAAGAATCTAAATGTAAACAAAGTCTACAAATGTAATAGACTACAAATGTAAACAAACACTCTAAATGTAACCAAACTCTAAATATAAACAAAAACTACTAATGTAAACAAAAATTCTAAATAGTATAAACAGACTGAAAATGTAAAAAACTACAAATGTAAACAAAGTCTACAAAAGTAAACAATGACTAGAAATGTAAACAATGACAAAATGTAAACAAAGACTTAAAATGTAAACAGATTCTAAGACTACAAATGTAAAAAAATGCTCTAAACAGGAACAAACTCTAAATGTAAACAAAGAGTACAATTGTCAAAAGAGACTACAAATGTAAACAAAGAATCTAAATGTAAACAAAGTCTGCAAATTTAACAAAGACTACCAATGTAAACAAAGACTACCAATGTAAACAAAGACTACAAATGTAAACAAACACTCTAAATGTAACCAAACTCTAAATGTAAACAAAGACTTCAAACGTAAAAAATACTCGAAATATAAACAAAGACTCGAAATGTAAACAAAGACTGCAAATATAAACAAAGACTCTAAATGTAAACAAAGGCTAGAAATGTAAACAAAAACTAAGTGTAAACAAAGACTATAAATGTAAGCAATGACTCTAAATGTAAAAAGGACTACGAATGTAAACAAAGACTATAAATATAAACAGACTCTTAATGTAAACAAAGACTGCAAATATAAACAAAGACTCTAAATGTAAAAAACTACAAATATAAACAAAGACTAAATGTAAACAAAGACTGCAAATGTAAACAAAGACTAAATATAAACAAAGACTACAGATGTAAAGAAAGTCTACAAATATAAACAAACACTCTAAATGTAAACAAACACTGCAAATGTAAACACTCTAATTGTAAACAAACACTAGAAATGTAAACACTCTAAATGTAAACAAAGACTAGATATATAAACAGACTCTAAATTTGAAAAAGACTACAAATGTAAACGGAGACTCTAAATGTAAACAAGGACTAACTGTAAACGGAGACTGTAAATGTAAACAAAGACTACAAATGTAACAAAGACTACAAATGTAAACAGACTCTAATTGTAAACAAAGATTTTAAATGTAAGCAAAGACTCAATGTAAGCAATGACTACAAATATAAACAAAGACTACTAATGTAAACAAAAATTCTAAATAGTATAAACAGACTGAAAATGTAAAAAACTACAAATGTAAACAAAGTCTACAAAAGTAAACAATGACTACAAATGTAAACAATGACAAAATATAAACAAAGACTTAAAATGTAAACAGATTCTAAGACTACAAATGTAAAAAAATGCTCTAAACAGGAACAAACTCTAAATGTAAACAAAGAGTGCAATTGTCAAAAGAGACTACAAATGTAAACAAAGAATCTAAATGTAAACAAAGTCTGCAAATGTAACAAAGACTACCAATGTAAACAAAGACTACCAATGTAAACAAACACTCTAAATGTAACCAAACTCTAAATGTAAACAAAGACTTCAAACGTAAATAAATACTCGAAATATAAACAAAGACTAAATGTAAACAAAGGCTACAAATGTAAAC
Organism: Salticus scenicus; assembly: GCA_963930645.1. Lineage (NCBI taxonomy): Eukaryota > Metazoa > Arthropoda > Arachnida > Araneae > Salticidae > Salticus > Salticus scenicus. The sequence goes on along the minus strand of CAWVNO010001900.1, from coordinate 1,676,525 downwards.
AAAGACTAAGTGTAAACAAAGACTATAAATGTATGCAAAGACTCTAAATGTAAAAAGGACTACGAATGTAAATAAAGACTATAAATATAAACAGACTCTTAATGTAAACAAAGACTGCAACTATAAACAATGACTACAAATATAAACAAAGACTACAAATGTAAACAAAAATTCTAAATAGTATACAAAGACTGAAAATGTAAAAAAATACAAATGTAAACAAAGTCTACAAAAGTAAACAATGAGTACAAATGTAAACAATGACAAAATGTAAACAAAGACTTAAAATGTAAACAGATTCTAAGACTAAAAATGTAAAAAAAATGCTCTCAACAGGAACAAACTCTAAATGTAAACAAAGAGTGCAATTGTCAAAAGAGACTACAAATGTAAACAAAGAATCTAAATGTAAACAAAGTCTGCAAATTTAACAAAGACTACCAATGTAAACAAAGACTACAAATGTAAACAAACACTCTAAATGTAACCAAACTCTAAATGTAAACAAAGACTTCAAACGTAAACAAATACTCGAAATATAAACAAAGACTCGAAATGTAAACAAAGACTGCAAATATAAACAAAGACTCTAAATGTAAACAAAGGCTACAAATGTAAACAAAGACTAAGTGTAAACAAAGACTATAAATGTAAGCAATGACTCTAAATGTAAAAAGGACTACGAATGTAAACAAAGACTATAAATATAAACAGACTCTTAATGTAAACAAAGACTGCAAATATAAACAAAGACTCTAAATGTAAAAAACTACAAATATAAACAAAGACTAAATGTAAACAAAGACTGCAAATGTAAACAAAGACTAAATATAAACAAAGACTACAGATGTAAAGAAAGTCTACAAATATAAACAAACACTCTAAATGTAAACAAAGACTACAAATGTAAAACACTCTAATTGTAAACAAACACTAGAAATGTAAACACTCTAAATGTAAAGAAAGACTAGAAATATAAAGAGAGACTCTAAATTCGAAAATGACTACAAATGTAAACGGAGACTCTAAATGTAAACAAGGACTAACTGTAAACGGAGACTCTAAATGTAAACAAAGACTACAAATGTAACAAAGACTACAAATGTAAACAGACTCTAAATGTAAACAAAGATTTTAAATGTAAGCAAACACTCAATGTAAGCAATGACTACAAATATAAACAAAGACTACAAATGTAAACAAAAATTCTAAATAGTATACAAAGACTGAAAATGTAAAAAAATACAAATGTAAACAAAGTCTACAAAAGTAAACAATGAGTACAAATGTAAACAATGACAAAATGTAAACAAAGACTTAAAATGTAAACAGATTCTAAGACTAAAAATGTAAAAAAAATGCTCTCAACAGGAACAAACTCTAAATGTAAACAAAGAGTGCAATTGTCAAAAGAGACTACAAATGTAAACAAAGAATCTAAATGTAAACAAAGTCTGCAAATTTAACAAAGACTACCAATGTAAACAAAGACTACAAATGTAAACAAACACTCTAAATGTAACCAAACTCTAAATGTAAACAAAGACTTCAAACGTAAACAAATACTCGAAATATAAACAAAGACTCGAAATGTAAACAAAGACTGCAAATATAAACAAAGACTCTAAATGTAAACAAAGGCTACAAATGTAAACAAAGACTAAGTGTAAACAAAGACTATAAATGTAAGCAATGACTCTAAATGTAAAAAGGACTACGAATGTAAACAAAGACTATAAATATAAACAGACTCTTAATGTAAACAAAGACTGCAAATATAAACAAAGACTCTAAATGTAAAAAACTACAAATATAAACAAAGACTAAATGTAAACAAAGACTGCAAATGTAAACAAAGACTAAATATAAACAAAGACTACAGATGTAAAGAAAGTCTACAAATATAAACAAACACTCTAAATGTAAACAAAGACTACAAATGTAAAACACTCTAATTGTAAACAAACACTAGAAATGTAAACACTCTAAATGTAAAGAAAGACTAGAAATATAAAGAGAGACTCTAAATTCGAAAATGACTACAAATGTAAACGGAGACTCTAAATGTAAACAAGGACTAACTGTAAACGGAGACTCTAAATGTAAACAAAGACTACAAATGTAACAAAGACTACAAATGTAAACAGACTCTAAATGTAAACAAAGATTTTAAATGTAAGCAAACACTCAATGTAAGCAATGACTACAAATATAAACAAAGACTACAAATGTAAACAAAAATTCTAAATAGTATACAAAGACTGAAAATGTAAAAAAATACAAATGTAAACAAAGTCTACAAAAGTAAACAATGAGTACAAATGTAAACAATGACAAAATGTAAACAAAGACTTAAAATGTAAACAGATTCTAAGACTAAAAATGTAAAAAAATGCTCTAAACAGGAACAAACTCTAAATGTAAACAAAGAGTGCAATTGTCATAAGAGACTACAAATGTAAACAAAGAATCTAAATGTAAACAAAGTCTGCAAATGTAACAAAGACTACCAATGTAAACAAAGACTACTAATGTAAACAAACACTCTAAATGTAACCAATCTCTAAATGTAAACAAAGACTTCAAACGTAATAAATACTCGAAATATAAACAAAGAATCTAAATGTAAACAAAGGCTACAAATGTAAACAAAGACTAAGTGTAAACAGAGACTATAAATGTAAGCAAAGACTCTAAATGTAAAAAGGACTACGAATGTAAATAAAGACTATAAATATAAACAGACTCTTAATGTAAACAAAGACTGCAAATATAAACAATGACTACAAATATAAACAAAGACTACAAATGTAAACAAAAATTCTAAATAGTATAAACAGACTGAAAATGTAAAAAATTACAAATGTAAACAAAGTCTACAAAAGTAAACAATGACTATAAATGTAAACAATGACAAAATGTAAACAAAGACTTAAAATGTAAACAGATTCTAAGACTACAAATGTAAAAAAATGCTCTAAACAGGAACAAACTCTAAATGTAAACAAAGAGTGCAATTGTCAAAAGAGACTACAAATGTAAACAAAGACTTTAAATGTAAACAAAGTCTACAAATGTAACAAAGACTACCAATGTAAACAAAGACTAGAAATGTAAACAAACACACTAAATGTAACCAAACTCTAAATGTAAACAAAGACTTCAAACATAAATAAATACTCGAAATATAAACAAAGACTCGAAATGTAAACAAAGGCTACAAATGTAAACAAAGACTAAGTCTAAACAAAGACTGCAAATGTAAACAAAGACTAAATGTAAACAAAGACTACAGATGTAAAGAAAGTCTACAAATATAAACAAACACTCTACATGTAAACAAAGACTACAAATGTAAACACTCTAATTGTAAACAAACACTAGAAATGTAAACACTCTAAATGTAAACAAAGACTACAAATATAAACAGAGACTCTAAATTTGAAAAAGACTACAAATGTACACGGAGATTCTAAATGTAAACAAGGACTAACTGTAAACGGAGACTTTAAATGTAAACAAAGACTACAAATGTAACGGACTACAAATGTAAACAGACTCTAAATGTAAACAAAGATTTTAAATGTAAGCAAAGACACAATGTAAGCAATGACTACAAATATAAACAAAGACTACAAATGTAAACAAAAATTCTAAATAGAATAAACAGACTGAAAATGTAAAAAACTACAAATGTAAACAAAGTCTACAAAAGTAAACAATGACTACAAATGTAAACAATGACAAAATGTAAACAAAGACTTAAAATGTAAACAGATTCTAAGACTACAAATGTAAAAAAATGCTCTAAACAGGAACAAACTCTAAATGTAAACAAAGAGTACAATTGTCAAAAGAGACTACAAATGTAAACAAAGAATCTAAATGTAAGCAAAGTCTGCAAATGTAACAAAGACTACCAATGTAAACAAAGACTACCAATGTAAACAAAGACTACAAATGTAAACAAACACTCTAAATGTAACCAAACTCTAAATGTAAACAAAGACTTCAAACGTAAATAAATACTCGAAATATAAACAAAGACTTGAAATGTAAACAAAGGCTACAAATGTAAACAAAGACTAAGTGTAAACAAAGACTATAAATGTAAGCAAAGACTCTAAATGTAAAAAGGACTACGAACGTAAACAAAGACTATAAATGTAAACACTCTAAAAGTAAGCAAACTCTAAATGTAAACAAAGACATCAAACGTAAACAGAGACTCTAAATGTAAAAAACTACAAATATAAACAAAGACTAAATGTAAACAAAGACTGCAAATGTAAACAAAGACTAAATGTAAACAAAGACTACAGATGTAAAGAAAGTCTACAAATATAAACAAACACTCTAAATGTAAACAAAGACTACAAATGTAAACTCTCTAATTGTAAACAAACACTAGAAATGTAAACACTCTAAATGTAAACAAAGACTAGAAATATAAACAGAGACTCTAAATTTGAAAAAGTCTACAAATGTAAACGGAGACACTAAATGTAAACAAGGACTAACTGTAAACGGAGACTCTAAATGTAAACAAAGACTACAAATGTAACAAAGACTACAAATGTAAACAGACTCTAAATGTAAACAAAGATTTTAAATGTAAGCAATGACTACAAATATAAACGAAGACTACAAATGTAAACAAAAATTCTAAATAGTATAAACAGACTAAAAATGTAAAAAACTACAAATGTAAACAAAGTCTACAAAAATAAACAATGACTACAAATGTAAACAATGACAAAATGTAAACAAAGACTTAAAATGTAAACAGATTCTAAGACTACAAATGTAAAAAAATGCTCTAAACAGGAACAAACTCTAAATGCAAACAAAGAGTACAATTGTCAAAAGAGACTACAAATGTAAACAAAGAATCTAAATGTAAACAAAGTCTACAAATGTAACAGACTACAAATGTAAACAAACACTCTAAATGTAACAAAACTCTAAATATAAACAAAGACTTCAAACGTAAACAAATACTCGAAATATAAACAAAGACTGCAAATATAAACAAAGACTCTAAATGTAAACAAAGGCTACAAATGTAAACAAAGACTAAGTGTAAACAAAGACTACAAATGTAACAAAGACTCTAAATGTAAAAAGGACTACGAATGTAAACAAAGACTATAAATATAAACAGACTCTTAATGTAAACAAAGACTGCAAATATAAACAAAGACTCTAAATGTAAAAAACTACAAATATAAACAAAGACTAAATGTAAACAAAGACTGCAAATGCAAACAAAGAATAAATATAAACAAAGACTACAGATGTAAAGAAAGTCTACAAATATAAACAAACACTCTAAATGTAAACAAAGACTACAAATGTAAACACTCTAATTGTAAACAAACACAAGAAATGTAAACACTCTAAATGTAAACAAAGACTAGAAATATAAACAGAGACTCTAAATTTAAAAAAGACTACAAATGTAAACGGAGACTCTAAATGTAAACAAGGACTAACTGTAAACGGAGACTATAAATGTAAACAAAGACTACAAATGTAACAAAGACTACAAATGTAAACAGACTCAAAATGTAAACAAAGATTTTAAATGTAAGCAAAGACTCAATGTGAGCAATGACTACAAATATAAACAAAGACTATTAATGTAAACAAAAATTCTAAATAGTATAAACAGACTGAAAATGTAAAAAACAACAAATGTAAACAAAGTCTACAAAAGTAAACAATGACTACAAATGTAAACAATGACAAAATGTAAACAAAGACTTAAAATTTAAACAGATTCTAATACTACAAATGTAAAAAAAATGCTCTAAACAGGAACAAACTCTAAATGTAAACAAAGAGTACAATTGTCAAAAGAGACCAGAAATGTAAACAAAGAATCTAAATGTAAACAAACTCTGCAAATTTAACAAAGACTACCAATGTAAACAAAGACTACCAATGTAAACAAAGACTACAAATGTAAACAAACACTCTAAATGTAACCAAACTCTAAATGTAAACAAAGACTTCAAACGTATACAAATACTCGAAATATAAACAAAGACTCGAAATGTAAACAAAGACTGCAAATATAAACAAAGACTCTAAATGTAAACAAAGGCTACAAATGTAAACAAAGACTAAGTGTAAACAAAGACTATAAATGTAAGCAATGACTCTAAATGTAAAAAGGACTACGAATGTAAACAAAGTCTATAAATATAAACAGACTCTTAATGTAAACAAAGACTGCAAATATAAACAAAGACTCTAAATGTAAAAAACTACAAATAAAAACAAAGACTAAATGTTAACAAAGACTGCAAATGTAAACAAAGACTAAATATAAACAAAGACTACAGATGTAAACACTCTAATTGTAAACAAACACTAAAAATGTAAACACTCTAAATGTAAACAAAGACTAGAAATATAAACAGAGACTCTAAATTTGAAAAAGACTACAAATGTAAACGGAGACTCTAAATGTAAACAAGGACTAACTGTAAACGGAGACTCTAAATTTAAACAAAGACTACAAATGTAACAAAGACTACAAATGTAAACAGACTCTAAATGTAAACAAAGATTTTAAATGTAAGCAAACACTCAATGTAAGCAATGACTACAAATATAAACAAAGACTACAAATGTAAACAAAAATTCTAAATAGTATACAAAGACAGAAAATGTAAAAAATACAAATGTAAACAAAGTCTACAAAAGTAAACAATGACTACAAATGTAAACAATGACAAAATGTAAACAAAGACTACAAATGTAAACAAAAATTCTAAATAGTATAAAAAGACTGAAAATGTAAAAAAATACAAATGTAAACAAAGTCTACAAAAGTAAACAATGACTACAAATGTAAACAATGACAAAATGTAAACAAAGACTTAAAATGTAAACAGCTTCTAAGACTAAAAATGTAAAAAAAATGCTCTAAACAGGAACAAACTCTAAATGTAAACAAAGAGTGCAATTGTCAAAAGAGACTACAAATGTAAACAAAGAATCTAAATGTAAACAAAGTCTGCAAATGTAACAAAGACTACCAATGTAAACAAAGACTACCAATGTAAACAAACACTCTAAATGTAACCAAACTCTAAATGTAAACAAAGACTTCAAACGTAAATAAATACTCGAAATATAAACAAAGACTCTAAATGTAAACAAAGGCTACAAATGTAAACAAAGACTAAGTGTAAACAAAGACTATAAATGTAAAAAGGACTACGAATGTAAATAAAGACTATAAATATAAACAGACTCTTAATGTAAACAAAGACTGCAAATATAAACAATGATTACAAATATAAACAAAGACTACAAATGTAAACAAAACTTCTAAATAGTATAAACAGACTGAAAATGTAAAAAATTACAAATGTAAACAAAGTCTACAAAAGTAAACAATGACTATAAATGTAAACAATGACAAAATGTAAACAAAGACTTAAAATGTAAACAGATTCTAAGACTACAAATGTAAAAAAATGCTCTAAACAGGAACAAACTCTAAATGTAAACAAAGAGTGCAATTGTCAAAAGAGTCTACAAATGTAAACAAAGACTTTAAATGTAAACAAAGTCTACAAATGTAACAAAGACTACCAATGTAAACAAAGACTACAAATGTAAACAAACACTCTAAATGTAACCAAACTCTAAATGTAAACAAAGACTTCAAACATAAATAAATACTCGAAATATAAACAAAGACTCGAAATGTAAACAAAGGCTACAAATGTAAACAAAGACTAAGTGTAAACAAAGACTGCAAATGTAAACAAAGACTAAATATAAACAAAGACTACAGATGTAAAGAAAGTCTACAAATATAAACAAACACTCTAAATGTAAACAAAGACTACAAATGTAAACACTCTAATTGTAAACAAACACTAGAAATGTAAACACTCTAAATGTAAACAAAGACTAGAAATATAAACAGAGACTCTAAATTTGAAAAAGACTACAAATGTAAACGGAGACGCTAAATGTAAACAAGGACTAACTGTAAACGGAGACTCTAAATGTAAACAAAGACTACAAATGTAACAAAGACTACAAATGTAAACAGACTCTAAATGTAAACAAAGATTTTAAATGTAAGCAAACACTTAATGTAAGCAATGACTACAAATATAAACAAAGACTACAAATGTAAACAAAAATTCTAAATAGTATACAAAGACTGAAAATGTAAAAAATACAAATGTAAACAAAGTCTACAAAAGTAAACAATGAGTACAAATGTAAACAATGACAAAATGTAAACAAAGACTTAAAATGTAAACAGATTCTAAGACTAAAAATGTAAAAAAAATGCTCTAAACAGGAACAAACTCTAAATGTTAACAAAGAGTACAATTGTCAAAAGAGACTACAAATGTAAACAAAGAATCTAAATGTAAACAAAGTCTGCAAATTTAACAAAGACTACCAATGTAAACAAAGACTACCAATGTAAACAAAGACTACAAATGTAAACAAACACTCTAAATGTAACCAAACTCTAAATGTAAACAAAGACTTCAAACGTAAACAAATACTCGAAATATAAACAAAGACTCGAAATGTAAACAAAGACTGCAAATATAAACAAAGATTCTAAATGTAAACAAAGGCTACAAATGTAAACAAAGACTAAGTGTAAACAAAGACTATAAATGTAAGCAATGACTCTAAATGTAAAAAGGACTACGAATGTAAACAAAGACTATAAATATAAACAGACTCTTAATGTAAACAAAGACTGCAAATATAAACAAAGACTCTAAATGTAAAAAACTACAAATATAAACAAAGACTAAATGTAAACAAAGACTGCAAATGTAAACAAAGACTAAATATAAACAAAGACTACAGATGTAAAGAAATTCTACAAATATAAACAAACACTCTAAATGTAAACAAAGACTACAAATGTAAACACTCTAATTGTAAACAAACACTAGAAATGTAAACACTCTAAATGTAAACAAAGACTACAAATGTAAACACTCTAATTGTAAACAAACACTAGAAATGTAAACACTCTAAGTGTAAACAAAGACTAGAAATGTAAACAGAGATTCTAAATTTGAAAAAGTCTACAAATGTAAACGGAGACACTAAATGTAAACAAGGACTAACTGTAAACGGAGACTCTAAATGTAAACAAAGACTACAAATGTAACAAAGACTACAAATGTAAACAGACTCTAAATGTAAACAAAGATTTTAAATGTAAGCAAAGACTCAATGTAAGCAATGACTACAAATATAAACAAAGACTACAAATGTAAAAAAATGCTCTAAACAGGAACAAACTCTAAATGTAAACAAAGAGTACAATTGTCAAAAGAGACTACAAATGTAAACAAAGAATCTAAATGTAAACAAAGTCTACAAATGTAACAGATTACAAATGTAAACAAAAACTCTAAATGTAACCAAACTCTAAATATGAACAAAGACTTCAAACGTAAACAAATACTCGAAATATAAACAAAGACTCGAAATGTAAACAAAGACTGCAAATATAAACAAAGACTCTAAATGTAAACAAAGGCTACAAATGTAAACAAAGACTAAGTGTAAACAAAGACTACAAATGTACCAAAGACTCTAAATGTAAACAAGGACTAACTGTAAACGGAGACTAAATGTAAACAAAGACTACAAATGTAACAAAGACTACAAATGTAAACAGACTCTAAATGTAAACAAAGATTTTAAATGTAAGCAAAGACTCAATGTAAGCAATGACTACAAATATAAACAAAGACTACTAATGTAAACAAAAATTCTAAATAGTATAAACAGACTGAAAATGTAAAAAACTACAAATGTAAACAAAGTCTACAAAAGTAAACAATGACTACAAATGTAAACATTGACAAAATGTAAACAAAGACTTAAAATGTAAACAGATTCTAAGACTACAAATGTAAAAAAAATGCTCTAAACAGGAACAAATTCTAAATGCAAACAAAGAGTACAGTTGTCAAAAGAGACTACAAATGTAAACAAAGAATCTAAATGTAAACAAAGTCTAGAAATGTAACAGACTACAAATGTAAACAAACACTCTAAATTTAACCAAACTCTAAATATAAACAAAGACTTCAAACGTAAACAAATACTCGAAATGTAAACAAAGGCTACAAATGTAAACAAAGACTAAGTGTAAACAAAGACTACAAATGTAAAAAACTACAAATATAAACAAAGACTAAATGTAAACAAAGACTGCAAATGTAAACAAAGACTAAATATAAACAAAGACTACAGATGTAAAGAAAGTCTACAAATATAAACAAACACTCTAAATGTAAACAAAGACTACAAATGTAAACACTCTAATTGTAAACAAACACTAGAAATGTAAACACTCTAAATGTAAAAAAAGACTAGAAATATAAACAGAGACTCTAAATTTGAAAAAGACTACAAATGTAAACGGAGACTCTAAATGTAAACAAGGACTAACTGTAAACGGAGACTCTAAATGTAAACAAAGACTACAAATGTAAGAAAGACTACAAATGTAAACAGACTCTAAATGTAAACAAAGATTTTAAATGTAAGCAAACACTCAATGTAAGCAATGACTACAAATATAAACAAAGACTACAAATGTAAACAAAAATTCTAAATAGTATACAAAGACTGAAAATGTAAAAAAATACAAATGTAAACAAAGTCTACAAAAGTAAACAATGAGTACAAATGTAAACAATGACAAAATGTAAACAAAGACTTAAAATGTAAACAGATTCTAAGACTAAAAATGTAAAAAAAATGCTCTAAACAGGAACAAACTCTAAATGTAAACAAAGAGTGCAATTGTCAAAAGAGACTACAAATGTAAACAAAGAATCTAAATGTAAACAAAGTCTGCAAATGTAACAAAGACTACCAATGTAAACAAAGACTACCAATGTAAACAAACACTCTAAATGTAACCAAACTCTAAATGTAAACAAAGACTTCAAACGTAAATAAATACTCGAAATATAAACAAAGACTAAATGTAAACAAAGGCTACAAATGTAAACAAAGACTAAGTGTAAACAAAGACTATAAATATATGCAAAGACTCTAAATGTAAAAAGGACTACGAATGTAAATAAAGACTATAAATATAAACAGACTCTTAATGTAAACAAAGACTGCAACTATAAACAATGACTACAAATATAAACAAAGACTACAAATGTAAACAAAAATTCTAAATAGTATACAAAGACTGAAAATGTAAAAAAATACAAATGTAAACAAAGTGTACAAAAGTAAACAATGAGTACAAATGTAAACAATGACAAAATGTAAACAAAGACTTAAAATGTAAACAGATTCTAAGACTAAAAATGTAAAAAAAATGCTCTAAACAGGAACAAACTCTAATTGTAAACAAAGAGTGCAATTGTCAAAAGAGACTACAAATGTAAACAAAGAATCTAAATGTAAACAAAGTCTGCAAATGTAACAAAGACTACCAATGTAAACAAAGACTACCAATGTAAACGAATACTCTAAATGTAACCAAACTCTAAATGTAAACAAAGACTTCAAACGTAAATAAATACTCGAAATATAAACAAAGACTCTAAATGTAAACAAAGGCTACAAATGTAAACAAAGACTTAGTGTAAACAAAGACTATAAATGTAAGCAAAGACTCTAAATGTAAAAAGGACTACGAATGTAAATAAAGACTATAAATATAAACAGACTCTTAATGTAAACAAAGACTGCAAATATAAACAATGATTACAAATATAAACAAAGACTACAAATGTAAACAAAAATTCTAAATAGTATAAACAGACTGAAAATGTAAAAAATTACAAATGTAAACAAAGTCTACAAAAGTAAACAATGACTATAAATGTAAACAATGACAAAATGTAAACAAAGACTTAAAATGTAAACAGATTCTAAGACTACAAATGTAAAAAAAATGCTCTAAACAGGAACAAACTCTAAATGTAAACAAAGAGTACAATTGTCAAAAGAGACTACAAATGTAAACAAAGAATCTAAATTTAAACAAAGTCTGCAAATTTAACAAAGACTACCAATGTAAACAAAGACTACCAATGTAAACAAAGACTACAAATGTAAACAAACACTCGAAATATAAACAAAGACTCGAATTGTAAACAAAGACTGCAAATATAAACAAAGACTCTAAATGTAAACAAAGGCTACAAATGTAAACAAAGACTAAGTGTAAACAAAGACTATAAATGTAAGCAATGACTCTAAATGTAAAAAGGACTACGAATGTAAACAAAGACTATAAATATAAACAGACTCTTTATGTAAACAAAGACTGCAAATATAAACAAAGACTGCAAATATAAACAAAGACTCTAAATGTAAAAAACTACAAATATAAACAAAGACTAAATGTAAACAAAGACTGCAAATGTAAACAAAGACTAAATATAAACAAAGACTACAGATGTAAAGAAAATCTACAAATATAAACAAACACTCTAAATGTAAACAAAGACTACAAATGTAAACACTCTAATTGTAAACAAACACTAGAAATGTAAACACTCTAAATGTAAAGAAAGACTAGAAATATAAAGAGAGACTCTAAATTTGAAAATGATTACAAATGTAAACGGAGACTCTAAATGTAAACAAGGACTAACTGTAAACGGAGACTCTAAATGTAAACAAAGACTACAAATGTAACAAAGACTACAAATGTAAACAGACTCTAAATGTAAACAAAGATTTGGAATGTAAGCAAACACTCAATGTAAGCAATGACTACAAATATAAACAAAGACTACAAATGTAAACAAAAATTCTAAATAGTATACAAAGACTGAAAATGTAAAAAAATACAAATGTAAACAAAGTCTACAAAAGTAAACAATGAGTACAAATGTAAACAATGACAAAATGTAAACAAAGACTTAAAATGTAAACAGATTCTAAGACTAAAAATGTAAAAAAATGCTCTAAACAGGAACAAACTCTAAATGTAAACAAAGAGTGCAATTGTCAAAAGAGACTACAAATGTAAACAAAGAATCTAAATGTAAACAAAGTCTGCAAATGTAACAAAGACTACCAATGTAAACAAAGACTACTAATGTAAACAAACACTCTAAATGTAACCAATCTCTAAATGTAAACAAAGACTTCAAACGTAATAAATACTCGAAATATAAACAAAGAATCTAAATGTAAACAAAGGCTACAAATGTAAACAAAGACTAAGTGTAAACAGAGACTATAAATGTAAGCAAAGACTCTAAATGTAAAAAGGACTACGAATGTAAATAAAGACTATAAATATAAACAGACTCTTAATGTAAACAAAGACTGCAAATATAAACAATGACTACAAATATAAACAAAGACTACAAATGTAAACAAAAATTCTACATAGTATAAACAGACTGAAAATGTAAAAAATTACAAATGTAAACAAAGTCTACAAAAGTAAACAATGACTATAAATGTAAACAATGACAAAATCTAAACAAAGACTTAAAATGTAAACAGATTCTAAGACTAAAAATGTAAAAAAATGCTCTAAACAGGAACAAACTCTAAATGTAAACAAAGAGTGCAATTGTCAAAAGAGACTACAAATGTAAACAAAGAATCTAAATGTAAACAAAGTCTGCAAATGTAACAAAGACTACCAATGTAAACAAAGACTAGAAATGTAAACAAACACACTAAATGTAACCAAACACTAAATGTAAACAAAGACTTCAAACATAAATAAATACTCGAAATATAAACAAAGACTCGAAATGTAAACAAAGGCTACAAATGTAAACAAAGACTAAGTCTAAACAAAGACTGCAAATGTAAACAAAGACTAAATGTAAACAAAGACTACAGATGTAAAGAAAGTCTACAAATATAAACAAACACTCTACATGTAAACAAAGACTACAAATGTAAACACTCTAATTGTAAACAAACACTAGAAATGTAAACACTCTAAATGTAAACAAAGACTACAAATATAAACAGAGACTCTAAATTTGAAAAAGACTACAAATGTACACGGAGATTCTAAATGTAAACAAGGACTAACTGTAAACGGAGACTTTAAATGTAAAGAAAGACTACAAATGTAACGGACTACAAATGTAAACAGACTCTAAATGTAAACAAAGATTTTAAATGTAAGCAAAGACTCAATGTAAGCAATGACTACAAATATAAACAAAGACTACAAATGTAAACAAAAATTCTAAATAGAATAAACAGACTGAAAATGTAAAAAACTACAAAAGTAAACAAAGTCTACAAAAGTAAACAATGACTACAAATGTAAACAATGACAAAATGTAAACAAAGACTTAAAATGTAAACAGATTCTAAGACTACAAATGTAAAAAAATGCTCTAAACAGGAACAAACTCTAAATGTAAACAAAGAGTACAATTGTCAAAAGAGACTACAAATGTAAACAAAGAATCTAAATGTAAACAAAGTCTACAAATGTAATAGACTACAAATGTAAACAAACACTCTAAATGTAACCAAACTCTAAATATAAACAAAAACTACTAATGTAAACAAAAATTCTAAATAGTATAAACAGACTGAAAATGTAAAAAACTACAAATGTAAACAAAGTCTACAAAAGTAAACAATGACTAGAAATGTAAACAATGACAAAATGTAAACAAAGACTTAAAATGTAAACAGATTCTAAGACTACAAATGTAAAAAAATGCTCTAAACAGGAACAAACTCTAAATGTAAACAAAGAGTACAATTGTCAAAAGAGACTACAAATGTAAACAAAGAATCTAAATGTAAACAAAGTCTGCAAATTTAACAAAGACTACCAATGTAAACAAAGACTACCAATGTAAACAAAGACTACAAATGTAAACAAACACTCTAAATGTAACCAAACTCTAAATGTAAACAAAGACTTCAAACGTAAAAAATACTCGAAATATAAACAAAGACTCGAAATGTAAACAAAGACTGCAAATATAAACAAAGACTCTAAATGTAAACAAAGGCTAGAAATGTAAACAAAAACTAAGTGTAAACAAAGACTATAAATGTAAGCAATGACTCTAAATGTAAAAAGGACTACGAATGTAAACAAAGACTATAAATATAAACAGACTCTTAATGTAAACAAAGACTGCAAATATAAACAAAGACTCTAAATGTAAAAAACTACAAATATAAACAAAGACTAAATGTAAACAAAGACTGCAAATGTAAACAAAGACTAAATATAAACAAAGACTACAGATGTAAAGAAAGTCTACAAATATAAACAAACACTCTAAATGTAAACAAACACTGCAAATGTAAACACTCTAATTGTAAACAAACACTAGAAATGTAAACACTCTAAATGTAAACAAAGACTAGATATATAAACAGACTCTAAATTTGAAAAAGACTACAAATGTAAACGGAGACTCTAAATGTAAACAAGGACTAACTGTAAACGGAGACTGTAAATGTAAACAAAGACTACAAATGTAACAAAGACTACAAATGTAAACAGACTCTAATTGTAAACAAAGATTTTAAATGTAAGCAAAGACTCAATGTAAGCAATGACTACAAATATAAACAAAGACTACTAATGTAAACAAAAATTCTAAATAGTATAAACAGACTGAAAATGTAAAAAACTACAAATGTAAACAAAGTCTACAAAAGTAAACAATGACTACAAATGTAAACAATGACAAAATATAAACAAAGACTTAAAATGTAAACAGATTCTAAGACTACAAATGTAAAAAAATGCTCTAAACAGGAACAAACTCTAAATGTAAACAAAGAGTGCAATTGTCAAAAGAGACTACAAATGTAAACAAAGAATCTAAATGTAAACAAAGTCTGCAAATGTAACAAAGACTACCAATGTAAACAAAGACTACCAATGTAAACAAACACTCTAAATGTAACCAAACTCTAAATGTAAACAAAGACTTCAAACGTAAATAAATACTCGAAATATAAACAAAGACTAAATGTAAACAAAGGCTACAAATGTAAACAAAGACTAAGTGTAAACAAAGACTATAAATGTATGCAAAGACTCTAAATGTAAAAAGGACTACGAATGTAAATAAAGACTATAAATATAAACAGACTCTTAATGTAAACAAAGACTGCAACTATAAACAATGACTACAAATATAAACAAAGACTACAAATGTAAACAAAAATTCTAAATAGTATACAAAGACTGAAAATGTAAAAAAATACAAATGTAAACAAAGTCTACAAAAGTAAACAATGAGTACAAATGTAAACAATGACAAAATGTAAACAAAGACTTAAAATGTAAACAGATTCTAAGACTAAAAATGTAAAAAAAATGCTCTCAACAGGAACAAACTCTAAATGTAAACAAAGAGTGCAATTGTCAAAAGAGACTACAAATGTAAACAAAGAATCTAAATGTAAACAAAGTCTGCAAATTTAACAAAGACTACCAATGTAAACAAAGACTACAAATGTAAACAAACACTCTAAATGTAACCAAACTCTAAATGTAAACAAAGACTTCAAACGTAAACAAATACTCGAAATATAAACAAAGACTCGAAATGTAAACAAAGACTGCAAATATAAACAAAGACTCTAAATGTAAACAAAGGCTACAAATGTAAACAAAGACTAAGTGTAAACAAAGACTATAAATGTAAGCAATGACTCTAAATGTAAAAAGGACTACGAATGTAAACAAAGACTATAAATATAAACAGACTCTTAATGTAAACAAAGACTGCAAATATAAACAAAGACTCTAAATGTAAAAAACTACAAATATAAACAAAGACTAAATGTAAACAAAGACTGCAAATGTAAACAAAGACTAAATATAAACAAAGACTACAGATGTAAAGAAAGTCTACAAATATAAACAAACACTCTAAATGTAAACAAAGACTACAAATGTAAAACACTCTAATTGTAAACAAACACTAGAAATGTAAACACTCTAAATGTAAAGAAAGACTAGAAATATAAAGAGAGACTCTAAATTCGAAAATGACTACAAATGTAAACGGAGACTCTAAATGTAAACAAGGACTAACTGTAAACGGAGACTCTAAATGTAAACAAAGACTACAAATGTAACAAAGACTACAAATGTAAACAGACTCTAAATGTAAACAAAGATTTTAAATGTAAGCAAACACTCAATGTAAGCAATGACTACAAATATAAACAAAGACTACAAATGTAAACAAAAATTCTAAATAGTATACAAAGACTGAAAATGTAAAAAAATACAAATGTAAACAAAGTCTACAAAAGTAAACAATGAGTACAAATGTAAACAATGACAAAATGTAAACAAAGACTTAAAATGTAAACAGATTCTAAGACTAAAAATGTAAAAAAATGCTCTAAACAGGAACAAACTCTAAATGTAAACAAAGAGTGCAATTGTCAAAAGAGACTACAAATGTAAACAAAGAATCTAAATGTAAACAAAGTCTGCAAATGTAACAAAGACTACCAATGTAAACAAAGACTACTAATGTAAACAAACACTCTAAATGTAACCAATCTCTAAATGTAAACAAAGACTTCAAACGTAATAAATACTCGAAATATAAACAAAGAATCTAAATGTAAACAAAGGCTACAAATGTAAACAAAGACTAAGTGTAAACAGAGACTATAAATGTAAGCAAAGACTCTAAATGTAAAAAGGACTACGAATGTAAATAAAGACTATAAATATAAACAGACTCTTAATGTAAACAAAGACTGCAAATATAAACAATGACTACAAATATAAACAAAGACTACAAATGTAAACAAAAATTCTAAATAGTATAAACAGACTGAAAATATAAAAAATTACAAATGTAAACAAAGTCTACAAAAGTAAACAATGACTATAAATGTAAACAATGACAAAATGTAAACAAAGACTTAAAATGTAAACAGATTCTAAGACTACAAATGTAAAAAAATGCTCTAAACAGGAACAAACTCTAAATGTAAACAAAGAGTGCAATTGTCAAAAGAGACTACAAATGTAAACAAAGACTTTAAATGTAAACAAAGTCTACAAATGTAACAAAGACTACCAATGTAAACAAAGACTAGAAATGTAAACAAACACACTAAATGTAACCAAACTCTAAATGTAAACAAAGACTTCAAACATAAATAAATACTCGAAATATAAACAAAGACTCGAAATGTAAACAAAGGCTACAAATGTAAACAAAGACTAAGTCTAAACAAAGACTGCAAATGTAAACAAAGACTAAATGTAAACAAAGACTACAGATGTAAAGAAAGTCTACAAATATAAACAAACACTCTACATGTAAACAAAGACTACAAATGTAAACACTCTAATTGTAAACAAACACTAGAAATGTAAACACTCTAAATGTAAACAAAGACTACAAATATAAACAGAGACTCTAAATTTGAAAAAGACTACAAATGTACACGGAGATTCTAAATGTAAACAAGGACTAACTGTAAACGGAGACTTTAAATGTAAACAAAGACTACAAATGTAACGGACTACAAATGTAAACAGACTCTAAATGTAAACAAAGATTTTAAATGTAAGCAAAGACACAATGTAAGCAATGACTACAAATATAAACAAAGACTACAAATGTAAACAAAAATTCTAAATAGAATAAACAGACTGAAAATGTAAAAAACTACAAATGTAAACAAAGTCTACAAAAGTAAACAATGACTACAAATGTAAACAATGACAAAATGTAAACAAAGACTTAAAATGTAAACAGATTCTAAGACTACAAATGTAAAAAAATGCTCTAAACAGGAACAAACTCTAAATGTAAACAAAGAGTACAATTGTCAAAAGAGACTACAAATGTAAACAAAGAATCTAAATGTAAGCAAAGTCTGCAAATGTAACAAAGACTACCAATGTAAACAAAGACTACCAATGTAAACAAAGACTACAAATGTAAACAAACACTCTAAATGTAACCAAACTCTAAATGTAAACAAAGACTTCAAACGTAAATAAATACTCGAAATATAAACAAAGACTTGAAATGTAAACAAAGGCTACAAATGTAAACAAAGACTAAGTGTAAACAAAGACTATAAATGTAAGCAAAGACTCTAAATGTAAAAAGGACTACGAACGTAAACAAAGACTATAAATGTAAACACTCTAAAAGTAAGCAAACTCTAAATGTAAACAAAGACATCAAACGTAAACAGAGACTCTAAATGTAAAAAACTACAAATATAAACAAAGACTAAATGTAAACAAAGACTGCAAATGTAAACAAAGACTAAATGTAAACAAAGACTACAGATGTAAAGAAAGTCTACAAATATAAACAAACACTCTAAATGTAAACAAAGACTACAAATGTAAACTCTCTAATTGTAAACAAACACTAGAAATGTAAACACTCTAAATGTAAACAAAGACTAGAAATATAAACAGAGACTCTAAATTTGAAAAAGTCTACAAATGTAAACGGAGACACTAAATGTAAACAAGGACTAACTGTAAACGGAGACTCTAAATGTAAACAAAGACTACAAATGTAACAAAGACTACAAATGTAAACAGACTCTAAATGTAAACAAAGATTTTAAATGTAAGCAATGACTACAAATATAAACGAAGACTACAAATGTAAACAAAAATTCTAAATAGTATAAACAGACTAAAAATGTAAAAAACTACAAATGTAAACAAAGTCTACAAAAATAAACAATGACTACAAATGTAAACAATGACAAAATGTAAACAAAGACTTAAAATGTAAACAGATTCTAAGACTACAAATGTAAAAAAATGCTCTAAACAGGAACAAACTCTAAATGCAAACAAAGAGTACAATTGTCAAAAGAGACTACAAATGTAAACAAAGAATCTAAATGTAAACAAAGTCTACAAATGTAACAGACTACAAATGTAAACAAACACTCTATATGTAACAAAACTCTAAATATAAACAAAGACTTCAAACGTAAACAAATACTCGAAATATAAACAAAGACTGCAAATATAAACAAAGACTCTAAATGTAAACAAAGGCTACAAATGTAAACAAAGACTAAGTGTAAACAAAGACTACAAATGTAACAAAGACTCTAAATGTAAAAAGGACTACGAATGTAAACAAAGACTATAAATATAAACAGACTCTTAATGTAAACAAAGACTGCAAATATAAACAAAGACTCTAAATGTAAAAAACTACAAATATAAACAAAGACTAAATGTAAACAAAGACTGCAAATGCAAACAAAGAATAAATATAAACAAAGACTACAGATGTAAAGAAAGTCTACAAATATAAACAAACACTCTAAATGTAAACAAAGACTACAAATGTAAACACTCTAATTGTAAACAAACACAAGAAATGTAAACACTCTAAATGTAAACAAAGACTAGAAATATAAACAGAGACTCTAAATTTAAAAAAGACTACAAATGTAAACGGAGACTCTAAATGTAAACAAGGACTAACTGTAAACGGAGACTATAAATGTAAACAAAGACTACAAATGTAACAAAGACTACAAATGTAAACAGACTCAAAATGTAAACAAAGATTTTAAATGTAAGCAAAGACTCAATGTGAGCAATGACTACAAATATAAACAAAGACTATTAATGTAAACAAAAATTCTAAATAGTATAAACAGACTGAAAATGTAAAAAACAACAAATGTAAACAAAGTCTACAAAAGTAAACAATGACTACAAATGTAAACAATGACAAAATGTAAACAAAGACTTAAAATTTAAACAGATTCTAATACTACAAATGTAAAAAAAATGCTCTAAACAGGAACAAACTCTAAATGTAAACAAAGAGTACAATTGTCAAAAGAGACTACAAATGTAAACAAAGAATCTAAATGTAAACAAAGTCTGCAAATTTAACAAAGACTACCAATGTAAACAAAGACTACCAATGTAAACAAAGACTACAAATGTAAACAAACACTCTAAATGTAACCAAACTCTAAATGTAAACAAAGACTTCAAACGTAAAAAATACTCGAAATCTAAACAAAGACTCGAAATGTAAACAAAGACTGCAAATATAAACGAAGACTCGAAATGTAAACAAAGGCTACAAATGTAAACAAAGACTAAGTGTAAACAAACACTATAAATGTAAGCAAAGACTCTAAATGTAAAAAGGACTACGAACGTAAACAAAGACTATAAATGTAAACAAACACTCTAAAAGTAAGCAAACTCTAAATGTAAACAAAGACATCAAACGTAAACAGATACTCTAAAAGTAAAAAACTACAAACATAAACAAAGACTAAATGTAAACAAAGGCTGCAAATGTAAACAAAGACTAAATGTAAACAAAGACTACAGATGTAAAGAAAGTCTACAAATATAAACAAACACTCTAAATGTAAATAAAGACTACAAATGTAAACACTCTAATTGTAAACAAACACTAGAAATGTAAACACTCTAAATGTAAAAAAAGACTAGAAATATAAACAGAGACTCTAAATTTGAAAAAGACTACAAATGTAAACGGAGACTCTAAATGTAAACAAGGACTAACTGTAAACGGAGACTCTAAATGTAAACAAAGACTACAAATGTAACAAAGACTACAAATGTAAACAGACTCTAAATGTAAACAAAGATTTTAAATGTAAGCAAACACTCAATGTAAGCAATGACTACAAATATAAACAAAGACTACAAATGTAAACAAAAATTATAAATAGTATACAAAGACTGAAAATGTAAAAAAATACAAATGTAAACAAAGTCTACAAAAGTAAACAATGAGTACAAATGTAAACAATGACAAAATGTAAACAAAGACTACAAATGTAACGGACTACAAATGTAAACAGACTCTAAATGTAAACAAAGATTTTAAATGTAAGCAAAGACACAATGTAAGCAATGACTACAAATATAAACAAAGACTACAAATGTAAACAAAAATTCTAAATAGAATAAACAGACTGAAAATGTAAAAAACTACAAATGTAAACAAAGTCTACAAAAGTAAACAATGACTACAAATGTAAACAATGACAAAATGTAAACAAAGACTTAAAATGTAAACAGATTCTAAGACTACAAATGTAAAAAAATGCTCTAAACAGGAACAAACTCTAAATGTAAACAAAGAGTACAATTGTCAAAAGAGACTACAAATGTAAACAAAGAATCTAAATGTAAGCAAAGTCTGCAAATGTAACAAAGACTACCAATGTAAACAAAGACTACCAATGTAAACAAAGACTACAAATGTAAACAAACACTCTAAATGTAACCAAACTCTAAATGTAAACAAAGACTTCAAACGTAAATAAATACTCGAAATATAAACAAAGACTTGAAATGTAAACAAAGGCTACAAATGTAAACAAAGACTAAGTGTAAACAAAGACTATAAATGTAAGCAAAGACTCTAAATGTAAAAAGGACTACGAACGTAAACAAAGACTATAAATGTAAACACTCTAAAAGTAAGCAAACTCTAAATGTAAACAAAGACATCAAACGTAAACAGAGACTCTAAATGTAAAAAACTACAAATATAAACAAAGACTAAATGTAAACAAAGACTGCAAATGTAAACAAAGACTAAATGTAAACAAAGACTACAGATGTAAAGAAAGTCTACAAATATAAA
The DNA here is from genome assembly GCA_963930645.1 of Salticus scenicus. Lineage (NCBI taxonomy): Eukaryota > Metazoa > Arthropoda > Arachnida > Araneae > Salticidae > Salticus > Salticus scenicus. The sequence goes on along the minus strand of CAWVNO010001900.1, from coordinate 1,653,885 downwards.
CAAACACTCTAAATGTAAACAAAGACTACAAATGTAAACTCTCTAATTGTAAACAAACACTAGAAATGTAAACACTCTAAATGTAAACAAAGACTAGAAATATAAACAGAGACTCTAAATTTGAAAAAGTCTACAAATGTAAACGGAGACACTAAATGTAAACAAGGACTAACTGTAAACGGAGACTCTAAATGTAAACAAAGACTACAAATGTAACAAAGACTACAAATGTAAACAGACTCTAAATGTAAACAAAGATTTTAAATGTAAGCAATGACTACAAATATAAACGAAGACTACAAATGTAAACAAAAATTCTAAATAGTATAAACAGACTAAAAATGTAAAAAACTACAAATGTAAACAAAGTCTACAAAAATAAACAATGACTACAAATGTAAACAATGACAAAATGTAAACAAAGACTTAAAATGTAAACAGATTCTAAGACTACAAATGTAAAAAAATGCTCTAAACAGGAACAAACTCTAAATGCAAACAAAGAGTACAATTGTCAAAAGAGACTACAAATGTAAACAAAGAATCTAAATGTAAACAAAGTCTACAAATGTAACAGACTACAAATGTAAACAAACACTCTATATGTAACAAAACTCTAAATATAAACAAAGACTTCAAACGTAAACAAATACTCGAAATATAAACAAAGACTGCAAATATAAACAAAGACTCTAAATGTAAACAAAGGCTACAAATGTAAACAAAGACTAAGTGTAAACAAAGACTACAAATGTAACAAAGACTCTAAATGTAAAAAGGACTACGAATGTAAACAAAGACTATAAATATAAACAGACTCTTAATGTAAACAAAGACTGCAAATATAAACAAAGACTCTAAATGTAAAAAACTACAAATATAAACAAAGACTAAATGTAAACAAAGACTGCAAATGCAAACAAAGAATAAATATAAACAAAGACTACAGATGTAAAGAAAGTCTACAAATATAAACAAACACTCTAAATGTAAACAAAGACTACAAATGTAAACACTCTAATTGTAAACAAACACAAGAAATGTAAACACTCTAAATGTAAACAAAGACTAGAAATATAAACAGAGACTCTAAATTTAAAAAAGACTACAAATGTAAACGGAGACTCTAAATGTAAACAAGGACTAACTGTAAACGGAGACTATAAATGTAAACAAAGACTACAAATGTAACAAAGACTACAAATGTAAACAGACTCAAAATGTAAACAAAGATTTTAAATGTAAGCAAAGACTCAATGTGAGCAATGACTACAAATATAAACAAAGACTATTAATGTAAACAAAAATTCTAAATAGTATAAACAGACTGAAAATGTAAAAAACAACAAATGTAAACAAAGTCTACAAAAGTAAACAATGACTACAAATGTAAACAATGACAAAATGTAAACAAAGACTTAAAATTTAAACAGATTCTAATACTACAAATGTAAAAAAAATGCTCTAAACAGGAACAAACTCTAAATGTAAACAAAGAGTACAATTGTCAAAAGAGACTACAAATGTAAACAAAGAATCTAAATGTAAACAAAGTCTGCAAATTTAACAAAGACTACCAATGTAAACAAAGAATACCAATGTAAACAAAGACTACAAATGTAAACAAACACTCTAAATGTAACCAAACTCTAAATGTAAACAAAGACTTCAAACGTAAAAAATACTCGAAATCTAAACAAAGACTCGAAATGTAAACAAAGACTGCAAATATAAACGAAGACTCGAAATGTAAACAAAGGCTACAAATGTAAACAAAGACTAAGTGTAAACAAACACTATAAATGTAAGCAAAGACTCTAAATGTAAAAAGGACTACGAACGTAAACAAAGACTATAAATGTAAACAAACACTCTAAAAGTAAGCAAACTCTAAATGTAAACAAAGACATCAAACGTAAACAGATACTCTAAAAGTAAAAAACTACAAACATAAACAAAGACTAAATGTAAACAAAGGCTGCAAATGTAAACAAAGACTAAATGTAAACAAAGACTACAGATGTAAAGAAAGTCTACAAATATAAACAAACACTCTAAATGTAAATAAAGACTACAAATGTAAACACTCTAATTGTAAACAAACACTAGAAATGTAAACACTCTAAATGTAAAAAAAGACTAGAAATATAAACAGAGACTCTAAATTTGAAAAAGACTACAAATGTAAACGGAGACTCTAAATGTAAACAAGGACTAACTGTAAACGGAGACTCTAAATGTAAACAAAGACTACAAATGTAACAAAGACTACAAATGTAAACAGACTCTAAATGTAAACAAAGATTTTAAATGTAAGCAAACACTCAATGTAAGCAATGACTACAAATATAAACAAAGACTACAAATGTAAACAAAAATTATAAATAGTATACAAAGACTGAAAATGTAAAAAAATACAAATGTAAACAAAGTCTACAAAAGTAAACAATGAGTACAAATGTAAACAATGACAAAATGTAAACAAAGACTTAAAATGTAAACAGATTCTAAGACTAAAAATGTAAAAAAAATGCTCTAAACAGGAACAAACTCTAAATGTAAACAAAGAGTGCAATTGTCAAAAGAGACTACAAATGTAAACAAAGAATCTAAATGTAAACAAAGTCTGCAAATGTAACAAAGACTACCAATGTAAACAAAGACTACCAATGTAAACAAACACTCTAAATGTAACTAAACTCTAAATGTAAACAAAGACTTCAAACGTAAATAAATACTCGAAATATAAACAAAGACTAAATGTAAACAAAGGCTACAAATGTAAACAAAGACTAAGTGTAAACAAAGACTATAAATGTATGCAAAGACTCTAAATGTAAAAAGGACTACGAATGTAAATAAAGACTATAAATATAAACAGACTCTTAATGTAAACAAAGACTGCAACTATAAACAATGACTACAAATATAAACAAAGACTACAAATGTAAACAAAAATTCTAAATAGTATACAAAGACTGAAAATGTAAAAAAATACAAATGTAAACAAAGTCTACAAAAGTAAACAATGAGTACAAATGTAAACAATGACAAAATGTAAACAAAGACTTAAAATGTAAACAGATTCTAAGACTAAAAATGTAAAAAAAATGCTCTCAACAGGAACAAACTCTAAATGTAAACAAAGAGTGCAATTGTCAAAAGAGACTACAAATGTAAACAAAGAATCTAAATGTAAACAAAGTCTGCAAATTTAACAAAGACTACCAATGTAAACAAAGACTACAAATGTAAACAAACACTCTAAATGTAACCAAACTCTAAATGTAAACAAAGACTTCAAACGTAAACAAATACTCGAAATATAAACAAAGACTCGAAATGTAAACAAAGACTGCAAATATAAACAAACACTCTAAATGTAAACAAAGGCTACAAATGTAAACAAAGACTAAGTGTAAACAAAGACTATAAATGTAAGCAATGACTCTAAATGTAAAAAGGACTACGAATGTAAACAAAGACTATAAATATAAACAGACTCTTAATGTAAACAAAGACTGCAAATATAAACAAAGACTCTAAATGTAAAAAACTACAAATATAAACAAAGACTAAATGTAAACAAAGACTGCAAATGTAAACAAAGACTAAATATAAACAAAGACTACAGATATAAAGAAAGTCTACAAATATAAACAAACACTCTAAATGTAAACAAAGACTACAAAAGTAAACACTCTAATTGTAAACAAACACTAGAAATGTAAACACTCTAAATGTAAACAAAGACTAGAAATATAAACAGAGACTCTAAATTTGAAAAAGACTACAAATGTAAACGGAGACTCTAAATGTAAACAAGGACTAAATGTAAACGGAGACTCTAAATGTAAACAAAGACTACAAATGTAACAAAGACTACAAATGTAACAAAGACTACAAATGTAAACAGACTCTAAATGTAAACAAAGATTTTAAATGTAAGCAAAGACTCAATGTAAGCAATGACTACAAATATAAACAAAGACTACAAATGTAAACAAAAATTCTAAATAGTATAAACAGACTGAAAATGTAAAAAACTACAAATGTAAACAAAGTCTACAAAAATAAACAATGACTACAAATGTAAACAATGACAAAATGTAAACAAAGACTTAAAATGTAAACAGATTCTAAGACTACAAATGTAAAAAAATGCTCTAAACAGGAACAAACTCTAAATGTAAACAAAGAGTACAATTGTCAAAAGAGACTACAAATGTAAACAAAGAATCTAAATGTAAACAAAGTCTACAAATGTAACAGACTACAAATGTAAACAAACACTCTAAATGTAACCAAACTCTAAATATAAACAAAGACTTCAAACGTAAAAAATACTCGAAACATAAACAAAGACTCGAAATGTAAACAAAGACTACAAATATAAACAAAGACTATAAATGTAAACAAAGGCTACAAATGTAAACAAAGACTAAGTGTAAACAAAGACTATAAATGTAAGCAATGACTCTAAATGTAAAAAGGACTACGAATGTAAACAAAGACTATAAATATAAACACTCTTAATGTAAACAAAGACTGCAAATATAAACAAAGACTCTAAATGTAAAAAACTACAAATATAAACAAAGACTAAATGTAAACAAAGACTGCAAATGTAAACAAAGACTAAATATAAACAAAGACTACAGATGTAAAGAAAGTCTACAAATATAAACAAACACTCTAAATGTAAACAAAGACTACAAAAGTAAACACTCTAATTGTAAACAAACACTAGAAATGTAAACCCTCTAAATGTAAACAAAGACTAGAAATATAAACAGAGACTCTAAATTTGAAAAAGACTACAAATGTAAACGGAGACTCTAAATGTAAACAAGGACTAACTGTAAACGGAGACTCTAAATGTAAACAAAGACTACAAATGTAACAAAGACTACAAATGTAAACAGACTCTAAATGTAAACAAAGATTTTAAATGTAAGCAAACACTCAATGTAAGCAATGACTACAAATATAAACAAAGACTACAAATGTAAACAAAAATTCTAAATAGTATACAAAGACTGAAAATGTAAAAAAATACAAATGTAAACAAAGTCTACAAAAGTAAACAATGAGTACAAATGTAAACAATGAGTACAAATGTAAACAATGAGTACAAATGTAAACAATGACAAAATGTAAACAAAGACTTAAAATGTAAACAGATTCTAAGACTAAAAATGTAAAAAAAATGCTCTAAACAGGAACAAACTCTAAATGTAAACAAAGAGTGCAATTGTCTAAAGAGACTACAAATGTAAACCAAGAATCTAAATGTAAACAAAGTCTACAAATGTAACAAAGACTACCAATGTAAACAAAGACTACAAATATAAACAAACACTCTAAATGTAACCAAACTCTAAATGTAAACAAAGACTTCAAACGTAAATAAATACTCGAAATATAAACAAAGACTCTAAATGTAAACAAAGGCTACAAATGTAAACAAAGACTAAGTGTAAACAAAGACTATAAATGTAAGCAAAGACTCTAAATGTAAAAAGGACTACGAATGTAAATAAAGACTATAAATATAAACAGACTCTTAATGTAAACAAAGACTGCAAATATAAACAATGACTACAAATATAAACAAAGACTACAAATGTAAACAAAAATTCTAAATAGTATAAACAGACTGAAAATGTAAAAAATTACAAATGTAAACAAAGTCTACAAAAGTAAACAATGACTATAAATGTAAACAATGACAAAATGTAAACAAAGACTTAAAATGTAAACAGATTCTAAAAATACAAATGTAAAAAAATGCTCTAAACAGGAACAAACTCTAAATGTAAACAAAGAGTGCAATTGTCAAAAGAGACTACAAATGTAAACAAAGACTTTAAATGTAAACAAAGTCTACAAATGTAACAAAGACTACCAATGTAAACAAAGACTACAAATATAAACAAACACTCTAAATGTAACCAAACTCTAAATGTAAACAAAGACTTCAAACGTAAATAAATACTCGAAATATAAACAAAGACTCGAAATGTAAACAAAGGCTACAAATGTAAACAAAGACTAAGTGTAAACAAAGACTGCAAATGTAAACAAAGACAAAATGTAAACAAAGACTACAGATCTGAAGAAAGTCTACAAATATAAACAAACACTCTACATGTAAACAAAGACTACAAATGTAAACACTCTAATTGTAAACAAACACTTGAAATGTAAACACTCTAAATGTAAACAAAGACTACAAATATAAATAGAGACTCTAAATTTGAAAAAGACTACAAATGTAAACGGAGACTCTAAATGTAAACAAGGACTAACTGTAAACGGAGACTCTAAATGTAAACAAAGACTACAAATGTAACGGACTACAAATGTAAACAGACTCTAAATGTAAACAAAGATTTTAAATGTAAGCAAAGACTCAATGTAAGCAATGACTACAAATATAAACAAAGACTACAAATGTAAACAAAAATTCTAAATAGAATAAACAGACTGAAAATGTAAAAAACTACAAATGTAAACAAAGTCTACAAAAGTAAACAATGACTACAAATGTAAACAATGACAAAATGTAAACAAAGACTTAAAACGTAAACAGATTCTAAGAGTACAAATGCAAAAAAAATGCTCTAAACAGGAACAAACTCTAAATGTAAACAAAGAGTACAATTGTCAAAAGAGACTACAAATGTAAACAAAGAATCTAAATGTAAACAAAGTCTGCAAATGTAACAAAGACTACCAATGTAAACAAAGACTACAAATATAAACAAACACTCTAAATGTAACCAAACTCTAAATGTAAACAAAGACTTCAAACGTAAATAAATACTCGAAATATAAACAAAGACTCTAAATGTAAACAAAGGCTACAAATGTAAACAAAGACTAAGTGTAAACAAAGACTATAAATGTAAGCAAAGACTCTAAATGTAAAAAGGACTACGAATGTAAATAAAGACTATAAATATAAACAGACTCTTAATGTAAACAAAGACTGCAAATATAAACAATGACTACAAATATAAACAAAGACTACAAATGTAAACAAAAATTCTAAATAGTATAAACAGACTGAAAATGTAAAAAATTACAAATGTAAACAAAGTCTACAAAAGTAAACAATGACTATAAATGTAAACAATGACAAAATGTAAACAAAGACTTAAAATGTAAACAGATTCTAAAAATACAAATGTAAAAAAATGCTCTAAACAGGAACAAACTCTAAATGTAAACAAAGAGTGCAATTGTCAAAAGAGACTACAAATGTAAACAAAGACTTTAAATGTAAACAAAGTCTACAAATGTAACAAAGACTACCAATGTAAACAAAGACTACAAATATAAACAAACACTCTAAATGTAACCAAACTCTAAATGTAAACAAAGACTTCAAACGTAAATAAATACTCGAAATATAAACAAAGACTCGAAATGTAAACAAAGGCTACAAATGTAAACAAAGACTAAGTGTAAACAAAGACTGCAAATGTAAACAAAGACAAAATGTAAACAAAGACTACAGATCTGAAGAAAGTCTACAAATATAAACAAACACTCTACATGTAAACAAAGACTACAAATGTAAACACTCTAATTGTAAACAAACACTTGAAATGTAAACACTCTAAATGTAAACAAAGACTACAAATATAAATAGAGACTCTAAATTTGAAAAAGACTACAAATGTAAACGGAGACTCTAATTGTAAACAAGGACTAACTGTAAACGGAGACTCTAAATGTAAACAAAGACTACAAATGTAACGGACTACAAATGTAAACAGACTCTAAATGTAAACAAAGATTTTAAATGTAAGCAAAGACTCAATGTAAGCAATGACTACAAATATAAACAAAGACTACAAATGTAAACAAAAATTCTAAATAGAATAAACAGACTGAAAATGTAAAAAACTACAAATGTAAACAAAGTCTACAAAAGTAAACAATGACTACAAATGTAAACAATGACAAAATGTAAACAAAGACTTAAAACGTAAACAGATTCTAAGAGTACAAATGCAAAAAAAATGCTCTAAACAGGAACAAACTCTAAATGTAAACAAAGAGTACAATTGTCAAAAGAGACTACAAATGTAAACAAAGAATCTAAATGTAAACAAAGTCTGCAAATGTAACAAAGACTACCAATGTAAACAAAGACTACCAATGTAAACAAAGACTACCAATGTAAACAAAGACTACAAATGTAAACACTCTAAATGTAACCAAACTCTAAATGTAAACAAAGACTTTAAACAAATACTCGAAATATAAACAAAGACTCGAAATGTAAACAAAGACTGCAAATTTAAACAAAGACTCGAAATGTAAACAAAGGCTACAAATGTAAACAAAGACTAAGTGTAAACAAAGACTATAAATGTAAGCAAAGACTCTAAATGTAAAAAGGACTACGAACGTAAACAAAGACTATAAATGTAAACAAACACTCTAAAAGTAAGCAAACTCTAAATGTAAACAAAGACATCAAACGTAAACAGAGACTCTAAATGTAAAAAACTACAAATATAAACAAAGACTAAATGTAAACAAAGACTGCAAATGTAAACAAAGACTAAATGTAAACAAAGACTACAGATGTAAAGAAAGTCTACAAATATAAACAAACACTCTAAATGTAAACAAAGACTACAAATGTAAACACTCTAATTGTAAACAAACATTAAAAATGTAAACACTCTAAATGTAAACAAAGACTAGAAATATAAACAGAGACTCTAAATTTGAAAAAGTCTACAAATGTAAACGGAGACACTAAATGTAAACAAGGACTAAGTGTAAACGGAGACTCTAAATGTAAACAAAGACTACAAATGTAACAGACTACAAATGTAAACAGACTCTAAATGTAAACAAAGATTTTAAATGTAAGCAAAGACTCAGTGTAAGCAATGACTACAAATATAAACAAAGACTACAAATGTAAACAAAAATTCTAAATAGTATAAACAGACTGAAAATGTAAAAAACTACAAATGTAAACAAAGTCTACAAAAGTAAACAATGACTACAAATATAAACAATGACAAAATGTAAACAAAGACTTAAAGTGTAAACAGATTCTAAGACTACAAATGTAAAAAAAATGCTCTAAACAGGAACAAACTCTAAATGTAAACAAAGAGTACAATTGTCAAAAGAGACTACAAATGTAAACAAAGAATCTAAATGTAAACAAACTCTGCAAATTTAACAAAGACTACCAATGTAAACAAAGACTACCAATGTAAACAAAGACTACAAATGTAAACAAACACTCTAAATGTAACCAAACTCTTAATGTAAACAAAGACTTCAAACGTATACAAATACTCGAAATATAAACAAAAACTCGAAATGTAAACAAAGACTGCAAATATAAACAAAGACTCTAAATGTAAACAAAGGCTACAAATGTAAACAAAGACTAAGTGTAAACAAAGACTATAAATGTAAGCAATGACTCTAAATGTAAAAAGGACTACGAATGTAAACAAAGACTATAAATATAAACAGACTCTTAATGTAAACAAAGACTGCAAATATAAACAAAGACTCTAAATGTAAACAAAGGCTACAAATGTAAACAAAGACTAAGTGTAAACAAAGACTATAAATGTAAGCAATGACTCTAAATGTAAAAAGGACTACGAATGTAAACAAAGACTATAAATATAAACAGACTCTGATTGTAAACAAAGACTGCAAATATAAACAAAGACTCTAAATGTAAAAAACTACAAATATAAACAAAGACTAAATGTAAACAAAGACTGCAAATGTAAACAAAGACTAAATATAAACAAAGACTACAGATGTAAAGAAAGTCTACAAATATAAACAAACACTCTAAATGTAAACAAAGACTACAAATGTAAACACTCTAATTGTAAACAAACACTAGAAATGTAAACACTCTAAATGTAAACAAAGACTACAAATATAAACAAAGACTCTAAATGTAAACAAAGGCTACAAATGTAAACAAAGACTAAGTGTAAACAAAGACTATAAATGTAAGCAATGACTCTAAATGTAAAAAGGACTACGAATGTAAACAAAGACTATAAATATAAACACTCTTAATGTAAACAAAGACTGCAAATATAAACAAAGACTCTAAATGTAAAAAACTACAAATATAAACAAAGACTAAATGTAAACAAAGACTGCAAATGTAAACAAAGACTAAATATAAACAAAGACTACAGATGTAAAGAAAGTCTACAAATATAAACAAACACTCTAAATGTAAACAAAGACTACAAAAGTAAACACTCTAATTGTAAACAAACACTAGAAATGTAAACCCTCTAAATGTAAACAAAGACTAGAAATATAAACAGAGACTCTAAATTTGAAAAAGACTACAAATGTAAACGGAGACTCTAAATGTAAACAAGGACTAACTGTAAACGGAGACTCTAAATGTAAACAAAGACTACAAATGTAACAAAGACTACAAATGTAAACAGACTCTAAATGTAAACAAAGATTTTAAATGTAAGCAAACACTCAATGTAAGCAATGACTACAAATATAAACAAAGACTACAAATGTAAACAAAAATTCTAAATAGTATACAAAGACTGAAAATGTAAAAAAATACAAATGTAAACAAAGTCTACAAAAGTAAACAATGAGTACAAATGTAAACAATGAGTACAAATGTAAACAATGAGTACAAATGTAAACAATGACAAAATGTAAACAAAGACTTAAAATGTAAACAGATTCTAAGACTAAAAATGTAAAAAAAATGCTCTAAACAGGAACAAACTCTAAATGTAAACAAAGAGTGCAATTGTCTAAAGAGACTACAAATGTAAACCAAGAATCTAAATGTAAACAAAGTCTACAAATGTAACAAAGACTACCAATGTAAACAAAGACTACAAATATAAACAAACACTCTAAATGTAACCAAACTCTAAATGTAAACAAAGACTTCAAACGTAAATAAATACTCGAAATATAAACAAAGACTCTAAATGTAAACAAAGGCTACAAATGTAAACAAAGACTAAGTGTAAACAAAGACTATAAATGTAAGCAAAGACTCTAAATGTAAAAAGGACTACGAATGTAAATAAAGACTATAAATATAAACAGACTCTTAATGTAAACAAAGACTGCAAATATAAACAATGACTACAAATATAAACAAAGACTACAAATGTAAACAAAAATTCTAAATAGTATAAACAGACTGAAAATGTAAAAAATTACAAATGTAAACAAAGTCTACAAAAGTAAACAATGACTATAAATGTAAACAATGACAAAATGTAAACAAAGACTTAAAATGTAAACAGATTCTAAAAATACAAATGTAAAAAAATGCTCTAAACAGGAACAAACTCTAAATGTAAACAAAGAGTGCAATTGTCAAAAGAGACTACAAATGTAAACAAAGACTTTAAATGTAAACAAAGTCTACAAATGTAACAAAGACTACCAATGTAAACAAAGACTACAAATATAAACAAACACTCTAAATGTAACCAAACTCTAAATGTAAACAAAGACTTCAAACGTAAATAAATACTCGAAATATAAACAAAGACTCGAAATGTAAACAAAGGCTACAAATGTAAACAAAGACTAAGTGTAAACAAAGACTGCAAATGTAAACAAAGACAAAATGTAAACAAAGACTACAGATGTGAAGAAAGTCTACAAATATAAACAAACACTCTACATGTAAACAAAGACTACAAATGTAAACACTCTAATTGTAAACAAACACTTGAAATGTAAACACTCTAAATGTAAACAAAGACTACAAATATAAATAGAGACTCTAAATTTGAAAAAGACTACAAATGTAAACGGAGACTCTAAATGTAAACAAGGACTAACTGTAAACGGAGACTCTAAATGTAAACAAAGACTACAAATGTAACGGACTACAAATGTAAACAGACTCTAAATGTAAACAAAGATTTTAAATGTAAGCAAAGACTCAATGTAAGCAATGACTACAAATATAAACAAAGACTACAAATGTAAACAAAAATTCTAAATAGAATAAACAGACTGAAAATGTAAAAAACTACAAATGTAAACAAAGTCTACAAAAGTAAACAATGACTACAAATGTAAACAATGACAAAATGTAAACAAAGACTTAAAACGTAAACAGATTCTAAGAGTACAAATGCAAAAAAAATGCTCTAAACAGGAACAAACTCTAAATGTAAACAAAGAGTACAATTGTCAAAAGAGACTACAAATGTAAACAAAGAATCTAAATGTAAACAAAGTCTGCAAATGTAACAAAGACTACCAATGTAAACAAAGACTACCAATGTAAACAAAGACTACCAATGTAAACAAAGACTACAAATGTAAACACTCTAAATGTAACCAAACTCTAAATGTAAACAAAGACTTTAAACAAATACTCGAAATATAAACAAAGACTCGAAATGTAAACAAAGACTGCAAATTTAAACAAAGACTCGAAATGTAAACAAAGGCTACAAATGTAAACAAAGACTAAGTGTAAACAAAGACTATAAATGTAAGCAAAGACTCTAAATGTAAAAAGGACTACGAACGTAAACAAAGACTATAAATGTAAACAAACACTCTAAAAGCAAGCAAACTCTAAATGTAAACAAAGACATCAAACGTAAACAGAGACTCTAAATGTAAAAAACTACAAATATAAACAAAGACTAAATGTAAACAAAGACTGCAAATGTAAACAAAGACTAAATGTAAACAAAGACTACAGATGTAAAGAAAGTCTACAAATATAAACAAACACTCTAAATGTAAACAAAGACTACAAATGTAAACACTCTAATTGTAAACAAACATTAAAAATGTAAACACTCTAAATGTAAACAAAGACTAGAAATATAAACAGAGACTCTAAATTTGAAAAAGTCTACAAATGTAAACGGAGACACTAAATGTAAACAAGGACTAAGTGTAAACGGAGACTCTAAATGTAAACAAAGACTACAAATGTAACAGACTACAAATGTAAACAGACTCTAAATGTAAACAAAGATTTTAAATGTAAGCAAAGACTCAGTGTAAGCAATGACTACAAATATAAACAAAGACTACAAATGTAAACAAAAATTCTAAATAGTATAAACAGACTGAAAATGTAAAAAACTACAAATGTAAACAAAGTCTACAAAAGTAAACAATGACTACAAATATAAACAATGACAAAATGTAAACAAAGACTTAAAGTGTAAACAGATTCTAAGACTACAAATGTAAAAAAAATGCTCTAAACAGGAACAAACTCTAAATGTAAACAAAGAGTACAATTGTCAAAAGAGACTACAAATGTAAACAAAGAATCTAAATGTAAACAAACTCTGCAAATTTAACAAAGACTACCAATGTAAACAAAGACTACCAATGTAAACAAAGACTACAAATGTAAACAAACACTCTAAATGTAACCAAACTCTTAATGTAAACAAAGACTTCAAACGTATACAAATACTCGAAATATAAACAAAAACTCGAAATGTAAACAAAGACTGCAAATATAAACAAAGACTCTAAATGTAAACAAAGGCTACAAATGTAAACAAAGACTAAGTGTAAACAAAGACTATAAATGTAAGCAATGACTCTAAATGTAAAAAGGACTACGAATGTAAACAAAGACTATAAATATAAACAGACTCTTAATGTAAACAAAGACTGCAAATATAAACAAAGACTCTAAATGTAAACAAAGGCTACAAATGTAAACAAAGACTAAGTGTAAACAAAGACTATAAATGTAAGCAATGACTCTAAATGTAAAAAGGACTACGAATGTAAACAAAGACTATAAATATAAACAGACTCTGATTGTAAACAAAGACTGCAAATATAAACAAAGACTCTAAATGTAAAAAACTACAAATATAAACAAAGACTAAATGTAAACAAAGACTGCAAATGTAAACAAAGACTAAATATAAACAAAGACTACAGATGTAAAGAAAGTCTACAAATATAAACAAACACTCTAAATGTAAACAAAGACTACAAATGTAAACACTCTAATTGTAAACAAACACTAGAAATGTAAACACTCTAAATGTAAACAAAGACTAGAAATATAAACAGAGACTCTAAATTTGAAAAAGACTACAAATGTAAACGGAGACTCTAAATGTAAACAAGGACTAACTGTAAACGGAGACTCTAAATGTAAACAAAGACTACAAATGTAACAAAGACTACAAATGTAAACAGACTCTAAATGTAAACAAAGATTTTAAATGTAAGCAAACACTCAATGTAAACAATGACTACAAATATAAACAAAGACTACAAATGTAAACAAAAATTCTAAATAGTATACAAAGACTGAAAATGTAAATATACAAACGTAAACAAAGTCTACAAAAGTAAACAATGAGTACAAATGTAAACAATGACAAAATGTAAACAAAGACTTAAAATGTAAACAGATTCTAAGTCTAAAAATGTAAAAAAAATGCTCTACACAGGAACAAACTCTAAATGTAAACAAAGAGTGCAATTGTCAAAAGAAACTACAAATGTAAACAAAGAATCTAAATGTAAACAAAGTCTGCAAATGTAACAAAGACTACCAATGTAAACAAAGACTACCAATGTAAACAAACACTCTAAATGTAAACAAACTCTAAATGTAAACAAAGACTTCAAACGTAAATAAATACTCGAAATATAAACAAAGACTAAATGTGAACAAGCGCTACAAATGTAAACAAAGACTAAGTGTAAACAAAGACTATAAATGTAAGCAATGACTACAAATATAAACAAAGACTACTAATGTAAACAAAAATTCTAAATAGTATAAACAGACTGAAAATGTAAAAAACTACAAATGTAAACAAAGTCTACAAAAGTAAACAATGACTACAAATGTAAACAATGACAAAATGTAAACAAAGACTTAAAATGTAAACAGATTCTAAGACTACAAATGTAAAAAAAATGCTCTAAACAGGAACAAACTCTAAATGTAAACAAAGAGTACAATTGTCAAAAGAGACTACAAATGTAAACAAAGAATCTAAATGTAAACAAAGTCTGCAAATGTAACAAAGACTACCAATGTAAACAAAGACTACCAATGTAAACAAAGACTACAAATGTAAACATCTAAATGTAACCAAACTCTAAATGTAAACAAAGACTTTAAACAAATACTCGAAATATAAACAAAGACTCGAAATGTAAACGAAGACTGCAAATATAAACAAAGACTCTAAATGTAAACAAAGGCTACAAATGTAAACAAAGACTAAGTGTAAACAAAGACTATAAATGTAAGCAATGACTCTAAATGTAAAAAGGACTACGAATGTAAACAAAGACTATAAATATAAACAGACTCTTAATGTAAACAAAGACTGCAAATATAAACAGACTCTAAATGTAAAAAACTTCAAATATAAACAAAGACTAAATGTAAACAAAGACTGCAAATGTAAACAAAGACTAAATATAAACAAAGACTACAGATGTAAAGAAAGTCTACAAATATAAACAAACACTCTAAATGTAAACAAAGACTACAAATGTAAACACTCTAATTGTAAACAAACACTAGAAATGTAAACACTCTAAATGTAAACAAAGACTAGAAATATAAACAGAGACTCTAAATTCGAAAAAGACTACAAATGTAAACGGAGATTCTAAATGTAAACAAGGACTAACTGTAAACGGAGACTCTAAATGTAAACAAAGACTACAAATGTAACAAAGACTACAAATGTAAACAGACTCTAAATGTAAACAAAGATTTTAAATGTAAGCAAACACTCAATGTAAGCAATGACTACAAATATAAACAAAGACTACAAATGTAAACAAAAATTCTAAATAGTATACAAAGACTGAAAATGTAAAAAAATACAGATGTAAACAAAGTCTACAAAAGTAAACAATGTGTACAAATGTAAACAATGACAAAATGTAAACAAAGACTTAAAATGTAAACAGATTCTAAGACTAAAAATGTAAAAAAAATGCTCTAAACAGGAACAAACTCTAAATGTAAACAAAGAGTACAATTGTCAAAAGAGACTACAAATGTAAACAAAGAATCTAAATGTAAACAAAGTCTACAAATGTAACAGACTACAAATGTAAACAAACACTCTAAATGTAACCAAACTCTAAATGTAAACAAAGACTTCAAACGTAAACAAATACTCGAAATATAAACAAAAACTCGAAATGTAAACAAGGACTGCAAATATAAACAAAGACTCTAAATGTAAACAAAGGCTACAAATGTAAACAAAGACTAAGTGTAAACAAAGACTATAAATGTAAGCAATGACTCTAAATGTAAAAAGGACTACGAATGTAAACAAAGACTATAAATATAAACAGACTCTTAATGTAAACAAAGACTGCAAATATAAACAGACTCTAAATGTAAAAAACTACAAATATAAACAAAGACTAAATGTAAACAAAGACTGCAAATGTAAACAAAGACTAAATATAAACAAAGACTACAGATGTAAAGAAAGTCTACAAATATAAACAAACACTCTAAATGTAAACAAAGACTACAAATGTAAACACTCTAAATGTAAACAAAGACTAGAAATATAAACAGAGACTCTAAATTCGAAAAAGACTACAAATGTAAACGGAGACTCTAAATGTAAACAAGGACTAACTGTAAACGGAGACTCTAAATGTAAACAAAGACTACAAATGTAACAAAGACTACAAATGTAAACAGACTCTAAATGTAAACAAAGATTTTAAATGTAAGCAAACACTCAATGTAAGCAATGACTACAAATATAAACAAAGACTACAAATGTAAACAAAAATTCTAAATAGTATACAAAGACTGAAAATGTAAAAAAATACAGATGTAAACAAAGTCTACAAAAGTAAACAATGTGTACAAATGTAAACAATGACAAAATGTAAACAAAGACTTAAAATGTAAACAGATTCTAAGACTAAAAATGTAAAAAAAATGCTCTCAACAGGAACAAACTCTAAATGTAAACAAAGAGTGCAATTGTCAAAAGAGACTACAAATGTAAACAAAGAATCTAAATGTAAACAAAGTCTGCAAATTTAACAAAGACTACCAATGTAAACAAAGACTACAAATGTAAACAAACACTCTAAATGTAACCAAACTCTAAATGTAAACAAAGACTTCAAACGTAAACAAATACTCGAAATATAAACAAAGACTCGAAATGTAAACAAAGACTGCAAATATAAACAAACACTCTAAATGTAAACAAAGGCTACAAATGTAAACAAAGACTAAGTGTAAACAAAGACTATAAATGTAAGCAATGACTCTAAATGTAAAAAGGACTACGAATGTAAACAAAGACTATAAATATAAACAGACTCTTAATGTAAACAAAGACTGCAAATATAAACAAAGACTCTAAATGTAAAAAACTACAAATATAAACAAAGACTAAATGTAAACAAAGACTGCAAATGTAAACAAAGACTAAATATAAACAAAGACTACAGATGTAAAGAAAGTCTACAAATATAAACAAACACTCTAAATGTAAACAAAGACTACAAAAGTAAACACTCTAATTGTAAACAAACACTAGAAATGTAAACACTCTAAATGTAAACAAAGACTAGAAATATAAACAGAGACTCTAAATTTGAAAAAGACTACAAATGTAAACGGAGACTCTAAATGTAAACAAGGACTAACTGTAAACGGAGACTCTAAATGTAAACAAAGACTACAAATGTAACAAAGACTACAAATGTAACAAAGACTACAAATGTAAACAGACTCTAAATGTAAACAAAGATTTTAAATGTAAGCAAAGACTCAATGTAAGCAATGACTACAAATATAAACAAAGACTACAAATGTAAACAAAAATTCTAAATAGTATAAACAGACTGAAAATGTAAAAAACTACAAATGTAAACAAAGTCTACAAAAATAAACAATGACTACAAATGTAAACAATGACAAAATGTAAACAAAGACTTAAAATGTAAACAGATTCTAAGACTACAAATGTAAAAAAATGCTCTAAACAGGAACAAACTCTAAATGTAAACAAAGAGTACAATTGTCAAAAGAGACTACAAATGTAAACAAAGAATCTAAATGTAAACAAAGTCTACAAATGTAACAGACTACAAATGTAAACAAACACTCTAAATGTAACCAAACTCTAAATATAAACAAAGACTTCAAACGTAAAAAATACTCGAAATATAAACAAAGACTCGAAATGTAAACAAAGACTACAAATATAAACAAAGACTCTAAATGTAAACAAAGGCTACAAATGTAAACAAAGACTAAGTGTAAACAAAGACTATAAATGTAAGCAATGACTCTAAATGTAAAAAGGACTACGAATGTAAACAAAGACTATAAATATAAACACTCTTAATGTAAACAAAGACTGCAAATATAAACAAAGACTCTAAATGTAAAAAACTACAAATATAAACAAAGACTAAATGTAAACAAAGACTGCAAATGTAAACAAAGACTAAATATAAACAAAGACTACAGATGTAAAGAAAGTCTACAAATATAAACAAACACTCTAAATGTAAACAAAGACTACAAAAGTAAACACTCTAATTGTAAACAAACACTAGAAATGTAAACCCTCTAAATGTAAACAAAGACTAGAAATATAAACAGAGACTCTAAATTTGAAAAAGACTACAAATGTAAACGGAGACTCTAAATGTAAACAAGGACTAACTGTAAACGGAGACTCTAAATGTAAACAAAGACTACAAATGTAACAAAGACTACAAATGTAAACAGACTCTAAATGTAAACAAAGATTTTAAATGTAAGCAAACACTCAATGTAAGCAATGACTACAAATATAAACAAAGACTACAAATGTAAACAAAAATTCTAAATAGTATACAAAGACTGAAAATGTAAAAAAATACAAATGTAAACAAAGTCTACAAAAGTAAACAATGAGTACAAATGTAAACAATGAGTACAAATGTAAACAATGAGTACAAATGTAAACAATGACAAAATGTAAACAAAGACTTAAAATGTAAACAGATTCTAAGACTAAAAATGTAAAAAAAATGCTCTAAACAGGAACAAACTCTAAATGTAAACAAAGAGTGCAATTGTCTAAAGAGACTACAAATGTAAACCAAGAATCTAAATGTAAACAAAGACTACAAATGTAACAAAGACTACCAATGTAAACAAACACTAACAATGTAAACAAACACTCTAAATGTAACCAAACTCTAAATGTAAACAAAGACTTCAAACGTAAATAAATACTCGAAATATAAACAAAGACTCTAAATGTAAACAAAGGCTACAAATGTAAACAAAGACTAAGTGTAAACAAAGACTATAAATGTAAGCAAAGACTCTAAATGTAAAAAGGACTACGAATGTAAATAAAGACTATAAATATAAACAGACTCTTAATGTAAACAAAGACTGCAAATATAAACAATGACTACAAATATAAACAAAGACTACAAATGTAAACAAAAATTCTAAATAGTATAAACAGACTGAAAATGTAAAAAATTACAAATGTAAACAAAGTCTACAAAAGTAAACAATGACTATAAATGTAAACAATGACAAAATGTAAACAAAGACTTAAAATGTAAACAGATTCTAAAAATACAAATGTAAAAAAATGCTCTAAACAGGAACAAACTCTAAATGTAAACAAAGAGTGCAATTGTCAAAAGAGACTACAAATGTAAACAAAGACTTTAAATGTAAACAAAGTCTACAAATGTAACAAAGACTACCAATGTAAACAAAGACTACAAATATAAACAAACACTCTAAATGTAACCAAACTCTAAATGTAAACAAAGACTTCAAACGTAAATAAGTACTCGAAATATAAACAAAGACTCGAAATGTAAACAAAGGCTACAAATGTAAACAAAGACTAAGTGTAAACAAAGACTGCAAATGTAAACAAAGACAAAATGTAAACAAAGACTACAGATGTGAAGAAAGTCTACAAATATAAACAAACACTCTACATGTAAACAAAGACTACAAATGTAAACACTCTAATTGTAAACAAACACTTGAAATGTAAACACTCTAAATGTAAACAAAGACTAGAAATATAAACAGAGACTCTAAATTTGAAAAAGACTACAAATGTAAACGGAGACTCTAAATGTAAACAAGGACTAACTGTAAACGGAGACTCTAAATGTAAACAAAGACCACAAATGTAACGGACTACAAATGTAAACAGACTCTAAATGTAAACAAAGATTTTAAATGTAAGCAAAGACTCAATGTAAGCAATGACTACAAATATAAACAAAGACTACAAATGTAAACAAAAATTCTAAATAGAATAAACAGACTGAAAATGTAAAAAACTACAAATGTAAACAAAGTCTACAAAAGTAAACAATGACTACAAATGTAAACAATGACAAAATGTAAACAAAGACTTAAAATGTAAACAGATTCTAAGAGTACAAATGCAAAAAAAATGCTCTAAACAGGAACAAACTCTAAATGTAAACAAAGAGTACAATTGTCAAAAGAGACTACAAATGTAAACAAAGAATCTAAATGTAAACAAAGTCTGCAAATGTAACAAAGGCTACCAATGTAAACAAAGACTACCAATGTAAACAAAGACTACCAATGTAAAAAAAGACTACAAATGTAAACACTCTAAATGTAACCAAACTCTAAATGTAAACAAAGACTTTAAACAAATACTCGAAATATAAACAAAGACTCGAAATGTAAACAAAGACTGCAAATATAAACGAAGACTCGAAATGTAAACAAAGGCTACAAATGTAAACAAAGACTAAGTGTAAACAAAGACTATAAATGTAAGCAAAGACTCTAAATGTAAAAAGGACTACGAACGTAAACAAAGACTATAAATGTAAACAAACACTCTAAAAGTAAGCAAACTCTAAATGTAAACAAAGACATCAAACGTAAACAGAGACTCTAAATGTAAAAAACTACAAATATAAACAAAGACTAAATGTAAACAAAGACTGCAAATGTAAACAAAGACTAAATGTAAACAAAGACTACAGATGTAAAGAAAGTCTACAAATATAAACAAACACTCTAAATGTAAACAAAGACTACAAATGTAAACACTCTAATTGTAAACAAACATTAAAAATGTAAACACTCTAAATGTAAACAAAGACTAGAAATATAAACAGAGACTCTAAATTTGAAAAAGTCTACAAATGTAAACGGAGACACTAAATGTAAACAAGGACTAAGTGTAAACGGAGACTCTAAATGTAAACAAAGACTACAAATGTAACAAAGACTACAAATGTAAACAGACTCTAAATGTAAACAAAGATTTTAAATGTAAGCAAAGACTCAATGTAAGCAATGACTACAAATATAAACAAAGACTACAAATGTAAACAAAAATTCTAAATAGTATAAACAGACTGAAAATGTAAAAAACTACAAATGTAAACAAAGTCTACAAAAATAAACAATGACTACAAATGTAAACAATGACAAAATGTAAACAAAGACTTAAAATGTAAACAGATTCTAAGACTACAAATGTAAAAAAATGCTCTAAACAGGAACAAACTCTAAATGTAAACAAAGAGTACAATTGTCAAAAGAGACTACAAATGTAAACAAAGAATCTAAATGTAAACAAAGTCTACAAATGTAACAGACTACAAATGTAAACAAACACTCTAAATGTAACCAAACTCTAAATATAAACAAAGACTTCAAACGTAAAAAATACTCGAAATATAAACAAAGACTCGAAATGTAAACAAAGACTACAAATATAAACAAAGACTCTAAATGTAAACAAAGGCTACAAATGTAAACAAAGACTAAGTGTAAACAAAGACTATAAATGTAAGCAATGACTCTAAATGTAAAAAGGACTACGAATGTAAACAAAGACTATAAATATAAACACTCTTAATGTAAACAAAGACTGCAAATATAAACAAAGACTCTAAATGTAAAAAACTACAAATATAAACAAAGACTAAATGTAAACAAAGACTGCAAATGTAAACAAAGACTAAATATAAACAAAGACTACAGATGTAAAGAAAGTCTACAAATATAAACAAACACTCTAAATGTAAACAAAGACTACAAAAGTAAACACTCTAATTGTAAACAAACACTAGAAATGTAAACCCTCTAAATGTAAACAAAGACTAGAAATATAAACAGAGACTCTAAATTTGAAAAAGACTACAAATGTAAACGGAGACTCTAAATGTAAACAAGGACTAACTGTAAACGGAGACTCTAAATGTAAACAAAGACTACAAATGTAACAAAGACTACAAATGTAAACAGACTCTAAATGTAAACAAAGATTTTAAATGTAAGCAAACACTCAATGTAAGCAATGACTACAAATATAAACAAAGACTACAAATGTAAACAAAAATTCTAAATAGTATACAAAGACTGAAAATGTAAAAAAATACAAATGTAAACAAAGTCTACAAAAGTAAACAATGAGTACAAATGTAAACAATGAGTACAAATGTAAACAATGAGTACAAATGTAAACAATGACAAAATGTAAACAAAGACTTAAAATGTAAACAGATTCTAAGACTAAAAATGTAAAAAAAATGCTCTAAACAGGAACAAACTCTAAATGTAAACAAAGAGTGCAATTGTCTAAAGAGACTACAAATGTAAACCAAGAATCTAAATGTAAACAAAGTCTACAAATGTAACAAAGACTACCAATGTAAACAAACACTAACAATGTAAACAAACACTCTAAATGTAACCAAACTTTAAATGTAAACAAAGACTTCAAACGTAAATAAATACTCGAAATATAAACAAAGACTCTAAATGTAAACAAAGGCTACAAATGTAAACAAAGACTAAGTGTAAACAAAGACTATAAATGTAAGCAAAGACTCTAAATGTAAAAAGGACTACGAATGTAAATAAAGACTATAAATATAAACAGACTCTTAATGTAAACAAAGACTGCAAATATAAACAATGACTACAAATATAAACAAAGACTACAAATGTAAACAAAAATTCTAAATAGTATAAACAGACTGAAAATGTAAAAAATTACAAATGTAAACAAAGTCTACAAAAGTAAACAATGACTATAAATGTAAACAATGACAAAATGTAAACAAAGACTTAAAATGTAAACAGATTCTAAAAATACAAATGTAAAAAAATGCTCTAAACAGGAACAAACTCTAAATGTAAACAAAGAGTGCAATTGTCAAAAGAGACTACAAATGTAAACAAAGACTTTAAATGTAAACAAAGTCTACAAATGTAACAAAGACTACCAATGTAAACAAAGACTACAAATATAAACAAACACTCTAAATGTAACCAAACTCTAAATGTAAACAAAGACTTCAAACGTAAATAAATACTCGAAATATAAACAAAGACTCGAAATGTAAACAAAGGCTACAAATGTAAACAAAGACTAAGTGTAAACAAAGACTGCAAATGTAAACAAAGACAAAATGTAAACAAAGACTACAGATGTGAAGAAAGTCTACAAATATAAACAAACACTCTACATGTAAACAAAGACTACAAATGTAAACACTCTAATTGTAAACAAACACTTGAAATGTAAACACTCTAAATGTAAACAAAGACTACAAATATAAATAGACTCTAAATTTGAAAAAGACTACAAATGTAAACGGAGACTCTAAATGTAAACAAGGACTAACTGTAAACGGAGACTCTAAATGTAAACAAAGACTACAAATGTAACGGACTACAAATGTAAACAGACTCTAAATGTAAACAAAGATTTTAAATGTAAGCAAAGACTCAATGTAAGCAATGACTACAAATATAAACAAAGACTACAAATGTAAACAAAAATTCTAAATAGAATAAACAGACTGAAAATGTAAAAAACTACAAATGTAAACAAAGTCTACAAAAGTAAACAATGACTACAAATGTAAACAATGACAAAATGTAAACAAAGACTTAAAATGTAAACAGATTCTAAGAGTACAAATGCAAAAAAAATGCTCTAAACAGGAACAAACTCTAAATGTAAACAAAGAGTACAATTGTCAAAAGAGACTACAAATGTAAACAAAGAATCTAAATGTAAACAAAGTCTGCAAATGTAACAAAGACTACCAATGTAAACAAAGACTACCAATGTAAACAAAGACTACCAATGTAAACAAAGACTACAAATGTAAACACTCTAAATGTAACCAAACTCTAAATGTAAACAAAGACTTTAAACAAATACTCGAAATATAAACAAAGACTCGAAATGTAAACAAAGACTGCAAATTTAAACAAAGACTCGAAATGTAAACAAAGGCTACAAATGTAAACAAAGACTAAGTGTAAACAAAGACTATAAATGTAAGCAAAGACTCTAAATGTAAAAAGGACTACGAACGTAAACAAAGACTATAAATGTAAACAAACACTCTAAAAGTAAGCAAACTCTAAATGTAAACAAAGACATCAAACGTAAACAGAGACTCTAAATGTAAAAAACTACAAATATAAACAAAGACTAAATGTAAACAAAGACTGCAAATGTAAACAAAGACTAAATGTAAACAAAGACTACAGATGTAAAGAAAGTCTACAAATATAAACAAACACTCTAAATGTAAACAAAGACTACAAATGTAAACACTCTAATTGTAAACAAACATTAAAAATGTAAACACTCTAAATGTAAACAAAGACTAGAAATATAAACAGAGACTCTAAATTTGAAAAAGTCTACAAATGTAAACGGAGACACTAAATGTAAACAAGGACTAAGTGTAAACGGAGACTCTAAATGTAAACAAAGACTACAAATGTAACAGACTACAAATGTAAACAGACTCTAAATGTAAACAAAGATTTTAAATGTAAGCAAAGACTCAGTGTAAGCAATGACTACAAATATAAACAAAGACTACAAATGTAAACAAAAATTCTAAATAGTATAAACAGACTGAAAATGTAAAAAACTACAAATGTAAACAAAGTCTACAAAAGTAAACAATGACTACAAATATAAACAATGACAAAATGTAAACAAAGACTTAAAGTGTAAACAGATTCTAAGACTACAAATGTAAAAAAAATGCTCTAAACAGGAACAAACTCGAAATGTAAACAAAGAGTACAATTGTCAAAAGAGACTACAAATGTAAACAAAGAATCTAAATGTAAACAAACTCTGCAAATTTAACAAAGACTACCAATGTAAACAAAGACTACCAATGTAAACAAAGACTACAAATGTAAACAAACACTCTAAATGTAACCAAACTCTTAATGTAAACAAAGACTTCAAACGTATACAAATACTCGAAATATAAACAAAAACTCGAAATGTAAACAAAGACTGCAAATATAAACAAAGACTCTAAATGTAAACAAAGGCTACAAATGTAAACAAAGACTAAGTGTAAACAAAGACTATAAATGTAAGCAATGACTCTAAATGTAAAAAGGACTACGAATGTAAACAAAGACTATAAATATAAACAGACTCTTAATGTAAACAAAGACTGCAAATATAAACAAAGACTCTAAATGTAAACAAAGGCTACAAATGTAAACAAAGACTAAGTGTAAACAAAGACTATAAATGTAAGCAATGACTCTAAATGTAAAAAGGACTACGAATGTAAACAAAGACTATAAATATAAACAGACTCTGATTGTAAACAAAGACTGCAAATATAAACAAAGACTCTAAATGTAAAAAACTACAAATATAAACAAAGACTAAATGTAAACAAAGACTGCAAATGTAAACAAAGACTAAATATAAACAAAGACTACAGATGTAAAGAAAGTCTACAAATATAAACAAACACTCTAAATGTAAACAAAGACTACAAATGTAAACACTCTAATTGTAAACAAACACTAGAAATGTAAACACTCTAAATGTAAACAAAGACTAGAAATATAAACAGAGACTCTAAATTTGAAAAAGACTACAAATGTAAACGGAGACTCTAAATGTAAACAAGGACTAACTGTAAACGGAGACTCTAAATGTAAACAAAGACTACAAATGTAACAAAGACTACAAATGTAAACAGACTCTAAATGTAAACAAAGATTTTAAATGTAAGCAAACACTCAATGTAAACAATGACTACAAATATAAACAAAGACTACAAATGTAAACAAAAATTCTAAATAGTATACAAAGACTGAAAATGTAAATATACAAACGTAAACAAAGTCTACAAAAGTAAACAATGAGTACAAATGTAAACAATGACAAAATGTAAACAAAGACTTAAAATGTAAACAGATTCTAAGTCTAAAAATGTAAAAAAAATGCTCTACACAGGAACAAACTCTAAATGTAAACAAAGAGTGCAATTGTCAAAAGAAACTACAAATGTAAACAAAGAATCTAAATGTAAACAAAGTCTGCAAATGTAACAAAGACTACCAATGTAAACAAAGACTACCAATGTAAACAAACACTCTAAATGTAAACAAACTCTAAATGTAAACAAAGACTTCAAACGTAAATAAATACTCGAAATATAAACAAAGACTAAATGTGAACAAGCGCTACAAATGTAAACAAAGACTAAGTGTAAACAAAGACTATAAATGTAAGCAAAGACTCAATGTAAGCAATGACTACAAATATAAACAAAGACTACTAATGTAAACAAAAATTCTAAATAGTATAAACAGACTGAAAATGTAAAAAACTACAAATGTAAACAAAGTCTACAAAAGTAAACAATGACTACAAATGTAAACAATGACAAAATGTAAACAAAGACTTAAAATGTAAACAGATTCTAAGACTACAAATGTAAAAAAAATGCTCTAAACAGGAACAAACTCTAAATGTAAACAAAGAGTACAATTGTCAAAAGAGACTACAAATGTAAACAAAGAATCTAAATGTAAACAAAGTCTGCAAATGTAACAAAGACTACCAATGTAAACAAAGACTACCAATGTAAACAAAGACTACAAATGTAAACATCTAAATGTAACCAAACTCTAAATGTAAACAAAGACTTTAAACAAATACTCAAAATATAAACAAAGACTCGAAATGTAAACAAAGACTGCAAATATAAACAAAGACTCTAAATGTAAACAAAGGCTACAAATGTAAACAAAGACTAAGTGTAAACAAAGACTATAAATGTAAGCAATGACTCTAAATGTAAAAAGGACTACGAATGTAAACAAAGACTATAAATATAAACAGACTCTTAATGTAAACAAAGACTGCAAATATAAACAGACTCTAAATGTAAAAAACTACAAATATAAACAAAGACTAAATGTAAACAAAGACTGCAAATGTAAACAAAGACTAAATATAAACAAAGACTACAGATGTAAAGAAAGTCTACAAATATAAACAAACACTCTAAATGTAAACAAAGACTACAAATGTAAACACTCTAATTGTAAAGAAACACTAGAAATGTAAACACTCTAAATGTAAACAAAGACTAGAAATATAAACAGAGACTCTAAATTCGAAAAAGACTACAAATGTAAACGGAGACTCTAAATGTAAACAAGGACTAACTGTAAACGGAGACTCTAAATGTAAACAAAGACTACAAATGTAACAAAGACTACAAATGTAAAGAGACTCTAAATGTAAACAAAGATTTTAAATGTAAGCAAACACTCAATGTAAGCAATGACTACAAATATAAACAAAGACTACAAATGTAAACAAAAATTCTAAATAGTATACAAAGACTGAAAATGTAAAAAAATACAGATGTAAACAAAGTCTACAAAAGTAAACAATGTGTACAAATGTAAACAATGACAAAATGTAAACAAAGACTTAAAATGTAAACAGATTCTAAGACTAAAAATGTAAAAAAAATGCTCTAAACAGGAACAAACTCTAAATGTAAACAAAGAGTACAATTGTCAAAAGAGACTACAAATGTAAACAAAGAATCTAAATGTAAACAAAGTCTGCAAATTTAACAAAGACTACCAATGTAAACAAAGACTACCAATGTAAACAAAGACTACAAATGTAAACAAACACTCTAAATGTAACCAAATTCTAAATGTAAACAAAGACTTGAAAAGTAAACAAATACTCGAAATATAAACAAAGACTCGAAATGTAAACAAAGACTGCAAATATAAACAAAGACTCTAAATGTAAACAAAGGCTACAAATGTAAACAAAGACTAAGTGTAAACAAAGACTATAAATGTAAGCAATGACTCTAAATGTAAAAAGGAGTACTTATGTAAACAAAGACTATAAATATAAACAGACTCTTAATGTAAACAAAGACTGCAAATATAAACAAAGACTCTAAATGTAAAAAACTACAAATATAAACAAAGACTAAGTGTAAACAAAGACTGCAAATGTAAACAAAGACAAAATGTAAACAAAGACTACAGATGTGAAGAAAGTCTACAAATATAAACAAACACTCTACATGTAAACAAAGACTACAAATGTAAACACTCTAATTGTAAACAAACACTTGAAATGTAAACACTCTAAATGTAAACAAAGACTACAAATATAAATAGACTCTAAATTTGAAAAAGACTACAAATGTAAACGGAGACTCTAAATGTAAACAAGGACTAACTGTAAACGGAGACTCTAAATGTAAACAAAGACTACAAATGTAACGGACTACAAATGTAAACAGACTCTAAATGTAAACAAAGATTTTAAATGTAAGCAAAGACTCAATGTAAGCAATGACTACAAATATAAACAAAGACTACAAATGTAAACAAAAATTCTAAATAGAATAAACAGACTGAAAATGTAAAAAACTACAAATGTAAACAAAGTCTACAAAAGTAAACAATGACTACAAATGTAAACAATGACAAAATGTAAACAAAGACTTAAAATGTAAACAGATTCTAAGAGTACAAATGCAAAAAAAATGCTCTAAACAGGAACAAACTCTAAATGTAAACAAAGAGTACAATTGTCAAAAGAGACTACAAATGTAAACAAAGAATCTAAATGTAAACAAAGTCTGCAAATGTAACAAAGACTACCAATGTAAACAAAGACTACCAATGTAAACAAAGACTACCAATGTAAACAAAGACTACAAATGTAAACACTCTAAATGTAACCAAACTCTAAATGTAAACAAAGACTTTAAACAAATACTCGAAATATAAACAAAGACTCGAAATGTAAACAAAGACTGCAAATTTAAACAAAGACTCGAAATGTAAACAAAGGCTACAAATGTAAACAAAGACTAAGTGTAAACAAAGACTATAAATGTAAGCAAAGACTCTAAATGTAAAAAGGACTACGAACGTAAACAAAGACTATAAATGTAAACAAACACTCTAAAAGTAAGCAAACTCTAAATGTAAACAAAGACATCAAACGTAAACAGAGACTCTAAATGTAAAAAACTACAAATATAAACAAAGACTAAATGTAAACAAAGACTGCAAATGTAAACAAAGACTAAATGTAAACAAAGACTACAGATGTAAAGAAAGTCTACAAATATAAACAAACACTCTAAATGTAAACAAAGACTACAAATGTAAACACTCTAATTGTAAACAAACATTAAAAATGTAAACACTCTAAATGTAAACAAAGACTAGAAATATAAACAGAGACTCTAAATTTGAAAAAGTCTACAAATGTAAACGGAGACACTAAATGTAAACAAGGACTAAGTGTAAACGGAGACTCTAAATGTAAACAAAGACTACAAATGTAACAGACTACAAATGTAAACAGACTCTAAATGTAAACAAAGATTTTAAATGTAAGCAAAGACTCAGTGTAAGCAATGACTACAAATATAAACAAAGACTACAAATGTAAACAAAAATTCTAAATAGTATAAACAGACTGAAAATGTAAAAAACTACAAATGTAAACAAAGTCTACAAAAGTAAACAATGACTACAAATATAAACAATGACAAAATGTAAACAAAGACTTAAAGTGTAAACAGATTCTAAGACTACAAATGTAAAAAAAATGCTCTAAACAGGAACAAACTCTAAATGTAAACAAAGAGTACAATTGTCAAAAGAGACTACAAATGTAAACAAAGAATCTAAATGTAAACAAACTCTGCAAATTTAACAAAGACAACCAATGTAAACAAAGACTACCAATGTAAACAAAGACTACAAATGTAAACAAACACTCTAAATGTAACCAAACTCTTAATGTAAACAAAGACTTCAAACGTATACAAATACTCGAAATATAAACAAAAACTCGAAATGTAAACAAAGACTGCAAATATAAACAAAGACTCTAAATGTAAACAAAGGCTACAAATGTAAACAAAGACTAAGTGTAAACAAAGACTATAAATGTAAGCAATGACTCTAAATGTAAAAAGGACTACGAATGTAAACAAAGACTATAAATATAAACAGACTCTTAATGTAAACAAAGACTGCAAATATAAACAAAGACTCTAAATGTAAACAAAGGCTACAAATGTAAACAAAGACTAAGTGTAAACAAAGACTATAAATGTAAGCAATGACTCTAAATGTAAAAAGGACTACGAATGTAAACAAAGACTATAAATATAAACAGACTCTTAATGTAAACAAAGACTGCAAATATAAACAAAGACTCTAAATGTAAAAAACTACAAATATAAACAAAGACTAAATGTAAACAAAGACTGCAAATGTAAACAAAGACTAAATATAAACAAAGACTACAGATGTAAAGAAAGTCTACAAATATAAACAAACACTCTAAATGTAAACAAAGACTACAAATGTAAACACTCTAATTGTAAACAAACACTAGAAATGTAAACACTCTAAATGTAAACAAAGACTAGAAATATAAACAGAGACTCTAAATTTGAAAAAGACTACAAATGTAAACGGAGACTCTAAATGTAAACAAGGACTTACTGTAAACGGAGACTCTAAATGTAAACAAAGACTACAAATGTAACAAAGACTACAAATGTAAACAGACTCTAAATGTAAACAAAGATTTTAAATGTAAGCAAACACTCAATGTAAACAATGACTACAAATATAAACAAAGACTACAAATGTAAACAAAAATTCTAAATAGTATACAAAGACTGAAAATGTAAAAAAATACAAACGTAAACAAAGTCTACAAAAGTAAACAATGAGTACAAATGTAAACAATGACAAAATGTAAACAAAGACTTAAAATGTAAACAGATTCTAAGACTAAAAATGTAAAAAAAATGCTCTACACAGGAACAAACTCTAAATGTAAACAAAGAGTGCAATTGTCAAAAGAAACTACAAATGTAAACAAAGAATCTAAATGTAAACAAAGTCTGCAAATGTAACAAAGACTACCAATGTAAACAAAGACTACCAATGTAAACAAACACTCTAAATGTAACCAAACTCTAAATGTAAACAAAGACTTCAAACGTAAATAAATACTCGAAATATAAACAAAGACTAAATGTAAACAAGCGCTACAAATGTAAACAAAGACTAAGTGTAAACAAAGACTATAAATGTAAGCAAAGACTCAATGTAAGCAATGACTACAAATATAAACAAAGACTACTAATGTAAACAAAAATTCTAAATAGTATAAACAGACTGAAAATGTAAAAAACTGCAAATGTAAACAAAGTCTACAAAAGTAAACAATGACTACAAATGTAAACAATGACAAAATGTAAACAAAGACTTAAAATGTAAACAGATTCTAAGACTACAAATGTAAAAAAAATGCTCTAAACAGGAACAAATTCTAAATGCAAACAAAGAGAACAGTTGTCAAAAGAGACTACAAATGTAAACAAAGAATCTAAATGTAAACAAAGTCTAGAAATGTAACAGACTACAAATGTAAACAAACACTCTAAATGTAACCAAACTCTAAATATAAACAAAGACTTCAAACGTAAACAAATACTCGAAATGTAAACAAAGGCTACAAATGTAAACAAAGACTAAGTGTAAACAAAGACTATAAATGTAAGCAATGACTCTAAATGTAAAAAGGACTACGAATGTAAACAAAGACTATAAATATAAACAGACTCTTAATGTAAACAAAGACTGCAAATATAAACAAAGACTCTAAATGTAAAAAACTACAAATATAAACAAAGACTAAATGTAAACAAAGACTGCAAATGTAAACAAAGACTAAATGTAAACAAAGACTACAGATGTAAAGAAAGTCTACAAATATAAACAAACACTCTAAATGTAAACAAAGACTACAAATGTAAACACTCTAATTGTAAACAAACACTAGAAATGTAAACACTCTAAATGTAAACAAAGACTAGAAATATAAACAGAGACTCTAAATTTGAAAAAGTCTACAAATGTAAACGGAGACACTAAATGTAAACAAGGACTAACTGTAAACGGAGACTCTAAATGTAAACAAAGACTACAAATGTAACAGACTACAAATGTAAACAGACTCTAAATGTAAACAAAGATTTTAAATGTAAGCAAAGACTCAATGTAAGCAATGACTACAAATATAAACTAAGACTACAAATGTAAAGAAAAATTCTAAATAGTATAAACAGACTGAAAATGTAAAAAACTACAAATGTAAACAAAGTCTACAAAAATAAACAATGACTACAAATGTAAACAATGACAAAATGTAAACAAAGACTTAAAATGTAAACAGATTCGAAGACTACAAATGTAAAAAAATGCTCTAAACAGGAACAAACTATAAATGTAAACAAATAGTACAATTGTCAAAAGAGACTACAAATGTAAACAAAGAATCTAAATGTAAACAAAGTCTACAAATGTAACAGACTACAAATGTAAACAAACACTCTAAATGTAACCAAACTCTAAATGTAAACAAAGACTTCAAACGTAAACAAATACTCGAAATATAAACAAAAACTCGAAATGTAAACAAAGACTGCAAATATAAACAAAGACTCTAAATGTAAACAAAGGCTACAAATGTAAACAAAGACTAAGTGTAAACAAAGACTATAAATGTAAGCAATGAGTCTAAATGTAAAAAGGACTACGAATGTAAACAAAGACTATAAATATAAAGAGACTCTTAATGTAAACAAAGACTGCAAATATAAACAAAGACTCTAAATGTAAAAAACTACAAATATAAACAAAGACTAAATGTAAACAAAGACTGCAAATGTAAACAAAGAATAAATATAAACAAAGACTACAGATGTAAAGAAAGTCTACAAATATAAACAAACACTCTAAATGTAAACAAAGACTACAAATGTAAAAAAATGTTCTAAACAGGAACAAACTCTAAATGTAAACAAAGAGTACAATTGTCAAAAGAGACTACAAATGTAAACAAAGAATCTAAATGTAAACAAAGTCTACAAATGTAACAGACTACAAATGTAAACAAACACTCTAAATGTAACCAAACTCTAAATGTAAACAAAGACTTCAAACGTAAACAAATACTCGAAATATAAACAAAAACTCGAAATGTAAACAAAGACTGCAAATATAAACAAAGACTCTAAATGTAAACAAAGGCTACAAATGTAAACAAAGACTAAGTGTAAACAAAGACTATAAATGTAAGCAATGACTCTAAATGTAAAAAGGACTACGAATGTAAACAAGGACTATAAATATAAACAGACTCTTAATGTAAACAAAGACTGCAAATATAAACAAAGACTCTAAATGTAAACAAAGGCTACAAATGTAAACAAAGACTAAGTGTAAACAAAGACTATAAATGTAAGCAATGACTCTAAATGTAAAAAGGACTACGAATGTAAACAAAGACTATAAATATAAACAGACTCTTAATGTAAACAAAGACTGCAAATATAAACAAAGACTCTAAATGTAAAAAACTACAAATATAAACAAAGACTAAATGTAAACAAAGACTGCAAATGTAAACAAAGACTAAATATAAACAAAGACTACAGATGTAAAGAAAGTCTACAAATATAAACAAACACTCTAAATGTAAACAAAGACTGCATATGTAAACACTCTAATTGTAAACAAACACTAGAAATGTAAACACTCTAAATGTAAACAAAGACTAGAAATATAAACAGAGACTCTAAATTTGAAAAAGACTACAAATGTAAACGGAGACTCTAAATGTAAACAAGGACTTACTGTAAACGGAGACTCTAAATGTAAACAAAGACTACAAATGTAACAAAGACTACAAATGTAAACAGACTCTAAATGTAAACAAAGATTTTAAATGTAAGCAAACACTCAATGTAAACAATGACTACAAATATAAACAAAGACTACAAATGTAAACAAAAATTCTAAATAGTATACAAAGACTGAAAATGTAAAAAAATACAAACGTAAACAAAGTCTACAAAAGTAAACAATGAGTACAAATGTAAACAATGACAAAATGTAAACAAAGACTTAAAATGTAAACAGATTCTAAGACTAAAAATGTAAAAAAAATGCTCTACACAGGAACAAACTCTAAATGTAAACAAAGAGTGCAATTGTCAAAAGAAACTACAAATGTAAACAAAGAATCTAAATGTAAACAAAGTCTGCAAATGTAACAAAGACTACCAATGTAAACAAAGACTACCAATGTAAACAAACACTCTAAATTTAACCAAACTCTAAATGTAAACAAAGACTTCAAACGTAAATAAATACTCGAAATATAAACAAAGACTAAATGTAAACAAGCGCTACAAATGTAAACAAAGACTAAGTGTAAACAAAGACTATAAATGTAAGCAAAGACTCAATGTAAGCAATGACTACAAATATAAACAAAGACTACTAATGTAAACAAAAATTCTAAATAGTATAAACAGACTGAAAATGTAAAAAACTACCAATGTAAACAAAGTCTACAAAAGTAAACAATGACTACAAATGTAACCAATGACAAAATGTAAACAAAGATTTAAAATGTAAACAGATTCTAAGACTACAAATGTAAAAAAAATGCTCTAAACAGGAACAAATTCTAAATGCAAACAAAGAGTACAGTTGTCAAAAGAGACTACAAATGTAAACAAAGAATCTAAATGTAAACAAAGTCTAGAAATGTAACAGACTACAAATGTAAACAAACACTCTAAATGTAACCAAACTCTAAATATAAACAAAGACTTCAAACGTAAACAAATACTCGAAATGTAAACAAAGGCTACAAATGTAAACGAAGACTAAGTGTAAACAAAGACTACAAATGTAACAAAGACTCTAAATGTAAAAAGGACTACGAATGTAAACAAAGACTATAAATATAAACAGACTCTTAATGTAAACAAAGACTGCAAATATAAACAGAGACTCTAAATTTGAAAAAGACTACAAATGTAAACGGAGACTCTAAATGTAAACAAGGACTAACTGTAAACGGAGACTGTAAATGTAAACAAAGACTACAAATGTAACAAAGACTACAAATGTAAACATACTCTAAATGTAAACAAAGATTTTAAATGTAAGCAAAGACTCAATGTAAGCAATGACTACAAATATAAACAAAGACTACTAATGTAAACAAAAATTCTAAATAGTATAAACAGACTGAAAATGTAAAAAACTACAAATGTAAACAAAGTCTACAAAAGTAAACAATGACTACAAATGTAAACAATGACAAAATGTAAACAAAGACTTAAAATGTAAACAGATTCTAAGACTACAAATGTAAAAAAAATGCTCTAAACTGGAACAAACTCTAAATGTAAACAAAGAGTACAATTGTCAAAAGAGACCAGAAATGTAAACAAAGAATCTAAATGTAAACAAACTCTGCAAATTTAACAAAGACTACCAATGTAAACAAAGACTACCAATGTAAACAAAGACTACAAATGTAAACAAACACTCTAAATGTAACCAAACTCTAAATGTAAACAAAGACTTCAAACGTATACAAATACTCGAAATATAAACAAAGACTCGAAATGTAAACAAAGACTGCAAATATAAACAAAGACTCTAAATGTAAACAAAGGCTACAAATGTAAACAAAGACTAAGTGTAAACAAAGACTATAAATGTAAGCAATGACTCTAAATGTAAAAAGGACTACGAATGTAAACAAAGTCTATAAATATAAACAGACTCTTAATGTAAACAAAGACTGCAAATATAAACAAAGACTCTAAATGTAAAAAACTACAAATAAAAACAAAGACTAAATGTTAACAAAGACTGCAAATGTAAACAAAGACTAAATATAAACAAAGACTACAGATGTAAACACTCTAATTGTAAACAAACACTAAAAATGTAAACACTCTAAATGTAAACAAAGACTAGAAATATAAACAGAGACTCTAAATTTGAAAAAGACTACAAATGTAAACGGAGACTCTAAATGTAAACAAGGACTAACTGTAAACGGAGACTCTAAATTTAAACAAAGACTACAAATGTAACAAAGACTACAAATGTAAACAGACTCTAAATGTAAACAAAGATTTTAAATGTAAGCAAACACTCAATGTAAGCAATGACTACAAATATAAACAAAGACTACAAATGTAAACAAAAATTCTAAATAGTATACAAAGACAGAAAATGTAAAAAATACAAATGTAAACAAAGTCTACAAAAGTAAACAATGACTACAAATGTAAACAATGACAAAATGTAAACAAAGACTACAAATGTAAACAAAAATTCTAAATAGTATAAAAAGACTGAAAATGTAAAAAAATACAAATGTAAACAAAGTCTACAAAAGTAAACAATGACTACAAATGTAAACAATGACAAAATGTAAACAAAGACTTAAAATGTAAACAGCTTCTAAGACTAAAAATGTAAAAAAAATGCTCTAAACAGGAACAAACTCTAAATGTAAACAAAGAGTGCAATTGTCAAAAGAGACTACAAATGTAAACAAAGAATCTAAATGTAAACAAAGTCTGCAAATGTAACAAAGACTACCAATGTAAACAAAGACTACCAATGTAAACAAACACTCTAAATGTAACCAAACTCTAAATGTAAACAAAGACTTCAAACGTAAATAAATACTCGAAATATAAACAAAGACTCTAAATGTAAACAAAGGCTATAAATGTAAAAAGGACTACGAATGTAAATAAAGACTATAAATATAAACAGACTCTTAATGTAAACAAAGACTGCAAATATAAACAATGATTACAAATATAAACAAAGACTACAAATGTAAACAAAACTTCTAAATAGTATAAACAGACTGAAAATGTAAAAAATTACAAATGTAAACAAAGTCTACAAAAGTAAACAATGACTATAAATGTAAACAATGACAAAATGTAAACAAAGACTTAAAATGTAAACAGATTCTAAGACTACAAATGTAAAAAAATGCTCTAAACAGGAACAAACTCTAAATGTAAACAAAGAGTGCAATTGTCAAAAGAGTCTACAAATGTAAACAAAGACTTTAAATGTAAACAAAGTCTACAAATGTAACAAAGACTACCAATGTAAACAAAGACTTCAAACATAAATAAATACTCGAAATATAAACAAAGACTCGAAATGTAAACAAAGGCTACAAATGTAAACAAAGACTAAGTGTAAACAAAGACTGCAAATGTAAACAAAGACTAAATATAAACAAAGACTACAGATGTAAAGAAAGTCTACAAATATAAACAAACACTCTAAATGTAAACAAAGACTACAAATGTAAACACTCTAATTGTAAACAAACACTAGAAATGTAAACACTCTAAATGTAAACAAAGACTAGAAATATAAACAGAGACTCTAAATTTGAAAAAGACTACAAATGTAAACGGAGACGCTAAATGTAAACAAGGACTAACTGTAAACGGAGACTCTAAATGTAAACAAAGACTACAAATGTAACAAAGACTACAAATGTAAACAGACTCTAAATGTAAACAAAGATTTTAAATGTAAGCAAACACTTAATGTAAGCAATGACTACAAATATAAACAAAGACTACAAATGTAAACAAAAATTCTAAATAGTATACAAAGACTGAAAATGTAAAAAATACAAATGTAAACAAAGTCTACAAAAGTAAACAATGAGTACAAATGTAAACAATGACAAAATGTAAACAAAGACTTAAAATGTAAACAGATTCTAAGACTAAAAATGTAAAAAAAATGCTCTAAACAGGAACAAACTCTAAATGTTAACAAAGAGTACAATTGTCAAAAGAGACTACAAATGTAAACAAAGAATCTAAATGTAAACAAAGTCTGCAAATTTAACAAAGACTACCAATGTAAACAAAGACTACCAATGTAAACAAAGACTACAAATGTAAACAAACACTCTAAATGTAACCAAACTCTAAATGTAAACAAAGACTTCAAACGTAAACAAATACTCGAAATATAAACAAAGACTCGAAATGTAAACAAAGACTGCAAATATAAACAAAGATTCTAAATGTAAACAAAGGCTACAAATGTAAACAAAGACTAAGTGTAAACAAAGACTATAAATGTAAGCAATGACTCTAAATGTAAAAAGGACTACGAATGTAAACAAAGACTATAAATATAAACAGACTCTTAATGTAAACAAAGACTGCAAATATAAACAAAGACTCTAAATGTAAAAAACTACAAATATAAACAAAGACTAAATGTAAACAAAGACTGCAAATGTAAACAAAGACTAAATATAAACAAAGACTACAGATGTAAAGAAATTCTACAAATATAAACAAACACTCTAAATGTAAACAAAGACTACAAATGTAAACACTCTAATTGTAAACAAACACTAGAAATGTAAACACTCTAAATGTAAACAAAGACTACAAATGTAAACACTCTAATTGTAAACAAACACTAGAAATGTAAACACTCTAAGTGTAAACAAAGACTAGAAATGTAAACAGAGATTCTAAATTTGAAAAAGTCTACAAATGTAAACGGAGACACTAAATGTAAACAAGGACTAACTGTAAACGGAGACTCTAAATGTAAACAAAGACTACAAATGTAACAAAGACTACAAATGTAAACAGACTCTAAATGTAAACAAAGATTTTAAATGTAAGCAAAGACTCAATGTAAGCAATGACTACAAATATAAACAAAGACTACAAATGTAAAAAAATGCTCTAAACAGGAACAAACTCTAAATGTAAACAAAGAGTACAATTGTCAAAAGAGACTACAAATGTAAACAAAGAATCTAAATGTAAACAAAGTCTACAAATGTAACAGATTACAAATGTAAACAAAAACTCTAAATGTAACCAAACTCTAAATATGAACAAAGACTTCAAACGTAAACAAATACTCGAAATATAAACAAAGACTCGAAATGTAAACAAAGACTGCAAATATAAACAAAGACTCTAAATGTAAACAAAGGCTACAAATGTAAACAAAGACTAAGTGTAAACAAAGACTACAAATGTACCAAAGACTCTAAATGTAAACAAGGACTAACTGTAAACGGAGACTAAATGTAAACAAAGACTACAAATGTAACAAAGACTACAAATGTAAACAGACTCTAAATGTAAACAAAGATTTTAAATGTAAGCAAAGACTCAATGTAAGCAATGACTACAAATATAAACAAAGACTACTAATGTAAACAAAAATTCTAAATAGTATAAACAGACTGAAAATGTAAAAAACTACAAATGTAAACAAAGTCTACAAAAGTAAACAATGACTACAAATGTAAACATTGACAAAATGTAAACAAAGACTTAAAATGTAAACAGATTCTAAGACTACAAATGTAAAAAAAATGCTCTAAACAGGAACAAATTCTAAATGCAAACAAAGAGTACAGTTGTCAAAAGAGACTACAAATGTAAAC
Source organism: Salticus scenicus (assembly GCA_963930645.1). NCBI lineage: Eukaryota > Metazoa > Arthropoda > Arachnida > Araneae > Salticidae > Salticus > Salticus scenicus. The sequence goes on along the minus strand of CAWVNO010001900.1, from coordinate 1,614,121 downwards.
AAAGAATCTAAATGTAAACAAAGTCTAGAAATGTAACAGACTACAAATGTAAACAAACACTCTAAATTTAACCAAACTCTAAATATAAACAAAGACTTCAAACGTAAACAAATACTCGAAATGTAAACAAAGGCTACAAATGTAAACAAAGACTAAGTGTAAACAAAGACTACAAATGTAAAAAACTACAAATATAAACAAAGACTAAATGTAAACAAAGACTGCAAATGTAAACAAAGACTAAATATAAACAAAGACTACAGATGTAAAGAAAGTCTACAAATATAAACAAACACTCTAAATGTAAACAAAGACTACAAATGTAAACACTCTAATTGTAAACAAACACTAGAAATGTAAACACTCTAAATGTAAAAAAAGACTAGAAATATAAACAGAGACTCTAAATTTGAAAAAGACTACAAATGTAAACGGAGACTCTAAATGTAAACAAGGACTAACTGTAAACGGAGACTCTAAATGTAAACAAAGACTACAAATGTAAGAAAGACTACAAATGTAAACAGACTCTAAATGTAAACAAAGATTTTAAATGTAAGCAAACACTCAATGTAAGCAATGACTACAAATATAAACAAAGACTACAAATGTAAACAAAAATTCTAAATAGTATACAAAGACTGAAAATGTAAAAAAATACAAATGTAAACAAAGTCTACAAAAGTAAACAATGAGTACAAATGTAAACAATGACAAAATGTAAACAAAGACTTAAAATGTAAACAGATTCTAAGACTAAAAATGTAAAAAAAATGCTCTAAACAGGAACAAACTCTAAATGTAAACAAAGAGTGCAATTGTCAAAAGAGACTACAAATGTAAACAAAGAATCTAAATGTAAACAAAGTCTGCAAATGTAACAAAGACTACCAATGTAAACAAAGACTACCAATGTAAACAAACACTCTAAATGTAACCAAACTCTAAATGTAAACAAAGACTTCAAACGTAAATAAATACTCGAAATATAAACAAAGACTAAATGTAAACAAAGGCTACAAATGTAAACAAAGACTAAGTGTAAACAAAGACTATAAATATATGCAAAGACTCTAAATGTAAAAAGGACTACGAATGTAAATAAAGACTATAAATATAAACAGACTCTTAATGTAAACAAAGACTGCAACTATAAACAATGACTACAAATATAAACAAAGACTACAAATGTAAACAAAAATTCTAAATAGTATACAAAGACTGAAAATGTAAAAAAATACAAATGTAAACAAAGTGTACAAAAGTAAACAATGAGTACAAATGTAAACAATGACAAAATGTAAACAAAGACTTAAAATGTAAACAGATTCTAAGACTAAAAATGTAAAAAAAATGCTCTAAACAGGAACAAACTCTAATTGTAAACAAAGAGTGCAATTGTCAAAAGAGACTACAAATGTAAACAAAGAATCTAAATGTAAACAAAGTCTGCAAATGTAACAAAGACTACCAATGTAAACAAAGACTACCAATGTAAACGAATACTCTAAATGTAACCAAACTCTAAATGTAAACAAAGACTTCAAACGTAAATAAATACTCGAAATATAAACAAAGACTCTAAATGTAAACAAAGGCTACAAATGTAAACAAAGACTTAGTGTAAACAAAGACTATAAATGTAAGCAAAGACTCTAAATGTAAAAAGGACTACGAATGTAAATAAAGACTATAAATATAAACAGACTCTTAATGTAAACAAAGACTGCAAATATAAACAATGATTACAAATATAAACAAAGACTACAAATGTAAACAAAAATTCTAAATAGTATAAACAGACTGAAAATGTAAAAAATTACAAATGTAAACAAAGTCTACAAAAGTAAACAATGACTATAAATGTAAACAATGACAAAATGTAAACAAAGACTTAAAATGTAAACAGATTCTAAGACTACAAATGTAAAAAAAATGCTCTAAACAGGAACAAACTCTAAATGTAAACAAAGAGTACAATTGTCAAAAGAGACTACAAATGTAAACAAAGAATCTAAATTTAAACAAAGTCTGCAAATTTAACAAAGACTACCAATGTAAACAAAGACTACCAATGTAAACAAAGACTACAAATGTAAACAAACACTCGAAATATAAACAAAGACTCGAATTGTAAACAAAGACTGCAAATATAAACAAAGACTCTAAATGTAAACAAAGGCTACAAATGTAAACAAAGACTAAGTGTAAACAAAGACTATAAATGTAAGCAATGACTCTAAATGTAAAAAGGACTACGAATGTAAACAAAGACTATAAATATAAACAGACTCTTTATGTAAACAAAGACTGCAAATATAAACAAAGACTGCAAATATAAACAAAGACTCTAAATGTAAAAAACTACAAATATAAACAAAGACTAAATGTAAACAAAGACTGCAAATGTAAACAAAGACTAAATATAAACAAAGACTACAGATGTAAAGAAAGTCTACAAATATAAACAAACACTCTAAATGTAAACAAAGACTACAAATGTAAACACTCTAATTGTAAACAAACACTAGAAATGTAAACACTCTAAATGTAAAGAAAGACTAGAAATATAAAGAGAGACTCTAAATTTGAAAATGACTACAAATGTAAACGGAGACTCTAAATGTAAACAAGGACTAACTGTAAACGGAGACTCTAAATGTAAACAAAGACTACAAATGTAACAAAGACTACAAATGTAAACAGACTCTAAATGTAAACAAAGATTTGGAATGTAAGCAAACACTCAATGTAAGCAATGACTACAAATATAAACAAAGACTACAAATGTAAACAAAAATTCTAAATAGTATACAAAGACTGAAAATGTAAAAAATACAAATGTAAACAAAGTCTACAAAAGTAAACAATGAGTACAAATGTAAACAATGACAAAATGTAAACAAAGACTTAAAATGTAAACAGATTCTAAGACTAAAAATGTAAAAAAATGCTCTAAACAGGAACAAACTCTAAATGTAAACAAAGAGTGCAATTGTCAAAAGAGACTACAAATGTAAACAAAGAATCTAAATGTAAACAAAGTCTGCAAATGTAACAAAGACTACCAATGTAAACAAAGACTACTAATGTAAACAAACACTCTAAATGTAACCAATCTCTAAATGTAAACAAAGACTTCAAACGTAATAAATACTCGAAATATAAACAAAGAATCTAAATGTAAACAAAGGCTACAAATGTAAACAAAGACTAAGTGTAAACAGAGACTATAAATGTAAGCAAAGACTCTAAATGTAAAAAGGACTACGAATGTAAATAAAGACTATAAATATAAACAGACTCTTAATGTAAACAAAGACTGCAAATATAAACAATGACTACAAATATAAACAAAGACTACAAATGTAAACAAAAATTCTAAATAGTATAAACAGACTGAAAATGTAAAAAATTACAAATGTAAACAAAGTCTACAAAAGTAAACAATGACTATAAATGTAAACAATGACAAAATCTAAACAAAGACTTAAAATGTAAACAGATTCTAAGACTAAAAATGTAAAAAAATGCTCTAAACAGGAACAAACTCTAAATGTAAACAAAGAGTGCAATTGTCAAAAGAGACTACAAATGTAAACAAAGAATCTAAATGTAAACAAAGTCTGCAAATGTAACAAAGACTACCAATGTAAACAAAGACTAGAAATGTAAACAAACACACTAAATGTAACCAAACACTAAATGTAAACAAAGACTTCAAACATAAATAAATACTCGAAATATAAACAAAGACTCGAAATGTAAACAAAGGCTACAAATGTAAACAAAGACTAAGTCTAAACAAAGACTGCAAATGTAAACAAAGACTAAATGTAAACAAAGACTACAGATGTAAAGAAAGTCTACAAATATAAACAAACACTCTACATGTAAACAAAGACTACAAATGTAAACATTCTAATTGTAAACAAACACTAGAAATGTAAACACTCTAAATGTAAACAAAGACTACAAATATAAACAGAGACTCTAAATTTGAAAAAGACTACAAATGTACACGGAGATTCTAAATGTAAACAAGGACTAACTGTAAACGGAGACTTTAAATGTAAAGAAAGACTACAAATGTAACGGACTACAAATGTAAACAGACTCTAAATGTAAACAAAGATTTTAAATGTAAGCAAAGACTCAATGTAAGCAATGACTACAAATATAAACAAAGACTACAAATGTAAACAAAAATTCTAAATAGAATAAACAGACTGAAAATGTAAAAAACTACAAAAGTAAACAAAGTCTACAAAAGTAAACAATGACTACAAATGTAAACAATGACAAAATGTAAACAAAGACTTAAAATGTAAACAGATTCTAAGACTACAAATGTAAAAAAATGCTCTAAACAGGAACAAACTCTAAATGTAAACAAAGAGTACAATTGTCAAAAGAGACTACAAATGTAAACAAAGAATCTAAATGTAAACAAAGTCTACAAATGTAATAGACTACAAATGTAAACAAACACTCTAAATGTAACCAAACTCTAAATATAAACAAAAACTACTAATGTAAACAAAAATTCTAAATAGTATAAACAGACTGAAAATGTAAAAAACTACAAATGTAAACAAAGTCTACAAAAGTAAACAATGACTAGAAATGTAAACAATGACAAAATGTAAACAAAGACTTAAAATGTAAACAGATTCTAAGACTACAAATGTAAAAAAATGCTCTAAACAGGAACAAACTCTAAATGTAAACAAAGAGTACAATTGTCAAAAGAGACTACAAATGTAAACAAAGAATCTAAATGTAAACAAAGTCTGCAAATTTAACAAAGACTACCAATGTAAACAAAGACTACCAATGTAAACAAAGACTACAAATGTAAACAAACACTCTAAATGTAACCAAACTCTAAATGTAAACAAAGACTTCAAACGTAAAAAATACTCGAAATATAAACAAAGACTCGAAATGTAAACAAAGACTGCAAATATAAACAAAGACTCTAAATGTAAACAAAGGCTAGAAATGTAAACAAAAACTAAGTGTAAACAAAGACTATAAATGTAAGCAATGACTCTAAATGTAAAAAGGACTACGAATGTAAACAAAGACTATAAATATAAACAGACTCTTAATGTAAACAAAGACTGCAAATATAAACAAAGACTCTAAATGTAAAAAACTACAAATATAAACAAAGACTAAATGTAAACAAAGACTGCAAATGTAAACAAAGACTAAATATAAACAAAGACTACAGATGTAAAGAAAGTCTACAAATATAAACAAACACTCTAAATGTAAACAAACACTGCAAATGTAAACACTCTAATTGTAAACAAACACTAGAAATGTAAACACTCTAAATGTAAACAAAGACTAGATATATAAACAGACTCTAAATTTGAAAAAGACTACAAATGTAAACGGAGACTCTAAATGTAAACAAGGACTAACTGTAAACGGAGACTGTAAATGTAAACAAAGACTACAAATGTAACAAAGACTACAAATGTAAACAGACTCTAATTGTAAACAAAGATTTTAAATGTAAGCAAAGACTCAATGTAAGCAATGACTACAAATATAAACAAAGACTACTAATGTAAACAAAAATTCTAAATAGTATAAACAGACTGAAAATGTAAAAAACTACAAATGTAAACAAAGTCTACAAAAGTAAACAATGACTACAAATGTAAACAATGACAAAATATAAACAAAGACTTAAAATGTAAACAGATTCTAAGACTACAAATGTAAAAAAATGCTCTAAACAGGAACAAACTCTAAATGTAAACAAAGAGTGCAATTGTCAAAAGAGACTACAAATGTAAACAAAGAATCTAAATGTAAACAAAGTCTGCAAATGTAACAAAGACTACCAATGTAAACAAAGACTACCAATGTAAACAAACACTCTAAATGTAACCAAACTCTAAATGTAAACAAAGACTTCAAACGTAAATAAATACTCAAAATATAAACAAAGACTAAATGTAAACAAAGGCTACAAATGTAAACAAAGACTAAGTGTAAACAAAGACTATAAATGTATGCAAAGACTCTAAATGTAAAAAGGACTACGAATGTAAATAAAGACTATAAATATAAACAGACTCTTAATGTAAACAAAGACTGCAACTATAAACAATGACTACAAATATAAACAAAGACTACAAATGTAAACAAAAATTCTAAATAGTATACAAAGACTGAAAATGTAAAAAAATACAAATGTAAACAAAGTCTACAAAAGTAAACAATGAGTACAAATGTAAACAATGACAAAATGTAAACAAAGACTTAAAATGTAAACAGATTCTAAGACTAAAAATGTAAAAAAAATGCTCTCAACAGGAACAAACTCTAAATGTAAACAAAGAGTGCAATTGTCAAAAGAGACTACAAATGTAAACAAAGAATCTAAATGTAAACAAAGTCTGCAAATTTAACAAAGACTACCAATGTAAACAAAGACTACAAATGTAAACAAACACTCTAAATGTAACCAAACTCTAAATGTAAACAAAGACTTCAAACGTAAACAAATACTCGAAATATAAACAAAGACTCGAAATGTAAACAAAGACTGCAAATATAAACAAAGACTCTAAATGTAAACAAAGGCTACAAATGTAAACAAAGACTAAGTGTAAACAAAGACTATAAATGTAAGCAATGACTCTAAATGTAAAAAGGACTACGAATGTAAACAAAGACTATAAATATAAACAGACTCTTAATGTAAACAAAGACTGCAAATATAAACAAAGACTCTAAATGTAAAAAACTACAAATATAAACAAAGACTAAATGTAAACAAAGACTGCAAATGTAAACAAAGACTAAATATAAACAAAGACTACAGATGTAAAGAAAGTCTACAAATATAAACAAACACTCTAAATGTAAACAAAGACTACAAATGTAAAACACTCTAATTGTAAACAAACACTAGAAATGTAAACACTCTAAATGTAAAGAAAGACTAGAAATATAAAGAGAGACTCTAAATTCGAAAATGACTACAAATGTAAACGGAGACTCTAAATGTAAACAAGGACTAACTGTAAACGGAGACTCTAAATGTAAACAAAGACTACAAATGTAACAAAGACTACAAATGTAAACAGACTCTAAATGTAAACAAAGATTTTAAATGTAAGCAAACACTCAATGTAAGCAATGACTACAAATATAAACAAAGACTACAAATGTAAACAAAAATTCTAAATAGTATACAAAGACTGAAAATGTAAAAAAATACAAATGTAAACAAAGTCTACAAAAGTAAACAATGAGTACAAATGTAAACAATGACAAAATGTAAACAAAGACTTAAAATGTAAACAGATTCTAAGACTAAAAATGTAAAAAAATGCTCTAAACAGGAACAAACTCTAAATGTAAACAAAGAGTGCAATTGTCAAAAGAGACTACAAATGTAAACAAAGAATCTAAATGTAAACAAAGTCTGCAAATGTAACAAAGACTACCAATGTAAACAAAGACTACTAATGTAAACAAACACTCTAAATGTAACCAATCTCTAAATGTAAACAAAGACTTCAAACGTAATAAATACTCGAAATATAAACAAAGAATCTAAATGTAAACAAAGGCTACAAATGTAAACAAAGACTAAGTGTAAACAGAGACTATAAATGTAAGCAAAGACTCTAAATGTAAAAAGGACTACGAATGTAAATAAAGACTATAAATATAAACAGACTCTTAATGTAAACAAAGACTGCAAATATAAACAATGACTACAAATATAAACAAAGACTACAAATGTAAACAAAAATTCTAAATAGTATAAACAGACTGAAAATGTAAAAAATTACAAATGTAAACAAAGTCTACAAAAGTAAACAATGACTATAAATGTAAACAATGACAAAATGTAAACAAAGACTTAAAATGTAAACAGATTCTAAGACTACAAATGTAAAAAAATGCTCTAAACAGGAACAAACTCTAAATGTAAACAAAGAGTGCAATTGTCAAAAGAGACTACAAATGTAAACAAAGACTTTAAATGTAAACAAAGTCTACAAATGTAACAAAGACTACCAATGTAAACAAAGACTAGAAATGTAAACAAACACACTAAATGTAACCAAACTCTAAATGTAAACAAAGACTTCAAACATAAATAAATACTCGAAATATAAACAAAGACTCGAAATGTAAACAAAGGCTACAAATGTAAACAAAGACTAAGTCTAAACAAAGACTGCAAATGTAAACAAAGACTAAATGTAAACAAAGACTACAGATGTAAAGAAAGTCTACAAATATAAACAAACACTCTACATGTAAACAAAGACTACAAATGTAAACACTCTAATTGTAAACAAACACTAGAAATGTAAACACTCTAAATGTAAACAAAGACTACAAATATAAACAGAGACTCTAAATTTGAAAAAGACTACAAATGTACACGGAGATTCTAAATGTAAACAAGGACTAACTGTAAACGGAGACTTTAAATGTAAACAAAGACTACAAATGTAACGGACTACAAATGTAAACAGACTCTAAATGTAAACAAAGATTTTAAATGTAAGCAAAGACACAATGTAAGCAATGACTACAAATATAAACAAAGACTACAAATGTAAACAAAAATTCTAAATAGAATAAACAGACTGAAAATGTAAAAAACTACAAATGTAAACAAAGTCTACAAAAGTAAACAATGACTACAAATGTAAACAATGACAAAATGTAAACAAAGACTTAAAATGTAAACAGATTCTAAGACTACAAATGTAAAAAAATGCTCTAAACAGGAACAAACTCTAAATGTAAACAAAGAGTACAATTGTCAAAAGAGACTACAAATGTAAACAAAGAATCTAAATGTAAGCAAAGTCTGCAAATGTAACAAAGACTACCAATGTAAACAAAGACTACCAATGTAAACAAAGACTACAAATGTAAACAAACACTCTAAATGTAACCAAACTCTAAATGTAAACAAAGACTTCAAACGTAAATAAATACTCGAAATATAAACAAAGACTTGAAATGTAAACAAAGGCTACAAATGTAAACAAAGACAAAGTGTAAACAAAGACTATAAATGTAAGCAAAGACTCTAAATGTAAAAAGGACTACGAACGTAAACAAAGACTATAAATGTAAACACTCTAAAAGTAAGCAAACTCTAAATGTAAACAAAGACATCAAACGTAAACAGAGACTCTAAATGTAAAAAACTACAAATATAAACAAAGACTAAATGTAAACAAAGACTGCAAATGTAAACAAAGACTTAATGTAAACAAAGACTACAGATGTAAAGAAAGTCTACAAATATAAACAAACACTCTAAATGTAAACAAAGACTACAAATGTAAACTCTCTAATTGTAAACAAACACTAGAAATGTAAACACTCTAAATGTAAACAAAGACTAGAAATATAAACAGAGACTCTAAATTTGAAAAAGTCTACAAATGTAAACGGAGACACTAAATGTAAACAAGGACTAACTGTAAACGGAGACTCTAAATGTAAACAAAGACTACAAATGTAACAAAGACTACAAATGTAAACAGACTCTAAATGTAAACAAAGATTTTAAATGTAAGCAATGACTACAAATATAAACGAAGACTACAAATGTAAACAAAAATTCTAAATAGTATAAACAGACTAAAAATGTAAAAAACTACAAATGTAAACAAAGTCTACAAAAATAAACAATGACTACAAATGTAAACAATGACAAAATGTAAACAAAGACTTAAAATGTAAACAGATTCTAAGACTACAAATGTAAAAAAATGCTCTAAACAGGAACAAACTCTAAATGCAAACAAAGAGTACAATTGTCAAAAGAGACTACAAATGTAAACAAAGAATCTAAATGTAAACAAAGTCTACAAATGTAACAGACTACAAATGTAAACAAACACTCTAAATGTAACAAAACTCTAAATATAAACAAAGACTTCAAACGTAAACAAATACTCGAAATATAAACAAAGACTCGAAATGTAAACAAAGACTGCAAATATAAACAAAGACTCTAAATGTAAACAAAGGCTACAAATGTAAACAAAGACTAAGTGTAAACAAAGACTACAAATGTAACAAAGACTCTAAATGTAAAAAGGACTACGAATGTAAACAAAGACTATAAATATAAACAGACTCTTAATGTAAACAAAGACTGCAAATATAAACAAAGACTCTAAATGTAAAAAACTACAAATATAAACAAAGACTAAATGTAAACAAAGACTGCAAATGCAAACAAAGAATAAATATAAACAAAGACTACAGATGTAAAGAAAGTCTACAAATATAAACAAACACTCTAAATGTAAACAAAGACTACAAATGTAAACACTCTAATTGTAAACAAACACAAGAAATGTAAACACTCTAAATGTAAACAAAGACTAGAAATATAAACAGAGACTCTAAATTTAAAAAAGACTACAAATGTAAACGGAGACTCTAAATGTAAACAAGGACTAACTGTAAACGGAGACTATAAATGTAAACAAAGACTACAAATGTAACAAAGACTACAAATGTAAACAGACTCAAAATGTAAACAAAGATTTTAAATGTAAGCAAAGACTCAATGTGAGCAATGACTACAAATATAAACAAAGACTATTAATGTAAACAAAAATTCTAAATAGTATAAACAGACTGAAAATGTAAAAAACAACAAATGTAAACAAAGTCTACAAAAGTAAACAATGACTACAAATGTAAACAATGACAAAATGTAAACAAAGACTTAAAATTTAAACAGATTCTAATACTACAAATGTAAAAAAAATGCTCTAAACAGGAACAAACTCTAAATGTAAACAAAGAGTACAATTGTCAAAAGAGACTACAAATGTAAACAAAGAATCTAAATGTAAACAAAGTCTGCAAATTTAACAAAGACTACCAATGTAAACAAAGACTACCAATGTAAACAAAGACTACAAATGTAAACAAACACTCTAAATGTAACCAAACTCTAAATGTAAACAAAGACTTCAAACGTAAAAAATACTCGAAATCTAAACAAAGACTCGAAATGTAAACAAAGACTGCAAATATAAACGAAGACTCGAAATGTAAACAAAGGCTACAAATGTAAACAAAGACTAAGTGTAAACAAACACTATAAATGTAAGCAAAGACTCTAAATGTAAAAAGGACTACGAACGTAAACAAAGACTATAAATGTAAACAAACACTCTAAAAGTAAGCAAACTCTAAAAGTAAACAAAGACATCAAACGTAAACAGAGACTCTAAATGTAAAAAACTACAAATATAAACAAAGACTAAATGTAAACAAAGACTGCAAATGTAAACAAAGACTAAATGTAAACAAAGACTACAGATGTAAAGAAAGTCTACAAATATAAACAAACACTCTAAATGTAAACAAAGACTACAAATGTAAACACTCTAATTGTAAACAAACATTAAAAATGTAAACACTCTAAATGTAAACAAAGACTAGAAATATAAACAGAGACTCTAAATTTGAAAAAGTCTACAAATGTAAACGGAGACACTAAATGTAAACAAGGACTAAGTGTAAACGGAGACTCTAAATGTAAACAAAGACTACAAATGTAACAGACTACAAATGTAAACAGACTCTAAATGTAAACAAAGATTTTAAATGTAAGCAAAGACTCAGTGTAAGCAATGACTACAAATATAAACAAAGACTACAAATGTAAACAAAAATTCTAAATAGTATAAACAGACTGAAAATGTAAAAAACTACAAATATAAACAATGACAAAATGTAAACAAAGACTTAAAGTGTAAACAGATTCTAAGACTACAAATGTAAAAAAAATGCTCTAAACAGGAACAAACTCGAAATGTAAACAAAGAGTACAATTGTCAAAAGAGACTACAAATGTAAACAAAGAATCTAAATGTAAACAAACTCTGCAAATTTAACAAAGACTACCAATGTAAACAAAGACTACCAATGTAAACAAAGACTACAAATGTAAACAAACACTCTAAATGTAACCAAACTCTTAATGTAAACAAAGACTTCAAACGTATACAAATACTCGAAATATAAACAAAAACTCGAAATGTAAACAAAGACTGCAAATATAAACAAAGACTCTAAATGTAAACAAAGGCTACAAATGTAAACAAAGACTAAGTGTAAACAAAGACTATAAATGTAAGCAATGACTCTAAATGTAAAAAGGACTACGAATGTAAACAAAGACTATAAATATAAACAGACTCTTAATGTAAACAAAGACTGCAAATATAAACAAAGACTCTAAATGTAAACAAAGGCTACAAATGTAAACAAAGACTAAGTGTAAACAAAGACTATAAATGTAAGCAATGACTCTAAATGTAAAAAGGACTACGAATGTAAACAAAGACTATAAATATAAACAGACTCTGATTGTAAACAAAGACTGCAAATATAAACAAAGACTCTAAATGTAAAAAACTACAAATATAAACAAAGACTAAATGTAAACAAAGACTGCAAATGTAAACAAAGACTAAATATAAACAAAGACTACAGATGTAAAGAAAGTCTACAAATATAAACAAACACTCTAAATGTAAACAAAGACTACAAATGTAAACACTCTAATTGTAAACAAACACTAGAAATGTAAACACTCTAAATGTAAACAAAGACTAGAAATATAAACAGAGACTCTAAATTTAAACAAGGACTAACTGTAAACGGAGACTCTAAATGTAAACAAAGACTACAAATGTAACAAAGACTACAAATGTAAACAGACTCTAAATGTAAACAAAGATTTTAAATGTAAGCAAACACTCAATGTAAACAATGACTACAAATATAAACAAAGACTACAAATGTAAACAAAAATTCTAAATAGTATACAAAGACTGAAAATGTAAATATACAAACGTAAACAAAGTCTACAAAAGTAAACAATGAGTACAAATGTAAACAATGACAAAATGTAAACAAAGACTTAAAATGTAAACAGATTCTAAGTCTAAAAATGTAAAAAAAATGCTCTACACAGGAACAAACTCTAAATGTAAACAAAGAGTGCAATTGTCAAAAGAAACTACAAATGTAAACAAAGAATCTAAATGTAAACAAAGTCTGCAAATGTAACAAAGACTACCAATGTAAACAAAGACTACCAATGTAAACATACACTCTAAATGTAAACAAACTCTAAATGTAAACAAAGACTTCAAACGTAAATAAATACTCGAAATATAAACAAAGACTAAATGTGAACAAGCGCTACAAATGTAAACAAAGACTAAGTGTAAACAAAGACTATAAATGTAAGCAAAGACTCAATGTAAGCAATGACTACAAATATAAACAAAGACTACTAATGTAAACAAAAATTCTAAATAGTATAAACAGACTGAAAATGTAAAAAACTACAAATGTAAACAAAGTCTACAAAAGTAAACAATGACTACAAATGTAAACAATGACAAAATGTAAACAAAGACTTAAAATGTAAACAGATTCTAAGACTACAAATGTAAAAAAAATGCTCTAAACAGGAACAAACTCTAAATGTAAACAAAGAGTAGAATTGTCAAAAGAGACTACAAATGTAAACAAAGAATCTAAATGTAAACAAAGTCTGCAAATGTAACAAAGACTACCAATGTAAACAAAGACTACCAATGTAAACAAAGACTACAAATGTAAACATCTAAATGTAACCAAACTCTAAATGTAAACAAAGACTTTAAACAAATACTCAAAATATAAACAAAGACTCGAAATGTAAACAAAGACTGCAAATATAAACAAAGACTCTAAATGTAAACAAAGGCTACAAATGTAAACAAAGACTAAGTGTAAACAAAGACTATAAATGTAAGCAATGACTCTAAATGTAAAAAGGACTACGAATGTAAACAAAGACTATAAATATAAACAGACTCTTAATGTAAACAAAGACTGCAAATATAAACAGACTCTAAATGTAAAAAACTACAAATATAAACAAAGACTAAATGTAAACAAAGACTGCAAATGTAAACAAAGACTAAATATAAACAAAGACTACAGATGTAAAGAAAGTCTACAAATATAAACAAACACTCTAAATGTAAACAAAGACTACAAATGTAAACACTCTAATTGTAAAGAAACACTAGAAATGTAAACACTCTAAATGTAAACAAAGACTAGAAATATAAACAGAGACTCTAAATTCGAAAAAGACTACAAATGTAAACGGAGACTCTAAATGTAAACAAGGACTAACTGTAAACGGAGACTCTAAATGTAAACAAAGACTACAAATGTAACAAAGACTACAAATGTAAACAGACTCTAAATGTAAACAAAGATTTTAAATGTAAGCAAACACTCAATGTAAGCAATGACTACAAATATAAACAAAGACTACAAATGTAAACAAAAATTCTAAATAGTATACAAAGACTGAAAATGTAAAAAAATACAGATGTAAACAAAGTCTACAAAAGTAAACAATGTGTACAAATGTAAACAATGACAAAATGTAAACAAAGACTTAAAATGTAAACAGATTCTAAGACTAAAAATGTAAAAAAAATGCTCTAAACAGGAACAAACTCTAAATGTAAACAAAGAGTACAATTGTCAAAAGAGACTACAAATGTAAACAAAGAATCTAAATGTAAACAAAGTCTGCAAATTTAACAAAGACTACCAATGTAAACAAAGACTACCAATGTAAACAAAGACTACAAATGTAAACAAACACTCTAAATGTAACCAAATTCTAAATGTAAACAAAGACTTGAAAAGTAAACAAATACTCGAAATATAAACAAAGACTCGAAATGTAAACAAAGACTGCAAATATAAACAAAGACTCTAAATGTAAACAAAGGCTACAAATGTAAACAAAGACTAAGTGTAAACAAAGACTATAAATGTAAGCAATGACTCTAAATGTAAAAAGGAGTACTTATGTAAACAAAGACTATAAATATAAACAGACTCTTAATGTAAACAAAGACTGCAAATATAAACAAAGACTCTAAATGTAAAAAACTACAAATATAAACAAAGACTAAGTGTAAACAAAGACTGCAAATGTAAACAAAGACAAAATGTAAACAAAGACTACAGATGTGAAGAAAGTCTACAAATATAAACAAACACTCTACATGTAAACAAAGACTACAAATGTAAACACTCTAATTGTAAACAAACACTTGAAATGTAAACACTCTAAATGTAAACAAAGACTACAAATATAAATAGACTCTAAATTTGAAAAAGACTACAAATGTAAACGGAGACTCTAAATGTAAACAAGGACTAACTGTAAACGGAGACTCTAAATGTAAACAAAGACTACAAATGTAACGGACTACAAATGTAAACAGACTCTAAATGTAAACAAAGATTTTAAATGTAAGCAAAGACTCAATGTAAGCAATGACTACAAATATAAACAAAGACTACAAATGTAAACAAAAATTCTAAATAGAATAAACAGACTGAAAATGTAAAAAACTACAAATGTAAACAAAGTCTACAAAAGTAAACAATGACTACAAATGTAAACAATGACAAAATGTAAACAAAGACTTAAAATGTAAACAGATTCTAAGAGTACAAATGCAAAAAAAATGCTCTAAACAGGAACAAACTCTAAATGTAAACAAAGAGTACAATTGTCAAAAGAGACTACAAATGTAAACAAAGAATCTAAATGTAAACAAAGTCTGCAAATGTAACAAAGACTACCAATGTAAACAAAGACTACCAATGTAAACAAAGACTACCAATGTAAACAAAGACTACAAATGTAAACACTCTAAATGTAACCAAACTCTAAATGTAAACAAAGACTTTAAACAAATACTCGAAATATAAACAAAGACTCGAAATGTAAACAAAGACTGCAAATTTAAACAAAGACTCGAAATGTAAACAAAGGCTACAAATGTAAACAAAGACTAAGTGTAAACAAAGACTATAAATGTAAGCAAAGACTCTAAATGTAAAAAGGACTACGAACGTAAACAAAGACTATAAATGTAAACAAACACTCTAAAAGTAAGCAAACTCTAAATGTAAACAAAGACATCAAACGTAAACAGAGACTCTAAATGTAAAAAACTACAAATATAAACAAAGACTAAATGTAAACAAAGACTGCAAATGTAAACAAAGACTAAATGTAAACAAAGACTACAGATGTAAAGAAAGTCTACAAATATAAACAAACACTCTAAATGTAAACAAAGACTACAAATGTAAACACTCTAATTGTAAACAAACATTAAAAATGTAAACACTCTAAATGTAAACAAAGACTAGAAATATAAACAGAGACTCTAAATTTGAAAAAGTCTACAAATGTAAACGGAGACACTAAATGTAAACAAGGACTAAGTGTAAACGGAGACTCTAAATGTAAACAAAGACTACAAATGTAACAGACTACAAATGTAAACAGACTCTAAATGTAAACAAAGATTTTAAATGTAAGCAAAGACTCAGTGTAAGCAATGACTACAAATATAAACAAAGACTACAAATGTAAACAAAAATTCTAAATAGTATAAACAGACTGAAAATGTAAAAAACTACAAATGTAAACAAAGTCTACAAAAGTAAACAATGACTACAAATATAAACAATGACAAAATGTAAACAAAGACTTAAAGTGTAAACAGATTCTAAGACTACAAATGTAAAAAAAATGCTCTAAACAGGAACAAACTCTAAATGTAAACAAAGAGTACAATTGTCAAAAGAGACTACAAATGTAAACAAAGAATCTAAATGTAAACAAACTCTGCAAATTTAACAAAGACAACCAATGTAAACAAAGACTACCAATGTAAACAAAGACTACAAATGTAAACAAACACTCTAAATGTAACCAAACTCTTAATGTAAACAAAGACTTCAAACGTATACAAATACTCGAAATATAAACAAAAACTCGAAATGTAAACAAAGACTGCAAATATAAACAAAGACTCTAAATGTAAACAAAGGCTACAAATGTAAACAAAGACTAAGTGTAAACAAAGACTATAAATGTAAGCAATGACTCTAAATGTAAAAAGGACTACGAATGTAAACAAAGACTATAAATATAAACAGACTCTTAATGTAAACAAAGACTGCAAATATAAACAAAGACTCTAAATGTAAACAAAGGCTACAAATGTAAACAAAGACTAAGTGTAAACAAAGACTATAAATGTAAGCAATGACTCTAAATGTAAAAAGGACTACGAATGTAAACAAAGACTATAAATATAAACAGACTCTTAATGTAAACAAAGACTGCAAATATAAACAAAGACTCTAAATGTAAAAAACTACAAATATAAACAAAGACTAAATGTAAACAAAGACTGCAAATGTAAACAAAGACTAAATATAAACAAAGACTACAGATGTAAAGAAAGTCTACAAATATAAACAAACACTCTAAATGTAAACAAAGACTACAAATGTAAACACTCTAATTGTAAACAAACACTAGAAATGTAAACACTCTAAATGTAAACAAAGACTAGAAATATAAACAGAGACTCTAAATTTGAAAAAGACTACAAATGTAAACGGAGACTCTAAATGTAAACAAGGACTTACTGTAAACGGAGACTCTAAATGTAAACAAAGACTACAAATGTAACAAAGACTACAAATGTAAACAGACTCTAAATGTAAACAAAGATTTTAAATGTAAGCAAACACTCAATGTAAACAATGACTACAAATATAAACAAAGACTACAAATGTAAACAAAAATTCTAAATAGTATACAAAGACTGAAAATGTAAAAAAATACAAACGTAAACAAAGTCTACAAAAGTAAACAATGAGTACAAATGTAAACAATGACAAAATGTAAACAAAGACTTAAAATGTAAACAGATTCTAAGACTAAAAATGTAAAAAAAATGCTCTACACAGGAACAAACTCTAAATGTAAACAAAGAGTGCAATTGTCAAAAGAAACTACAAATGTAAACAAAGAATCTAAATGTAAACAAAGTCTGCAAATGTAACAAAGACTACCAATGTAAACAAAGACTACCAATGTAAACAAACACTCTAAATGTAACCAAACTCTAAATGTAAACAAAGACTTCAAACGTAAATAAATACTCGAAATATAAACAAAGACTAAATGTAAACAAGCGCTACAAATGTAAACAAAGACTAAGTGTAAACAAAGACTATAAATGTAAGCAAAGACTCAATGTAAGCAATGACTACAAATATAAACAAAGACTACTAATGTAAACAAAAATTCTAAATAGTATAAACAGACTGAAAATGTAAAAAACTGCAAATGTAAACAAAGTCTACAAAAGTAAACAATGACTACAAATGTAAACAATGACAAAATGTAAACAAAGACTTAAAATGTAAACAGATTCTAAGACTACAAATGTAAAAAAAATGCTCTAAACAGGAACAAATTCTAAATGCAAACAAAGAGAACAGTTGTCAAAAGAGACTACAAATGTAAACAAAGAATCTAAATGTAAACAAAGTCTAGAAATGTAACAGACTACAAATGTAAACAAACACTCTAAATGTAACCAAACTCTAAATATAAACAAAGACTTCAAACGTAAACAAATACTCGAAATGTAAACAAAGGCTACAAATGTAAACAAAGACTAAGTGTAAACAAAGACTATAAATGTAAGCAATGACTCTAAATGTAAAAAGGACTACGAATGTAAACAAAGACTATAAATATAAACAGACTCTTAATGTAAACAAAGACTGCAAATATAAACAAAGACTCTAAATGTAAAAAACTACAAATATAAACAAAGACTAAATGTAAACAAAGACTGCAAATGTAAACAAAGACTAAATGTAAACAAAGACTACAGATGTAAAGAAAGTCTACAAATATAAACAAACACTCTAAATGTAAACAAAGACTACAAATGTAAACACTCTAATTGTAAACAAACACTAGAAATGTAAACACTCTAAATGTAAACAAAGACTAGAAATATAAACAGAGACTCTAAATTTGAAAAAGTCTACAAATGTAAACGGAGACACTAAATGTAAACAAGGACTAACTGTAAACGGAGACTCTAAATGTAAACAAAGACTACAAATGTAACAGACTACAAATGTAAACAGACTCTAAATGTAAACAAAGATTTTAAATGTAAGCAAAGACTCAATGTAAGCAATGACTACAAATATAAACTAAGACTACAAATGTAAAGAAAAATTCTAAATAGTATAAACAGACTGAAAATGTAAAAAACTACAAATGTAAACAAAGTCTACAAAAATAAACAATGACTACAAATGTAAACAATGACAAAATGTAAACAAAGACTTAAAATGTAAACAGATTCGAAGACTACAAATGTAAAAAAATGCTCTAAACAGGAACAAACTCTAAATGTAAACAAATAGTACAATTGTCAAAAGAGACTACAAATGTAAACAAAGAATCTAAATGTAAACAAAGTCTACAAATGTAACAGACTACAAACGTAAACAAACACTCTAAATGTAACCAAACTCTAAATGTAAACAAAGACTTCAAACGTAAACAAATACTCGAAATATAAACAAAAACTCGAAATGTAAACAAAGACTGCAAATATAAACAAAGACTCTAAATGTAAACAAAGGCTACAAATGTAAACAAAGACTAAGTGTAAACAAAGACTATAAATGTAAGCAATGAGTCTAAATGTAAAAAGGACTACGAATGTAAACAAAGACTATAAATATAAAGAGACTCTTAATGTAAACAAAGACTGCAAATATAAACAAAGACTCTAAATGTAAAAAACTACAAATATAAACAAAGACTAAATGTAAACAAAGACTGCAAATGTAAACAAAGAATAAATATAAACAAAGACTACAGATGTAAAGAAAGTCTACAAATATAAACAAACACTCTAAATGTAAACAAAGACTACAAATGTAAAAAAATGTTCTAAACAGGAACAAACTCTAAATGTAAACAAAGAGTACAATTGTCAAAAGAGACTACAAATGTAAACAAAGAATCTAAATGTAAACAAAGTCTACAAATGTAACAGACTACAAATGTAAACAAACACTCTAAATGTAACCAAACTCTAAATGTAAACAAAGACTTCAAACGTAAACAAATACTCGAAATATAAACAAAAACTCGAAATGTAAACAAAGACTGCAAATATAAACAAAGACTCTAAATGTAAACAAAGGCTACAAATGTAAACAAAGACTAAGTGTAAACAAAGACTATAAATGTAAGCAATGACTCTAAATGTAAAAAGGACTACGAATGTAAACAAAGACTATAAATATAAACAGACTCTTAATGTAAACAAAGACTGCAAATATAAACAAAGACTCTAAATGTAAACAAAGGCTACAAATGTAAACAAAGACTAAGTGTAAACAAAGACTATAAATGTAAGCAATGACTCTAAATGTAAAAAGGACTACGAATGTAAACAAAGACTATAAATATAAACAGACTCTTAATGTAAACAAAGACTGCAAATATAAACAAAGACTCTAAATGTAAAAAACTACAAATATAAACAAAGACTAAATGTAAACAAAGACTGCAAATGTAAACAAAGACTAAATATAAACAAAGACTACAGATGTAAAGAAAGTCTACAAATATAAACAAACACTCTAAATGTAAACAAAGACTACAAATGTAAACACTCTAATTGTAAACAAACACTAGAAATGTAAACACTCTAAATGTAAACAAAGACTAGAAATATAAACAGAGACTCTAAATTTGAAAAAGACTACAAATGTAAACGGAGACTCTAAATGTAAACAAGGACTTACTGTAAACGGAGACTCTAAATGTAAACAAAGACTACAAATGTAACAAAGACTACAAATGTAAACAGACTCTAAATGTAAACAAAGATTTTAAATGTAAGCAAACACTCAATGTAAACAATGACTACAAATATAAACAAAGACTACAAATGTAAACAAAAATTCTAAATAGTATACAAAGACTGAAAATGTAAAAAAATACAAACGTAAACAAAGTCTACAAAAGTAAACAATGAGTACAAATGTAAACAATGACAAAATGTAAACAAAGACTTAAAATGTAAACAGATTCTAAGACTAAAAATGTAAAAAAAATGCTCTACACAGGAACAAACTCTAAATGTAAACAAAGAGTGCAATTGTCAAAAGAAACTACAAATGTAAACAAAGAATCTAAATGTAAACAAAGTCTGCAAATGTAACAAAGACTACCAATGTAAACAAAGACTACCAATGTAAACAAACACTCTAAATTTAACCAAACTCTAAATGTAAACAAAGACTTCAAACGTAAATAAATACTCGAAATATAAACAAAGACTAAATGTAAACAAGCGCTACAAATGTAAACAAAGACTAAGTGTAAACAAAGACTATAAATGTAAGCAAAGACTCAATGTAAGCAATGACTACAAATATAAACAAAGACTACTAATGTAAACAAAAATTCTAAATAGTATAAACAGACTGAAAATGTAAAAAACTACCAATGTAAACAAAGTCTACAAAAGTAAACAATGACTACAAATGTAACCAATGACAAAATGTAAACAAAGATTTAAAATGTAAACAGATTCTAAGACTACAAATGTAAAAAAAATGCTCTAAACAGGAACAAATTCTAAATGCAAACAAAGAGTACAGTTGTCAAAAGAGACTACAAATGTAAACAAAGAATCTAAATGTAAACAAAGTCTAGAAATGTAACAGACTACAAATGTAAACAAACACTCTAAATGTAACCAAACTCTAAATATAAACAAAGACTTCAAACGTAAACAAATACTCGAAATGTAAACAAAGGCTACAAATGTAAACGAAGACTAAGTGTAAACAAAGACTACAAATGTAACAAAGACTCTAAATGTAAAAAGGACTACGAATGTAAACAAAGACTATAAATATAAACAGACTCTTAATGTAAACAAAGACTGCAAATATAAACAGAGACTCTAAATTTGAAAAAGACTACAAATGTAAACGGAGACTCTAAATGTAAACAAGGACTAACTGTAAACGGAGACTGTAAATGTAAACAAAGACTACAAATGTAACAAAGACTACAAATGTAAACATACTCTAAATGTAAACAAAGATTTTAAATGTAAGCAAAGACTCAATGTAAGCAATGACTACAAATATAAACAAAGACTACTAATGTAAACAAAAATTCTAAATAGTATAAACAGACTGAAAATGTAAAAAACTACAAATGTAAACAAAGTCTACAAAAGTAAACAATGACTACAAATGTAAACAATGACAAAATGTAAACAAAGACTTAAAATGTAAACAGATTCTAAGACTACAAATGTAAAAAAAATGCTCTAAACTGGAACAAACTCTAAATGTAAACAAAGAGTACAATTGTCAAAAGAGACCAGAAATGTAAACAAAGAATCTAAATGTAAACAAACTCTGCAAATTTAACAAAGACTACCAATGTAAACAAAGACTACCAATGTAAACAAAGACTACAAATGTAAACAAACACTCTAAATGTAACCAAACTCTAAATGTAAACAAAGACTTCAAACGTATACAAATACTCGAAATATAAACAAAGACTCGAAATGTAAACAAAGACTGCAAATATAAACAAAGACTCTAAATGTAAACAAAGGCTACAAATGTAAACAAAGACTAAGTGTAAACAAAGACTATAAATGTAAGCAATGACTCTAAATGTAAAAAGGACTACGAATGTAAACAAAGTCTATAAATATAAACAGACTCTTAATGTAAACAAAGACTGCAAATATAAACAAAGACTCTAAATGTAAAAAACTACAAATAAAAACAAAGACTAAATGTTAACAAAGACTGCAAATGTAAACAAAGACTAAATATAAACAAAGACTACAGATGTAAACACTCTAATTGTAAACAAACACTAAAAATGTAAACACTCTAAATGTAAACAAAGACTAGAAATATAAACAGAGACTCTAAATTTGAAAAAGACTACAAATGTAAACGGAGACTCTAAATGTAAACAAGGACTAACTGTAAACGGAGACTCTAAATTTAAACAAAGACTACAAATGTAACAAAGACTACAAATGTAAACAGACTCTAAATGTAAACAAAGATTTTAAATGTAAGCAAACACTCAATGTAAGCAATGACTACAAATATAAACAAAGACTACAAATGTAAACAAAAATTCTAAATAGTATACAAAGACAGAAAATGTAAAAAATACAAATGTAAACAAAGTCTACAAAAGTAAACAATGACTACAAATGTAAACAATGACAAAATGTAAACAAAGACTACAAATGTAAACAAAAATTCTAAATAGTATAAAAAGACTGAAAATGTAAAAAAATACAAATGTAAACAAAGTCTACAAAAGTAAACAATGACTACAAATGTAAACAATGACAAAATGTAAACAAAGACTTAAAATGTAAACAGCTTCTAAGACTAAAAATGTAAAAAAAATGCTCTAAACAGGAACAAACTCTAAATGTAAACAAAGAGTGCAATTGTCAAAAGAGACTACAAATGTAAACAAAGAATCTAAATGTAAACAAAGTCTGCAAATGTAACAAAGACTACCAATGTAAACAAAGACTACCAATGTAAACAAACACTCTAAATGTAACCAAACTCTAAATGTAAACAAAGACTTCAAACGTAAATAAATACTCGAAATATAAACAAAGACTCTAAATGTAAACAAAGGCTACAAATGTAAACAAAGACTAAGTGTAAACAAAGACTATAAATGTAAAAAGGACTACGAATGTAAATAAAGACTATAAATATAAACAGACTCTTAATGTAAACAAAGACTGCAAATATAAACAATGATTACAAATATAAACAAAGACTACAAATGTAAACAAAACTTCTAAATAGTATAAACAGACTGAAAATGTAAAAAATTACAAATGTAAACAAAGTCTACAAAAGTAAACAATGACTATAAATGTAAACAATGACAAAATGTAAACAAAGACTTAAAATGTAAACAGATTCTAAGACTACAAATGTAAAAAAATGCTCTAAACAGGAACAAACTCTAAATGTAAACAAAGAGTGCAATTGTCAAAAGAGTCTACAAATGTAAACAAAGACTTTAAATGTAAACAAAGTCTACAAATGTAACAAAGACTACCAATGTAAACAAAGACTTCAAACATAAATAAATACTCGAAATATAAACAAAGACTCGAAATGTAAACAAAGGCTACAAATGTAAACAAAGACTAAGTGTAAACAAAGACTGCAAATGTAAACAAAGACTAAATATAAACAAAGACTACAGATGTAAAGAAAGTCTACAAATATAAACAAACACTCTAAATGTAAACAAAGACTACAAATGTAAACACTCTAATTGTAAACAAACACTAGAAATGTAAACACTCTAAATGTAAACAAAGACTAGAAATATAAACAGAGACTCTAAATTTGAAAAAGACTACAAATGTAAACGGAGACGCTAAATGTAAACAAGGACTAACTGTAAACGGAGACTCTAAATGTAAACAAAGACTACAAATGTAACAAAGACTACAAATGTAAACAGACTCTAAATGTAAACAAAGATTTTAAATGTAAGCAAACACTTAATGTAAGCAATGACTACAAATATAAACAAAGACTACAAATGTAAACAAAAATTCTAAATAGTATACAAAGACTGAAAATGTAAAAAATACAAATGTAAACAAAGTCTACAAAAGTAAACAATGAGTACAAATGTAAACAATGACAAAATGTAAACAAAGACTTAAAATGTAAACAGATTCTAAGACTAAAAATGTAAAAAAAATGCTCTAAACAGGAACAAACTCTAAATGTTAACAAAGAGTACAATTGTCAAAAGAGACTACAAATGTAAACAAAGAATCTAAATGTAAACAAAGTCTGCAAATTTAACAAAGACTACCAATGTAAACAAAGACTACCAATGTAAACAAAGACTACAAATGTAAACAAACACTCTAAATGTAACCAAACTCTAAATGTAAACAAAGACTTCAAACGTAAACAAATACTCGAAATATAAACAAAGACTCGAAATGTAAACAAAGACTGCAAATATAAACAAAGATTCTAAATGTAAACAAAGGCTACAAATGTAAACAAAGACTAAGTGTAAACAAAGACTATAAATGTAAGCAATGACTCTAAATGTAAAAAGGACTACGAATGTAAACAAAGACTATAAATATAAACAGACTCTTAATGTAAACAAAGACTGCAAATATAAACAAAGACTCTAAATGTAAAAAACTACAAATATAAACAAAGACTAAATGTAAACAAAGACTGCAAATGTAAACAAAGACTAAATATAAACAAAGACTACAGATGTAAAGAAATTCTACAAATATAAACAAACACTCTAAATGTAAACAAAGACTACAAATGTAAACACTCTAATTGTAAACAAACACTAGAAATGTAAACACTCTAAATGTAAACAAAGACTACAAATGTAAACACTCTAATTGTAAACAAACACTAGAAATGTAAACACTCTAAGTGTAAACAAAGACTAGAAATGTAAACAGAGATTCTAAATTTGAAAAAGTCTACAAATGTAAACGGAGACACTAAATGTAAACAAGGACTAACTGTAAACGGAGACTCTAAATGTAAACAAAGACTACAAATGTAACAAAGACTACAAATGTAAACAGACTCTAAATGTAAACAAAGATTTTAAATGTAAGCAAAGACTCAATGTAAGCAATGACTACAAATATAAACAAAGACTACAAATGTAAAAAAATGCTCTAAACAGGAACAAACTCTAAATGTAAACAAAGAGTACAATTGTCAAAAGAGACTACAAATGTAAACAAAGAATCTAAATGTAAACAAAGTCTACAAATGTAACAGATTACAAATGTAAACAAAAACTCTAAATGTAACCAAACTCTAAATATGAACAAAGACTTCAAACGTAAACAAATACTCGAAATATAAACAAAGACTCGAAATGTAAACAAAGACTGCAAATATAAACAAAGACTCTAAATGTAAACAAAGGCTACAAATGTAAACAAAGACTAAGTGTAAACAAAGACTACAAATGTACCAAAGACTCTAAATGTAAACAAGGACTAACTGTAAACGGAGACTAAATGTAAACAAAGACTACAAATGTAACAAAGACTACAAATGTAAACAGACTCTAAATGTAAACAAAGATTTTAAATGTAAGCAAAGACTCAATGTAAGCAATGACTACAAATATAAACAAAGACTACTAATGTAAACAAAAATTCTAAATAGTATAAACAGACTGAAAATGTAAAAAACTACAAATGTAAACAAAGTCTACAAAAGTAAACAATGACTACAAATGTAAACATTGACAAAATGTAAACAAAGACTTAAAATGTAAACAGATTCTAAGACTACAAATGTAAAAAAAATGCTCTAAACAGGAACAAATTCTAAATGCAAACAAAGAGTACAGTTGTCAAAAGAGACTACAAATGTAAACAAAGAATCTAAATGTAAACAAAGTCTAGAAATGTAACAGACTACAAATGTAAACAAACACTCTAAATTTAACCAAACTCTAAATATAAACAAAGACTTCAAACGTAAACAAATACTCGAAATGTAAACAAAGGCTACAAATGTAAACAAAGACTAAGTGTAAACAAAGACTACAAATGTAAAAAACTACAAATATAAACAAAGACTAAATGTAAACAAAGACTGCAAATGTAAACAAAGACTAAATATAAACAAAGACTACAGATGTAAAGAAAGTCTACAAATATAAACAAACACTCTAAATGTAAACAAAGACTACAAATGTAAACACTCTAATTGTAAACAAACACTAGAAATGTAAACACTCTAAATGTAAAAAAAGACTAGAAATATAAACAGAGACTCTAAATTTGAAAAAGACTACAAATGTAAACGGAGACTCTAAATGTAAACAAGGACTAACTGTAAACGGAGACTCTAAATGTAAACAAAGACTACAAATGTAAGAAAGACTACAAATGTAAACAGACTCTAAATGTAAACAAAGATTTTAAATGTAAGCAAACACTCAATGTAAGCAATGACTACAAATATAAACAAAGACTACAAATGTAAACAAAAATTCTAAATAGTATACAAAGACTGAAAATGTAAAAAAATACAAATGTAAACAAAGTCTACAAAAGTAAACAATGAGTACAAATGTAAACAATGACAAAATGTAAACAAAGACTTAAAATGTAAACAGATTCTAAGACTAAAAATGTAAAAAAAATGCTCTAAACAGAAACAAACTCTAAATGTAAACAAAGAGTGCAATTGTCAAAAGAGACTACAAATGTAAACAAAGAATCTAAATGTAAACAAAGTCTGCAAATGTAACAAAGACTACCAATGTAAACAAAGACTACCAATGTAAACAAACACTCTAAATGTAACCAAACTCTAAATGTAAACAAAGACTTCAAACGTAAATAAATACTCGAAATATAAACAAAGACTAAATGTAAACAAAGGCTACAAATGTAAACAAAGACTAAGTGTAAACAAAGACTATAAATATATGCAAAGACTCTAAATGTAAAAAGGACTACGAATGTAAATAAAGACTATAAATATAAACAGACTCTTAATGTAAACAAAGACTGCAACTATAAACAATGACTACAAATATAAACAAAGACTACAAATGTAAACAAAAATTCTAAATAGTATACAAAGACTGAAAATGTAAAAAAATACAAATGTAAACAAAGTGTACAAAAGTAAACAATGAGTACAAATGTAAACAATGACAAAATGTAAACAAAGACTTAAAATGTAAACAGATTCTAAGACTAAAAATGTAAAAAAAATGCTCTAAACAGGAACAAACTCTAATTGTAAACAAAGAGTGCAATTGTCAAAAGAGACTACAAATGTAAACAAAGAATCTAAATGTAAACAAAGTCTGCAAATGTAACAAAGACTACCAATGTAAACAAAGACTACCAATGTAAACGAATACTCTAAATGTAACCAAACTCTAAATGTAAACAAAGACTTCAAACGTAAATAAATACTCGAAATATAAACAAAGACTCTAAATGTAAACAAAGGCTACAAATGTAAACAAAGACTTAGTGTAAACAAAGACTATAAATGTAAGCAAAGACTCTAAATGTAAAAAGGACTACGAATGTAAATAAAGACTATAAATATAAACAGACTCTTAATGTAAACAAAGACTGCAAATATAAACAATGATTACAAATATAAACAAAGACTACAAATGTAAACAAAAATTCTAAATAGTATAAACAGACTGAAAATGTAAAAAATTACAAATGTAAACAAAGTCTACAAAAGTAAACAATGACTATAAATGTAAACAATGACAAAATGTAAACAAAGACTTAAAATGTAAACAGATTCTAAGACTACAAATGTAAAAAAAAATGCTCTAAACAGGAACAAACTCTAAATGTAAACAAAGAGTACAATTGTCAAAAGAGACTACAAATGTAAACAAAGAATCTAAATTTAAACAAAGTCTGCAAATTTAACAAAGACTACCAATGTAAACAAAGACTACCAATGTAAACAAAGACTACAAATGTAAACAAACACTCGAAATATAAACAAAGACTCGAATTGTAAACAAAGACTGCAAATATAAACAAAGACTCTAAATGTAAACAAAGGCTACAAATGTAAACAAAGACTAAGTGTAAACAAAGACTATAAATGTAAGCAATGACTCTAAATGTAAAAAGGACTACGAATGTAAACAAAGACTATAAATATAAACAGACTCTTTATGTAAACAAAGACTGCAAATATAAACAAAGACTGCAAATATAAACAAAGACTCTAAATGTAAAAAACTACAAATATAAACAAAGACTAAATGTAAACAAAGACTGCAAATGTAAACAAAGACTAAATATAAACAAAGACTACAGATGTAAAGAAAGTCTACAAATATAAACAAACACTCTAAATGTAAACAAAGACTACAAATGTAAACACTCTAATTGTAAACAAACACTAGAAATGTAAACACTCTAAATGTAAAGAAAGACTAGAAATATAAAGAGAGACTCTAAATTTGAAAATGACTACAAATGTAAACGGAGACTCTAAATGTAAACAAGGACTAACTGTAAACGGAGACTCTAAATGTAAACAAAGACTACAAATGTAACAAAGACTACAAATGTAAACAGACTCTAAATGTAAACAAAGATTTGGAATGTAAGCAAACACTCAATGTAAGCAATGACTACAAATATAAACAAAGACTACAAATGTAAACAAAAATTCTAAATAGTATACAAAGACTGAAAATGTAAAAAATACAAATGTAAACAAAGTCTACAAAAGTAAACAATGAGTACAAATGTAAACAATGACAAAATGTAAACAAAGACTTAAAATGTAAACAGATTCTAAGACTAAAAATGTAAAAAAATGCTCTAAACAGGAACAAACTCTAAATGTAAACAAAGAGTGCAATTGTCAAAAGAGACTACAAATGTAAACAAAGAATCTAAATGTAAACAAAGTCTGCAAATGTAACAAAGACTACCAATGTAAACAAAGACTACTAATGTAAACAAACACTCTAAATGTAACCAATCTCTAAATGTAAACAAAGACTTCAAACGTAATAAATACTCGAAATATAAACAAAGAATCTAAATGTAAACAAAGGCTACAAATGTAAACAAAGACTAAGTGTAAACAGAGACTATAAATGTAAGCAAAGACTCTAAATGTAAAAAGGACTACGAATGTAAATAAAGACTATAAATATAAACAGACTCTTAATGTAAACAAAGACTGCAAATATAAACAATGACTACAAATATAAACAAAGACTACAAATGTAAACAAAAATTCTAAATAGTATAAACAGACTGAAAATGTAAAAAATTACAAATGTAAACAAAGTCTACAAAAGTAAACAATGACTATAAATGTAAACAATGACAAAATCTAAACAAAGACTTAAAATGTAAACAGATTCTAAGACTAAAAATGTAAAAAAATGCTCTAAACAGGAACAAACTCTAAATGTAAACAAAGAGTGCAATTGTCAAAAGAGACTACAAATGTAAACAAAGAATCTAAATGTAAACAAAGTCTGCAAATGTAACAAAGACTACCAATGTAAACAAAGACTAGAAATGTAAACAAACACACTAAATGTAACCAAACACTAAATGTAAACAAAGACTTCAAACATAAATAAATACTCGAAATATAAACAAAGACTCGAAATGTAAACAAAGGCTACAAATGTAAACAAAGACTAAGTCTAAACAAAGACTGCAAATGTAAACAAAGACTAAATGTAAACAAAGACTACAGATGTAAAGAAAGTCTACAAATATAAACAAACACTCTACATGTAAACAAAGACTACAAATGTAAACACTCTAATTGTAAACAAACACTAGAAATGTAAACACTCTAAATGTAAACAAAGACTACAAATATAAACAGAGACTCTAAATTTGAAAAAGACTACAAATGTACACCGAGATTCTAAATGTAAACAAGGACTAACTGTAAACGGAGACTTTAAATGTAAAGAAAGACTACAAATGTAACGGACTACAAATGTAAACAGACTCTAAATGTAAACAAAGATTTTAAATGTAAGCAAAGACTCAATGTAAGCAATGACTACAAATATAAACAAAGACTACAAATGTAAACAAAAATTCTAAATAGAATAAACAGACTGAAAATGTAAAAAACTACAAAAGTAAACAAAGTCTACAAAAGTAAACAATGACTACAAATGTAAACAATGACAAAATGTAAACAAAGACTTAAAATGTAAACAGATTCTAAGACTACAAATGTAAAAAAATGCTCTAAACAGGAACAAACTCTAAATGTAAACAAAGAGTACAATTGTCAAAAGAGACTACAAATGTAAACAAAGAATCTAAATGTAAACAAAGTCTACAAATGTAATAGACTACAAATGTAAACAAACACTCTAAATGTAACCAAACTCTAAATATAAACAAAAACTACTAATGTAAACAAAAATTCTAAATAGTATAAACAGACTGAAAATGTAAAAAACTACAAATGTAAACAAAGTCTACAAAAGTAAACAATGACTAGAAATGTAAACAATGACAAAATGTAAACAAAGACTTAAAATGTAAACAGATTCTAAGACTACAAATGTAAAAAAATGCTCTAAACAGGAACAAACTCTAAATGTAAACAAAGAGTACAATTGTCAAAAGAGACTACAAATGTAAACAAAGAATCTAAATGTAAACAAAGTCTGCAAATTTAACAAAGACTACCAATGTAAACAAAGACTACCAATGTAAACAAAGACTACAAATGTAAACAAACACTCTAAATGTAACCAAACTCTAAATGTAAACAAAGACTTCAAACGTAAAAAATACTCGAAATATAAACAAAGACTCGAAATGTAAACAAAGACTGCAAATATAAACAAAGACTCTAAATGTAAACAAAGGCTAGAAATGTAAACAAAAACTAAGTGTAAACAAAGACTATAAATGTAAGCAATGACTCTAAATGTAAAAAGGACTACGAATGTAAACAAAGACTATAAATATAAACAGACTCTTAATGTAAACAAAGACTGCAAATATAAACAAAGACTCTAAATGTAAAAAACTACAAATATAAACAAAGACTAAATGTAAACAAAGACTGCAAATGTAAACAAAGACTAAATATAAACAAAGACTACAGATGTAAAGAAAGTCTACAAATATAAACAAACACTCTAAATGTAAACAAACACTGCAAATGTAAACACTCTAATTGTAAACAAACACTAGAAATGTAAACACTCTAAATGTAAACAAAGACTAGATATATAAACAGACTCTAAATTTGAAAAAGACTACAAATGTAAACGGAGACTCTAAATGTAAACAAGGACTAACTGTAAACGGAGACTGTAAATGTAAACAAAGACTACAAATGTAACAAAGACTACAAATGTAAACAGACTCTAATTGTAAACAAAGATTTTAAATGTAAGCAAAGACTCAATGTAAGCAATGACTACAAATATAAACAAAGACTACTAATGTAAACAAAAATTCTAAATAGTATAAACAGACTGAAAATGTAAAAAACTACAAATGTAAACAAAGTCTACAAAAGTAAACAATGACTACAAATGTAAACAATGACAAAATATAAACAAAGACTTAAAATGTAAACAGATTCTAAGACTACAAATGTAAAAAAATGCTCTAAACAGGAACAAACTCTAAATGTAAACAAAGAGTGCAATTGTCAAAAGAGACTACAAATGTAAACAAAGAATCTAAATGTAAACAAAGTCTGCAAATGTAACAAAGACTACCAATGTAAACAAAGACTACCAATGTAAACAAACACTCTAAATGTAACCAAACTCTAAATGTAAACAAAGACTTCAAACGTAAATAAATACTCAAAATATAAACAAAGACTAAATGTAAACAAAGGCTACAAATGTAAACAAAGACTAAGTGTAAACAAAGACTATAAATGTATGCAAAGACTCTAAATGTAAAAAGGACTACGAATGTAAATAAAGACTATAAATATAAACAGACTCTTAATGTAAACAAAGACTGCAACTATAAACAATGACTACAAATATAAACAAAGACTACAAATGTAAACAAAAATTCTAAATAGTATACAAAGACTGAAAATGTAAAAAAATACAAATGTAAACAAAGTCTACAAAAGTAAACAATGAGTACAAATGTAAACAATGACAAAATGTAAACAAAGACTTAAAATGTAAACAGATTCTAAGACTAAAAATGTAAAAAAAATGCTCTCAACAGGAACAAACTCTAAATGTAAACAAAGAGTGCAATTGTCAAAAGAGACTACAAATGTAAACAAAGAATCTAAATGTAAACAAAGTCTGCAAATTTAACAAAGACTACCAATGTAAACAAAGACTACAAATGTAAACAAACACTCTAAATGTAACCAAACTCTAAATGTAAACAAAGACTTCAAACGTAAACAAATACTCGAAATATAAACAAAGACTCGAAATGTAAACAAAGACTGCAAATATAAACAAAGACTCTAAATGTAAACAAAGGCTACAAATGTAAACAAAGACTAAGTGTAAACAAAGACTATAAATGTAAGCAATGACTCTAAATGTAAAAAGGACTACGAATGTAAACAAAGACTATAAATATAAACAGACTC
This sequence comes from Salticus scenicus, assembly GCA_963930645.1. Taxonomy (NCBI): domain Eukaryota; kingdom Metazoa; phylum Arthropoda; class Arachnida; order Araneae; family Salticidae; genus Salticus; species Salticus scenicus. The sequence continues at coordinate 1,580,917 of CAWVNO010001900.1, read as the reverse complement.
TTAATGTAAACAAAGACTGCAAATATAAACAAAGACTCTAAATGTAAAAAACTACAAATATAAACAAAGACTAAATGTAAACAAAGACTGCAAATGTAAACAAAGACTAAATATAAACAAAGACTACAGATGTAAAGAAAGTCTACAAATATAAACAAACACTCTAAATGTAAACAAAGACTACAAATGTAAAACACTCTAATTGTAAACAAACACTAGAAATGTAAACACTCTAAATGTAAAGAAAGACTAGAAATATAAAGAGAGACTCTAAATTCGAAAATGACTACAAATGTAAACGGAGACTCTAAATGTAAACAAGGACTAACTGTAAACGGAGACTCTAAATGTAAACAAAGACTACAAATGTAACAAAGACTACAAATGTAAACAGACTCTAAATGTAAACAAAGATTTTAAATGTAAGCAAACACTCAATGTAAGCAATGACTACAAATATAAACAAAGACTACAAATGTAAACAAAAATTCTAAATAGTATACAAAGACTGAAAATGTAAAAAAATACAAATGTAAACAAAGTCTACAAAAGTAAACAATGAGTACAAATGTAAACAATGACAAAATGTAAACAAAGACTTAAAATGTAAACAGATTCTAAGACTAAAAATGTAAAAAAATGCTCTAAACAGGAACAAACTCTAAATGTAAACAAAGAGTGCAATTGTCAAAAGAGACTACAAATGTAAACAAAGAATCTAAATGTAAACAAAGTCTGCAAATGTAACAAAGACTACCAATGTAAACAAAGACTACTAATGTAAACAAACACTCTAAATGTAACCAATCTCTAAATGTAAACAAAGACTTCAAACGTAATAAATACTCGAAATATAAACAAAGAATCTAAATGTAAACAAAGGCTACAAATGTAAACAAAGACTAAGTGTAAACAGAGACTATAAATGTAAGCAAAGACTCTAAATGTAAAAAGGACTACGAATGTAAATAAAGACTATAAATATAAACAGACTCTTAATGTAAACAAAGACTGCAAATATAAACAATGACTACAAATATAAACAAAGACTACAAATGTAAACAAAAATTCTAAATAGTATAAACAGACTGAAAATGTAAAAAATTACAAATGTAAACAAAGTCTACAAAAGTAAACAATGACTATAAATGTAAACAATGACAAAATGTAAACAAAGACTTAAAATGTAAACAGATTCTAAGACTACAAATGTAAAAAAATGCTCTAAACAGGAACAAACTCTAAATGTAAACAAAGAGTGCAATTGTCAAAAGAGACTACAAATGTAAACAAAGACTTTAAATGTAAACAAAGTCTACAAATGTAACAAAGACTACCAATGTAAACAAAGACTAGAAATGTAAACAAACACACTAAATGTAACCAAACTCTAAATGTAAACAAAGACTTCAAACATAAATAAATACTCGAAATATAAACAAAGACTCGAAATGTAAACAAAGGCTACAAATGTAAACAAAGACTAAGTCTAAACAAAGACTGCAAATGTAAACAAAGACTAAATGTAAACAAAGACTACAGATGTAAAGAAAGTCTACAAATATAAACAAACACTCTACATGTAAACAAAGACTACAAATGTAAACACTCTAATTGTAAACAAACACTAGAAATGTAAACACTCTAAATGTAAACAAAGACTACAAATATAAACAGAGACTCTAAATTTGAAAAAGACTACAAATGTACACGGAGATTCTAAATGTAAACAAGGACTAACTGTAAACGGAGACTTTAAATGTAAACAAAGACTACAAATGTAACGGACTACAAATGTAAACAGACTCTAAATGTAAACAAAGATTTTAAATGTAAGCAAAGACACAATGTAAGCAATGACTACAAATATAAACAAAGACTACAAATGTAAACAAAAATTCTAAATAGAATAAACAGACTGAAAATGTAAAAAACTACAAATGTAAACAAAGTCTACAAAAGTAAACAATGACTACAAATGTAAACAATGACAAAATGTAAACAAAGACTTAAAATGTAAACAGATTCTAAGACTACAAATGTAAAAAAATGCTCTAAACAGGAACAAACTCTAAATGTAAACAAAGAGTACAATTGTCAAAAGAGACTACAAATGTAAACAAAGAATCTAAATGTAAGCAAAGTCTGCAAATGTATCAAAGACTACCAATGTAAACAAAGACTACCAATGTAAACAAAGACTACAAATGTAAACAAACACTCTAAATGTAACCAAACTCTAAATGTAAACAAAGACTTCAAACGTAAATAAATACTCGAAATATAAACAAAGACTTGAAATGTAAACAAAGGCTACAAATGTAAACAAAGACAAAGTGTAAACAAAGACTATAAATGTAAGCAAAGACTCTAAATGTAAAAAGGACTACGAACGTAAACAAAGACTATAAATGTAAACACTCTAAAAGTAAGCAAACTCTAAATGTAAACAAAGACATCAAACGTAAACAGAGACTCTAAATGTAAAAAACTACAAATATAAACAAAGACTAAATGTAAACAAAGACTGCAAATGTAAACAAAGACTTAATGTAAACAAAGACTACAGATGTAAAGAAAGTCTACAAATATAAACAAACACTCTAAATGTAAACAAAGACTACAAATGTAAACTCTCTAATTGTAAACAAACACTAGAAATGTAAACACTCTAAATGTAAACAAAGACTAGAAATATAAACAGAGACTCTAAATTTGAAAAAGTCTACAAATGTAAACGGAGACACTAAATGTAAACAAGGACTAACTGTAAACGGAGACTCTAAATGTAAACAAAGACTACAAATGTAACAAAGACTACAAATGTAAACAGACTCTAAATGTAAACAAAGATTTTAAATGTAAGCAATGACTACAAATATAAACGAAGACTACAAATGTAAACAAAAATTCTAAATAGTATAAACAGACTAAAAATGTAAAAAACTACAAATGTAAACAAAGTCTACAAAAATAAACAATGACTACAAATGTAAACAATGACAAAATGTAAACAAAGACTTAAAATGTAAACAGATTCTAAGACTACAAATGTAAAAAAATGCTCTAAACAGGAACAAACTCTAAATGCAAACAAAGAGTACAATTGTCAAAAGAGACTACAAATGTAAACAAAGAATCTAAATGTAAACAAAGTCTACAAATGTAACAGACTACAAATGTAAACAAACACTCTAAATGTAACAAAACTCTAAATATAAACAAAGACTTCAAACGTAAACAAATACTCGAAATATAAACAAAGACTCGAAATGTAAACAAAGACTGCAAATATAAACAAAGACTCTAAATGTAAACAAAGGCTACAAATGTAAACAAAGACTAAGTGTAAACAAAGACTACAAATGTAACAAAGACTCTAAATGTAAAAAGGACTACGAATGTAAACAAAGACTATAAATATAAACAGACTCTTAATGTAAACAAAGACTGCAAATATAAACAAAGACTCTAAATGTAAAAAACTACAAATATAAACAAAGACTAAATGTAAACAAAGACTGCAAATGCAAACAAAGAATAAATATAAACAAAGACTACAGATGTAAAGAAAGTCTACAAATATAAACAAACACTCTAAATGTAAACAAAGACTACAAATGTAAACACTCTAATTGTAAACAAACACAAGAAATGTAAACACTCTAAATGTAAACAAAGACTAGAAATATAAACAGAGACTCTAAATTTAAAAAAGACTACAAATGTAAACGGAGACTCTAAATGTAAACAAGGACTAACTGTAAACGGAGACTATAAATGTAAACAAAGACTACAAATGTAACAAAGACTACAAATGTAAACAGACTCAAAATGTAAACAAAGATTTTAAATGTAAGCAAAGACTCAATGTGAGCAATGACTACAAATATAAACAAAGACTATTAATGTAAACAAAAATTCTAAATAGTATAAACAGACTGAAAATGTAAAAAACAACAAATGTAAACAAAGTCTACAAAAGTAAACAATGACTACAAATGTAAACAATGACAAAATGTAAACAAAGACTTAAAATTTAAACAGATTCTAATACTACAAATGTAAAAAAAATGCTCTAAACAGGAACAAACTCTAAATGTAAACAAAGAGTACAATTGTCAAAAGAGACTACAAATGTAAACAAAGAATCTAAATGTAAACAAAGTCTGCAAATTTAACAAAGACTACCAATGTAAACAAAGACTACCAATGTAAACAAAGACTACAAATGTAAACAAACACTCTAAATGTAACCAAACTCTAAATGTAAACAAAGACTTCAAACGTAAAAAATACTCGAAATCTAAACAAAGACTCGAAATGTAAACAAAGACTGCAAATATAAACGAAGACTCGAAATGTAAACAAAGGCTACAAATGTAAACAAAGACTAAGTGTAAACAAACACTATAAATGTAAGCAAAGACTCTAAATGTAAAAAGGACTACGAACGTAAACAAAGACTATAAATGTAAACAAACACTCTAAAAGTAAGCAAACTCTAAATGTAAACAAAGACATCAAACGTAAACAGATACTCTAAAAGTAAAAAACTACAAACATAAACAAAGACTAAATGTAAACAAAGGCTGCAAATGTAAACAAAGACTAAATGTAAACAAAGACTACAGATGTAAAGAAAGTCTACAAATATAAACAAACACTCTAAATGTAAATAAAGACTACAAATGTAAACACTCTAATTGTAAACAAACACTAGAAATGTAAACACTCTAAATGTAAAAAAAGACTAGAAATATAAACAGAGACTCTAAATTTGAAAAAGACTACAAATGTAAACGGAGACTCTAAATGTAAACAAGGACTAACTGTAAACGGAGACTCTAAATGTAAACAAAGACTACAAATGTAACAAAGACTACAAATGTAAACAGACTCTAAATGTAAACAAAGATTTTAAATGTAAGCAAACACTCAATGTAAGCAATGACTACAAATATAAACAAAGACTACAAATGTAAACAAAAATTATAAATAGTATACAAAGACTGAAAATGTAAAAAAATACAAATGTAAACAAAGTCTACAAAAGTAAACAATGAGTACAAATGTAAACAATGACAAAATGTAAACAAAGACTTAAAATGTAAACAGATTCTAAGACTAAAAATGTAAAAAAAATGCTCTAAACAGGAACAAACTCTAAATGTAAACAAAGAGTGCAATTGTCAAAAGAGACTACAAATGTAAACAAAGAATCTAAATGTAAACAAAGTCTGCAAATGTAACAAAGACTACCAATGTAAACAAAGACTACCAATGTAAACAAACACTCTAAATGTAACTAAACTCTAAATGTAAACAAAGACTTCAAACGTAAATAAATACTCGAAATATAAACAAAGACTAAATGTAAACAAAGGCTACAAATGTAAACAAAGACTAAGTGTAAACAAAGACTATAAATGTATGCAAAGACTCTAAATGTAAAAAGGACTACGAATGTAAATAAAGACTATAAATATAAACAGACTCTTAATGTAAACAAAGACTGCAACTATAAACAATGACTACAAATATAAACAAAGACTACAAATGTAAACAAAAATTCTAAATAGTATACAAAGACTGAAAATGTAAAAAAATACAAATGTAAACAAAGTCTACAAAAGTAAACAATGAGTACAAATGTAAACAATGACAAAATGTAAACAAAGACTTAAAATGTAAACAGATTCTAAGACTAAAAATGTAAAAAAAATGCTCTAAACAGGAACAAACTCTAAATGTAAACAAAGAGTGCAATTGTCAAAAGAGACTACAAATGTAAACAAAGAATCTAAATGTAAACAAAGTCTGCAAATTTAACAAAGACTACCAATGTAAACAAAGACTACAAATGTAAACAAACACTCTAAATGTAACCAAACTCTAAATGTAAACAAAGACTTCAAACGTAAACAAATACTCGAAATATAAACAAAGACTCGAAATGTAAACAAAGACTGCAAATATAAACAAACACTCTAAATGTAAACAAAGGCTACAAATGTAAACAAAGACTAAGTGTAAACAAAGACTATAAATGTAAGCAATGACTCTAAATGTAAAAAGGACTACGAATGTAAACAAAGACTATAAATATAAACAGACTCTTAATGTAAACAAAGACTGCAAATATAAACAAAGACTCTAAATGTAAAAAACTACAAATATAAACAAAGACTAAATGTAAACAAAGACTGCAAATGTAAACAAAGACTAAATATAAACAAAGACTACAGATGTAAAGAAAGTCTACAAATATAAACAAACACTCTAAATGTAAACAAAGACTACAAAAGTAAACACTCTAATTGTAAACAAACACTAGAAATGTAAACACTCTAAATGTAAACAAAGACTAGAAATATAAACAGAGACTCTAAATTTGAAAAAGACTACAAATGTAAACGGAGACTCTAAATGTAAACAAGGACTAAATGTAAACGGAGACTCTAAATGTAAACAAAGACTACAAATGTAACAAAGACTACAAATGTAACAAAGACTACAAATGTAAACAGACTCTAAATGTAAACAAAGATTTTAAATGTAAGCAAAGACTCAATGTAAGCAATGACTACAAATATAAACAAAGACTACAAATGTAAACAAAAATTCTAAATAGTATAAACAGACTGAAAATGTAAAAAACTACAAATGTAAACAAAGTCTACAAAAATAAACAATGACTACAAATGTAAACAATGACAAAATGTAAACAAAGACTTAAAATGTAAACAGATTCTAAGACTACAAATGTAAAAAAATGCTCTAAACAGGAACAAACTCTAAATGTAAACAAAGAGTACAATTGTCAAAAGAGACTACAAATGTAAACAAAGAATCTAAATGTAAACAAAGTCTACAAATGTAACAGACTACAAATGTAAACAAACACTCTAAATGTAACCAAACTCTAAATATAAACAAAGACTTCAAACGTAAAAAATACTCGAAACATAAACAAAGACTCGAAATGTAAACAAAGACTACAAATATAAACAAAGACTCTAAATGTAAACAAAGGCTACAAATGTAAACAAAGACTAAGTGTAAACAAAGACTATAAATGTAAGCAATGACTCTAAATGTAAAAAGGACTACGAATGTAAACAAAGACTATAAATATAAACACTCTTAATGTAAACAAAGACTGCAAATATAAACAAAGACTCTAAATGTAAAAAACTACAAATATAAACAAAGACTAAATGTAAACAAAGACTGCAAATGTAAACAAAGACTAAATATAAACAAAGACTACAGATGTAAAGAAAGTCTACAAATATAAACAAACACTCTAAATGTAAACAAAGACTACAAAAGTAAACACTCTAATTGTAAACAAACACTAGAAATGTAAACCCTCTAAATGTAAACAAAGACTAGAAATATAAACAGAGACTCTAAATTTGAAAAAGACTACAAATGTAAACGGAGACTCTAAATGTAAACAAGGACTAACTGTAAACGGAGACTCTAAATGTAAACAAAGACTACAAATGTAACAAAGACTACAAATGTAAACAGACTCTAAATGTAAACAAAGATTTTAAATGTAAGCAAACACTCAATGTAAGCAATGACTACAAATATAAACAAAGACTACAAATGTAAACAAAAATTCTAAATAGTATACAAAGACTGAAAATGTAAAAAAATACAAATGTAAACAAAGTCTACAAAAGTAAACAATGAGTACAAATGTAAACAATGAGTACAAATGTAAACAATGAGTACAAATGTAAACAATGACAAAATGTAAACAAAGACTTAAAATGTAAACAGATTCTAAGACTAAAAATGTAAAAAAAATGCTCTAAACAGGAACAAACTCTAAATGTAAACAAAGAGTGCAATTGTCTAAAGAGACTACAAATGTAAACCAAGAATCTAAATGTAAACAAAGTCTACAAATGTAACAAAGACTACCAATGTAAACAAAGACTACAAATGTAAACAAACACTCTAAATGTAACCAAACTCTAAATGTAAACAAAGACTTCAAACGTAAATAAATACTCGAAATATAAACAAAGACTCTAAATGTAAACAAAGGCTACAAATGTAAACAAAGACTAAGTGTAAACAAAGACTATAAATGTAAGCAAAGACTCTAAATGTAAAAAGGACTACGAATGTAAATAAAGACTATAAATATAAACAGACTCTTAATGTAAACAAAGACTGCAAATATAAACAATGACTACAAATATAAACAAAGACTACAAATGTAAACAAAAATTCTAAATAGTATAAACAGACTGAAAATGTAAAAAATTACAAATGTAAACAAAGTCTACAAAAGTAAACAATGACTATAAATGTAAACAATGACAAAATGTAAACAAAGACTTAAAATGTAAACAGATTCTAAAAATACAAATGTAAAAAAATGCTCTAAACAGGAACAAACTCTAAATGTAAACAAAGAGTGCAATTGTCAAAAGAGACTACAAATGTAAACAAAGACTTTAAATGTAAACAAAGTCTACAAATGTAACAAAGACTACCAATGTAAACAAAGACTACAAATATAAACAAACACTCTAAATGTAACCAAACTCTAAATGTAAACAAAGACTTCAAACGTAAATAAATACTCGAAATATAAACAAAGACTCGAAATGTAAACAAAGGCTACAAATGTAAACAAAGACTAAGTGTAAACAAAGACTGCAAATGTAAACAAAGACAAAATGTAAACAAAGACTACAGATGTGAAGAAAGTCTACAAATATAAACAAACACTCTACATGTAAACAAAGACTACAAATGTAAACACTCTAATTGTAAACAAACACTTGAAATGTAAACACTCTAAATGTAAACAAAGACTACAAATATAAATAGAGACTCTAAATTTGAAAAAGACTACAAATGTAAACGGAGACTCTAAATGTAAACAAGGACTAACTGTAAACGGAGACTCTAAATGTAAACAAAGACTACAAATGTAACGGACTACAAATGTAAACAGACTCTAAATGTAAACAAAGATTTTAAATGTAAGCAAAGACTCAATGTAAGCAATGACTACAAATATAAACAAAGACTACAAATGTAAACAAAAATTCTAAATAGAATAAACAGACTGAAAATGTAAAAAACTACAAATGTAAACAAAGTCTACAAAAGTAAACAATGACTACAAATGTAAACAATGACAAAATGTAAACAAAGACTTAAAACGTAAACAGATTCTAAGAGTACAAATGCAAAAAAAATGCTCTAAACAGGAACAAACTCTAAATGTAAACAAAGAGTACAATTGTCAAAAGAGACTACAAATGTAAACAAAGAATCTAAATGTAAACAAAGTCTGCAAATGTAACAAAGACTACCAATGTAAACAAAGACTACCAATGTAAACAAAGACTACCAATGTAAACAAAGACTACAAATGTAAACACTCTAAATGTAACCAAACTCTAAATGTAAACAAAGACTTTAAACAAATACTCGAAATATAAACAAAGACTCGAAATGTAAACAAAGGCTGCAAATTTAAACAAAGACTCGAAATGTAAACAAAGGCTACAAATGTAAACAAAGACTAAGTGTAAACAAAGACTATAAATGTAAGCAAAGACTCTAAATGTAAAAAGGACTACGAACGTAAACAAAGACTATAAATGTAAACAAACACTCTAAAAGTAAGCAAACTCTAAATGTAAACAAAGACATCAAACGTAAACAGAGACTCTAAATGTAAAAAACTACAAATATAAACAAAGACTAAATGTAAACAAAGACTGCAAATGTAAACAAAGACTAAATGTAAACAAAGACTACAGATGTAAAGAAAGTCTACAAATATAAACAAACACTCTAAATGTAAACAAAGACTACAAATGTAAACACTCTAATTGTAAACAAACATTAAAAATGTAAACACTCTAAATGTAAACAAAGACTAGAAATATAAACAGAGACTCTAAATTTGAAAAAGTCTACAAATGTAAACGGAGACACTAAATGTAAACAAGGACTAAGTGTAAACGGAGACTCTAAATGTAAACAAAGACTACAAATGTAACAGACTACAAATGTAAACAGACTCTAAATGTAAACAAAGATTTTAAATGTAAGCAAAGACTCAGTGTAAGCAATGACTACAAATATAAACAAAGACTACAAATGTAAACAAAAATTCTAAATAGTATAAACAGACTGAAAATGTAAAAAACTACAAATGTAAACAAAGTCTACAAAAGTAAACAATGACTACAAATATAAACAATGACAAAATGTAAACAAAGACTTAAAGTGTAAACAGATTCTAAGACTACAAATGTAAAAAAAATGCTCTAAACAGGAACAAACTCTAAATGTAAACAAAGAGTACAATTGTCAAAAGAGACTACAAATGTAAACAAAGAATCTAAATGTAAACAAACTCTGCAAATTTAACAAAGACTACCAATGTAAACAAAGACTACCAATGTAAACAAAGACTACAAATGTAAACAAACACTCTAAATGTAACCAAACTCTTAATGTAAACAAAGACTTCAAACGTATACAAATACTCGAAATATAAACAAAAACTCGAAATGTAAACAAAGACTGCAAATATAAACAAAGACTCTAAATGTAAACAAAGGCTACAAATGTAAACAAAGACTAAGTGTAAACAAAGACTATAAATGTAAGCAATGACTCTAAATGTAAAAAGGACTACGAATGTAAACAAAGACTATAAATATAAACAGACTCTTAATGTAAACAAAGACTGCAAATATAAACAAAGACTCTAAATGTAAACAAAGGCTACAAATGTAAACAAAGACTAAGTGTAAACAAAGACTATAAATGTAAGCAATGACTCTAAATGTAAAAAGGACTACGAATGTAAACAAAGACTATAAATATAAACAGACTCTGATTGTAAACAAAGACTGCAAATATAAACAAAGACTCTAAATGTAAAAAACTACAAATATAAACAAAGACTAAATGTAAACAAAGACTGCAAATGTAAACAAAGACTAAATATAAACAAAGACTACAGATGTAAAGAAAGTCTACAAATATAAACAAACACTCTAAATGTAAACAAAGACTACAAATGTAAACACTCTAATTGTAAACAAACACTAGAAATGTAAACACTCTAAATGTAAACAAAGACTAGAAATATAAACAGAGACTCTAAATTTGAAAAAGACTACAAATGTAAACGGAGACTCTAAATGTAAACAAGGACTAACTGTAAACGGAGACTCTAAATGTAAACAAAGACTACAAATGTAACAAAGACTACAAATGTAAACAGACTCTAAATGTAAACAAAGATTTTAAATGTAAGCAAACACTCAATGTAAACAATGACTACAAATATAAACAAAGACTACAAATGTAAACAAAAATTCTAAATAGTATACAAAGACTGAAAATGTAAATATACAAACGTAAACAAAGTCTACAAAAGTAAACAATGAGTACAAATGTAAACAATGACAAAATGTAAACAAAGACTTAAAATGTAAACAGATTCTAAGTCTAAAAATGTAAAAAAAATGCTCTACACAGGAACAAACTCTAAATGTAAACAAAGAGTGCAATTGTCAAAAGAAACTACAAATGTAAACAAAGAATCTAAATGTAAACAAAGTCTGCAAATGTAACAAAGACTACCAATGTAAACAAAGACTACCAATGTAAACAAACACTCTAAATGTAAACAAACTCTAAATGTAAACAAAGACTTCAAACGTAAATAAATACTCGAAATATAAACAAAGACTAAATGTGAACAAGCGCTACAAATGTAAACAAAGACTAAGTGTAAACAAAGACTATAAATGTAAGCAAAGACTCAATGTAAGCAATGACTACAAATATAAACAAAGACTACTAATGTAAACAAAAATTCTAAATAGTATAAACAGACTGAAAATGTAAAAAACTACAAATGTAAACAAAGTCTACAAAAGTAAACAATGACTACAAATGTAAACAATGACAAAATGTAAACAAAGACTTAAAATGTAAATTGATTCTAAGACTACAAATGTAAAAAAAATGCTCTAAACAGGAACAAACTCTAAATGTAAACAAAGAGTACAATTGTCAAAAGAGACTACAAATGTAAACAAAGAATCTAAATGTAAACAAAGTCTGCAAATGTAACAAAGACTACCAATGTAAACAAAGACTACCAATGTAAACAAAGACTACAAATGTAAACATCTAAATGTAACCAAACTCTAAATGTAAACAAAGACTTTAAACAAATACTCGAAATATAAACAAAGACTCGAAATGTAAACGAAGACTGCAAATATAAACAAAGACTCTAAATGTAAACAAAGGCTACAAATGTAAACAAAGACTAAGTGTAAACAAAGACTATAAATGTAAGCAATGACTCTAAATGTAAAAAGGACTACGAATGTAAACAAAGACTATAAATATAAACAGACTCTTAATGTAAACAAAGACTGCAAATATAAACAGACTCTAAATGTAAAAAACTTCAAATATAAACAAAGACTAAATGTAAACAAAGACTGCAAATGTAAACAAAGACTAAATATAAACAAAGACTACAGATGTAAAGAAAGTCTACAAATATAAACAAACACTCTAAATGTAAACAAAGACTACAAATGTAAACACTCTAATTGTAAACAAACACTAGAAATGTAAACACTCTAAATGTAAACAAAGACTAGAAATATAAACAGAGACTCTAAATTCGAAAAAGACTACAAATGTAAACGGAGATTCTAAATGTAAACAAGGACTAACTGTAAACGGAGACTCTAAATGTAAACAAAGACTACAAATGTAACAAAGACTACAAATGTAAACAGACTCTAAATGTAAACAAAGATTTTAAATGTAAGCAAACACTCAATGTAAGCAATGACTACAAATATAAACAAAGACTACAAATGTAAACAAAAATTCTAAATAGTATACAAAGACTGAAAATGTAAAAAAATACAGATGTAAACAAAGTCTACAAAAGTAAACAATGTGTACAAATGTAAACAATGACAAAATGTAAACAAAGACTTAAAATGTAAACAGATTCTAAGACTAAAAATGTAAAAAAAATGCTCTAAACAGGAACAAACTCTAAATGTAAACAAAGAGTACAATTGTCAAAAGAGACTACAAATGTAAACAAAGAATCTAAATGTAAACAAAGTCTACAAATGTAACAGACTACAAATGTAAACAAACACTCTAAATGTAACCAAACTCTAAATGTAAACAAAGACTTCAAACGTAAACAAATACTCGAAATATAAACAAAAACTCGAAATGTAAACAAGGACTGCAAATATAAACAAAGACTCTAAATGTAAACAAAGGCTACAAATGTAAACAAAGACTAAGTGTAAACAAAGACTATAAATGTAAGCAATGACTCTAAATGTAAAAAGGACTACGAATGTAAACAAAGACTATAAATATAAACAGACTCTTAATGTAAACAAAGACTGCAAATATAAACAGACTCTAAATGTAAAAAACTACAAATATAAACAAAGACTAAATGTAAACAAAGACTGCAAATGTAAACAAAGACTAAATATAAACAAAGACTACAGATGTAAAGAAAGTCTACAAATATAAACAAACACTCTAAATGTAAACAAAGACTACAAATGTAAACACTCTAATTGTAAACAAACACTAGAAATGTAAACACTCTAAATGTAAACAAAGACTAGAAATATAAACAGAGACTCTAAATTCGAAAAAGACTACAAATGTAAACGGAGACTCTAAATGTAAACAAGGACTAACTGTAAACGGAGACTCTAAATGTAAACAAAGACTACAAATGTAACAAAGACTACAAATGTAAACAGACTCTAAATGTAAACAAAGATTTTAAATGTAAGCAAACACTCAATGTAAGCAATGACTACAAATATAAACAAAGACTACAAATGTAAACAAAAATTCTAAATAGTATACAAAGACTGAAAATGTAAAAAAATACAGATGTAAACAAAGTCTACAAAAGTAAACAATGTGTACAAATGTAAACAATGACAAAATGTAAACAAAGACTTAAAATGTAAACAGATTCTAAGACTAAAAATGTAAAAAAAATGCTCTAAACAGGAACAAACTCTAAATGTAAACAAAGAGTACAATTGTCAAAAGAGACTACAAATGTAAACAAAGAATCTAAATGTAAACAAAGTCTGCAAATTTAACAAAGACTACCAATGTAAACAAAGACTACCAATGTAAACAAAGACTACAAATGTAAACAAACACTCTAAATGTAACCAAATTCTAAATGTAAACAAAGACTTGAAACGTAAACAAATACTCGAAATATAAACAAAGACTCGAAATGTAAACAAAGACTGCAAATATAAACAAAGACTCTAAATGTAAACAAAGTCTACAAAAGTAAACAATGTGTACAAATGTAAACAATGACAAAATGTAAACAAAGACTTAAAATGTAAACAGATTCTAAGACTAAAAATGTAAAAAAAATGCTCTCAACAGGAACAAACTCTAAATGTAAACAAAGAGTGCAATTGTCAAAAGAGACTACAAATGTAAACAAAGAATCTAAATGTAAACAAAGTCTGCAAATTTAACAAAGACTACCAATGTAAACAAAGACTACAAATGTAAACAAACACTCTAAATGTAACCAAACTCTAAATGTAAACAAAGACTTCAAACGTAAACAAATACTCGAAATATAAACAAAGACTCGAAATGTAAACAAAGACTGCAAATATAAACAAACACTCTAAATGTAAACAAAGGCTACAAATGTAAACAAAGACTAAGTGTAAACAAAGACTATAAATGTAAGCAATGACTCTAAATGTAAAAAGGACTACGAATGTAAACAAAGACTATAAATATAAACATACTCTTAATGTAAACAAAGACTGCAAATATAAACAAAGACTCTAAATGTAAAAAACTACAAATATAAACAAAGACTAAATGTAAACAAAGACTGCAAATGTAAACAAAGACTAAATATAAACAAAGACTACAGATGTAAAGAAAGTCTACAAATATAAACAAACACTCTAAATGTAAACAAAGACTACAAAAGTAAACACTCTAATTGTAAACAAACACTAGAAATGTAAACACTCTAAATGTAAACAAAGACTAGAAATATAAACAGAGACTCTAAATTTGAAAAAGACTACAAATGTAAACGGAGACTCTAAATGTAAACAAGGACTAACTGTAAACGGAGACTCTAAATGTAAACAAAGACTACAAATGTAACAAAGACTACAAATGTAACAAAGACTACAAATGTAAACAGACTCTAAATGTAAACAAAGATTTTAAATGTAAGCAAAGACTCAATGTAAGCAATGACTACAAATATAAACAAAGACTACAAATGTAAACAAAAATTCTAAATAGTATAAACAGACTGAAAATGTAAAAAACTACAAATGTAAACAAAGTCTACAAAAATAAACAATGACTACAAATGTAAACAATGACAAAATGTAAACAAAGACTTAAAATGTAAACAGATTCTAAGACTACAAATGTAAAAAAATGCTCTAAACAGGAACAAACTCTAAATGTAAACAAAGAGTACAATTGTCAAAAGAGACTACAAATGTAAACAAAGAATCTAAATGTAAACAAAGTCTACAAATGTAACAGACTACAAATGTAAACAAACACTCTAAATGTAACCAAACTCTAAATATAAACAAAGACTTCAAACGTAAAAAATACTCGAAATATAAACAAAGACTCGAAATGTAAACAAAGACTACAAATATAAACAAAGACTCTAAATGTAAACAAAGGCTACAAATGTAAACAAAGACTAAGTGTAAACAAAGACTATAAATGTAAGCAATGACTCTAAATGTAAAAAGGACTACGAATGTAAACAAAGACTATAAATATAAACACTCTTAATGTAAACAAAGACTGCAAATATAAACAAAGACTCTAAATGTAAAAAACTACAAATATAAACAAAGACTAAATGTAAACAAAGACTGCAAATGTAAACAAAGACTAAATATAAACAAAGACTACAGATGTAAAGAAAGTCTACAAATATAAACAAACACTCTAAATGTAAACAAAGACTACAAAAGTAAACACTCTAATTGTAAACAAACACTAGAAATGTAAACCCTCTAAATGTAAACAAAGACTAGAAATATAAACAGAGACTCTAAATTTGAAAAAGACTACAAATGTAAACGGAGACTCTAAATGTAAACAAGGACTAACTGTAAACGGAGACTCTAAATGTAAACAAAGACTACAAATGTAACAAAGACTACAAATGTAAACAGACTCTAAATGTAAACAAAGATTTTAAATGTAAGCAAACACTCAATGTAAGCAATGACTACAAATATAAACAAAGACTACAAATGTAAACAAAAATTCTAAATAGTATACAAAGACTGAAAATGTAAAAAAATACAAATGTAAACAAAGTCTACAAAAGTAAACAATGAGTACAAATGTAAACAATGAGTACAAATGTAAACAATGAGTACAAATGTAAACAATGACAAAATGTAAACAAAGACTTAAAATGTAAACAGATTCTAAGACTAAAAATGTAAAAAAAATGCTCTAAACAGGAACAAACTCTAAATGTAAACAAAGAGTGCAATTGTCTAAAGAGACTACAAATGTAAACCAAGAATCTAAATGTAAACAAAGTCTACAAATGTAACAAAGACTACCAATGTAAACAAACACTAACAATGTAAACAAACACTCTAAATGTAACCAAACTCTAAATGTAAACAAAGACTTCAAACGTAAATAAATACTCGAAATATAAACAAAGACTCTAAATGTAAACAAAGGCTACAAATGTAAACAAAGACTAAGTGTAAACAAAGACTATAAATGTAAGCAAAGACTCTAAATGTAAAAAGGACTACGAATGTAAATAAAGACTATAAATATAAACAGACTCTTAATGTAAACAAAGACTGCAAATATAAACAATGACTACAAATATAAACAAAGACTACAAATGTAAACAAAAATTCTAAATAGTATAAACAGACTGAAAATGTAAAAAATTACAAATGTAAACAAAGTCTACAAAAGTAAACAATGACTATAAATGTAAACAATGACAAAATGTAAACAAAGACTTAAAATGTAAACAGATTCTAAAAATACAAATGTAAAAAAATGCTCTAAACAGGAACAAACTCTAAATGTAAACAAAGAGTGCAATTGTCAAAAGAGACTACAAATGTAAACAAAGACTTTAAATGTAAACAAAGTCTACAAATGTAACAAAGACTACCAATGTAAACAAAGACTACAAATATAAACAAACACTCTAAATGTAACCAAACTCTAAATGTAAACAAAGACTTCAAACGTAAATAAGTACTCGAAATATAAACAAAGACTCGAAATGTAAACAAAGGCTACAAATGTAAACAAAGACTAAGTGTAAACAAAGACTGCAAATGTAAACAAAGACAAAATGTAAACAAAGACTACAGATGTGAAGAAAGTCTACAAATATAAACAAACACTCTACATGTAAACAAAGACTACAAATGTAAACACTCTAATTGTAAACAAACACTTGAAATGTAAACACTCTAAATGTAAACAAAGACTAGAAATATAAACAGAGACTCTAAATTTGAAAAAGACTACAAATGTAAACGGAGACTCTAAATGTAAACAAGGACTAACTGTAAACGGAGACTCTAAATGTAAACAAAGACCACAAATGTAACGGACTACAAATGTAAACAGACTCTAAATGTAAACAAAGATTTTAAATGTAAGCAAAGACTCAATGTAAGCAATGACTACAAATATAAACAAAGACTACAAATGTAAACTAAAATTCTAAATAGAATAAACAGACTGAAAATGTAAAAAACTACAAATGTAAACAAAGTCTACAAAAGTAAACAATGACTACAAATGTAAACAATGACAAAATGTAAACAAAGACTTAAAATGTAAACAGATTCTAAGAGTACAAATGCAAAAAAAATGCTCTAAACAGGAACAAACTCTAAATGTAAACAAAGAGTACAATTGTCAAAAGAGACTACAAATGTAAACAAAGAATCTAAATGTAAACAAAGTCTGCAAATGTAACAAAGGCTACCAATGTAAACAAAGACTACCAATGTAAACAAAGACTACCAATGTAAACAAAGACTACAAATGTAAACACTCTAAATGTAACCAAACTCTAAATGTAAACAAAGACTTTAAACAAATACTCGAAATATAAACAAAGACTCGAAATGTAAACAAAGACTGCAAATATAAACGAAGACTCGAAATGTAAACAAAGGCTACAAATGTAAACAAAGACTAAGTGTAAACAAAGACTATAAATGTAAGCAAAGACTCTAAATGTAAAAAGGACTACGAACGTAAACAAAGACTATAAATGTAAACAAACACTCTAAAAGTAAGCAAACTCTAAATGTAAACAAAGACATCAAACGTAAACAGAGACTCTAAATGTAAAAAACTACAAATATAAACAAAGACTAAATGTAAACAAAGACTGCAAATGTAAACAAAGACTAAATGTAAACAAAGACTACAGATGTAAAGAAAGTCTACAAATATAAACAAACACTCTAAATGTAAACAAAGACTACAAATGTAAACACTCTAATTGTAAACAAACATTAAAAATGTAAACACTCTAAATGTAAACAAAGACTAGAAATATAAACAGAGACTCTAAATTTGAAAAAGTCTACAAATGTAAACGGAGACACTAAATGTAAACAAGGACTAAGTGTAAACGGAGACTCTAAATGTAAACAAAGACTACAAATGTAACAAAGACTACAAATGTAAACAGACTCTAAATGTAAACAAAGATTTTAAATGTAAGCAAAGACTCAATGTAAGCAATGACTACAAATATAAACAAAGACTACAAATGTAAACAAAAATTCTAAATAGTGTAAACAGACTGAAAATGTAAAAAACTACAAATGTCAACAAAGTCTACAAAAATAAACAATGACTACAAATGTAAACAATGACAAAATGTAAACAAAGACTTAAAATGTAAACAGATTCTAAGACTACAAATGTAAAAAAATGCTCTAAACAGGAACAAACTCTAAATGTAAACAAAGAGTACAATTGTCAAAAGAGACTACAAATGTAAACAAAGAATCTAAATGTAAACAAAGTCTACAAATGTAACAGACTACAAATGTAAACAAACACTCTAAATGTAACCAAACTCTAAATATAAACAAAGACTTCAAACGTAAAAAATACTCGAAATATAAACAAAGGCTCGAAATGTAAACAAAGACTACAAATATAAACAAAGACTCTAAATGTAAACAAAGGCTACAAATGTAAACAAAGACTAAGTGTAAACAAAGACTATAAATGTAAGCAATGACTCTAAATGTAAAAAGGACTACGAATGTAAACAAAGACTATAAATATAAACACTCTTAATGTAAACAAAGACTGCAAATATAAACAAAGACTCTAAATGTAAAAAACTACAAATATAAACAAAGACTAAATGTAAACAAAGACTGCAAATGTAAACAAAGACTAAATATAAACAAAGACTACAGATGTAAAGAAAGTCTACAAATATAAACAAACACTCTAAATGTAAACGAAGACTACAAAAGTAAACACTCTAATTGTAAACAAACACTAGAAATGTAAACCCTCTAAATGTAAACAAAGACTAGAAATATAAACAGAGACTCTAAATTTGAAAAAGACTACAAATGTAAACGGAGACTCTAAATGTAAACAAGGACTAACTGTAAACGGAGACTCTAAATGTAAACAAAGACTACAAATGTAACAAAGACTACAAATGTAAACAGACTCTAAATGTAAACAAAGATTTTAAATGTAAGCAAACACTCAATGTAAGCAATGACTACAAATATAAACAAAGACTACAAATGTAAACAAAAATTCTAAATAGTATACAAAGACTGAAAATGTAAAAAAATACAAATGTAAACAAAGTCTACAAAAGTAAACAATGAGTACAAATGTAAACAATGAGTACAAATGTAAACAATGAGTACAAATGTAAACAATGACAAAATGTAAACAAAGACTTAAAATGTAAACAGATTCTAAGACTAAAAATGTAAAAAAAATGCTCTAAACAGGAACAAACTCTAAATGTAAACAAAGAGTGCAATTGTCTAAAGAGACTACAAATGTAAACCAAGAATCTAAATGTAAACAAAGTCTACAAATGTAACAAAGACTACCAATGTAAACAAACACTAACAATGTAAACAAACACTCTAAATGTAACCAAACTCTAAATGTAAACAAAGACTTCAAACGTAAATAAATACTCGAAATATAAACAAAGACTCTAAATGTAAACAAAGGCTACAAATGTAAACAAAGACTAAGTGTAAACAAAGACTATAAATGTAAGCAAAGACTCTAAATGTAAAAAGGACTACGAATGTAAATAAAGACTATAAATATAAACAGACTCTTAATGTAAACAAAGACTGCAAATATAAACAATGACTACAAATATAAACAAAGACTACAAATGTAAACAAAAATTCTAAATAGTATAAACAGACTGAAAATGTAAAAAATTACAAATGTAAACAAAGTCTACAAAAGTAAACAATGACTATAAATGTAAACAATGACAAAATGTAAACAAAGACTTAAAATGTAAACAGATTCTAAAAATACAAATGTAAAAAAATGCTCTAAACAGGAACAAACTCTAAATGTAAACAAAGAGTGCAATTGTCAAAAGAGACTACAAATGTAAACAAAGACTTTAAATGTAAACAAAGTCTACAAATGTAACAAAGACTACCAATGTAAACAAAGACTACAAATATAAACAAACACTCTAAATGTAACCAAACTCTAAATGTAAACAAAGACTTCAAACGTAAATAAGTACTCGAAATATAAACAAAGACTCGAAATGTAAACAAAGGCTACAAATGTAAACAAAGACTAAGTGTAAACAAAGACTGCAAATGTAAACAAAGACAAAATGTAAACAAAGACTACAGATGTGAAGAAAGTCTACAAATATAAACAAACACTCTACATGTAAACAAAGACTACAAATGTAAACACTCTAATTGTAAACAAACACTTGAAATGTAAACACTCTAAATGTAAACAAAGACTAGAAATATAAACAGAGACTCTAAATTTGAAAAAGACTACAAATGTAAACGGAGACTCTAAATGTAAACAAGGACTAACTGTAAACGGAGACTCTAAATGTAAACAAAGACCACAAATGTAACGGACTACAAATGTAAACAGACTCTAAATGTAAACAAAGATTTTAAATGTAAGCAAAGACTCAATGTAAGCAATGACTACAAATATAAACAAAGACTACAAATGTAAACTAAAATTCTAAATAGAATAAACAGACTGAAAATGTAAAAAACTACAAATGTAAACAAAGTCTACAAAAGTAAACAATGACTACAAATGTAAACAATGACAAAATGTAAACAAAGACTTAAAATGTAAACAGATTCTAAGAGTACAAATGCAAAAAAAATGCTCTAAACAGGAACAAACTCTAAATGTAAACAAAGAGTACAATTGTCAAAAGAGACTACAAATGTAAACAAAGAATCTAAATGTAAACAAAGTCTGCAAATGTAACAAAGGCTACCAATGTAAACAAAGACTACCAATGTAAACAAAGACTACCAATGTAAACAAAGACTACAAATGTAAACACTCTAAATGTAACCAAACTCTAAATGTAAACAAAGACTTTAAACAAATACTCGAAATATAAACAAAGACTCGAAATGTAAACAAAGACTGCAAATATAAACGAAGACTCGAAATGTAAACAAAGGCTACAAATGTAAACAAAGACTAAGTGTAAACAAAGACTATAAATGTAAGCAAAGACTCTAAATGTAAAAAGGACTACGAACGTAAACAAAGACTATAAATGTAAACAAACACTCTAAAAGTAAGCAAACTCTAAATGTAAACAAAGACATCAAACGTAAACAGAGACTCTAAATGTAAAAAACTACAAATATAAACAAAGACTAAATGTAAACAAAGACTGCAAATGTAAACAAAGACTAAATGTAAACAAAGACTACAGATGTAAAGAAAGTCTACAAATATAAACAAACACTCTAAATGTAAACAAAGACTACAAATGTAAACACTCTAATTGTAAACAAACATTAAAAATGTAAACACTCTAAATGTAAACAAAGACTAGAAATATAAACAGAGACTCTAAATTTGAAAAAGTCTACAAATGTAAACGGAGACACTAAATGTAAACAAGGACTAAGTGTAAACGGAGACTCTAAATGTAAACAAAGACTACAAATGTAACAAAGACTACAAATGTAAACAGACTCTAAATGTAAACAAAGATTTTAAATGTAAGCAAAGACTCAATGTAAGCAATGACTACAAATATAAACAAAGACTACAAATGTAAACAAAAATTCTAAATAGTGTAAACAGACTGAAAATGTAAAAAACTACAAATGTCAACAAAGTCTACAAAAATAAACAATGACTACAAATGTAAACAATGACAAAATGTAAACAAAGACTTAAAATGTAAACAGATTCTAAGACTACAAATGTAAAAAAATGCTCTAAACAGGAACAAACTCTAAATGTAAACAAAGAGTACAATTGTCAAAAGAGACTACAAATGTAAACAAAGAATCTAAATGTAAACAAAGTCTACAAATGTAACAGACTACAAATGTAAACAAACACTCTAAATGTAACCAAACTCTAAATATAAACAAAGACTTCAAACGTAAAAAATACTCGAAATATAAACAAAGGCTCGAAATGTAAACAAAGACTACAAATATAAACAAAGACTCTAAATGTAAACAAAGGCTACAAATGTAAACAAAGACTAAGTGTAAACAAAGACTATAAATGTAAGCAATGACTCTAAATGTAAAAAGGACTACGAATGTAAACAAAGACTATAAATATAAACACTCTTAATGTAAACAAAGACTGCAAATATAAACAAAGACTCTAAATGTAAAAAACTACAAATATAAACAAAGACTAAATGTAAACAAAGACTGCAAATGTAAACAAAGACTAAATATAAACAAAGACTACAGATGTAAAGAAAGTCTACAAATATAAACAAACACTCTAAATGTAAACGAAGACTACAAAAGTAAACACTCTAATTGTAAACAAACACTAGAAATGTAAACCCTCTAAATGTAAACAAAGACTAGAAATATAAACAGAGACTCTAAATTTGAAAAAGACTACAAATGTAAACGGAGACTCTAAATGTAAACAAGGACTAACTGTAAACGGAGACTCTAAATGTAAACAAAGACTACAAATGTAACAAAGACTACAAATGTAAACAGACTCTAAATGTAAACAAAGATTTTAAATGTAAGCAAACACTCAATGTAAGCAATGACTACAAATATAAACAAAGACTACAAATGTAAACAAAAATTCTAAATAGTATACAAAGACTGAAAATGTAAAAAAATACAAATGTAAACAAAGTCTACAAAAGTAAACAATGAGTACAAATGTAAACAATGAGTACAAATGTAAACAATGAGTACAAATGTAAACAATGACAAAATGTAAACAAAGACTTAAAATGTAAACAGATTCTAAGACTAAAAATGTAAAAAAAATGCTCTAAACAGGAACAAACTCTAAATGTAAACAAAGAGTGCAATTGTCTAAAGAGACTACAAATGTAAACCAAGAATCTAAATGTAAACAAAGTCTACAAATGTAACAAAGACTACCAATGTAAACAAACACTAACAATGTAAACAAACACTCTAAATGTAACCAAACTTTAAATGTAAACAAAGACTTCAAACGTAAATAAATACTCGAAATATAAACAAAGACTCTAAATGTAAACAAAGGCTACAAATGTAAACAAAGACTAAGTGTAAACAAAGACTATAAATGTAAGCAAAGACTCTAAATGTAAAAAGGACTACGAATGTAAATAAAGACTATAAATATAAACAGACTCTTAATGTAAACAAAGACTGCAAATATAAACAATGACTACAAATATAAACAAAGACTACAAATGTAAACAAAAATTCTAAATAGTATAAACAGACTGAAAATGTAAAAAATTACAAATGTAAACAAAGTCTACAAAAGTAAACAATGACTATAAATGTAAACAATGACAAAATGTAAACAAAGACTTAAAATGTAAACAGATTCTAAAAATACAAATGTAAAAAAATGCTCTAAACAGGAACAAACTCTAAATGTAAACAAAGAGTGCAATTGTAAAAAGAGACTACAAATGTAAACAAAGACTTTAAATGTAAACAAAGTCTACAAATGTAACAAAGACTACCAATGTAAACAAAGACTACAAATATAAACAAACACTCTAAATGTAACCAAACTCTAAATGTAAACAAAGACTTCAAACGTAAATAAATACTCGAAATATAAACAAAGACTCGAAATGTAAACAAAGGCTACAAATGTAAACAAAGACTAAGTGTAAACAAAGACTGCAAATGTAAACAAAGACAAAATGTAAACAAAGACTACAGATGTGAAGAAAGTCTACAAATATAAACAAACACTCTAAATGTAAACAAAGACTACAAATGTAAACACTCTAATTGTAAACAAACACTAGAAATGTAAACACTCTAAATGTAAACAAAGACTAGAAATATAAACAGAGACTCTAAATTTGAAAAAGTCTACAAATGTAAACGGAGACAATAAATGTAAACAAGGACTAACTGTAAACGGAGACTCTAAATGTAAACAAAGACTACAAATGTAACAGACTACAAATGTAAACAGACTCTAAATGTAAACAAAGATTTTAAATGTAAGCAAAGACTCAATGTAAGCAATGACCACAAATATAAACAAAGACTACAAATGTAAACAAAAATTCTAAATAGTATAAACAGACTGAAAATGTAAAAAACTACAAATGTAAACAAAGTCTACAAAAATAAACAATGACTACAAATGTAAACAATGACAAAATGTAAACAGACTTAAAATGTAAACAGATTCTAAGACTACAAATGTAAAAAAATGCTCTAAACAGGAACAAACTCTAAATGTAAACAAAGAGTACAATTGTCAAAAGAGACTACAAATGTAAACAAAGAATCTAAATGTAAACAAAGTCTACAAATGTAACAGACTACAAATGTAAACAAACACTCTAAATGTAACCAAACTCTAAATATAAACAAAGACTTCAAACGTAAACAAATACTCGAAATATAAACAAAGACTCGAAATGTAAACAAAGACTGCAAATATAAACAAAGACTCTAAATGTAAACAAAGGCTACAAATGTAAACAAAGACTAAGTGTAAACAAAGACTACAAATGTAACAAAGACTCTAAATGTAAAAAGGACTACGAATGTAAACAAAGACTATAAATATAAACAGACTCTTAATGTAAACAAAGACTGCAAATATAAACAAAGACACTAAATGTAAAAAACTACAAATATAAACAAAGACTAAATGTAAACAAAGACTGCAAATGTAAACAAAGACTAAATGTAAACAAAGACTACAGATGTAAAGAAAGTCTACAAATATAAACAAACACTCTAAATGTAAACAAAGACTACAAATGTAAACACTCTAATTGTAAACAAACACTAGAAATGTAAACACTCTAAATGTAAACAAAGACTAGAAATATAAACAGAGACTCTAAATTTGAAAAAGTCTACAAATGTAAACGGAGACACTAAATGTAAACAAGGACTAACTGTAAACGGAGACTCTAAATGTAAACAAAGACTACAAATGTAACAGACTACAAATGTAAACAGACTCTAAATGTAAACAAAGATTTTAAATGTAAGCAAAGACTCAATGTAAGCAATGACTACAAATATAAACAAAGACTACAAATGTAAAGAAAAATTCTAAATAGTATAAACAGACTGAAAATGTAAGAAACTACAAATGTAAACAAAGTCTACAAAAATAAACAATGACTACAAATGTAAACAATGACAAAATGTAAACAAAGACTTAAAATGTAAACAGATTCGAAGACTACAAATGTAAAAAAATGCTCTAAACAGGAACAAACTCTAAATGTAAACAAATAGTACAATTGTCAAAAGAGACTACAAATGTAAACAAAGAATCTAAATGTAAACAAAGTCTACAAATGTAACAGACTACAAATGTAAACAAACACTCTAAATGTAACCAAACTCTAAATGTAAATAAAGACTTCAAACGTAAACAAATACTCGAAATATAAACAAAAACTCGAAATGTAAACAAAGACTGCAAATATAAACAAAGACTCTAAATGTAAACAAAGGCTACAAATGTAAACAAAGACTAAGTGTAAACAAAGACTATAAATGTAAGCAATGACTCTAAATGTAAAAAGGACTACGAATGTAAACAAAGACTATAAATATAAAGAGACTCTTAATGTAAACAAAGACTGCAAATATAAACAAAGACTCTAAATGTAAAAAACTACAAATATAAACGAAGACTAAATGTAAACAAAGACTGCAAATGTAAACAAAGAATAAATATAAACAAAGACTACAGATGTAAAGAAAGTCTACAAATATAAACAAACACTATAAATGTAAACAAAGACTACAAATGTAAAAAAATGTTCTAAACAGGAACAAACTCTAAATGTAAACAAAGAGTACAATTGTCAAAAGAGACTACAAATGTAAACAAAGAATCTAAATGTAAACAAAGTCTACAAATGTAACAGACTACAAATGTAAACAAACACTCTAAATGTAACCAAACTCTAAATGTAAACAAAGACTTCAAACGTAAACAAATACTCGAAATATAAACAAAAACTCGAAATGTAAACAAAGACTGCAAATATAAACAAAGACTCTAAATGTAAACAAAGGCTACAAATGTAAACAAAGACTAAGTGTAAACAAAGACTATAAATGTAAGCAATGACTCTAAATGTAAAAAGGACTACGAATGTAAACAAAGACTATAAATATAAACAGACTCTTAATGTAAACAAAGACTGCAAATATAAACAAAGACTCTAAATGTAAACAAAGGCTACAAATGTAAACAAAGACTAAGTGTAAACAAAGACTATAAATGTAAGCAATGACTCTAAATGTAAAAAGGACTACGAATGTAAACAAAGACTATAAATATAAACAGACTCTTAATGTAAACAAAGACTGCAAATATAAACAAAGACTCTAAATGTAAAAAACTACAAATATAAACAAAGACTAAATGTAAACAAAGACTGCAAATGTAAACAAAGACTAAATATAAACAAAGACTACAGATGCAAAGAAAGTCTACAAATATAAACAAACACTCTAAATGTAAACAAAGACTACAAATGTAAACACTCTAATTGTAAACAAACACTAGAAATGTAAACACTCTAAATGTAAACAAAGACTAGAAATATAAACAGAGACTCTAAATTTGAAAAAGACTACAAATGTAAACGGAGACTCTAAATGTAAACAAGGACTTACTGTAAACGGAGACTCTAAATGTAAACAAAGACTACAAATGTAACAAAGACTACAAATGTAAACAGACTCTAAATGTAAACAAAGATTTTAAATGTAAGCAAACACTCAATGTAAACAATGACTACAAATATAAACAAAGACTACAAATGTAAACAAAAATTCTAAATAGTATACAAAGACTGAAAATGTAAAAAAATACAAACGTAAACAAAGTCTACAAAAGTAAACAATGAGTACAAATGTAAACAATGACAAAATGTAAACAAAGACTTAAAATGTAAACAGATTCTAAGACTAAAAATGTAAAAAAAATGCTCTACACAGGAACAAACACTAAATGTAAACAAAGAGTGCAATTGTCAAAAGAAACTACAAATGTAAACAAAGAATCTAAATGTAAACAAAGTCTGCAAATGTAACAAAGACTACCAATGTAAACAAAGACTACCAATGTAAACAAACACTCTAAATGTAACCAAACTCTAAATGTAAACAAAGACTTCAAACATAAATAAATACTCGAAATATAAACAAAGACTAAATGTAAACAAGCGCTACAAATGTAAACAAAGACTAAGTGTAAACAAAGACTATAAATGTAAGCAAAGACTCAATGTAAGCAATGACTACAAATATAAACAAAGACTACTAATGTAAACAAAAATTCTAAATAGTATAAACAGACTGAAAATGTAAAAAACTACAAATGTAAACAAAGTCTACAAAAGTAAACAATGACTACAAATGTAAACAATGACAAAATGTAAACAAAGACTTAAAATGTAAACAGATTCTAAGACTACAAATGTAAAAAAAATGCTCTAAACAGGAACAAATTCTAAATGCAAACAAAGAGTACAGTTGTCAAAAGAGACTACAAATGTAAACAAAGAATCTAAATGTAAACAAAGTCTAGAAATGTAACAGACTACAAATGTAAACAAACACTCTAAATGTAACCAAACTCTAAATATAAACAAAGACTTCAAACGTAAACAAATACTCGAAATGTAAACAAAGGCTACAAATGTAAACAGACTCTTAATGTAAACAAAGACTGCAAATATAAACAGAGACTCTAAATTTGAAAAAGACTACAAATGTAAACGGAGACTCTAAATGTAAACAAGGACTAACTGTAAACGGAGACTGTAAATGTAAACAAAGACTACAAATGTAACAAAGACTACAAATGTAAACATACTCTAAATGTAAACAAAGATTTTAAATGTAAGCAAAGACTCAATGTAAGCAATGACTACAAATATAAACAAAGACTACTAATGTAAACAAAAATTCTAAATAGTATAAACAGACTGAAAATGTAAAAAACTACAAATGTAAACAAAGTCTACAAAAGTAAACAATGACTACAAATGTAAACAATGACAAAATGTAAACAAAGACTTAAAATGTAAACAGATTCTAAGACTACAAATGTAAAAAAAATGCTCTAAACTGGAACAAACTCTAAATGTAAACAAAGAGTACAATTGTCAAAAGAGACTACAAATGTAAACAAAGAATCTAAATGTAAACAAACTCTGCAAATTTAACAAAGACTACCAATGTAAACAAAGACTACCAATGTAAACAAAGACTACAAATGTAAACAAACACTCTAAATGTAACCAAACTCTAAATGTAAACAAAGACTTCAAACGTATACAAATACTCGAAATATAAACAAAGACTCGAAATGTAAACAAAGACTGCAAATATAAACAAAGACTCTAAATATAAACAAAGGCTACAAATGTAAACAAAGACTAAGTGTAAACAAAGACTATAAATGTAAGCAATGACTCTAAATGTAAAAAGGACTACGAATGTAAACAAAGTCTATAAATATAAACAGACTCTTAATGTAAACAAAGACTGCAAATATAAACAAAGACTCTAAATGTAAAAAACTACAAATAAAAACAAAGACTAAATGTTAACAAAGACTGCAAATGTAAACAAAGACTAAATATAAACAAAGACTACAGATGTAAAGAAAGTCTACAAATATAAACAAACACTCTAAATGTAAACAAAGACTACAAATGTAAACACTCTAATTGTAAACAAACACTAAAAATGTAAACACTCTAAATGTAAACAAAGACTAGAAATATAAACAGAGACTCTAAATTTGAAAAAGACTACAAATGTAAACGGAGACTCTAAATGTAAACAAGGACTAACTGTAAACGGAGACTCTAAATTTAAACAAAGACTACAAATGTAACAAAGACTACAAATGTAAACAGACTCTAAATGTAAACAAAGATTTTAAATGTAAGCAAACACTCAATGTAAGCAATGACTACAAATATAAACAAAGACTACAAATGAAACAAAAATTCTAAATAGTATACAAAGACAGAAAATGTAAAAAAATACAAATGTAAACAAAGTCTACAAAAGTAAACAATGACTACAAATGTAAACAATGACAAAATGTAAACAAAGACTACAAATGTAAACAAAAATTCTAAATAGTATAAAAAGACTGAAAATGTAAAAAAATACAAATGTAAACAAAGTCTACAAAAGTAAACAATGACTACAAATGTAAACAATGACAAAATGTAAACAAAGACTTAAAATGTAAACAGCTTCTAAGACTAAAAATGTAAAAAAAATGCTCTAAACAGGAACAAACTCTAAATGTAAACAAAGAGTGCAATTGTCAAAAGAGACTACAAATGTAAACAAAGAATCTAAATGTAAACAAAGTCTGCAAATGTAACAAAGACTACCAATGTAAACAAAGACTACCAATGTAAACAAACACTCTAAATGTAACCAAACTCTAAATGTAAACAAAGACTTCAAACATAAATAAATACTCGAAATATAAACAAAGACTCGAAATGTAAACAAAGGCTACAAATGTAAACAAAGACTAAGTGTAAACAAAGACTGCAAATGTAAACAAAGACTAAATATAAACAAAGACTACAGATGTAAAGAAAGTCTACAAATATAAACAAACACTCTAAATGTAAACAAAGACTACAAATGTAAACACTCTAATTGTAAACAAACACTAGAAATGTAAACACTCTAAATGTAAACAAAGACTAGAAATATAAACAGAGACTCTAAATTTGAAAAAGACTACAAATGTAAACGGAGACGCTAAATGTAAACAAGGACTAACTGTAAACGGAGACTCTAAATGTAAACAAAGACTACAAATGTAACAAAGACTACAAATGTAAACAGACTCTAAATGTAAACAAAGATTTTAAATGTAAGCAAACACTTAATGTAAGCAATGACTACAAATATAAACAAAGACTACAAATGTAAACAAAAATTCTAAATAGTATACAAAGACTGAAAATGTAAAAAAATACAAATGTAAACAAAGACTATAAATGTAAGCAAAGACTCTAAATGTAAAAAGGACTACGAATGTAAATAAAGACTATAAATATAAACAGACTCTTAATGTAAACAAAGACTGCAAATATAAACAATGATTACAAATATAAACAAAGACTACAAATGTAAACAAAACTTCTAAATAGTATAAACAGACTGAAAATGTAAAAAATTACAAATGTAAACAAAGTCTACAAAAGTAAACAATGACTATAAATGTAAACAATGACAAAATGTAAACAAAGACTTAAAATGTAAACAGATTCTAAGACTAAAAATGTAAAAAAATGCTCTAAACAGGAACAAACTCTAAATGTAAACAAAGAGTGCAATTGTCAAAAGAGTCTACAAATGTAAACAAAGACTTTAAATGTAAACAAAGTCTACAAATGTAACAAAGACTACCAATGTAAACAAAGACTACAAATGTAAACAAACACTCTAAATGTAACCAAACTCTAAATGTAAACAAAGACTTCAAACATAAATAAATACTCGAAATATAAACAAAGACTCGAAATGTAAACAAAGGCTACAAATGTAAACAAAGACTAAGTGTAAACAAAGACTGCAAATGTAAACAAAGACTAAATATAAACAAAGACTACAGATGTAAAGAAAGTCTACAAATATAAACAAACACTCTAAATGTAAACAAAGACTACAAATGTAAACACTCTAATTGTAAACAAACACTAGAAATGTAAACACTCTAAATGTAAACAAAGACTAGAAATATAAACAGAGACTCTAAATTTGAAAAAGACTACAAATGTAAACGGAGACGCTAAATGTAAACAAGGACTAACTGTAAACGGAGACTCTAAATGTAAACAAAGACTACAAATGTAACAAAGACTACAAATGTAAACAGACTCTAAATGTAAACAAAGATTTTAAATGTAAGCAAACACTTAATGTAAGCAATGACTACAAATATAAACAAAGACTACAAATGTAAACAAAAATTCTAAATAGTATACAAAGACTGAAAATGTAAAAAAA
This sequence comes from Salticus scenicus, assembly GCA_963930645.1. Taxonomy (NCBI): domain Eukaryota; kingdom Metazoa; phylum Arthropoda; class Arachnida; order Araneae; family Salticidae; genus Salticus; species Salticus scenicus. The sequence goes on along the minus strand of CAWVNO010001900.1, from coordinate 1,549,013 downwards.
TACAAATGTAAACAAAGTCTACAAAAGTAAACAATGAGTACAAATGTAAACAATGACAAAATGTAAACAAAGACTTAAAATGTAAACAGATTCTAAGACTAAAAATGTAAAAAAAATGCTCTAAACAGGAACAAACTCTAAATGTAAACAAAGAGTACAATTGTCAAAAGAGACTACAAATGTAAACAAAGAATCTAAATGTAAACAAAGTCTGCAAATTTAACAAAGACTACCAATGTAAACAAAGACTACCAATGTAAACAAAGACTACAAATGTAAACAAACACTCTAAATGTAACCAAACTCTAAATGTAAACAAAGACTTCAAACGTAAACAAATACTCGAAATATAAACAAAGACTCGAAATGTAAACAAAGACTGCAAATATAAACAAAGATTCTAAATGTAAACAAAGGCTACAAATGTAAACAAAGACTAAGTGTAAACAAAGACTATAAATGTAAGCAATGACTCTAAATGTAAAAAGGACTACGAATGTAAACAAAGACTATAAATATAAACAGACTCTTAATGTAAACAAAGACTGCAAATATAAACAAAGACTCTAAATGTAAAAAACTACAAATATAAACAAAGACTAAATGTAAACAAAGACTGCAAATGTAAACAAAGACTAAATATAAACAAAGACTACAGATGTAAAGAAAGTCTACAAATATAAACAAACACTCTAAATGTAAACAAAGACTACAAATGTAAACACTCTAATTGTAAACAAACACTAGAAATGTAAACACTCTAAATGTAAACAAAGACTACAAATGTAAACACTCTAATTGTAAACAAACACTAGAAATGTAAACACTCTAAGTGTAAACAAAGACTAGAAATGTAAACAGAGACTCTAAATTTGAAAAAGTCTACAAATGTAAACGGAGACACTAAATGTAAACAAGGACTAACTGTAAACGGAGACTCTAAATGTAAACAAAGACTACAAATGTAACAAAGACTACAAATGTAAACAGACTCTAAATGTAAACAAAGATTTTAAATGTAAGCAAAGACTCAATGTAAGCAATGACTACAAATATAAACAAAGACTACAAATGTAAAAAAATGCTCTAAACAGGAACAAACTCTAAATGTAAACAAAGAGTACAATTGTCAAAAGAGACTACAAATGTAAACAAAGAATCTAAATGTAAACAAAGTCTACAAATGTAACAGATTACAAATGTAAACAAAAACTCTAAATGTAACCAAACTCTAAATATGAACAAAGACTTCAAACGTAAACAAATACTCGAAATATAAACAAAGACTCGAAATGTAAACAAAGACTGCAAATATAAACAAAGACTCTAAATGTAAACAAAGGCTACAAATGTAAACAAAGACTAAGTGTAAACAAAGACTACAAATGTAACAAAGACTCTAAATGTAAACAAGGACTAACTGTAAACGGAGACTAAATGTAAACAAAGACTACAAATGTAACAAAGACTACAAATGTAAACAGACTCTAAATGTAAACAAAGATTTTAAATGTAAGCAAAGACTCAATGTAAGCAATGACTACAAATATAAACAAAGACTACTAATGTAAACAAAAATTCTAAATAGTGTAAACAGACTGAAAATGTAAAAAACTACAAATGTAAACAAAGTCTACAAAAGTAAACAATGACTACAAATGTAAACATTGACAAAATGTAAACAAAGACTTAAAATGTAAACAGATTCTAAGACTACAAATGTAAAAAAAATGCTCTAAACAGGAACAAATTCTAAATGCAAACAAAGAGTACAGTTGTCAAAAGAGACTACAAATGTAAACAAAGAATCTAAATGTAAACAAAGTCTAGAAATGTAACAGACTACAAATGTAAACAAACACTCTAAATTTAACTAAACTCTAAATATAAACAAAGACTTCAAACGTAAACAAATACTCGAAATGTAAACAAAGGCTACAAATGTAAACAAAGACTAAGTGTAAACAAAGACTACAAATGTAAAAAACTACAAATATAAACAAAGACTAAATGTAAACAAAGACTGCAAATGTAAACAAAGACTAAATATAAACAAAGACTACAGATGTAAAGAAAGTCTACAAATATAAACAAACACTCTAAATGTAAACAATGACTACAAATGTAAACACTCTAATTGTAAACAAACACTAGAAATGTAAACACTCTAAATGTAAAGAAAGACTAGAAATATAAAGAGAGACTCTAAATTTGAAAATGACTACAAATGTAAACGGAGACTCTAAATGTAAACAAGGACTAACTGTAAACGGAGACTCTAAATGTAAACAAAGACTACAAATGTAACAAAGACTACAAATGTAAACAAAGAATCTAAATGTAAACAAAGTCTGCAAATGTAACAAAGACTACCAATGTAAACAAAGACTACCAATGTAAACAAACACTCTAAATGTAACCAAACTCTAAATGTAAACAAAGACTTCAAACGTAAATAAATACTCGAAATATAAACAAAGACTAAATGTAAACAAAGGCTACAAATGTAAACAAAGACTAAGTGTAAACAAAGACTATAAATGTATGCAAAGACTCTAAATGTAAAAAGGACTACGAATGTAAATAAAGACTATAAATATAAACAGACTCTTAATGTAAACAAAGACTGCAACTATAAACAATGACTACAAATATAAACAAAGACTACAAATGTAAACAAAAATTCTAAATAGTATACAAAGACTGAAAATGTAAAAAAATACAAATGTAAACAAAGTGTACAAAAGTAAACAATGAGTACAAATGTAAACAATGACAAAATGTAAACAAAGACTTAAAATGTAAACAGATTCTAAGACTAAAAATGTAAAAAAAATGCTCTAAACAGGAACAAACTCTAAATGTAAACAAAGAGTGCAATTGTCAAAAGAGACTACAAATGTAAACAAAGAATCTAAATGTAAACAAAGTCTGCAAATGTAACAAAGACTACCAATGTAAACAAAGACTACCAATGTAAACGAATACTCTAAATGTAACCAAACTCTAAATGTAAACAAAGACTTCAAACGTAAATAAATACTCGAAATATAAACAAAGACTCTAAATGTAAACAAAGGCTACAAATGTAAACAAAGACTTAGTGTAAACAAAGACTATAAATGTAAGCAAAGACTCTAAATGTAAAAAGGACTACGAATGTAAATAAAGACTATAAATATAAACAGACTCTTAATGTAAACAAAGACTGCAAATATAAACAATGATTACAAATATAAACAAAGACTACAAATGTAAACAAAAATTCTAAATAGTATAAACAGACTGAAAATGTAAAAAATTACAAATGTAAACAAAGTCTACAAAAGTAAGCAATGACTATAAATGTAAACAATGACAAAATGTAAACAAAGACTTAAAATGTAAACAGATTCTAAGACTACAAATGTAAAAAAAATGCTCTAAACAGGAACAAACTCTAAATGTAAACAAAGAGTACAATTGTCAAAAGAGACTACAAATGTAAACAAAGAATCTAAATGTAAACAAAGTCTGCAAATTTAACAAAGACTACCAATGTAAACAAAGACTACCAATGTAAACAAAGACTACAAATGTAAACAAACACTCTAAATGTAACCAAACTCTAAATGTAAACAAAGACTTCAAACGTAAACAAATACTCGAAATATAAACAAAGACTCGAAATGTAAACAAAGACTGCAAATATAAACAAAGACTCTAAATGTAAACAAAGGCTACAAATGTAAACAAAGACTAAGTGTAAACAAAGACTATAAATGTAAGCAATGACTCTAAATGTAAAAAGGACTACGAATGTAAACAAAGACTATAAATATAAACAGACTCTTTATGTAAACAAAGACTGCAAATATAAACAAAGACTGCAAATATAAACAAAGACTCTAAATGTAAAAAACTACAAATATAAACAAAGACTAAATGTAAACAAAGACTGCAAATGTAAACAAAGACTAAATATAAACAAAGACTACAGATGTAAAGAAAGTCTACAAATATAAACAAACACTCTAAATGTAAACAAAGACTACAAATGTAAACACTCTAATTGTAAACAAACACTAGAAATGTAAACACTCTAAATGTAAAGAAAGACTAGAAATATAAAGAGAGACTCTAAATTTGAAAATGACTACAAATGTAAACGGAGACTCTAAATGTAAACAAGGACTAACTGTAAACGGAGACTCTAAATGTAAACAAAGACTACAAATGTAACAAAGACTACAAATGTAAACAGACTCTAAATGTAAACAAAGATTATAAATGTAAGCAAACACTCAATGTAAGCAATGACTACAAATATAAACAAAGACTACAAATGTAAACAAAAATTCTAAATAGTATACAAAGACTGAAAATGTAAAAAAATACAAATGTAAACAAAGTCTACAAAAGTAAACAATGAGTACAAATGTAAACAATGACAAAATGTAAACAAAGACTTAAAATGTAAACAGATTCTAAGACTAAAAATGTAAAAAAATGCTCTAAACAGGAACAAACTCTAAATGTAAACAAAGAGTGCAATTGTCAAAAGAGACTACAAATGTAAACAAAGAATCTAAATGTAAACAAAGTCTGCAAATGTAACAAAGACTACCAATGTAAACAAAGACTACTAATGTAAACAAACACTCTAAATGTAACCAATCTCTAAATGTAAACAAAGACTTCAAACGTAATAAATATTCGAAATATAAACGAAGAATCTAAATGTAAACAAAGGCTACAAATGTAAACAAAGACTAAGTGTAAACAGAGACTATAAATGTAAGCAAAGACTCTAAATGTAAAAAGGACTACGAATGTAAATAAAGACTATAAATATAAACAGACTCTTAATGTAAACAAAGACTGCAAATATAAACAATGACTACAAATATAAACAAAGACTACAAATGTAAACAAAAATTCTAAATAGTATAAACAGACTGAAAATGTAAAAAATTACAAATGTAAACAAAGTCTACAAAAGTAAACAATGACTATAAATGTAAACAATGACAAAATCTAAACAAAGACTTAAAATGTAAACAGATTCTAAGACTAAAAATGTAAAAAAATGCTCTAAACAGGAACAAACTCTAAATGTAAACAAAGAGTGCAATTGTCAAAAGAGACTACAAATGTAAACAAAGAATCTAAATGTAAACAAAGTCTGCAAATGTAACAAAGACTACCAATGTAAACAAAGACTAGAAATGTAAACAAACACACTAAATGTAACCAAACTCTAAATGTAAACAAAGACTTCAAACATAAATAAATACTCGAAATATAAACAAAGACTCGAAATGTAAACAAAGGCTACAAATGTAAACAAAGACTAAGTCTAAACAAAGACTGCAAATGTAAACAAAGACTAAATGTAAACAAAGACTACAGATGTAAAGAAAGTCTACAAATATAAACAAACACTCTACATGTAAACAAAGACTACAAATGTAAACACTCTAATTGTAAACAAACACTAGAAATGTAAACACTCTAAATGTAAACAAAGACTACAAATATAAACAGAGACTCTAAATTTGAAAAAGACTACAAATGTACACGGAGATTCTAAATGTAAACAAGGACTAACTGTAAACGGAGACTTTAAATGTAAAGAAAGACTACAAATGTAACGGACTACAAATGTAAACAGACTCTAAATGTAAACAAAGATTTTAAATGTAAGCAAAGACTCAATGTAAGCAATGACTACAAATATAAACAAAGACTACAAATGTAAACAAAAATTCTAAATAGAATAAACAGACTGAAAATGTAAAAAACTACAAATGTAAACAAAGTCTACAAAAGTAAACAATGACTACAAATGTAAACAATGACAAAATGTAAACAAAGACTTAAAATGTAAACAGATTCTAAGACTACAAATGTAAAAAAATGCTCTAAACAGGAACAAACTCTAAATGTAAACAAAGAGTACAATTGTCAAAAGAGACTACAAATGTAAACAAAGAATCTAAATGTAAACAAAGTCTACAAATGTAATAGACTACAAATGTAAACAAACACTCTAAATGTAACCAAACTCTAAATATAAACAAAAACTACTAATGTAAACAAAAATTCTAAATAGTATAAACAGACTGAAAATGTAAAAAACTACAAATGTAAACAAAGTCTACAAAAGTAAACAATGACTAGAAATGTAAACAATGACAAAATGTAAACAAAGACTTAAAATGTAAACAGATTCTAAGACTACAAATGTAAAAAAATGCTCTAAACAGGAACAAACTCTAAATGTAAACAAAGAGTACTATTGTCAAAAGAGACTACAAATGTAAACAAAGAATCTAAATGTAAACAAAGTCTGCAAATTTAACAAAGACTACCAATGTAAACAAAGACTACCAATGTAAACAAAGACTACAAATGTAAACAAACACTCTAAATGTAACCAAACTCTAAATGTAAACAAAGACTTCAAACGTAAAAAATACTCGAAATATAAACAAAGACTCGAAATGTAAACAAAGACTGCAAATATAAACAAAGACTCTAAATGTAAACAAAGGCTAGAAATGTAAACAAAAACTAAGTGTAAACAAAGACTATAAATGTAAGCAATGACTCTAAATGTAAAAAGGACTACGAATGTAAACAAAGACTATAAATATAAACAGACTCTTAATGTAAACAAAGACTGCAAATATAAACAAAGACTCTAAATGTAAAAAACTACAAATATAAACAAAGACTAAATGTAAACAAAGACTGCAAATGTAAACAAAGACTAAATATAAACAAAGACTACAGATGTAAAGAAAGTCTACAAATATAAACAAACACTCTAAATGTAAACAAACACTGCAAATGTAAACACTCTAATTGTAAACAAACACTAGAAATGTAAACACTCTAAATGTAAACAAAGACTAGATATATAAACAGACTCTAAATTTGAAAAAGACTACAAATGTAAACGGAGACTCTAAATGTAAACAAGGACTAACTGTAAACGGAGACTGTAAATGTAAACAAAGACTACAAATGTAACAAAGACTACAAATGTAAACAGACTCTAATTGTAAACAAAGATTTTAAATGTAAGCAAAGACTCAATGTAAGCAATGACTACAAATATAAACAAAGACTACTAATGTAAACAAAAATTCTAAATAGTATAAACAGACTGAAAATGTAAAAAACTACAAATGTAAACAAAGTCTACAAAAGTAAACAATGACTACAAATGTAAACAATGACAAAATATAAACAAAGACTTAAAATGTAAACAGATTCTAAGACTACAAATGTAAAAAAAATGCTCTAAACAGGAACAAACTCTAAATGTAAACAAAGAGTACAATTGTCAAAAGAGACTACAAATGTAAACAAAGAATCTAAATGTAAACAAAGTCTGCAAATTTAACAAAGACTACAAATATAAACAAAGACTACAAATGTAAACAAAAATTCTAAATAGCATAAACAGACTGAAAATGTAAAAAACCACAAATGTAAACAAAGTCTACAAAAATAAACAATGACTACAAATATAAACAAAGACTACAAATGTAAACAAAAATTCTAAATAGTATACAAAGACAGAAAATGTAAAAAAATACAAATGTAAACAAAGTCTACAAAAGTAAACAATGACTACAAATGTAAACAATGACAAAATGTAAACAAAGACTACAAATGTAAACAAAAATTCTAAATAGTATAAAAAGACTGAAAATGTAAAAAATACAAATGTAAACAAAGTTTACAAAAGTAAACAATGACTACAAATGTAAACAATGACAAAATGTAAACAAAGACTTAAAATGCAAACAGATTCTAAGACTAAAAATGTAAAAAAAATGCTCTAAACAGGAACAAACTCTAAATGTAAACAAAGAGTGCAATTGTCAAAAGAGACTACAAATGTAAACAAAGAATCTAAATGTAAACAAAGTCTGCAAATGTAACAAAGACTACCAATGTAAACAAAGACTACCAATGTAAACAAACACTCTAAATGTAACCAAACTCTAAATGTAAACAAAGACTTCAAACGTAAACAAATACTCGAAATATAAACAAAGACTCGAAATGTAAACAAAGACTGCAAATATAAACAAAGACTCTAAATGTAAACAAAGGCTACAAATGTAAACAAAGACTAAGTGTAAACAAAGACTATAAATGTAAGCAATGACTCTAAATTTAAAAAGGACTACGAATGTAAACAAAGACTATAAATATAAACAGACTCTTTATGTAAACAAAGACTGCAAATATAAACAAAGACTGCAAATATAAACAAAGACTCTAAATGTAAAAAACTACAAATATAAACAAAGACTAAATGTAAACAAAGACTGCAAATGTAAACAAAGACTAAATATAAACAAAGACTACAGATGTAAAGAAAGTCTACAAATGTAAACAAACACTCTAAATGTAAACAAAGACTACAAATGTAAACACTCTAATTGTAAACAAACACTAGAAATGTAAACACTCTAAATGTAAAAAAAGACTAGAAATATAAACAGAGACTCTAAATTTGAAAAAGACTACAAATGTAAACGGAGACTCTAAATGTAAACAAGGACTAACTGTAAACGGAGACTCTAAATGTAAACAAAGACTACAAATGTAACAAAGACTACAAATGTAAACAGACTCTAAATGTAAACAAAGATTTTAAATGTAAGCAAACACTCAATGTAAGCAATGACTACAAATATAAACAAAGACTACAAATGTAAACAAAAATTCTAAATAGTATACAAAGACTGAAAATGTAAAAAAATACAAATGTAAACAAAGTCTACAAAAGTAAACAATGAGTACAAATGTAAACAATGACAAAATGTAAACAAAGACTTAAAATGTAAACAGATTCTAAGACTAAAAATGTAAAAAAAATGCTCTAAACAGGAACAAACTCTAAATGTAAACAAAGAGTGCAATTGTCAAAAGAGACTACAAATGTAAACAAAGAATCTAAATGTAAACAAAGTCTGCAAATGTAACAAAGACTACCAATGTAAACAAAGACTACCAATGTAAACAAACACTCTAAATGTAACCAAACTCTAAATGTAAACAAAGACTTCAAACGTAAATAAATACTCGAAATATAAACAAAGACTAAATGTAAACAAAGGCTACAAATGTAAACAAAGACTAAGTGTAAACAAAGACTATAAATGTATGCAAAGACTCTAAATGTAAAAAGGACTACGAATGTAAATAAAGACTATAAATATAAACAGACTCTTAATGTAAACAAAGACTGCAACTATAAACAATGACTACAAATATAAACAAAGACTACAAATGTAAACAAAAATTCTAAATAGTATACAAAGACTGAAAATGTAAAAAAATACAAATGTAAACAAAGTCTACAAAAGTAAACAATGAGTACAAATGTAAACAATGACAAAATGTAAACAAAGACTTAAAATGTAAACAGATTCTAAGACTAAAAATGTAAAAAAAATGCTCTAAACAGGAACAAACTCTAAATGTTAACAAAGAGTGCAATTGTCAAAAGAGACTACAAATGTAAACAAAGAATCTAAATGTAAACAAAGTCTGCAAATGGAACAAAGACTACCAATGTAAACAAAGACTACCAATGTAAACGAATACTCTAAATGTAACCAAACTCTAAATGTAAACAAAGACTTCAAACGTAAATAAATACTCGAAATATAAACAAAGACTCTAAATGTAAACAAAGGCTACAAATGTAAACAAAGACTAAGTGTAAACAAAGACTATAAATGTAAGCAAAGACTCTAAATGTAAAAAGGACTACGAATGTAAATAAAGACTATAAATATAAACAGACTCTTAATGTAAACAAAGACTGCAAATATAAACAATGATTACAAATATAAACAAAGACTACAAATGTAAACAAAAATTCTAAATAGTATAAACAGACTGAAAATGTAAAAAATTACAAATGTAAACAAAGTCTACAAAAGTAAACAATGACTATAAATGTAAACAATGACAAAATGTAAACAAAGACTTAAAATGTAAACAGATTCTAAGACTACAAATGTAAAAAAAATGCTCTAAACAGGAACAAACTCTAAATGTAAACAAAGAGTACAATTGTCAAAAGAGACTACAAATGTAAACAAAGAATCTAAATGTAAACAAAGTCTGCAAATTTAACAAAGACTACCAATGTAAACAAAGACTACAAATGTAAACAAACACTCTAAATGTAACCAAACTCTAAATGTAAACAAAGACTTCAAACGTAAACAAATACTCGAAATATAAACAAAGACTCGAAATGTAAACAAAGACTGCAAATATAAACAAAGACTCTAAATGTAAACAAAGGCTACAAATGTAAACAAAGACTAAGTGTAAACAAAGACTATAAATGTAAGCAATGACTATAAATGTAAAAAGGACTACGAATGTAAACAAAGACTATAAATATAAACAGACTCTTAATGTAAACAAAGACTGCAAATATAAACAAAGACTCTAAATGTAAAAAACTACAAATATAAACAAAGACTAAATGTAAACAAAGACTGCAAATGTAAACAAAGACTAAATATAAACAAAGACTACAGATGTAAAGAAAGTCTACAAATATAAACAAACACTCTAAATGTAAACAAAGACTACAAATGTAAACACTCTAATTGTAAACAAACACTAGAAATGTAAACACTCTAAATGTAAAGAAAGACTAGAAATATAAAGAGAGACTCTAAATTCGAAAATGACTACAAACGTAAACGGAGACTCTAAATGTAAACAAGGACTAACTGTAAACGGAGACTCTAAATGTAAACAAAGACTACAAATGTAACAAAGACTACAAATGTAAAGAGACTCTAAATGTAAACAAAGATTTTAAATGTAAGCAAACACTCAATGTAAGCAATGACTACAAATATAAACAAAGACTACAAATGTAAACAAAAATTCTAAATAGTATACAAAGACTGAAAATGTAAAAAAATACAAATGTAAACAAAGTCTACAAAAGTAAACAATGAGTACAAATGTAAACAATGACAAAATGTAAACAAAGACTTAAAATGTAAACAGATTCTAAGACTAAAAATGTAAAAAAATGCTCTAAACAGGAACAAACTCTAAATGTAAACAAAGAGTGCAATTGTCAAAAGAGACTACAAATGTAAACAAAGAATCTAAATGTAAACAAAGTCTGCAAATGTAACAAAGACTACCAATGTAAACAAAGACTACTAATGTAAACAAACACTCTAAATGTAACCAATCTCTAAATGTAAACAAAGACTTCAAACGTAATAAATACTCGAAATATAAACAAAGAATCTAAATGTAAACAAAGGCTACAAATGTAAACAAAGACTAAGTGTAAACAGAGACTATAAATGTAAGCAAAGACTCTAAATGTAAAAAGGACTACGAATGTAAATAAAGACTATAAATATAAACAGACTCTTAATGTAAACAAAGACTGCAAATATAAACAATGACTACAAATATAAACAAAGACTACAAATGTAAACAAAAATTCTAAATAGTATAAACAGACTGAAAATGTAAAAAATTACAAATGTAAACAAAGTCTACAAAAGTAAACAATGACTATAAATGTAAACAATGACAAAATGTAAACAAAGACTTAAAATATAAACAGATTCTAAGACTACAAATGTAAAAAAATGCTCTAAACAGGAACAAACTCTAAATGTAAACAAAGAGTGCAATTGTCAAAAGAGACTACAAATGTAAACAAAGACTTTAAATGTAAACAAAGTCTACAAATGTAACAAAGACTACCAATGTAAACAAAGACTAGAAATGTAAACAAACACACTAAATGTAACCAAACTCTAAATGTAAACAAAGACTTCAAACATAAATAAATACTCGAAATATAAACAAAGACTCGAAATGTAAACAAAGGCTACAAATGTAAACAAAGACTAAGTCTAAACAAAGACTGCAAATGTAAACAAAGACTAAATGTAAACAAAGACTACAGATGTAAAGAAAGTCTACAAATATAAACAAACACTCTACATGTAAACAAAGACTACAAATGTAAACACTCTAATTGTAAACAAACACTAGAAATGTAAACACTCTAAATGTAAACAAAGACTACAAATATAAACAGAGACTCTAAATTTGAAAAAGACTACAAATGTACACGGAGATTCTAAATGTAAACAAGGACTAACTGTAAACGGAGACTTTAAATGTAAACAAAGACTACAAATGTAACGGACTACAAATGTAAACAGACTCTAAATGTAAAAAAAGATTTTAAATGTAAGCAAAGACACAATGTAAGCAATGACTACAAATATAAACAAAGACTACAAATGTAAACAAAAATTCTAAATAGAATAAACAGACTGAAAATGTAAAAAACTACAAATGTAAACAAAGTCTACAAAAGTAAACAATGACTACAAATGTAAACAATGACAAAATGTAAACAAAGACTTAAAATGTAAACAGATTCTAAGACTACAAATGTAAAAAAATGCTCTAAACAGGAACAAACTCTAAATGTAAACAAAGAGTACAATTGTCAAAAGAGACTACAAATGTAAACAAAGAATCTAAATGTAAACAAAGTCTACAAATGTAATAGACTACAAATGTAAACAAACACTCTAAATGTAACCAAACTCTAAATATAAACAAAGACTACTAATGTAAACAAAAATTCTAAATAGTATAAACAGACTGAAAATGTAAAAAACTACAAATGTAAACAAAGTCTACAAAAGTAAACAGTGACTAGAAATGTAAACAATGACAAAATGTAAACAAAGACTTAAAATGTAAACAGATTCTAAGACTACAAATGTAAAAAAATGCTCTAAACAGGAACAAACTCTAAATATAAACAAAGAGTACAATTGTCAAAAGAGACTACAAATGTAAACAAAGAATCTAAATGTAAACAAAGTCTGCAAATTTAACAAAGACTACCAATGTAAACAAAGACTACCAATGTAAACAAAGACTACAAATGTAAACAAACACTCTAAATGTAACCAAACTCTAAATGTAAACAAAGACTTCAAACGTAAAAAATACTCGAAATATAAACAAAGACTCGAAATGTAAACAAAGACTGCAAATATAAACAAAGACTCTAAATGTAAACAAAGGCTACAAATGTAAACAAAAACTAAGTGTAAACAAAGACTATAAATGTAAGCAATGACTCTAAATGTAAAAAGGACTACGAATGTAAACAAAGACTATAAATATAAACAGACTCTTAATGTAAACAAAGACTGCAAATATAAACAAAGACTCTAAATGTAAAAAACTACAAATATAAACAAAGACTAAATGTAAACAAAGACTGCAAATGTAAACAAAGACTAAATATAAACAAAGACTACAGATGTAAAGAAAGTCTACAAATATAAACAAAAACTCTAAATGTAAACAAACACTGCAAATGTAAACACTCTAATTGTAAACAAACACTAGAAATGTAAACACTCTAAATGTAAACAAAGACTAGATATATAAACAGACTCTAAATTTGAAAAAGACTACAAATGTAAACGGAGACTCTAAATGTAAACAAGGACTAACTGTAAACGGAGACTGTAAATGTAAACAAAGACTACAAATGTAACAAAGACTACAAATGTAAACAGACTCTAATTGTAAACAAAGATTTTAAATGTAAGCAAAGACTCAATGTAAGCAATGACTACAAATATAAACAAAGACTACTAATGTAAACAAAAATTCTAAATAGTATAAACAGACTGAAAATGTAAAAAACTACAAATGTAAACAAAGTCTACAAAAGTAAACAATGACTACAAATGTAAACAATGACAAAATATAAACAAAGACTTAAAATGTAAACAGATTCTAAGACTACAAATGTAAAAAAAATGCTCTAAACAGGAACAAACTCTAAATGTAAACAAAGAGTACAATTGTCAAAAGAGACTACAAATGTAAACAAAGAATCTAAATGTAAACAAAGTCTGCAAATTTAACAAAGACTACCAATGTAAACAAAGACTACAAATGTAAACAAACACTCTAAATGTAACCAAACTCTAAACGTAAACAAAGACTTCAAACGTAAACAAATACTCGAAATATAAACAAAGACTCGAAATGTAAACAAAGACTGCAAATATAAACAAAGACTCTAAATGTAAACAAAGGCTACAAATGTAAACAAAGACTATAAATATAAACAGACTCTTTATGTAAACAAAGACTACAAATGTAAACAAAAATTCTAAATAGCATAAACAGACTGAAAATGTAAAAAACTACAAATGTAAACAAAGTCTACAAAAATAAACAATGACTACAAATATAAACAAAGACTACAAATGTAAACAAAAGTTCTAAATAGTATACAAAGACAGAAAATGTAAAAAAATACAAATGTAAACAAAGTCTACAAAAGTAAACAATGACTACAAATGTAAACAATGACAAAATGTAAACAAAGACTACAAATGTAAACAAAAATTCTAAATAGTATAAAAAGACTGAAAATGTAAAAAAATACAAATGTAAACAAAGTCTACAAAAGTAAACAATGACTACAAATGTAAACAATGACAAAATGTAAACAAAGACTTAAAATGTAAACAGATTCTAAGACTAAAAATGTAAAAAAAATGCTCTAAACAGGAACAAACTCTAAATGTAAACAAAGAGTGCAATTGTCAAAAGAGACTACAAATGTAAACAAAGAATCTAAATGTAAACAAAGTCTGCAAATGTAACAAAGACTACCAATGTAAACAAAGACTACCAATGTAAACAAACACTCTAAATGTAAACAAACTCTAAATGTAAACAAAGACTTCAAACGTAAACAAATACTCGAAATATAAACAAAGACTCGAAATGTAAACAAAGACTGCAAATATAAACAAAGACTCTAAATGTAAACAAAGGCTACAAATGTAAACAAAGACTAAGTGTAAACAAAGACTATAAATGTAAGCAATGACTCTAAATGTAAAAAGGACTACGAATGTAAACAAAGACTATAAATATAAACAGACTCTTTATGTAAACAAAGACTGCAAATATAAACAAAGACTGCAAATATAAACAAAGACTCTAAATGTAAAAAACTACAAATATAAACAAAGACTAAATGTAAACAAAGACTGCAAATGTAAACAAAGACTAAATATAAACAAAGACTACAGATGTAAAGAAAGTCTACAAATATAAACAAACACTCTAAATGTAAACAAAGACTACAAATGTAAACACTCTAATTGTAAACAAACACTAGAAATGTAAACACTCTAAATGTAAAAAAAGACTAGAAATATAAACAGAGACTCTAAATTTGAAAAAGACTACAAATGTAAACGGAGACTCTAAATGTAAACAAGGACTAACTGTAAACGGAGACTCTAAATGTAAACAAAGACTACAAATGTAACAAAGACTACAAATGTAAACAGACTCTAAATGTAAACAAAGATTTTAAATGTAAGCAAACACTCAATGTAAGCAATGACTACAAATATAAACAAAGACTACAAATGTAAACAAAAATTCTAAATAGTATACAAAGACTGAAAATGTAAAAAAATACAAATGTAAACAAAGTCTACAAAAGTAAACAATGAGTACAAATGTAAACAATGACAAAATGTAAACAAAGACTTAAAATGTAAACAGATTCTAAGACTAAAAATGTAAAAAAAATGCTCTAAACAGGAACAAACTCTAAATGTAAACAAAGAGTGCAATTGTCAAAAGAGACTACAAATGTAAACAAAGAATCTAAATGTAAACAAAGTCTGCAAATGTAACAAAGACTACCAATGTAAACAAAGACTACCAATGTAAACAAACACTCTAAATGTAACCAAACTCTAAATGTAAACAAAGACTTCAAACGTAAATAAATACTCGAAATATAAACAAAGACTAAATGTAAACAAAGGCTACAAATGTAAACAAAGACTAAGTGTAAACAAAGACTATAAATGTATGCAAAGACTCTAAATGTAAAAAGGACTACGAATGTAAATAAAGACTATAAATATAAACAGACTCTTAATGTAAACAAAGACTGCAACTATAAACAATGACTACAAATATAAACAAAGACTACAAATGTAAACAAAAATTCTAAATAGTATACAAAGACTGAAAATGTAAAAAAATACAAATGTAAACAAAGTCTACAAAAGTAAACAATGAGTACAAATGTAAACAATGACAAAATGTAAACAAAGACTTAAAATGTAAACAGATTCTAAGACTAAAAATGTAAAAAAAATGCTCTAAACAGGAACAAACTCTAAATGTTAACAAAGAGTGCAATTGTCAAAAGAGACTACAAATGTAAACAAAGAATCTAAATGTAAACAAAGTCTGCAAATGGAACAAAGACTACCAATGTAAACAAAGACTACCAATGTAAACGAATACTCTAAATGTAACCAAACTCTAAATGTAAACAAAGACTTCAAACGTAAATAAATACTCGAAATATAAACAAAGACTCTAAATGTAAACAAAGGCTACAAATGTAAACAAAGACTAAGTGTAAACAAAGACTATAAATGTAAGCAAAGACTCTAAATGTAAAAAGGACTACGAATGTAAATAAAGACTATAAATATAAACAGACTCTTAATGTAAACAAAGACTGCAAATATAAACAATGATTACAAATATAAACAAAGACTACAAATGTAAACAAAAATTCTAAATAGTATAAACAGACTGAAAATGTAAAAAATTACAAATGTAAACAAAGTCTACAAAAGTAAACAATGACTATAAATGTAAACAATGACAAAATGTAAACAAAGACTTAAAATGTAAACAGATTCTAAGACTACAAATGTAAAAAAAATGCTCTAAACAGGAACAAACTCTAAATGTAAACAAAGAGTACAATTGTCAAAAGAGACTACAAATGTAAACAAAGAATCTAAATGTAAACAAAGTCTGCAAATTTAACAAAGACTACCAATGTAAACAAAGACTACAAATGTAAACAAACACTCTAAATGTAACCAAACTCTAAATGTAAACAAAGACTTCAAACGTAAACAAATACTCGAAATATAAACAAAGACTCGAAATGTAAACAAAGACTGCAAATATAAACAAAGACTCTAAATGTAAACAAAGGCTACAAATGTAAACAAAGACTAAGTGTAAACAAAGACTATAAATGTAAGCAATGACTATAAATGTAAAAAGGACTACGAATGTAAACAAAGACTATAAATATAAACAGACTCTTAATGTAAACAAAGACTGCAAATATAAACAAAGACTCTAAATGTAAAAAACTACAAATATAAACAAAGACTAAATGTAAACAAAGACTGCAAATGTAAACAAAGACTAAATATAAACAAAGACTACAGATGTAAAGAAAGTCTACAAATATAAACAAACACTCTAAATGTAAACAAAGACTACAAATGTAAACACTCTAATTGTAAACAAACACTAGAAATGTAAACACTCTAAATGTAAAGAAAGACTAGAAATATAAAGAGAGACTCTAAATTCGAAAATGACTACAAACGTAAACGGAGACTCTAAATGTAAACAAGGACTAAC
Organism: Salticus scenicus; assembly: GCA_963930645.1. Classification (NCBI taxonomy): domain Eukaryota; kingdom Metazoa; phylum Arthropoda; class Arachnida; order Araneae; family Salticidae; genus Salticus; species Salticus scenicus. The sequence continues at coordinate 1,531,451 of CAWVNO010001900.1, read as the reverse complement.
TGTAAACGGAGACTCTAAATGTAAACAAAGACTACAAATGTAACAAAGACTACAAATGTAAAGAGACTCTAAATGTAAACAAAGATTTTAAATGTAAGCAAACACTCAATGTAAGCAATGACTACAAATATAAACAAAGACTACAAATGTAAACAAAAATTCTAAATAGTATACAAAGACTGAAAATGTAAAAAAATACAAATGTAAACAAAGTCTACAAAAGTAAACAATGAGTACAAATGTAAACAATGACAAAATGTAAACAAAGACTTAAAATGTAAACAGATTCTAAGACTAAAAATGTAAAAAAATGCTCTAAACAGGAACAAACTCTAAATGTAAACAAAGAGTGCAATTGTCAAAAGAGACTACAAATGTAAACAAAGAATCTAAATGTAAACAAAGTCTGCAAATGTAACAAAGGCTACCAATGTAAACAAAGACTACTAATGTAAACAAACACTCTAAATGTAACCAATCTCTAAATGTAAACAAAGACTTCAAACGTAATAAATACTCGAAATATAAACAAAGAATCTAAATGTAAACAAAGGCTACAAATGTAAACAAAGACTAAGTGTAAACAGAGACTATAAATGTAAGCAAAGACTCTAAATGTAAAAAGGACTACGAATGTAAATAAAGACTATAAATATAAACAGACTCTTAATGTAAACAAAGACTGCAAATATAAACAATGACTACAAATATAAACAAAGACTACAAATGTAAACAAAAATTCTAAATAGTATAAACAGACTGAAAATGTAAAAAATTACAAATGTAAACAAAGTCTACAAAAGTAAACAATGACTATAAATGTAAACAATGACAAAATGTAAACAAAGACTTAAAATATAAACAGATTCTAAGACTACAAATGTAAAAAAATGCTCTAAACAGGAACAAACTCTAAATGTAAACAAAGAGTGCAATTGTCAAAAGAGACTACAAATGTAAACAAAGACTTTAAATGTAAACAAAGTCTACAAATGTAACAAAGACTACCAATGTAAACAAAGACTAGAAATGTAAACAAACACACTAAATGTAACCAAACTCTAAATGTAAACAAAGACTTCAAACATAAATAAATACTCGAAATATAAACAAAGACTCGAAATGTAAACAAAGGCTACAAATGTAAACAAAGACTAAGTCTAAACAAAGACTGCAAATGTAAACAAAGACTAAATGTAAACAAAGACTACAGATGTAAAGAAAGTCTACAAATATAAACAAACACTCTACATGTAAACAAAGACTACAAATGTAAACACTCTAATTGTAAACAAACACTAGAAATGTAAACACTCTAAATGTAAACAAAGACTACAAATATAAACAGAGACTCTAAATTTGAAAAAGACTACAAATGTACACGGAGATTCTAAATGTAAACAAGGACTAACTGTAAACGGAGACTTTAAATGTAAACAAAGACTACAAATGTAACGGACTACAAATGTAAACAGACTCTAAATGTAAAAAAAGATTTTAAATGTAAGCAAAGACACAATGTAAGCAATGACTACAAATATAAACAAAGACTACAAATGTAAACAAAAATTCTAAATAGAATAAACAGACTGAAAATGTAAAAAACTACAAATGTAAACAAAGTCTACAAAAGTAAACAATGACTACAAATGTAAACAATGACAAAATGTAAACAAAGACTTAAAATGTAAACAGATTCTAAGACTACAAATGTAAAAAAATGCTCTAAACAGGAACAAACTCTAAATGTAAACAAAGAGTACAATTGTCAAAAGAGACTACAAATGTAAACAAAGAATCTAAATGTAAACAAAGTCTACAAATGTAATAGACTACAAATGTAAACAAACACTCTAAATGTAACCAAACTCTAAATATAAACAAAGACTACTAATGTAAACAAAAATTCTAAATAGTATAAACAGACTGAAAATGTAAAAAACTACAAATGTAAACAAAGTCTACAAAAGTAAACAATGACTAGAAATGTAAACAATGACAAAATGTAAACAAAGACTTAAAATGTAAACAGATTCTAAGACTACAAATGTAAAAAAATGCTCTAAACAGGAACAAACTCTAAATATAAACAAAGAGTACAATTGTCAAAAGAGACTACAAATGTAAACAAAGAATCTAAATGTAAACAAAGTCTGCAAATTTAACAAAGACTACCAATGTAAACAAAGACTACCAATGTAAACAAAGACTACAAATGTAAACAAACACTCTAAATGTAACCAAACTCTAAATGTAAACAAAGACTTCAAACGTAAAAAATACTCGAAATATAAACAAAGACTCGAAATGTAAACAAAGACTGCAAATATAAACAAAGACTCTAAATGTAAACAAAGGCTACAAATGTAAACAAAAACTAAGTGTAAACAAAGACTATAAATGTAAGCAATGACTCTAAATGTAAAAAGGACTACGAATGTAAACAAAGACTATAAATATAAACAGACTCTTAATGTAAACAAAGACTGCAAATATAAACAAAGACTCTAAATGTAAAAAACTACAAATATAAACAAAGACTAAATGTAAACAAAGACTGCAAATGTAAACAAAGACTAAATATAAACAAAGACTACAGATGTAAAGAAAGTCTACAAATATAAACAAAAACTCTAAATGTAAACAAACACTGCAAATGTAAACACTCTAATTGTAAACAAACACTAGAAATGTAAACACTCTAAATGTAAACAAAGACTAGATATATAAACAGACTCTAAATTTGAAAAAGACTACAAATGTAAACGGAGACTCTAAATGTAAACAAGGACTAACTGTAAACGGAGACTGTAAATGTAAACAAAGACTACAAATGTAACAAAGACTACAAATGTAAACAGACTCTAATTGTAAACAAAGATTTTAAATGTAAGCAAAGACTCAATGTAAGCAATGACTACAAATATAAACAAAGACTACTAATGTAAACAAAAATTCTAAATAGTATAAACAGACTGAAAATGTAAAAAACTACAAATGTAAACAAAGTCTACAAAAGTAAACAATGACTACAAATGTAAACAATGACAAAATATAAACAAAGACTTAAAATGTAAACAGATTCTAAGACTACAAATGTAAAAAAAATGCTCTAAACAGGAACAAACTCTAAATGTAAACAAAGAGTACAATTGTCAAAAGAGACTACAAATGTAAACAAAGAATCTAAATGTAAACAAAGTCTGCAAATTTAACAAAGACTACCAATGTAAACAAAGACTACAAATGTAAACAAACACTCTAAATGTAACCAAACTCTAAACGTAAACAAAGACTTCAAACGTAAACAAATACTCGAAATATAAACAAAGACTCGAAATGTAAACAAAGACTGCAAATATAAACAAAGACTCTAAATGTAAACAAAGGCTACAAATGTAAACAAAGACTATAAATATAAACAGACTCTTTATGTAAACAAAGACTACAAATGTAAACAAAAATTCTAAATAGCATAAACAGACTGAAAATGTAAAAAACTACAAATGTAAACAAAGTCTACAAAAATAAACAATGACTACAAATATAAACAAAGACTACAAATGTAAACAAAAGTTCTAAATAGTATACAAAGACAGAAAATGTAAAAAAATACAAATGTAAACAAAGTCTACAAAAGTAAACAATGACTACAAATGTAAACAATGACAAAATGTAAACAAAGACTACAAATGTAAACAAAAATTCTAAATAGTATAAAAAGACTGAAAATGTAAAAAAATACAAATGTAAACAAAGTCTACAAAAGTAAACAATGACTACAAATGTAAACAATGACAAAATGTAAACAAAGACTTAAAATGTAAACAGATTCTAAGACTAAAAATGTAAAAAAAATGCTCTAAACAGGAACAAACTCTAAATGTAAACAAAGAGTGCAATTGTCAAAAGAGACTACAAATGTAAACAAAGAATCTAAATGTAAACAAAGTCTGCAAATGTAACAAAGACTACCAATGTAAACAAAGACTACCAATGTAAACAAACACTCTAAATGTAACCAAACTCTAAATGTAAACAAAGACTTCAAACGTAAACAAATACTCGAAATATAAACAAAGACTCGAAATGTAAACAAAGACTGCAAATATAAACAAAGACTCTAAATGTAAACAAAGGCTACAAATGTAAACAAAGACTAAGTGTAAACAAAGACTATAAATGTAAGCAATGACTCTAAATGTAAAAAGGACTACGAATGTAAACAAAGACTATAAATATAAACAGACTCTTTATGTAAACAAAGACTGCAAATATAAACAAAGACTGCAAATATAAACAAAGACTCTAAATGTAAAAAACTACAAATATAAACAAAGACTAAATGTAAACAAAGACTGCAAATGTAAACAAAGACTAAATATAAACAAAGACTACAGATGTAAAGAAAGTCTACAAATATAAACAAACACTCTAAATGTAAACAAAGACTACAAATGTAAACACTCTAATTGTAAACAAACACTAGAAATGTAAACACTCTAAATGTAAAAAAAGACTAGAAATATAAACAGAGACTCTAAATTTGAAAAAGACTACAAATGTAAACGGAGACTCTAAATGTAAACAAGGACTAACTGTAAACGGAGACTCTAAATGTAAACAAAGACTACAAATGTAACAAAGACTACAAATGTAAACAGACTCTAAATGTAAACAAAGATTTTAAATGTAAGCAAACACTCAATGTAAGCAATGACTACAAATATAAACAAAGACTACAAATGTAAACAAAAATTCTAAATAGTATACAAAGACTGAAAATGTAAAAAAATACAAATGTAAACAAAGTCTACAAAAGTAAACAATGAGTACAAATGTAAACAATGACAAAATGTAAACAAAGACTTAAAATGTAAACAGATTCTAAGACTAAAAATGTAAAAAAAATGCTCTAAACAGGAACAAACTCTAAATGTAAACAAAGAGTGCAATTGTCAAAAGAGACTACAAATGTAAACAAAGAATCTAAATGTAAACAAAGTCTGCAAATGTAACAAAGACTACCAATGTAAACAAAGACTACCAATGTAAACAAACACTCTAAATGTAACCAAACTCTAAATGTAAACAAAGACTTCAAACGTAAATAAATACTCGAAATATAAACAAAGACTAAATGTAAACAAAGGCTACAAATGTAAACAAAGACTAAGTGTAAACAAAGACTATAAATGTATGCAAAGACTCTAAATGTAAAAAGGACTACGAATGTAAATAAAGACTATAAATATAAACAGACTCTTAATGTAAACAAAGACTGCAACTATAAACAATGACTACAAATATAAACAAAGACTACAAATGTAAACAAAAATTCTAAATAGTATACAAAGACTGAAAATGTAAAAAAATACAAATGTAAACAAAGTCTACAAAAGTAAACAATGAGTACAAATGTAAACAATGACAAAATGTAAACAAAGACTTAAAATGTAAACAGATTCTAAGACTAAAAATGTAAAAAAAATGCTCTAAACAGGAACAAACTCTAAATGTTAACAAAGAGTGCAATTGTCAAAAGAGACTACAAATGTAAACAAAGAATCTAAATGTAAACAAAGTCTGCAAATGGAACAAAGACTACCAATGTAAACAAAGACTACCAATGTAAACGAATACTCTAAATGTAACCAAACTCTAAATGTAAACAAAGACTTCAAACGTAAATAAATACTCGAAATATAAACAAAGACTCTAAATGTAAACAAAGGCTACAAATGTAAACAAAGACTAAGTGTAAACAAAGACTATAAATGTAAGCAAAGACTCTAAATGTAAAAAGGACTACGAATGTAAATAAAGACTATAAATATAAACAGACTCTTAATGTAAACAAAGACTGCAAATATAAACAATGATTACAAATATAAACAAAGACTACAAATGTAAACAAAAATTCTAAATAGTATAAACAGACTGAAAATGTAAAAAATTACAAATGTAAACAAAGTCTACAAAAGTAAACAATGACTATAAATGTAAACAATGACAAAATGTAAACAAAGACTTAAAATGTAAACAGATTCTAAGACTACAAATGTAAAAAAAATGCTCTAAACAGGAACAAACTCTAAATGTAAACAAAGAGTACAATTGTCAAAAGAGACTACAAATGTAAACAAAGAATCTAAATGTAAACAAAGTCTGCAAATTTAACAAAGACTACCAATGTAAACAAAGACTACAAATGTAAACAAACACTCTAAATGTAACCAAACTCTAAATGTAAACAAAGACTTCAAACGTAAACAAATACTCGAAATATAAACAAAGACTCGAAATGTAAACAAAGACTGCAAATATAAACAAAGACTCTAAATGTAAACAAAGGCTACAAATGTAAACAAAGACTAAGTGTAAACAAAGACTATAAATGTAAGCAATGACTATAAATGTAAAAAGGACTACGAATGTAAACAAAGACTATAAATATAAACAGACTCTTAATGTAAACAAAGACTGCAAATATAAACAGACTCTAAATGTAAAAAACTACAAATATAAACAAAGACTAAATGTAAACAAAGACTGCAAATGTAAACAAAGACTAAATATAAACAAAGACTACAGATGTAAAGAAAGTCTACAAATATAAACAAACACTCTAAATGTAAACAAAGACTACAAATGTAAACACTCTAATTGTAAACAAACACTAGAAATGTAAACACTCTAAATGTAAAGAAAGACTAGAAATATAAAGAGAGACTCTAAATTCGAAAATGACTACAAACGTAAACGGAGACTCTAAATGTAAACAAGGACTAACTGTAAACGGAGACTCTAAATGTAAACAAAGACTACAAATGTAACAAAGACTACAAATGTAAAGAGACTCTAAATGTAAACAAAGATTTTAAATGTAAGCAAACACTCAATGTAAGCAATGACTACAAATATAAACAAAGACTACAAATGTAAACAAAAATTCTAAATAGTATACAAAGACTGAAAATGTAAAAAAATACAAATGTAAACAAAGTCTACAAAAGTAAACAATGAGTACAAATGTAAACAATGACAAAATGTAAACAAAGACTTAAAATGTAAACAGATTCTAAGACTAAAAATGTAAAAAAATGCTCTAAACAGGAACAAACTCTAAATGTAAACAAAGAGTACAATTGTCAAAAGAGACTACAAATGTAAACAAAGAATCTAAATGTAAACAAAGTCTGCAAATTTAACAAAGACTACCAATGTAAACAAAGACTACAAATGTAAACAAACACTCTAAATGTAACCAAACTCTAAACGTAAACAAAGACTTCAAACGTAAACAAATACTCGAAATATAAACAAAGACTCGAAATGTAAACAAAGACTGCAAATATAAACAAAGACTCTAAATGTAAACAAAGGCTACAAATGTAAACAAAGACTATAAATATAAACAGACTCTTTATGTAAACAAAGACTACAAATGTAAACAAAAATTCTAAATAGCATAAACAGACTGAAAATGTAAAAAACTACAAATGTAAACAAAGTCTACAAAAATAAACAATGACTACAAATATAAACAAAGACTACAAATGTAAACAAAAGTTCTAAATAGTATACAAAGACAGAAAATGTAAAAAAATACAAATGTAAACAAAGTCTACAAAAGTAAACAATGACTACAAATGTAAACAATGACAAAATGTAAACAAAGACTACAAATGTAAACAAAAATTCTAAATAGTATAAAAAGACTGAAAATGTAAAAAAATACAAATGTAAACAAAGTCTACAAAAGTAAACAATGACTACAAATGTAAACAATGACAAAATGTAAACAAAGACTTAAAATGTAAACAGATTCTAAGACTAAAAATGTAAAAAAAATGCTCTAAACAGGAACAAACTCTAAATGTAAACAAAGAGTGCAATTGTCAAAAGAGACTACAAATGTAAACAAAGAATCTAAATGTAAACAAAGTCTGCAAATGTAACAAAGACTACCAATGTAAACAAAGACTACCAATGTAAACAAACACTCTAAATGTAACCAAACTCTAAATGTAAACAAAGACTTCAAACGTAAACAAATACTCGAAATATAAACAAAGACTCGAAATGTAAACAAAGACTGCAAATATAAACAAAGACTCTAAATGTAAACAAAGGCTACAAATGTAAACAAAGACTAAGTGTAAACAAAGACTATAAATGTAAGCAATGACTCTAAATGTAAAAAGGACTACGAATGTAAACAAAGACTATAAATATAAACAGACTCTTTATGTAAACAAAGACTGCAAATATAAACAAAGACTGCAAATATAAACAAAGACTCTAAATGTAAAAAACTACAAATATAAACAAAGACTAAATGTAAACAAAGACTGCAAATGTAAACAAAGACTAAATATAAACAAAGACTACAGATGTAAAGAAAGTCTACAAATATAAACAAACACTCTAAATGTAAACAAAGACTACAAATGTAAACACTCTAATTGTAAACAAACACTAGAAACTCTAAATGTAAAAAAAGACTAGAAATATAAACAGAGACTCTAAATTTGAAAAAGACTACAAATGTAAACGGAGACTCTAAATGTAAACAAGGACTAACTGTAAACGGAGACTCTAAATGTAAACAAAGACTACAAATGTAACAAAGACTACAAATGTAAACAGACTCTAAATGTAAACAAAGATTTTAAATGTAAGCAAACACTCAATGTAAGCAATGACTACAAATATAAACAAAGACTACAAATGTAAACAAAAATTCTAAATAGTATACAAAGACTGAAAATGTAAAAAAATACAAATGTAAACAAAGTCTACAAAAGTAAACAATGAGTACAAATGTAAACAATGACAAAATGTAAACAAAGACTTAAAATGTAAACAGATTCTAAGACTAAAAATGTAAAAAAAATGCTCTAAACAGGAACAAACTCTAAATGTAAACAAAGAGTGCAATTGTCAAAAGAGACTACAAATGTAAACAAAGAATCTAAATGTAAACAAAGTCTGCAAATGTAACAAAGACTACCAATGTAAACAAAGACTACCAATGTAAACAAACACTCTAAATGTAACCAAACTCTAAATGTAAACAAAGACTTCAAACGTAAATAAATACTCGAAATATAAACAAAGACTAAATGTAAACAAAGGCTACAAATGTAAACAAAGACTAAGTGTAAACAAAGACTATAAATGTATGCAAAGACTCTAAATGTAAAAAGGACTACGAATGTAAATAAAGACTATAAATATAAACAGACTCTTAATGTAAACAAAGACTGCAACTATAAACAATGACTACAAATATAAACAAAGACTACAAATGTAAACAAAAATTCTAAATAGTATACAAAGACTGAAAATGTAAAAAAATACAAATGTAAACAAAGTCTACAAAAGTAAACAATGAGTACAAATGTAAACAATGACAAAATGTAAACAAAGACTTAAAATGTAAACAGATTCTAAGACTAAAAATGTAAAAAAAATGCTCTAAACAGGAACAAACTCTAAATGTAAACAAAGAGTGCAATTGTCAAAAGAGACTACAAATGTAAACAAAGAATCTAAATGTAAACAAAGTCTGCAAATGTAACAAAGACTACCAATGTAAACAAAGACTACCAATGTAAACGAATACTCTAAATGTAACCAAACTCTAAATGTAAACAAAGACTTCAAACGTAAATAAATACTCGAAATATAAACAAAGACTCTAAATGTAAACAAAGGCTACAAATGTAAACAAAGACTAAGTGTAAACAAAGACTATAAATGTAAGCAAAGACTCTAAATGTAAAAAGGACTACGAATGTAAATAAAGACTATAAATATAAACAGACTCTTAATGTAAACAAAGACTGCAAATATAAACAATGATTACAAATATAAACAAAGACTACAAATGTAAACAAAAATTCTAAATAGTATAAACAGACTGAAAATGTAAAAAATTACAAATGTAAACAAAGTCTACAAAAGTAAACAATGACTATAAATGTAAACAATGACAAAATGTAAACAAAGACTTAAAATGTAAACAGATTCTAAGACTACAAATGTAAAAAAAATGCTCTAAACAGGAACAAACTCTAAATGTAAACAAAGAGTACAATTGTCAAAAGAGACTACAAATGTAAACAAAGAATCTAAATGTAAACAAAGTCTGCAAATTTAACAAAGACTACCAATGTAAACAAAGACTACAAATGTAAACAAACACTCTAAATGTAACCAAACTCTAAATGTAAACAAAGACTTCAAACGTAAACAAATACTCGAAATATGAACAAAGACTCGAAATGTAAACAAAGACTGCAAATATAAACAAAGACTCTAAATGTAAACAAAGGCTACAAATGTAAACAAAGACTAAGTGTAAACAAAGACTATAAATGTAAGCAATGACTCTAAATGTAAAAAGGACTACGAATGTAAACAAAGACTATAAATATAAACAGACTCTTAATGTAAACAAAGACTGCAAATATAAACAAAGACTCTAAATGTAAAAAACTACAAATATAAACAAAGACTAAATGTAAACAAAGACTGCAAATGTAAACAAAGACTAAATATAAACAAAGACTACAGATGTAAAGAAAGTCTACAAATATAAACAAACACTCTAAATGTAAACAAAGACTACAAATGTAAACACTCTAATTGTAAACAAACACTAGAAATGTAAACACTCTAAATGTAAAGAAAGACTAGAAATATAAAGAGAGACTCTAAATTCGAAAATGACTACAAATGTAAACGGAGACTCTAAATGTAAACAAGGACTAATTGTAAACGGAGACTCTAAATGTAAACAAAGACTACAAATGTAACAAAGACTACAAATGTAAACAGACTCTAAATGTAAACAAAGATTTTAAATGTAAGCAAACACTCAATGTAAGCAATGACTACAAATATAAACAAAGACTACAAATGTAAACAAAAATTCTAAATAGTATACAAAGACTGAAAATGTAAAAAAATACAAATGTAAACAAAGTCTACAAAAGTAAACAATGAGTACAAATGTAAACAATGACAAAATGTAAACAAAGACTTAAAATGTAAACAGATTCTAAGACTAAAAATGTAAAAAAATGCTCTAAACAGGAACAAACTCTAAATGTAAACAAAGAGTGCAATTGTCAAAAGAGACTACAAATGTAAACAAAGAATCTAAATGTAAACAAAGTCTGCAAATGTAACAAAGACTACCAATGTAAACAAAGACTACTAATGTAAACAAACACTCTAAATGTAACCAATCTCTAAATGTAAACAAAGACTTCAAACGTAATAAATACTCGAAATATAAACAAAGAATCTAAATGTAAACAAAGGCTACAAATGTAAACAAAGACTAAGTGTAAACACAGACTATAAATGTAAGCAAAGACTCTAAATGTAAAAAGGACTACGAATGTAAATAAAGACTATAAATATAAACAGACTCTTAATGTAAACAAAGACTGCAAATATAAACAATGACTACAAATATAAACAAAGACTACAAATGTAAACAAAAATTCTAAATAGTATAAACAGACTGAAAATGTAAAAAATTACAAATGTAAACAAATTCTACAAAAGTAAACAATGACTATAAATGTAAACAATGACAAAATGTAAACAAAGACTTAAAATGTAAACAGATTCTAAGACTACAAATGTAAAAAAATGCTCTAAACAGGAACAAACTCTAAATGTAAACAAAGAGTGCAATTGTCAAAAGAGACTACAAATGTAAACAAAGACTTTAAATGTAAACAAAGTCTACAAATGTAACAAAGACTACCAATGTAAACAAAGACTAGAAATGTAAACAAACACACTAAATGTAACCAAACTCTAAATGTAAACAAAGACTTCAAACATAAATAAATACTCGAAATATAAACAAAGACTCGAAATGTAAACAAAGGCTACAAATGTAAACAAAGACTAAGTCTAAACAAAGACTGCAAATGTAAACAAAGACTAAATGTAAACAAAGACTACAGATGTAAAGAAAGTCTACAAATATAAACAAACACTCTACATGTAAACAAAGACTACAAATGTAAACACTCTAATTGTAAACAAACACTAGAAATGTAAACACTCTAAATGTAAACAAAGACTACAAATATAAACAGAGACTCTAAATTTGAAAAAGACTACAAATGTACACGGAGATTCTAAATGTAAACAAGGACTAACTGTAAACGGAGACTTTAAATGTAAACAAAGACTACAAATGTAACGGACTACAAATGTAAACAGACTCTAAATGTAAACAAAGATTTTAAATGTAAGCAAAGACACAATGTAAGCAATGACTACAAATATAAACAAAGACTACAAATGTAAACAAAAATTCTAAATAGAATAAACAGACTGAAAATGTAAAAAACTACAAATGTAAACAAAGTCTACAAAAGTAAACAATGACTACAAATGTAAACAATGACAAAATGTAAACAAAGACTTAAAATGTAAACAGATTCTAAGACTACAAATGTAAAAAAATGCTCTAAACAGGAACGAACTCTAAATGTAAACAAAGAGTACAATTGTCAAAAGAGACTACAAATGTAAACAAAGAATCTAAATGTAAACAAAGTCTACAAATGTAATAGACTACAAATGTAAACAAACACTCTAAATGTAACCAAACTCTAAATATAAACAAAGACTACTAATGTAAACAAAAATTCTAAATAGTATAAACAGACTGAAAATGTAAAAAACTACAAATGTAAACAAAGTCTACAAAAGTAAACAATGACTAGAAATGTAAACAATGACAAAATGTAAACAAAGACTTAAAATGTAAACAGATTCTAAGACTACAAATGTAAAAAAATGCTCTAAACAGGAACAAACTCTAAATGTAAACAAAGAGTACAATTGTCAAAAGAGACTACAAATGTAAACAAAGAATCTAAATGTAAACAAAGTCTGCAAATTTAACAAAGACTACCCATGTAAACAAAGACTACCAATGTAAACAAAGACTACAAATGTAAACAAACACTCTAAATGTAAACAAACTCTAAATGTAAACAAAGACTTCAAACGTAAAAAATACTCGAAATATAAACAAAGACTCGAAATGTAAACAAAGACTGCAAATATAAACAAAGACTCTAAATGTAAACAAAGGCTACAAATGTAAACAAAAACTAAGTGTAAACAAAGACTATAAATGTAAGCAATGACTCTAAATGTAAAAAGGACTACGAATGTAAACAAAGACTATAAATATAAACAGACTCTTAATGTAAACAAAGACTGCAAATATAAACAAAGACTCTAAATGTAAAAAACTACAAATATAAACAAAGACTAAATGTAAACAAAGACTGCAAATGTAAACAAAGACTAAATATAAACAAAGACTACAGATGTAAAGAAAGTCTACAAATATAAACAAAAACTCTAAATGTAAACAAACACTGCAAATGTAAACACTCTAATTGTAAACAAACACTAGAAATGTAAACACTCTAAATGTAAACAAAGACTAGATATATAAACAGACTCTAAATTTGAAAAAGACTACAAATGTAAACGGAGACTCTAAATGTAAACAAGGACTAACTGTAAACGGAGACTGTAAATGTAAACAAAGACTACAAATGTAACAAAGACTACAAATGTAAACAGACTCTAATTGTAAACAAAGATTTTAAATGTAAGCAAAGACTCAATGTAAGCAATGACTACAAATATAAACAAAGACTACTAATGTAAACAAAAATTCTAAATAGTATAAACAGACTGAAAATGTAAAAAACTACAAATGTAAACAAAGTCTACAAAAGTAAACAATGACTACAAATGTAAACAATGACAAAATATAAACAAAGACTTAAAATGTAAACAGATTCTAAGACTACAAATGTAAAAAAAATGCTCTAAACAGGAACAAACTCTAAATGTAAACAAAGAGTACAATTGTCAAAAGAGACTACAAATGTAAACAAAGAATCTAAATGTAAACAAAGTCTGCAAATTTAACAAAGACTACCAATGTAAACAAAGACTACAAATGTAAACAAACACTCTAAATGTAACCAAACTCTAAACGTAAACAAAGACTTCAAACGTAAACAAATACTCGAAATATAAACAAAGACTCGAAATGTAAACAAAGACTGCAAATATAAACAAAGACTCTAAATGTAAACAAAGGCTACAAATGTAAACAAAGTCTATAAATATAAACAGACTCTTTATGTAAACAAAGACTACAAATGTAAACAAAAATTCTAAATAGCATAAACAGACTGAAAATGTAAAAAACTACAAATGTAAACAAAGTCTACAAAAATAAACAATGACTACAAATATAAACAAAGACTACAAATGTAAACAAAAATTCTAAATAGTATACAAAGACAGAAAATGTAAAAAAATACAAATGTAAACAAAGTCTACAAAAGTAAACAATGACTACAAATGTAAACAATGACAAAATGTAAACAAAGACTACAAATGTAAACAAAAATTCTAAATAGTATAAAAAGACTGAAAATGTAAAAAAATACAAATGTAAACAAAGTCTACAAAAGTAAACAATGACTACAAATGTAAACAATGACAAAATGTAAACAAGGACTTAAAATGTAAACAGATTCTAAGACTAAAAATGTAAAAAAAATGCTCTAAACAGGAACAAACTCTAAATGTAAACAAAGAGTGCAATTGTCAAAAGAGACTACAAATGTAAACAAAGAATCTAAATGTAAACAAAGTCTGCAAATGTAACAAAGACTACCAATGTAAACAAAGACTACCAATGTAAACAAACACTCTAAATGTAACCAAACTCTAAATGTAAACAAAGACTTCAAACGTAAACAAATACTCGAAATATAAACAAAGACTCGAAATGTAAACAAAGACTGCAAATATAAACAAAGACTCTAAATGTAAACAAAGGCTACAAATGTAAACAAAGACTAAGTGTAAACAAAGACTATAAATGTAAGCAATGACTCTAAATGTAAAAAGGACTACGAATGTAAACAAAGACTATAAATATAAACAGACTCTTTATGTAAACAAAGACTGCAAATATAAACAAAGACTGCAAATATAAACAAAGACTCTAAATGTAAAAAACTACAAATATAAACAAAGACTAAATGTAAACAAAGACTGCAAATGTAAACAAAGACTAAATATAAACAAAGACTACAGATGTAAAGAAAGTCTACAAATATAAACAAACACTCTAAATGTAAACAAAGACTACAAATGTAAACACTCTAATTGCAAACAAACACTAGAAATGTAAACACTCTAAATGTAAAAAAAGACTAGAAATATAAACAGAGACTCTAAATTTGAAAAAGACTACAAATGTAAACGGAGACTCTAAATGTAAACAAGGACTAACTGTAAACGGAGACTCTAAATGTAAACAAAGACTACAAATGTAACAAAGACTACAAATGTAAACAGACTCTAAATGTAAACAAAGATTTTAAATGTAAGCAAACACTCAATGTAAGCAATGACTACAAATATAAACAAAGACTACAAATGTAAACAAAAATTCTAAATAGTATACAAAGACTGAAAATGTAAAAAAATACAAATGTAAACAAAGTCTACAAAAGTAAACAATGAGTACAAATGTAAACAATGACAAAATGTAAACAAAGACTTAAAATGTAAACAGATTCTAAGACTAAAAATGTAAAAAAAATGCTCTAAACAGGAACAAACTCTAAATGTAAACAAAGAGTGCAATTGTCAAAAGAGACTACAAATGTAAACAAAGAATCTAAATGTAAACAAAGTCTGCAAATGTAACAAAGACTACCAATGTAAACAAAGACTACCAATGTAAACAAACACTCTAAATGTAACCAAACTCTAAATGTAAACAAAGACTTCAAACGTAAAAAATACTCGAAATATAAACAAAGACTCGAAATGTAAACAAAGACTGCAAATATAAACAAAGACTCTAAATGTAAACAAAGGCTACAAATGTAAACAAAAACTAAGTGTAAACAAAGACTATAAATGTAAGCAATGACTCTAAATGTAAAAAGGACTACGAATGTAAACAAAGACTATGAATATAAACAGACTCTTAATGTAAACAAAAACTGCAAATATAAACAAAGACTCTAAATGTAAAAAACTACAAATATAAACAAAGACTAAATGTAAACAAAGACTGCAAATGTAAACAAAGACTAAATATAAACAAAGACTACAGATGTAAAGAAAGTCTACAAATATAAACAAAAACTCTAAATGTAAACAAACACTGCAAATGTAAACACTCTAATTGTAAACAAACACTAGAAATGTAAACACTCTAAATGTAAACAAAGACTAGTTATATAAACAGACTCTAAATTTGAAAAAGACTACAAATGTAAACGGAGACTCTAAATGTAAACAAGGACTAACTGTAAACGGAGACTGTAAATGTAAACAAAGACTACAAATGTAACAAAGACTACAAATGTAAACAGACTCTAATTGTAAACAAAGATTTTAAATGTAAGCAAAGACTCAATGTAAGCAATGACTACAAATATAAACAAAGACTACTAATGTAAACAAAAATTCTAAATAGTATAAACAGACTGAAAATGTAAAAAACTACAAATGTAAACAAAGTCTACAAAAGTAAACAATGACTACAAATGTAAACAATGACAAAATATAAACAAAGACTTAAAATGTAAACAGATTCTAAGACTACAAATGTAAAAAAAATGCTCTAAACAGGAACAAACTCTAAATGTAAACAAAGAGTACAATTGTCAAAAGAGACTACAAATGTAAACAAAGAATCTAAATGTAAACAAAGTCTGCAAATTTAACAAAGACTACCAATGTAAACAAAGACTACAAATGTAAACAAACACTCTAAATGTAACCAAACTCTAAACGTAAACAAAGACTTCAAACGTAAACAAATACTCGAAATATAAACAAAGACTCGAAATGTAAACAAAGACTGCAAATATAAACAAAGACTCTAAATGTAAACAAAGGCTACAAATGTAAACAAAGACTATAAATATAAACAGACTCTTTATGTAAACAAAGACTACAAATGTAAACAAAAATTCTAAATAGCATAAACAGACTGAAAATGTAAAAAACTACAAATGTAAACAAAGTCTACAAAAATAAACAATGACTACAAATATAAACAAAGACTACAAATGTAAACAAAAATTCTAAATAGTATACAAAGACAGAAAATGTAAAAAAATACAAATGTAAACAAAGTCTACAAAAGTAAACAATGACTACAAATGTAAACAATGACAAAATGTAAACAAAGACTACAAATGTAAACAAAAATTCTAAATAGTATAAAAAGACTGAAAATGTAAAAAAATACAAATGTAAACAAAGTCTACAAAAGTAAACAATGACTACAAATGTAAACAATGACAAAATGTAAACAAGGACTTAAAATGTAAACAGATTCTAAGACTAAAAATGTAAAAAAAATGCTCTAAACAGGAACAAACTCTAAATGTAAACAAAGAGTGCAATTGTCAAAAGAGACTACAAATGTAAACAAAGAATCTAAATGTAAACAAAGTCTGCAAATGTAACAAAGACTACCAATGTAAACAAAGACTACCAATGTAAACAAACACTCTAAATGTAACCAAACTCTAAATGTAAACAAAGACTTCAAACGTAAACAAATACTCGAAATATAAACAAAGACTCGAAATGTAAACAAAGACTGCAAATATAAACAAAGACTCTAAATGTAAACAAAGGCTACAAATGTAAACAAAGACTAAGTGTAAACAAAGACTATAAATGTAAGCAATGACTCTAAATGTAAAAAGGACTACGAATGTAAACAAAGACTATAAATATAAACAGACTCTTTATGTAAACAAAGACTGCAAATATAAACAAAGACTGCAAATATAAACAAAGACTCTAAATGTAAAAAACTACAAATATAAACAAAGACTAAATGTAAACAAAGACTGCAAATGTAAACAAAGACTAAATATAAACAAAGACTACAAATGTAAAGAAAGTCTACAAATATAAACAAACACTCTAAATGTAAACAAAGACTACAAATGTAAACACTCTAATTGTAAACAAACACTAGAAATGTAAACACTCTAAATGTAAAAAAAGACTAGAAATATAAACAGAGACTCTAAATTTGAAAAAGACTACAAATGTAAACGGAGACTCTAAATGTAAACAAGGACTAACTGTAAACGGAGACTCTAAATGTAAACAAAGACTACAAATGTAACAAAGACTACAAATGTAAACAGACTCTAAATGTAAACAAAGATTTTAAATGTAAGCAAACACTCAATGTAAGCAATGACTACAAATATAAACAAAGACTACAAATGTAAACAAAAATTCTAAATAGTATACAAAGACTGAAAATGTAAAAAAATACAAATGTAAACAAAGTCTACAAAAGTAAACAATGAGTACAAATGTAAACAATGACAAAATGTAAACAAAGACTTAAAATGTAAACAGATTCTAAGACTAAAAATGTAAAAAAAATGCTCTAAACAGGAACAAACTCTAAATGTAAACAAAGAGTACAATTGTCAAAAGAGACTACAAATGTAAACAAAGAATCTAAATGTAAACAAAGTCTGCAAATTTAACAAAGACTACCAATGTAAACAAAGACTACAAATGTAAACAAACACTCTAAATGTAACCAAACTCTAAATGTAAACAAAGACTTCAAACGTAAACAAATACTCGAAATATAAACAAAGACTCGAAATGTAAACAAAGACTGCAAATATAAACAAAGACTCTAAATGTAAACAAAGGCTACAAATGTAAACAAAGACTAAGTGTAAACAAAGACTATAAATGTAAGCAATGACCCTAAATGTAAAAAGGACTACGAATGTAAACAAAGACTATAAATATTAACAGACTCTTAATGTAAACAAAGACTGCAAATATAAACAAAGACTCTAAATGTAAAAAACTACAAATATAAACAAAGACTAAATGTAAACAAAGACTGCAAATGTAAACAAAGACTAAATATAAACAAAGACTACAGATGTAAAGAAAGTCTACAAATATAAACAAACACTCTAAATGTAAACAAAGACTACAAATGTAAACACTCTAATTGTAAACAAACACTAGAAATGTAAACACTCTAAATGTAAAGAAAGACTAGAAATATAAAGAGAGACTCTAAATTTGAAAATGACTACAAATGTAAAAAATACTCGAAATATAAACAAAGACTCGAAATGTAAACAAAGACTGCAAATATAAACAAAGACTCTAAATGTAAACAAAGGCTACAAATGTAAACAAAAACTAAGTGTAAACAAAGACTATAAATGTAAGCAATGACTCTAAATGTAAAAAGGACTACGAATGTAAACAAAGACTATAAATATAAACAGACTCATAATGTAAACAAAGACTGCAAATATAAACAAAGACTCTAAATGTAAAAAACTACAAATATAAACAAAGACTAAATGTAAACAAAGACTGCAAATGTAAACAAAGACTAAATATAAACAAAGACTACAGATGTAAAGAAAGTCTACAAATATAAACAAACACTCTAAATGTAAACAAACACTGCAAATGTAAACACTCTAATTGTAAACAAACACTAGAAATGTAAACACTCTAAATGTAAACAAAGACTAGATATATAAACAGACTCTAAATTTGAAAAAGACTACAAATGTAAACGGAGACTCTAAATGTAAACAAGGACTAACTGTAAACGGAGACTGTAAATGTAAACAAAGACTACAAATGTAACAAAGACTACAAATGTAAACAGACTCTAATTGTAAACAAAGATTTTAAATGTAAGCAAAGACTCAATGTAAGCAATGACTACAAATATAAACAAAGACTACTAATGTAAACAAAAATTCTAAATAGTATAAACAGACTGAAAATGTAAAAAACTACAAATGTAAACAAAGTCTACAAAAGTAAACAATGACTACAAATGTAAACAATGACAAAATATAAACAAAGACTTAAAATGTAAACAGATTCTAAGACTACAAATGTAAAAAAATGCTCTAAACAGGAACAAACTCTAAATGTAAACAAAGAGTACAATTGTCAAAAGAGACTACAAATGTAAACAAAGAATCTAAATGTAAACAAAGTCTGCAAATTTAACAAAGACTACAAATATAAACAAAGACTACAAATGTAAACAAACATTCTAAATAGCATAAACAGACTGAAAATGTAAAAAACTACAAATGTAAACAAAGTCTACAAAAATAAACAATGACTACAAATATAAACAAAGACTACAAATGTAAACAAAAATTCTAAATAGTATACAAAGACAGAAAATGTAAAAAAATACAAATGTAAACAAAGTCTACAAAAGTAAACAATGACTACAAATGTAAACAATGACAAAATGTAAACAAAGACTACAAATGTAAACAAAAATTCTAAATAGTATAAAAAGACTGAAAATGTAAAAAAATACAAATGTAAACAAAGTCTACAAAAGTAAACAATGACTACAAATGTAAACAATGACAAAATGTAAACAAAGACTTAAAATGTAAACAGATTCTAAGACTAAAAATGTAAAAAAAATGCTCTAAACAGGAACAAACTCTAAATGTAAACAAAGAGTGCAATTGTCAAAAGAGACTACAAATGTAAACAAAGAATCTAAATGTAAACAAAGTCTGCAAATGTAACAAAGACTACCAATGTAAACAAAGACTACCAATGTAAACAAACACTCTAAATGTAACCAAACTCTAAATGTAAACAAAGACTTCAAACGTAAACAAATACTCGAAATATAAACAAAGACTCGAAATGTAAACAAAGACTGCAAATATAAACAAAGACTCTAAATGTAAACAAAGGCTACAAATGTAAACAAAGACTAAGTGTAAACAAAGACTATAAATGTAAGCAATGACTCTAAATGTAAAAAGGACTACGAATGTAAACAAAGACTATAAATATTAACAGACTCTTAATGTAAACAAAGACTGCAAATATAAACAAAGACTCTAAATGTAAAAAACTACAAATATAAACAAAGACTAAATGTAAACAAAGACTGCAAATGTAAACAAAGACTAAATATAAACAAAGACTACAGATGTAAAGAAAGTCTACAAATATAAACAAACACTCTAAATGTAAACAAAGACTACAAATGTAAACACTCTAATTGTAAACAAACACTAGAAATGTAAACACTCTAAATGTAAAGAAAGACTAGAAATATAAAGAGAGACTCTAAATTTGAAAATGACTACAAATGTAAAAAATACTCGAAATATAAACAAAGACTCGAAATGTAAACAAAGACTGCAAATATAAACAAAGACTCTAAATGTAAACAAAGGCTACAAATGTAAACAAAAACTAAGTGTAAACAAAGACTATAAATGTAAGCAATGACTCTAAATGTAAAAAGGACTACGAATGTAAACAAAGACTATAAATATAAACAGACTCATAATGTAAACAAAGACTGCAAATATAAACAAAGACTCTAAATGTAAAAAACTACAAATATAAACAAAGACTAAATGTAAACAAAGACTGCAAATGTAAACAAAGACTAAATATAAACAAAGACTACAGATGTAAAGAAAGTCTACAAATATAAACAAACACTCTAAATGTAAACAAACACTGCAAATGTAAACACTCTAATTGTAAACAAACACTAGAAATGTAAACACTCTAAATGTAAACAAAGACTAGATATATAAACAGACTCTAAATTTGAAAAAGACTACAAATGTAAACGGAGACTCTAAATGTAAACAAGGACTAACTGTAAACGGAGACTGTAAATGTAAACAAAGACTACAAATGTAACAAAGACTACAAATGTAAACAGACTCTAATTGTAAACAAAGATTTTAAATGTAAGCAAAGACTCAATGTAAGCAATGACTACAAATATAAACAAAGACTACTAATGTAAACAAAAATTCTAAATAGTATAAACAGACTGAAAATGTAAAAAACTACAAATGTAAACAAAGTCTACAAAAGTAAACAATGACTACAAATGTAAACAATGACAAAATATAAACAAAGACTTAAAATGTAAACAGATTCTAAGACTACAAATGTAAAAAAATGCTCTAAACAGGAACAAACTCTAAATGTAAACAAAGAGTACAATTGTCAAAAGAGACTACAAATGTAAACAAAGAATCTAAATGTAAACAAAGTCTGCAAATTTAACAAAGACTACAAATATAAACAAAGACTACAAATGTAAACAAACATTCTAAATAGCATAAACAGACTGAAAATGTAAAAAACTACAAATGTAAACAAAGTCTACAAAAATAAACAATGACTACAAATATAAACAAAGACTACAAATGTAAACAAAAATTCTAAATAGTATACAAAGACAGAAAATGTAAAAAAATACAAATGTAAACAAAGTCTACAAAAGTAAACAATGACTACAAATGTAAACAATGACAAAATGTAAACAAAGACTACAAATGTAAACAAAAATTCTAAATAGTATAAAAAGACTGAAAATGTAAAAAAATACAAATGTAAACAAAGTCTACAAAAGTAAACAATGACTACAAATGTAAACAATGACAAAATGTAAACAAAGACTTAAAATGTAAACAGATTCTAAGACTAAAAATGTAAAAAAAATGCTCTAAACAGGAACAAACTCTAAATGTAAACAAAGAGTGCAATTGTCAAAAGAGACTACAAATGTAAACAAAGAATCTAAATGTAAACAAAGTCTGCAAATGTAACAAAGACTACCAATGTAAACAAAGACTACCAATGTAAACAAACACTCTAAATGTAACCAAACTCTAAATGTAAACAAAGACTTCAAACGTAAATAAATACTCGAAATATAAACAAAGACTCTAAATGTAAACAAAGGCTACAAATGTAAACAAAGACTAAGTGTAAACAAAGACTATAAATGTAAGCAAAGACTCTAAATGTAAAAAGGACTACGAATGTAAATAAAGACTATAAATATAAACAGACTCTTAATGTAAACAAAGACTGCAAATATAAACAATGATTACAAATATAAACAAAGACTACAAATGTAAACAAAAATTCTAAATAGTATAAACAGACTGAAAATGTAAAAAATTACAAATGTAAACAAAGTCTACAAAAGTAAACAATGACTATAAATGTAAACAATGACAAAATGTAAACAAAGACTTAAAATGTAAACAGATTCTAAGACTACAAATGTAAAAAAATGCTCTAAACAGGAACAAACTCTAAATGTAAACAAAGAGTGCAATTGTCAAAAGAGTCTACAAATGTAAACAAAGACTTTAAATGTAAACAAAGTCTACAAATGTAACAAAGACTTCCAATGTAAACAAAGACTACAAATGTAAACAAACACTCCAAATGTAACCAAACTCTAAATGTAAACAAAGACTTCAAACGTAAATAAATACTCGAAATATAAACAAAGACTCGAAATGTAAACAAAGGCTACAAATGTAAACAAAGACTAAGTGTAAACAAAGACTGCAAATGTAAACAAAGACTAAATATAAACAAAGACTACAGATGTAAAGAAAGTTTACAAATATAAACAAACACTCTAAATGTAAACAAAGACTACATATGTAAACACTCTAATTGTAAACAAACACTAGACATGTAAACACTCTAAATGTAAACAAAGACTAGAAATATAAACAGAGACTCTAAATTTGAAAAAGACTACAAATGTAAACGGAGACTCTAAATGTAAACAAGGACTAACTGTAAACGGAGACTCTAAATGTAAACAAAGACTACAAATGTAACAGACTACAAATGTAAACAGACTCTAAATGTAAACAAAGATTTTAAATGTAAGCAAACACTTAATGTAAGCAATGACTACAAATATAAACAAAGACTACAAATGTAAACAAAAATTCTAAATAGTATACAAAGACTGAAAATGTAAAAAAATACAAATGTAAACAAAGTCTACAAAAGTAAACAATGAGTACAAATGTAAACAATGACAAAATGTAAACAAAGACTTAAAATGTAAAGAGATTCTAAGACTAAAAATGTAAAAAAAATGCTCTAAACAGGAACAAACTCTAAATGTAAACAAAGAGTGCAATTGTCAAAAGAGACTACAAATGTAAACAAAGAATCTAAATGTAAACAAAGTCTGCAAATGTAACAAAGACTACCAATGTAAACAAAGACTACCAATGTAAACGAACACTCTAAATGTAACCAAACTCTAAATGTAAACAAAGACTTCAAACGTAAATAAATACTCGAAATATAAACAAAGACTCTAAATGTAAACAAAGGCTACAAATGTAAACAAAGACTAAGTGTAAACAAAGACTATAAATGTAAGCAAAGACTCTAAATGTAAAAAGGACTACGAATGTAAATAAAGACTATAAATATAAACAGACTCTTAATATAAACAAAGACTGCAAATATAAACAATGATTACAAATATAAACAAAGACTACAAATGTAAACAAAAATTCTAAATAGTATAAACAGACTGAAAATGTAAAAAATTACAAAAGTAAACAAAGTCTACAAAAGTAAACAATGACCATAAATGTAAACAATGACAAAATGTAAACAAAGACTTAAAATGTAAACAGATTCTAAGACTACAAATGTAAAAGAAATGCACTAAACAGGAACAAACTCTAAATGTAAACAAAGAGTACAATTGTCAAAAGAGACTACAAATGTAAACAAAGAATCTAAATGTAAACAAAGTCTGCAAATTTAACAAAGACTACCAATGTAAACAAAGACTACCAATGTAAACAAAGACTACAAATGTAAACAAACACTCTAAATGTAACCAAACTCTAAATGTAAACAAAGACTTCAAACGTAAACAAATACTCGAAATATAAACAAAGACTCGAAATGTAAACAAAGACTGCAAATATAAACAAAGACTCTAAATGTAAACAAAGGCTACAAATGTAAACAAAGACTAAGTGTAAACAAAGACTATAAATGTAAGCAATGACTCTAAATGTAAAAAGGACTACGAATGTAAACAAAGACTATAAATATAAACAGACTCTTAATGTAAACAAAGACTGCAAATATAAACAAAGACTCTAAATGTAAAAAACTACAAATATAAACAAAGACTAAATGTAAACAAAGACTGCAAATGTAAACAAAGACTAAAAATAAACAAAGACTACAGATGTAAAGAAAGTCTACAAATATAAACACACACTCTAAATGTAAACAAAGACTACAAATGTAAACACTCTAATTGTAAACAAACACTAGAAATGTAAACACTCTAAATGTAAAGAAAGACTAGAAATATAAAGAGAGACTCTAAATTTGAAAAAGACTACAAATGTAAACGGAGAATCTAAATGTAAACAAGGACTAACTGTAAACGGAGACTTTAAATGTAAACAAAGACTACAAATGTAACAAAGACTACAAATGTAAACAGACTCTAAATGTAAACAAAGATTTTAAATGTAAGCAAACACTCAATGTAAGCAATGACTACAAATATAAACAAAGACTACAAATGTAAACAAAAATTCTAAATAGTATACAAAGACTGAAAATGTAAAAAAATACAAATGTAAACAAAGTCTACAAAAGTAAACAATGAGTACAAATGTAAACAATGACAAAATGTAAACAAAGACTTAAAATGTAAACAGATTCTAATACTAAAAATGTAAAAAAATGCTCTAAACAGGAACAAACTCTAAATGTAAACAAAGAGTGCAATTGTCAAAAGAGACTACAAATGTAAACAAAGAATCTAAATGTAAACAAAGTCTGCAAATGTAACAAAGACTACCAATGTAAACAAAGACTACTAATGTAAACAAACACTCTAAATGTAACCAATCTCTAAATGTAAACAAAGACTTCAAACGTAATAAATACTCGAAATATAAACAAAGACTCTAAATGTAAACAAATGCTACAAATGTAAACAAAGACTAAGTGTAAACAGAGACTATAAATGTAAGCAAAGACTCTAAATGTAAAAAGGAATACGAATGTAAATAAAGACTATAAATATAAACAGACTCTTAATGTAAACAAAGACTGCAAATATAAACAATGACTACAAATATAAACAAAGACTACAAATGTAAACAAAAATTCTAAATAGTATAAACAGACTGAAAATGTAAAAAATTACAAATGTCTACAAAAGTAAACAATGACTATAAATGTAAACAATGACAAAATGTAAACAAAGACTTAAAATGTAAACAGATTCTAAGACTAAAAATGTACAAAAATGCTCTAAACAGGAACAAACTCTAAATGTAAACAAAGAGTGCAATTGTCAAAAGAGACTACAAATGTAAACAAAGACTTTCAATGTAAACAAAGTCTACAAATGTAACAAAGACTACCAATGTAAACAAAGACTAGAAATGTAAACAAAGACTAAGTCTAAACAAAGACTGCAAATGTAAACAAAGACTAAATGTAAACAAAGACTACAGATGTAAAGAAAGTCTACAAATATAAACAAACACTCTACATGTAAACAAAGACTACAAATGTAAACACTCTAATTGTAAACAAACACTAGAAATGTAAACACTCTAAATGTAAACAAAGACTACAAATATAAACAGAGACTCTAAATTTGAAAAAGACTACAAATGTAAACGGAGATTCTAAATGTAAACAAGGACTAACTGTAAACGGAGACTTTAAATGTAAACAAAGACTACAAATGTAACGGACTACAAATGTAAACAGACTCTAAATGTAAACAAAGATTTTAAATGTAAGCAAAGACTCAATGTAAGCAATGACTACAAATATAAACAAAGACTACAAATGTAAACAAAAATTCTAAATAGAATAAACAGACTGAAAATGTAAAAAACTACAAATGTAAACAAAGTCTACAAAAGTAAACAATGACTACAAATGTAAACAATGACAAAATGTAAACAAAGACTTAAAATGTAAACAGATTCTAAGAGTACAAATGCAAAAAAAATGCTCTAAACAGGAACAAACTCTAAATGTAAACAAAGAGTACAATTGTCAAAAGAGACTACAAATGTAAACAAAGTCTGCAAATTTAACAAAGACTACCAATGTAAACAAAGACTACCAATGTAAACAAAGACAACAAATGTAAACACTCTAAATGTAACCAAACTCTAAATGTAAACAAAGACTTTAAACAAATACTCGAAATATAAACAAAGACTCGAAATGTAAACAAAGACTGCAAATATAAACAAAGACTCTAAATGTAAACAAAGGCTACAAATGTAAACAAAGACTAAGTGTAAACAAAGACTATAAATGTAAGCAAAGACTCTAAATGTAAAAAGGACTACGAACGTAAACAAAGACTATAAATGTAAACAAACACTCTAAAAGTAAGCAAACTCTAAATGTAAACAAAGACATCAAACGTAAACAGACTCTAAATGTAAAAAACTACAAATATAAACAAAGGCTAAATGTAAACAAAGACTGCAAATATAAACAAAGACTAAATGTAAACAAAGACTACAGATGTAAAGAAAGTCTACAAATATAAACAAACACTCTAAATGTAAACAAAGACTACAAATGTAAACACTCTAATTGTAAACAAACACTAGAAATGTAAACACTCTAAATGTAAACAAAGACTAGAAATATAAACAGAGACTCTAAATTTGAAAAAGTCTACAAATGTAAACGGAGACACTAAATGTAAACAAGGACTAACTGTAAACGGAGACTCTAAATGTAGTCAAAGACTACAAATGTAAACAGACTCTAAATGTAAACAAAGATTTTAAATGTAAGCAAAGACTCAATGTAAGCCATGACTACAAATATAAACAAAGACTACAAATGTAAACAAAAATTCTAAATAGTATAAACAGACTGAAAATGTAAAAAACTACAAATGTAAACAAAGTCTACAAAAATAAACAATGACTACAAATGTAAACAATGACAAAATGTAAACAAAGACTTAAAATGTAAACAGATTCTAAGACTACAAATGTAAAAAAATGCTCTAAACAGGAACAAACTCTAAATGTAAACAAAGAGTACAATTGTCAAAAGAGACTACAAATGTAAACAAAGAATCTAAATGTAAACAAAGTCTACAAATGTAATAGACTACAAATGTAAACAAACACTCTAAATGTAACCAAACTCTAAATATAAACAAAGACTACTAATGTAAACAAAAATTCTAAATAGTATAAAAAGACTTAAAATGTAAAAAACTACAAATGTAAACAAAGTCTACAAAAGTAAACAATGACTAGAAATGTAAACAATGACAAAATGTAAACAAAGACTTAAAATGTAAACAGATTCTAAGACTACAAATGTAAAAAATGCTCTAAACAGGAACAAACTCTAAATGTAAACAAAGAGTACAATTGTCAAAAGAGACTACAAATGTAAACAAAGAATCTAAATGTAAACAAAGTCTGCAAATTTAACAAAGACTACCAATGTAAACAAAGACTACCAATGTAAACAAAGACTACAAATGTAAACAAACACTCTAAATGTAACCAAACTCTAAATGTAAACAAAGACTTCAAACGTAAAAAATACTCGAAATATAAACAAAGACTCGAAATGTAAACAAAGACTGCAAATATAAACAAAGACTCTAAATGTAAACAAAGGCTACAAATGTAAACAAAAACTAAGTGTAAACAAAGACTATAAATGTAAGCAATGACTCTAAATGTAAAAAGGACTACGAATGTAAACAAAGACTATAAATATAAACAGACTCTTAATGTAAACAAAGACTGCAAATATAAACAAAGACTCTAAATGTAAAAAACTACAAATATAAACAAAGACTAAATGTAAACAAAGACTGCAAATGTAAACAAAGACTAAATATAAACAAAGACTAGAGATGTAAAGAAAGTCTACAAATATAAACAAACACTCTAAATGTAAACAAACACTGCAAATAAAAACACTCTAATTGTAAACAAACACTAGAAATGTAAACACTCTAAATGTAAACAAAGACTAGATATATAAACAGACTCTAAATTTGAAAAAGACTACAAATGTAAACGGAGACTCTAAATGTAAACAAGGACTAACTGTAAACGGAGACTGTAAATGTAAACAAAGACTACAAATGTAACAAAGACTACAAATGTAAACAGACTCTAATTGTAAACAAAGATTTTAAATGTAAGCAAAGACTCAAAGTAAGCAATGACTACAAATATAAACAAAGACTACTAATGTAAACAAAAATTCTAAATAGTATAAACAGACTGAAAATGTAAAAAACTACAAATGTAAACAAAGTCTACAGAAGTAAACAATGACTACAAATGTAAACAATGACAAAATGTAAACAAAGACTTAAAATGTAAACAGATTCTAAGACTACAAATGTAAAAAAAATGCTCTAAACAGGAACAAACTCTAAATGTAAACAAAGAGTACAATTGTCAAAAGAGACTACAAATGTAAACAAAGAATCTAAATGTAAACAAAGTCTGCAAATTTAACAAAGACTACCAATGTAAACAAAGACTACAAATGTAAACAAACACTCTAAATGTAACCAAACTCTAAATGTAAACAAAGACTTCAAACGTAAACAAATACTCGAAATATAAACAAAGACTCGAAATGTAAATAAAGACTGCAAATATAAACAAAGACTCTAAATGTAAACAAAGGCTACAAATGTAAACAAAGACTAAGTGTAAACAAAGACTATAAATGTAAGCAATGACTCTAAATGTAAAAAGGACTACGAATGTAAACAAAGACTATAAATATAAACAGACTCTTTATGTAAACAAAGACTGCAAATGTAAACAAAGTCTACAAAAGTAAACAATGACTATAAATGTAAACAATGACAAAATGTAAACAAAGACTTAAAATGTAAACAGATTCTAAGACTACAAATGTAAAAAAATGCTCTAAACAGGAACAAACTCTAAATGTAAACAAAGAGTGCAATTGTCAAAAGAGTCTACAAATGTAAACAAAGACTTTAAATGTAAACAAAGTCTACAAATGTAACAAAGACTTCCAATGTAAACAAAGACTACAAATGTAAACAAACACTCCAAATGTAACCAAACTCTAAATGTAAACAAAGACTTCAAACGTAAATAAATACTCGAAATATAAACAAAGACTCGAAATGTAAACAAAGGCTACAAATGTAAACAAAGACTAAGTGTAAACAAAGACTGCAAATGTAAACAAAGACTAAATATAAACAAAGACTACAGATGTAAAGAAAGTCTACAAATATAAACAAACACTCTAAATGTAAACAAAGACTACAAATGTAAACACTCTAATTGTAAACAAACACTAGAAATGTAAACACTCTAAATGTAAACAAAGACTAGAAATATAAACAGAGACTCTAAATTTGAAAAAGACTACAAATGTAAACGGAGACTCTAAATGTAAACAAGGACTAACTGTAAACGGAGACTCTAAATGTAAGCAAAGACTCTAAATGTAAAAAGGACTACGAATGTAAATAAAGACTATAAATATAAACAGACTCTTAATGTAAACAAAGACTGCAACTATAAACAATGACTACAAATATAAACAAAGACTACAAATGTAAACAAAAATTCTAAATAGTATACAAAGACTGAAAATGTAAAAAAATACAAATGTAAACAAAGTCTACAAAAGTAAACAATGAGTACAAATGTAAACAATGACAAAATGTAAACAAAGACTTAAAATGTAAACAGATTCTAAGACTAAAAATGTAAAAAAAATGCTCTAAACAGGAACAAACTCTAAATGTAAACAAAGAGTGCAATTGTCAAAAGAGACTACAAATGTAAACAAAGAATCTAAATATAAACAAAGTCTGCAAATGTAACAAAGACTACTAATGTAAACAAAGACTACAAATGTAAACAACCACTCTAAATGTAACCAAACTCTAAATGTAAACAAAGACTTCAAACGTAAACAAATACTCGAAATATAAACAGAGACTCGAAATGTAAACAAAGACTGCAAATATAAACAAAGACTCTAAATGTAAACAAAGGCTACAAATGTAAACAAAGACTAAGTGTAAACAAAGACTATAAATGTAAGCAATGACTCTAAATGTAAAAAGGACTACGAAT
The DNA here is from genome assembly GCA_963930645.1 of Salticus scenicus. Lineage (NCBI taxonomy): Eukaryota > Metazoa > Arthropoda > Arachnida > Araneae > Salticidae > Salticus > Salticus scenicus. The sequence goes on along the minus strand of CAWVNO010001900.1, from coordinate 1,500,321 downwards.
GTAAACAAAGACTATAAATATAAACAGACTCTTAATGTAAACAAAGACTGCAAATATAAACAAAGACTCTAAATGTAAAAAACTACAAATATAAACAAAGACTAAATGTAAACAAAGACTGCAAATGTAAACAAAGACTAAATATAAACAAAGACTACAGATGTAAAGAAAGTCTACAAATATAAACAAACACTCTAAATGTAAACAAAGACTACAAATGTAAACACTCTAATTGTAAACAAACACTAGAAATGTAAACACTCTAAATGTAAAGAAAGACTAGAAATATAAAGAGAGACTCTAAATTTGAAAAAGACTACAAATGTAAACGGAGACTCTAAATGTAAACAAGGACTAACTGTAAACGGAGACTCTAAATGTAAACAAAGACTACAAATGTAACAAAGACTACAAATGTAAACAGACTCTAAATGTAAACAAAGATTTTAAATGTAAGCAAACACTCAATGTAAGCAATGACTACAAATATAAACAAAGACTACAAATGTAAACAAAAATTCTAAATAGTATACAAAGACTGAAAATGTAAAAAAATACAAATGTAAACAAAGTCTACAAAAGTAAACAATGAGTACAAATGTAAACAATGACAAAATGTAAACAAAGACTTAAAATGTAAACAGATTCTAAGACTAAAAATGTAAAAAAATGCTCTAAACAGGAACAAACTCTAAATGTAAACAAAGAGTGCAATTGTCAAAAGAGACTACAAATGTAAACAAAGAATCTAAATGTAAACAAAGTCTGCAAATGTAACAAAGACTACGAATGTAAACAAAGACTACTAATGTAAACAAACACTCTAAATGTAACCAATCTCTAAATGTAAACAAAGACTTCAAACGTAATAAATACTCGAAATATAAACAAAGACTCTAAATGTAAACAAAGGCTACAAATGTAAACAAAGACTATGTGTAAACAGAGACTATAAATGTAAGCAAAGACTCTAAATGTAAAAAGGACTACGAATGTAAATAAAGACTATAAATATAAACAGACTCTTAATGTAAACAAAGACTGCAAATATAAACAATGACTACAAATATAAACAAAGACTACAAATGTAAACAAAAATTCTAAATAGTATAAACAGACTGAAAATGTAAAAAATTACAAATATAAACAAAGTCTACAAAAGTAAACAATGACTATAAATGTAAACAATGACAAAATGTAAACAAAGACTTAAAATGTAAACAGATTCTAAGACTACAAATGTAAAAAAATGCTCTAAACAGGAACAAACTCTAAATGTAAACAAAGAGTGCAATTGTCAAAAGAGACTACAAATGTAAACAAAGACTTTAAATGTAAACAAAGTCTACAAATGTAACAAAGACTACCACTGTAAACAAAGACAAGAAATGTAAAAAAAAACACTAAATGTAACCAAACTCTAAATGTAAACAAAGACTTCAAACATAAATAAATACTCGAAATATAAACAAAGACTCGAAATGTAAACAAAGGCTACAAATGTAAACAAAGACTAAGTCTAAACAAAGACTGCAAATGTAAACAAAGACTAAATGTAAACAAAGACTACAGATGTAAAGAAAGTCTACAAATATAAACAAACACTCTACATGTAAACAAAGACTACAAATGTAAACACTCTAATTGTAAACAAACACTAGAAATGTAAACACTCTAAATGTAAACAAAGACTAGAAATATAAACAGAGACTCTAAATTTGAAAAAGACTACAAATGTAAACGGAGACTCTAAATGTAAACAAGGACTAACTGTAAACGGAGACTCTAAATGTAAACAAAGACTACAAATGTAACAAAGACTACAAATGTAAACAGACTCTAAATTTAAACAAAGATTTTAAATTTAAGCAAACACTCAATGTAAGCAATGACTACAAATATAAACAAAGACTACAAATGTAAACAAAAATTCTAAATAGTATACAAAGACTGAAAATGTAAAAAAATACAAATGTAAACAAAGTCTACAAAAGTAAACAATGAGTACAAATGTAAACAATGACAAAATGTAAACAAAGACTTAAAATGTAAACAGATTCTAATACTAAAAATGTAAAAAAATGCTCTAAACAGGAACAAACTCTAAATGTAAACAAAGAGTGCAATTGTCAAAAGAGACTACAAATGTAAACAAAGAATCTAAATGTAAACAAAGTCTGCAAATGTAACAAAGACTACCAATGTAAACAAAGACTACTAATGTAAACAAACACTCTAAATGTAACCAATCTCTAAATGTAAACAAAGACTTCAAACGTAATAAATACTCGAAATATAAACAAAGACTCTAAATGTAAACAAATGCTACAAATGTAAACAAAGACTAAGTGTAAACAGAGACTATAAATGTAAGCAAAGACTCTAAATGTAAAAAGGAATACGAATGTAAATAAAGACTATAAATATAAACAGACTCTTAATGTAAACAAAGACTGCAAATATAAACAATGACTACAAATATAAACAAAGACTACAAATGTAAACAAAAATTCTAAATAGTATAAACAGACTGAAAATGTAAAAAATTACAAATGTCTACAAAAGTAAACAATGACTATAAATGTAAACAATGACAAAATGTAAACAAAGACTTAAAATGTAAACAGATTCTAAGACTAAAAATGTACAAAAATGCTCTAAACAGGAACAAACTCTAAATGTAAACAAAGAGTGCAATTGTCAAAAGAGACTACAAATGTAAACAAAGACTTTAAATGTAAACAAAGTCTACAAATGTAACAAAGACTACCAATGTAAACAAAGACTAGAAATGTAAACAAAGACTAAGTCTAAACAAAGACTGCAAATGTAAACAAAGACTAAATGTAAACAAAGACTACAGATGTAAAGAAAGTCTACAAATATAAACAAACACTCTACATGTAAACAAAGACTACAAATGTAAACACTCTAATTGTAAACAAACACTAGAAATGTAAACACTCTAAATGTAAACAAAGACTACAAATATAAACAGAGACTCTAAATTTGAAAAAGACTACAAATGTAAACGGAGATTCTAAATGTAAACAAGGACTAACTGTAAACGGAGACTTTAAATGTAAACAAAGACTACAAATGTAACGGACTACAAATGTAAACAGACTCTAAATGTAAACAAAGATTTTAAATGTAAGCAAAGACTCAATGTAAGCAATGACTACAAATATAAACAAAGACTACAAATGTAAACAAAAATTCTAAATAGAATAAACAGACTGAAAATGTAAAAAACTACAAATGTAAACAAAGTCTACAAAAGTAAACAATGACTACAAATGTAAACAATGACAAAATGTAAACAAAGACTTAAAATGTAAACAGATTCTAAGAGTACAAATGCAAAAAAAATGCTCTAAACAGGAACAAACTCTAAATGTAAACAAAGAGTACAATTGTCAAAAGAGACTACAAATGTAAACAAAGTCTGCAAATTTAACAAAGACTACCAATGTAAACAAAGACTACCAATGTAAACAAAGACAACAAATGTAAACACTCTAAATGTAACCAAACTCTAAATGTAAACAAAGACTTTAAACAAATACTCGAAATATAAACAAAGACTCGAAATGTAAACAAAGACTGCAAATATAAACAAAGACTCTAAATGTAAACAAAGGCTACAAATGTAAACAAAGACTAAGTGTAAACAAAGACTATAAATGTAAGCAAAGACTCTAAATGTAAAAAGGACTACGAACGTAAACAAAGACTATAAATGTAAACAAACACTCTAAAAGTAAGCAAACTCTAAATGTAAACAAAGACATCAAACGTAAACAGACTCTAAATGTAAAAAACTACAAATATAAACAAAGGCTAAATGTAAACAAAGACTGCAAATATAAACAAAGACTAAATGTAAACAAAGACTACAGATGTAAAGAAAGTCTACAAATATAAACAAACACTCTAAATGTAAACAAAGACTACAAATGTAAACACTCTAATTGTAAACAAACACTAGAAATGTAAACACTCTAAATGTAAACAAAGACTAGAAATATAAACAGAGACTCTAAATTTGAAAAAGTCTACAAATGTAAACGGAGACACTAAATGTAAACAAGGACTAACTGTAAACGGAGACTCTAAATGTAGTCAAAGACTACAAATGTAAACAGACTCTAAATGTAAACAAAGATTTTAAATGTAAGCAAAGACTCAATGTAAGCCATGACTACAAATATAAACAAAGACTACAAATGTAAACAAAAATTCTAAATAGTATAAACAGACTGAAAATGTAAAAAACTACAAATGTAAACAAAGTCTACAAAAATAAACAATGACTACAAATGTAAACAATGACAAAATGTAAACAAAGACTTAAAATGTAAACAGATTCTAAGACTACAAATGTAAAAAAATGCTCTAAACAGGAACAAACTCTAAATGTAAACAAAGAGTACAATTGTCAAAAGAGACTACAAATGTAAACAAAGAATCTAAATGTAAACAAAGTCTACAAATGTAATAGACTACAAATGTAAACAAACACTCTAAATGTAACCAAACTCTAAATATAAACAAAGACTACTAATGTAAACAAAAATTCTAAATAGTATAAAAAGACTGAAAATGTAAAAAACTACAAATGTAAACAAAGTCTACAAAAGTAAACAATGACTAGAAATGTAAACAATGACAAAATGTAAACAAAGACTTAAAATGTAAACAGATTCTAAGACTACAAATGTAAAAAATGCTCTAAACAGGAACAAACTCTAAATGTAAACAAAGAGTACAATTGTCAAAAGAGACTACAAATGTAAACAAAGAATCTAAATGTAAACAAAGTCTGCAAATTTAACAAAGACTACCAATGTAAACAAAGACTACCAATGTAAACAAAGACTACAAATGTAAACAAACACTCTAAATGTAACCAAACTCTAAATGTAAACAAAGACTTCAAACGTAAAAAATACTCGAAATATAAACAAAGACTCGAAATGTAAACAAAGACTGCAAATATAAACAAAGACTCTAAATGTAAACAAAGGCTACAAATGTAAACAAAAACTAAGTGTAAACAAAGACTATAAATGTAAGCAATGACTCTAAATGTAAAAAGGACTACGAATGTAAACAAAGACTATAAATATAAACAGACTCTTAATGTAAACAAAGACTGCAAATATAAACAAAGACTCTAAATGTAAAAAACTACAAATATAAACAAAGACTAAATGTAAACAAAGACTGCAAATGTAAACAAAGACTAAATATAAACAAAGACTAGAGATGTAAAGAAAGTCTACAAATATAAACAAACACTCTAAATGTAAACAAACACTGCAAATAAAAACACTCTAATTGTAAACAAACACTAGAAATGTAAACACTCTAAATGTAAACAAAGACTAGATATATAAACAGACTCTAAATTTGAAAAAGACTACAAATGTAAACGGAGACTCTAAATGTAAACAAGGACTAACTGTAAACGGAGACTGTAAATGTAAACAAAGACTACAAATGTAACAAAGACTACAAATGTAAACAGACTCTAATTGTAAACAAAGATTTTAAATGTAAGCAAAGACTCAAAGTAAGCAATGACTACAAATATAAACAAAGACTACTAATGTAAACAAAAATTCTAAATAGTATAAACAGACTGAAAATGTAAAAAACTACAAATGTAAACAAAGTCTACAGAAGTAAACAATGACTACAAATGTAAACAATGACAAAATGTAAACAAAGACTTAAAATGTAAACAGATTCTAAGACTACAAATGTAAAAAAAATGCTCTAAACAGGAACAAACTCTAAATGTAAACAAAGAGTACAATTGTCAAAAGAGACTACAAATGTAAACAAAGAATCTAAATGTAAACAAAGTCTGCAAATTTAACAAAGACTACCAATGTAAACAAAGACTACAAATGTAAACAAACACTCTAAATGTAACCAAACTCTAAATGTAAACAAAGACTTCAAACGTAAACAAATACTCGAAATATAAACAAAGACTCGAAATGTAAATAAAGACTGCAAATATAAACAAAGACTCTAAATGTAAACAAAGGCTACAAATGTAAACAAAGACTAAGTGTAAACAAAGACTATAAATGTAAGCAATGACTCTAAATGTAAAAAGGACTACGAATGTAAACAAAGACTATAAATATAAACAGACTCTTTATGTAAACAAAGACTGCAAATGTAAACAAAGTCTACAAAAGTAAACAATGACTATAAATGTAAACAATGACAAAATGTAAACAAAGACTTAAAATGTAAACAGATTCTAAGACTACAAATGTAAAAAAATGCTCTAAACAGGAACAAACTCTAAATGTAAACAAAGAGTGCAATTGTCAAAAGAGTCTACAAATGTAAACAAAGACTTTAAATGTAAACAAAGTCTACAAATGTAACAAAGACTTCCAATGTAAACAAAGACTACAAATGTAAACAAACACTCCAAATGTAACCAAACTCTAAATGTAAACAAAGACTTCAAACGTAAATAAATACTCGAAATATAAACAAAGACTCGAAATGTAAACAAAGGCTACAAATGTAAACAAAGACTAAGTGTAAACAAAGACTGCAAATGTAAACAAAGACTAAATATAAACAAAGACTACAGATGTAAAGAAAGTCTACAAATATAAACAAACACTCTAAATGTAAACAAAGACTACAAATGTAAACACTCTAATTGTAAACAAACACTAGAAATGTAAACACTCTAAATGTAAACAAAGACTAGAAATATAAACAGAGACTCTAAATTTGAAAAAGACTACAAATGTAAACGGAGACTCTAAATGTAAACAAGGACTAACTGTAAACGGAGACTCTAAATGTAAGCAAAGACTCTAAATGTAAAAAGGACTACGAATGTAAATAAAGACTATAAATATAAACAGACTCTTAATGTAAACAAAGACTGCAACTATAAACAATGACTACAAATATAAACAAAGACTACAAATGTAAACAAAAATTCTAAATAGTATACAAAGACTGAAAATGTAAAAAAATACAAATGTAAACAAAGTCTACAAAAGTAAACAATGAGTACAAATGTAAACAATGACAAAATGTAAACAAAGACTTAAAATGTAAACAGATTCTAAGACTAAAAATGTAAAAAAAATGCTCTAAACAGGAACAAACTCTAAATGTAAACAAAGAGTGCAATTGTCAAAAGAGACTACAAATGTAAACAAAGAATCTAAATATAAACAAAGTCTGCAAATGTAACAAAGACTACTAATGTAAACAAAGACTACAAATGTAAACAACCACTCTAAATGTAACCAAACTCTAAATGTAAACAAAGACTTCAAACGTAAACAAATACTCGAAATATAAACAGAGACTCGAAATGTAAACAAAGACTGCAAATATAAACAAAGACTCTAAATGTAAACAAAGGCTACAAATGTAAACAAAGACTAAGTGTAAACAAAGACTATAAATGTAAGCAATGACTCTAAATGTAAAAAGGACTACGAATGTAAACAAAGACTATAAATATAAACAGACTCTTAATGTAAACAAAGACTGCAAATATAAACAAAGACTCTAAATGTAAAAAACTACAAATATAAACAAAGACTAAATGTAAACAAAGACTGCAAATGTAAACAAAGACTAAATATAAACAAAGACTACAGATGTAAAGAAAGTCTACAAATATAAACAAACACTCTAAATGTAAACAAAGACTACAAATGTAAACACTCTAATTGTAAACAAACACTAGAAATGTAAACACTCTAAATGTAAAGAAAGACTAGAAATATAAAGAGAGACTCTAAATTTGAAAAAGACTACAAATGTAAACGGAGACTCTAAATGTAAACAAGGACTAACTGTAAACGGAGACTCTAAATGTAAACAAAGACTACAAATGTAACAAAGACTACAAATGTAAACAGACTCTAAATGTAAACAAAGATTTTAAATGTAAGCAAACACTCAATGTAAGCAATGACTACAAATATAAACAAAGACTACAAATGTAAACAAAAATTCTAAATAGTATACAAAGACTGAAAATGTAAAAAAATACAAATGTAAACAAAGTCTACAAAAGTAAACAATGAGTACAAATGTAAACAATGACAAAATGTAAACAAAGACTTAAAATGTAAACAGATTCTAAGACTAAAAATGTAAAAAAATGCTCTAAACAGGAACAAACTCTAAATGTAAACAAAGAGTGCAATTGTCAAAAGAGACTACAAATGTAAACAAAGAATCTAAATGTAAACAAAGTCTGCAAATGTAACAAAGACTACGAATGTAAACAAAGACTACTAATGTAAACAAACACTCTAAATGTAACCAATCTCTAAATGTAAACAAAGACTTCAAACGTAATAAATACTCGAAATATAAACAAAGACTCTAAATGTAAACAAAGGCTACAAATGTAAACAAAGACTATGTGTAAACAGAGACTATAAATGTAAGCAAAGACTCTAAATGTAAAAAGGACTACGAATGTAAATAAAGACTATAAATATAAACAGACTCTTAATGTAAACAAAGACTGCAAATATAAACAATGACTACAAATATAAACAAAGACTACAAATGTAAACAAAAATTCTAAATAGTATAAACAGACTGAAAATGTAAAAAATTACAAATATAAACAAAGTCTACAAAAGTAAACAATGACTATAAATGTAAACAATGACAAAATGTAAACAAAGACTTAAAATGTAAACAGATTCTAAGACTACAAATGTAAAAAAATGCTCTAAACAGGAACAAACTCTAAATGTAAACAAAGAGTGCAATTGTCAAAAGAGACTACAAATGTAAACAAAGACTTTAAATGTAAACAAAGTCTACAAATGTAACAAAGACTACCAATGTAAACAAAGACAAGAAATGTAAAAAAAAACACTAAATGTAACCAAACTCTAAATGTAAACAAAGACTTCAAACATAAATAAATACTCGAAATATAAACAAAGACTCGAAATGTAAACAAAGGCTACAAATGTAAACAAAGACTAAGTCTAAACAAAGACTGCAAATGTAAACAAAGACTAAATGTAAACAAAGACTACAGATGTAAAGAAAGTCTACAAATATAAACAAACACTCTACATGTAAACAAAGACTACAAATGTAAACACTCTAATTGTAAACAAACACTAGAAATGTAAACACTCTAAATGTAAACAAAGACTAGAAATATAAACAGAGACTCTAAATTTGAAAAAGACTACAAATGTAAACGGAGACTCTAAATGTAAACAAGGACTAACTGTAAACGGAGACTCTAAATGTAAACAAAGACTACAAATGTAACAAAGACTACAAATGTAAACAGACTCTAAATGTAAACAAAGATTTTAAATTTAAGCAAACACTCAATGTAAGCAATGACTACAAATGTAAACAAAGACTACAAATGTAAACAAAAATTCTAAATAGTATACAAAGACTGAAAATGTAAAAAAATACAAATGTAAACAAAGTCTACAAAAGTAAACAATGAGTACAAATGTAAACAATGACAAAATGTAAACAAAGACTTAAAATGTAAACAGATTCTAAGACTAAAAATGTAAAAAAAATGCTCTAAACAGGAACAAACTCTAAATGTAAACAAAGAGTGCAATTGTCAAAAGAGACTACAAATGTAAACAAAGAATCTAAATGTAAACAAAGTCTGCAAATGTAACAAAGACTACCAATGTAAACAAAGACTACTAATGTAAACAAACACTCTAAATGTAACCAATCTCTAAATGTAAACAAAGACTTCAAACGTAATAAATACTCGAAATATAAACAAAGACTCTAAATGTAAACAAATGCTACAAATGTAAACAAAGACTAAGTGTAAACAGAGACTATAAATGTAAGCAAAGACTCTAAATGTAAAAAGGAATACGAATGTAAATAAAGACTATAAATATAAACAGACTCTTAATGTAAACAAAGACTGCAAATATAAACAATGACTACAAATATAAACAAAGACTACAAATGTAAACAAAAATTCTGTTGTTGTTGTTGTTGTTGCTTATCCTCTTTGTCTGACGGAGTCAGACAAGATCCACGAGTTCGTTGACAGTTAGAAAGTCAAAGACCAGAAGAGGATTGATGAAAAGATCCTCCTTAGAGAGTCCCATGCAATCCAAAAGGTGCTCAGGAGAAGCCTGATGATTTTGGCACTTGGTGCAGGTGGCGAAGGTTTTCCTGCCCTCGATGAAAGTGAGGCACTTGATGTGACCGCTAGCGAGTCTTGACAGTACAGTTCGGGTACGTCTGTCAAAAATTCTAAATAGTATAAACAGACTGAAAATGTAAAAAATTACAAATGTCTACAAAAGTAAACAATGACTATAAATGTAAACAATGACAAAATGTAAACAAAGACTTAAAATGTAAACAGATTCTAAGACTAAAAATGTACAAAAATGCTCTAAACAGGAACAAACTCTAAATGTAAACAAAGAGTGCAATTGTCAAAAGAGACTACAAATGTAAACAAAGACTTTAAATGTAAACAAAGTCTACAAATGTAACAAAGACTACCAATGTAAACAAAGACTAGAAATGTAAACAAAGACTAAGTCTAAACAAAGACTGCAAATGTAAACAAAGACTAAATGTAAACAAAGACTACAGATGTAAAGAAAGTCTACAAATATAAACAAACACTCTACATGTAAACAAAGACTACAAATGTAAACACTCTAATTGTAAACAAACACTAGAAATGTAAACACTCTAAATGTAAACAAAGACTACAAATATAAACAGAGACTCTAAATTTGAAAAAGACTACAAATGTAAACGGAGATTCTAAATGTAAACAAGGACTAACTGTAAACGGAGACTTTAAATGTAAACAAAGACTACAAATGTAACGGACTACAAATGTAAACAGACTCTAAATGTAAACAAAGATTTTAAATGTAAGCAAAGACTCAATGTAAGCAATGACTACAAATATAAACAAAGACTACAAATGTAAACAAAAATTCTAAATAGAATAAACAGACTGAAAATGTAAAAAACTACAAATGTAAACAAAGTCTACAAAAGTAAACAATGACTACAAATGTAAACAATGACAAAATGTAAACAAAGACTTAAAATGTAAACAGATTCTAAGAGTACAAATGCAAAAAAAATGCTCTAAACAGGAACAAACTCTAAATGTAAACAAAGAGTACAATTGTCAAAAGAGACTACAAATGTAAACAAAGTCTGCAAATTTAACAAAGACTACCAATGTAAACAAAGACTACCAATGTAAACAAAGACAACAAATGTAAACACTCTAAATGTAACCAAACTCTAAATGTAAACAAAGACTTTAAACAAATACTCGAAATATAAACAAAGACTCGAAATGTAAACAAAGACTGCAAATATAAACAAAGACTCTAAATGTAAACAAAGGCTACAAATGTAAACAAAGACTAAGTGTAAACAAAGACTATAAATGTAAGCAAAGACTCTAAATGTAAAAAGGACTACGAACGTAAACAAAGACTATAAATGTAAACAAACACTCTAAAAGTAAGCAAACTCTAAATGTAAACAAAGACATCAAACGTAAACAGACTCTAAATGTAAAAAACTACAAATATAAACAAAGGCTAAATGTAAACAAAGACTGCAAATATAAACAAAGACTAAATGTAAACAAAGACTACAGATGTAAAGAAAGTCTACAAATATAAACAAACACTCTAAATGTAAACAAAGACTACAAATGTAAACACTCTAATTGTAAACAAACACTAGAAATGTAAACACTCTAAATGTAAACAAAGACTAGAAATATAAACAGAGACTCTAAATTTGAAAAAGTCTACAAATGTAAACGGAGACACTAAATGTAAACAAGGACTAACTGTAAACGGAGACTCTAAATGTAGTCAAAGACTACAAATGTAAACAGACTCTAAATGTAAACAAAGATTTTAAATGTAAGCAAAGACTCAATGTAAGCCATGACTACAAATATAAACAAAGACTACAAATGTAAACAAAAATTCTAAATAGTATAAACAGACTGAAAATGTAAAAAACTACAAATGTAAACAAAGTCTACAAAAATAAACAATGACTACAAATGTAAACAATGACAAAATGTAAACAAAGACTTAAAATGTAAACAGATTCTGAGACTACAAATGTAAAAAAATGCTCTAAACAGGAACAAACTCTAAATGTAAACAAAGAGTACAATTGTCAAAAGAGACTACAAATGTAAACAAAGAATCTAAATGTAAACAAAGTCTACAAATGTAATAGACTACAAATGTAAACAAACACTCTAAATGTAACCAAACTCTAAATATAAACAAAGACTACTAATGTAAACAAAAATTCTAAATAGTATAAAAAGACTGAAAATGTAAAAAACTACAAATGTAAACAAAGTCTACAAAAGTAAACAATGACTAGAAATGTAAACAATGACAAAATGTAAACAAAGACTTAAAATGTAAACAGATTCTAAGACTACAAATGTAAAAAATGCTCTAAACAGGAACAAACTCTAAATGTAAACAAAGAGTACAATTGTCAAAAGAGACTACAAATGTAAACAAAGAATCTAAATGTAAACAAAGTCTGCAAATTTAACAAAGACTACCAATGTAAACAAAGACTACCAATGTAAACAAAGACTACAAATGTAAACAAACACTCTAAATGTAACCAAACTCTAAATGTAAACAAAGACTTCAAACGTAAAAAATACTCGAAATATAAACAAAGACTCGAAATGTAAACAAAGACTGCAAATATAAACAAAGACTCTAAATGTAAACAAAGGCTACAAATGTAAACAAAAACTAAGTGTAAACAAAGACTATAAATGTAAGCAATGACTCTAAATGTAAAAAGGACTACGAATGTAAACAAAGACTATAAATATAAACAGACTCTTAATGTAAACAAAGACTGCAAATATAAACAAAGACTCTAAATGTAAAAAACTACAAATATAAACAAAGACTAAATGTAAACAAAGACTGCAAATGTAAACAAAGACTAAATATAAACAAAGACTAGAGATGTAAAGAAAGTCTACAAATATAAACAAACACTCTAAATGTAAACAAACACTGCAAATAAAAACACTCTAATTGTAAACAAACACTAGAAATGTAAACACTCTAAATGTAAACAAAGACTAGATATATAAACAGACTCTAAATTTGAAAAAGACTACAAATGTAAACGGAGACTCTAAATGTAAACAAGGACTAACTGTAAACGGAGACTGTAAATGTAAACAAAGACTACAAATGTAACAAAGACTACAAATGTAAACAGACTCTAATTGTAAACAAAGATTTTAAATGTAAGCAAAGACTCAAAGTAAGCAATGACTACAAATATAAACAAAGACTACTAATGTAAACAAAAATTCTAAATAGTATAAACAGACTGAAAATGTAAAAAACTACAAATGTAAACAAAGTCTACAGAAGTAAACAATGACTACAAATGTAAACAATGACAAAATGTAAACAAAGACTTAAAATGTAAACAGATTCTAAGACTACAAATGTAAAAAAAATGCTCTAAACAGGAACAAACTCTAAATGTAAACAAAGAGTACAATTGTCAAAAGAGACTACAAATGTAAACAAAGAATCTAAATGTAAACAAAGTCTGCAAATTTAACAAAGACTACCAATGTAAACAAAGACTACAAATGTAAACAAACACTCTAAATGTAACCAAACTCTAAATGTAAACAAAGACTTCAAACGTAAACAAATACTCGAAATATAAACAAAGACTCGAAATGTAAATAAAGACTGCAAATATAAACAAAGACTCTAAATGTAAACAAAGGCTACAAATGTAAACAAAGACTAAGTGTAAACAAAGACTATAAATGTAAGCAATGACTCTAAATGTAAAAAGGACTACGAATGTAAACAAAGACTATAAATATAAACAGACTCTTTATGTAAACAAAGACTGCAAATGTAAACAAAGTCTACAAAAGTAAACAATGACTATAAATGTAAACAATGACAAAATGTAAACAAAGACTTAAAATGTAAACAGATTCTAAGACTACAAATGTAAAAAAATGCTCTAAACAGGAACAAACTCTAAATGTAAACAAAGAGTGCAATTGTCAAAAGAGTCTACAAATGTAAACAAAGACTTTAAATGTAAACAAAGTCTACAAATGTAACAAAGACTTCCAATGTAAACAAAGACTACAAATGTAAACAAACACTCCAAATGTAACCAAACTCTAAATGTAAACAAAGACTTCAAACGTAAATAAATACTCGAAATATAAACAAAGACTCGAAATGTAAACAAAGGCTACAAATGTAAACAAAGACTAAGTGTAAACGAAGACTGCAAATGTAAACAAAGACTAAATATAAACAAAGACTACAGATGTAAAGAAAGTCTACAAATATAAACAAACACTCTAAATGTAAACAAAGACTACAAATGTAAACACTCTAATTGTAAACAAACACTAGAAATGTAAACACTCTAAATGTAAACAAAGACTAGAAATATAAACAGAGACTCTAAATTTGAAAAAGACTACAAATGTAAACGGAGACTCTAAATGTAAACAAGGACTAACTGTAAACGGAGACTCTAAATGTAAGCAAAGACTCTAAATGTAAAAAGGACTACGAATGTAAATAAAGACTATAAATATAAACAGACTCTTAATGTAAACAAAGACTGCAACTATAAACAATGACTACAAATATAAACAAAGACTACAAATGTAAACAAAAATTCTAAATAGTATACAAAGACTGAAAATGTAAAAAAATACAAATGTAAACAAAGTCTACAAAAGTAAACAATGAGTACAAATGTAAACAATGACAAAATGTAAACAAAGACTTAAAATGTAAACAGATTCTAAGACTAAAAATGTAAAAAAAATGCTCTAAACAGGAACAAACTCTAAATGTAAACAAAGAGTGCAATTGTCAAAAGAGACTACAAATGTAAACAAAGAATCTAAATATAAACAAAGTCTGCAAATGTAACAAAGACTACTAATGTAAACAAAGACTACAAATGTAAACAACCACTCTAAATGTAACCAAACTCTAAATGTAAACAAAGACTTCAAACGTAAACAAATACTCGAAATATAAACAGAGACTCGAAATGTAAACAAAGACTGCAAATATAAACAAAGACTCTAAATGTAAACAAAGGCTACAAATGTAAACAAAGACTAAGTGTAAACAAAGACTATAAATGTAAGCAATGACTCTAAATGTAAAAAGGACTACGAATGTAAACAAAGACTATAAATATAAACAGACTCTTAATGTAAACAAAGACTGCAAATATAAACAAAGACTCTAAATGTAAAAAACTACAAATATAAACAAAGACTAAATGTAAACAAAGACTGCAAATGTAAACAAAGACTAAATATAAACAAAGACTACAGATGTAAAGAAAGTCTACAAATATAAACAAACACTCTAAATGTAAACAAAGACTACAAATGTAAACACTCTAATTGTAAACAAACACTAGAAATGTAAACACTCTAAATGTAAAGAAAGACTAGAAATATAAAGAGAGACTCTAAATTTGAAAAAGACTACAAATGTAAACGGAGACTCTAAATGTAAACAAGGACTAACTGTAAACGGAGACTCTAAATGTAAACAAAGACTACAAATGTAACAAAGACTACAAATGTAAACAGACTCTAAATGTAAACAAAGATTTTAAATGTAAGCAAACACTCAATGTAAGCAATGACTACAAATATAAACAAAGACTACAAATGTAAACAAAAATTCTAAATAGTATACAAAGACTGAAAATGTAAAAAAATACAAATGTAAACAAAGTCTACAAAAGTAAACAATGAGTACAAATGTAAACAATGACAAAATGTAAACAAAGACTTAAAATGTAAACAGATTCTAAGACTAAAAATGTAAAAAAATGCTCTAAACAGGAACAAACTCTAAATGTAAACAAAGAGTGCAATTGTCAAAAGAGACTACAAATGTAAACAAAGAATCTAAATGTAAACAAAGTCTGCAAATGTAACAAAGACTACGAATGTAAACAAAGACTACTAATGTAAACAAACACTCTAAATGTAACCAATCTCTAAATGTAAACAAAGACTTCAAACGTAATAAATACTCGAAATATAAACAAAGACTCTAAATGTAAACAAAGGCTACAAATGTAAACAAAGACTATGTGTAAACAGAGACTATAAATGTAAGCAAAGACTCTAAATGTAAAAAGGACTACGAATGTAAATAAAGACTATAAATATAAACAGACTCTTAATGTAAACAAAGACTGCAAATATAAACAATGACTACAAATATAAACAAAGACTACAAATGTAAACAAAAATTCTAAATAGTATAAACAGACTGAAAATGTAAAAAATTACAAATATAAACAAAGTCTACAAAAGTAAACAATGACTATAAATGTAAACAATGACAAAATGTAAACAAAGACTTAAAATGTAAACAGATTCTAAGACTACAAATGTAAAAAAATGCTCTAAACAGGAACAAACTCTAAATGTAAACAAAGAGTGCAATTGTCAAAAGAGACTACAAATGTAAACAAAGACTTTAAATGTAAACAAAGTCTACAAATGTAACAAAGACTACCAATGTAAACAAAGACAAGAAATGTAAAAAAAAACACTAAATGTAACCAAACTCTAAATGTAAACAAAGACTTCAAACATAAATAAATACTCGAAATATAAACAAAGACTCGAAATGTAAACAAAGGCTACAAATGTAAACAAAGACTAAGTCTAAACAAAGACTGCAAATGTAAACAAAGACTAAATGTAAACAAAGACTACAGATGTAAAGAAAGTCTACAAATATAAACAAACACTCTACATGTAAACAAAGACTACAAATGTAAACACTCTAATTGTAAACAAACACTAGAAATGTAAACACTCTAAATGTAAACAAAGACTAGAAATATAAACAGAGACTCTAAATTTGAAAAAGACTACAAATGTAAACGGAGACTCTAAATGTAAACAAGGACTAACTGTAAACGGAGACTCTAAATGTAAACAAAGACTACAAATGTAACAAAGACTACAAATGTAAACAGACTCTAAATGTAAACAAAGATTTTAAATTTAAGCAAACACTCAATGTAAGCAATGACTACAAATGTAAACAAAGACTACAAATGTAAACAAAAATTCTAAATAGTATACAAAGACTGAAAATGTAAAAAAATACAAATGTAAACAAAGTCTACAAAAGTAAACAATGAGTACAAATGTAAACAATGACAAAATGTAAACAAAGACTTAAAATGTAAACAGATTCTAAGACTAAAAATGTAAAAAAAATGCTCTAAACAGGAACAAACTCTAAATGTAAACAAAGAGTGCAATTGTCAAAAGAGACTACAAATGTAAACAAAGAATCTAAATGTAAACAAAGTCTGCAAATGTAACAAAGACTACCAATGTAAACAAAGACTACCAATGTAAACAAACACTCTAAATGTAACCAAACTCTAAATGTAAACAAAGACTTCAAACGTAAATAAATACTCGAAATATAAACAAAGACTCTAAATGTAAACAAAGGCTACAAATGTAAACAAAGACTAAGTGTAAACAAAGACTATAAATGTAAGCAAAGACTCTAAATGTATAAAGGACTACGAATGTAAATAAAGACTATAAATATAAACAGACTCTTAATGTAAACAAAGACTGCAAATATAAACAATGACTACAAATATAAACAAAGACTACAAATGTAAACAAAAATTCTAAATAGTATAAACAGACTGAAAATGTAAAAAATTACAAATGTAAACAAAGTCTACAAAAGTAAACAGTGACTATAAATGTAAACAATGACAAAATGTAAACAAAGACATAAAATGTAAACAGATTCTAAGACTACAAATGTAAAAAAATGCTCTAAACAGGAACAAACTCTAAATGTAAACAAAGAGTGCAATTGTCAAAAGAGACTACAAATGTAAACAAAGACTTTAAATGTAAACAAAGTCTACAAATGTAACAAAGACTACCAATGTAAACAAAGACTACAAATGTAAACAAACACTCTAAATGTAACCAAACTCTAAATGTAAACAAAGACTTCAAACGTAATAAATACTCGAAATATAAACAAAGACTCGAAATGTAAACAAAGGCTACAAATGTAAACAAAGACTAAGTGTAAACAAAGACTGCAAATGTAAACAAAGACTAAATGTAAACAAAGACTACAGATGTAAAGAAAGTCTACAAATATAAACAAACACTCTACATGTAAACAAAGACTACAAATGTAAACACTCTAATTGTAAACAAACACTAGAAATGTAAACACTCTAAATGTAAACAAAGACTAGAAATATAAACAGAGACTCTAAATTTGAAAAAGTCTACAAATGTAAACGGAGACACTAAATGTAAACAAGGACTAACTGTAAACGGAGACTCTAAATGTAATCAAAGACTACAAATGTAAACAGACTCTAAATGTAAACAAAGATTTTAAATGTAAGCAAAGACTCAATGTAAGCCATGACTACAAATATAAACAAAGACTACAAATGTAAACAAAAATTCTAAATAGTATAAACAGACTGAAAATGTAAAAAACTACAAATGTAAACAAAGTCTACAAAAATAAACAATGACTACAAATGTAAACAATGACAAAATGTAAACAAAGACTTAAAATGTATACAGATTCTAAGACTACAAATGTAAAAAAATGCTCTAAACAGGAACAAACTCTAAATGTAAACAAAGAGTACAATTGTCAAAAGAGACTACAAATGTAAACAAAGAATCTAAATGTAAACAAAGTCTACAAATGTAATAGACTACAAATGTAAACAAACACTCTAAATGTAACCAAACTCTAAATATAAACAAAGACTACTAATGTAAACAAAAATTCTAAATAGTGTAAACAGACTGAAAATGTAAAAAACTACAAATGTAAACAAAGTCTACAAAAGTAAACAATGACTAGAAATGTAAACAATGACAAAATGTAAACAAAGACTTAAAATGTAAACAGATTCTAAGACTACAAATGTAAAAAAATGCTCTAAACAGGAACAAACTCTAAATGTAAACAAAGAGTACAATTGTCAAAAGAGACTACAAATGTAAACAAAGAATCTAAATGTAAACAAAGTCTACAAATGTAATAGACTACAAATGTAAACAAACACTCTAAATGTAACCAAACTCTAAATGTAAACAAAGACTTCAAACGTAAAAAATACTTGAAATATAAACAAAGACTCGAAATGTAAACAAAGACTGCAAATATAAACAAAGACTCTAAATGTAAACAAAGGCTACAAATGTAAACAAAAACTAAGTGTAAACAAAGACTATAATTGTAAGCAATGACTCTAAATGTAAAAAGGACTACGAATGTAAACAAAGACTATAAATATAAACAGACTCTTAATGTAAACAAAGACTGCAAATATAAACAAAGACTCTAAATGTAAAAAACTACAAATATAAACAAAGACTAAATGTAAACAAAGACTGCAAATGTAAACAAAGACTAAATATAAACAAAGACTAGAGATGTAAAGAAAGTCTACAAATATAAACAAACACTCTAAATGTAAACAAACACTGCAAATGTAAACACTCTAATTGTAAACAAACACTAGAAATGTAAACACTCTAAATGTAAACAAAGACTAGATATATAAACAGACTCTAAATTTGAAAAAGACTACAAATGTAAACGGAGACTCTAAATGTAAACAAAGACTACAAATGTAACAAAGACTACAAATGTAAACAGACTCTAATTGTAAACAAAGATTTTAAATGTAAGCAAAGACTCAAAGTAAGCAATGACTACAAATATAAACAAAGACTACTAATGTAAACAAAAATTCTAAATAGTATAAACAGACTGAAAATGTAAAAAACTACAAATGTAAACAAAGTCTACAAAAGTAAACAATGACTACAAATGTAAACAATGACAAAATGTAAACAAAGACTTAAAATGTAAACAGATTCTAAGACTACAAATGTAAAAAAAATGCTCTAAACAGGAACAAACTCTAAATGTAAACAAAGAGTACAATTGTCAAAAGAGACTACAAATGTAAACAAAGAATCTAAATGTAAACAAAGTCTGCAAATTTAACAAAGACTACCAATGTAAACAAAGACTACAAATGTAAACAAACACTCTAAATGTAACCAAACTCTAAATGTAAACAAAGACTTCAAACGTAAACAAATACTCGAAATATAAACAAAGACTCGAAATGTAAATAAAGACTGCAAATATAAACAAAGACTCTAAATGTAAACAAAGGCTACAAATGTAAACAAAGACTAAGTGTAAACAAAGACTATTAATGTAAGCAATGACTCTAAATGTAAAAAGGACTACGAATGTAAACAAATACTATAAATATAAACAGACTCTTTATGTAAACAAAGACTGCAAATATAAACAAAGACTGCAAATATAAACAAAGACTCTAAATGTAAAAAACTACAAATATAAACAAAGACTAAATGTAAACAAAGACTGCAAATGTAAACAAAGACTAAATATAAACAAAGACTACAGATGTAAAGAAAGTCTACAAATATAAACAAACACTCTAAATGTAAACAAAGACTACAAATGTAAACACTCTAATTGTAAAAAAAGACTAGAAATATAAACAGAGACTCTAAATTTGAAAAAGACTACAAATGTAAACGGAGACTCTAAATGTAAACAAGGACTAACTGTAAACGGAGACTCTAAATGTAAACAAAGACTACAAATGTAACAAAGACTACAAATGTAAACAGACTCTAAATGTAAACAAAGATTTTAAATGTAAGCAAACACTCAATGTAAGCAATGACTACAAATATAAACAAAGACTACAAATGTAAACAAAAATTCTAAATAGTATACAAAGACTGAAAATGTAAAAAAATACAAATGTAAACAAAGTCTACAAAAGTAAACAATGAGTACAAATGTAAACAATGACAAAATGTAAACAAAGACTTAAAATGTAAACAGATTCTAAGACTAAAAATGTAAAAAAAATGCTCTAAACAGGAACAAACTCTAAATGTAAACAAAGAGTGCAATTGTCAAAAGAGACTACAAATGTAAACAAAGAATCTAAATGTAAACAAAGTCTGCAAATGTAACAAAGACTACCAATGTAAACAAAGACTACCAATGTAAACAAACACAATAAATGTAACCAAACTCTAAATGTAAACAAAGACTTCAAACGTAAATAAATACTCGAAATATAAACAAAGACTCTAAATGTAAACAAAGGCTACAAATGTAAACAAAGACTAAGTGTAAACAAAGACTATAAATGTAAGCAAAGACTCTAAATGTAAAAAGGACTACGAATGTAAATAAAGACTATAAATATAAACAGACTCTTAATGTAAACAAAGACTGCAAATATAAACAATGACTACAAATATAAACAAAGACTACAAATGTAAACAAAAATTCTAAATAGTATAAACAGACTGAAAATGTAAAAAATTACAAATGTAAACAAAGTCTACAAAAGTAAACAGTGACTATAAATGTAAACAATGACAAAATGTAAACAAAGACATAAAATGTAAACAGATTCTAAGACTACAAATGTAAAAAAATGCTCTAAACAGGAACAAACTCTAAATGTAAACAAAGAGTGCAATTGTCAAAAGAGACTACAAATGTAAACAAAGACTTTAAATGTAAACAAAGTCTACAAATGTAACAAAGACTACCAATGTAAACAAAGACTACAAATGTAAACAAACACTCTAAATGTAAACAAACTCTAAATGTAAACAAAGACTTCAAACGTAAATAAATACTCGAAATATAAACAAAGACTCGAAATGTAAACAAAGGCTTCAAATGTAAACAAAGACTAAGTGTAAACAAAGACTGCAAATGTAAACAAAGACTAAATGTAAACAAAGACTACAGATGTAAAGAAAGTCTACAAATATAAACAAACACTCTTCATGTAAACAAAGACTACAAATGTAAACACTCTAATTGTAAACAAACACTAGAAATGTAAACACTCTAAATGTAAACAAAGACTAGAAATATAAACAGAGACTCTAAATTTGAAAAAGACTACAAATGTAAACGGAGACTCTAAATGTAAACAAGGACTAACTGTAAACGGAGACTCTAAATGTAAACAAAGACTACAAATGTAACAAAGACTACAAATGTAACAAAGACTACAAATGTAAACAGACTCTAAATGTAAACAAAGATTTTAAATGTAAGCAAACACTCAATGTAAGCAATGACTACAAATATAAACAAAGACTACAAATGTAAACAAAAATTCTAAATAGTATACAAAGACTGAAAATGTAAAAAATTACAAATGTAAACAAAGTCTACAAAAGTAAACAGTGACTATAAATGTAAACAATGACAAAATGTAAACAAAGACATAAAATGTAAACAGATTCTAAGACTACAAATGTAAAAAAATGCTCTAAACAGGAACAAACTCTAAATGTAAACAAAGAGTGCAATTGTCAAAAGAGACTACAAATGTAAACAAAGACTTTAAATGTAAACAAAGTCTACAAATGTAACAAAGACTACCAATGTAAACAAAGACTACAAATGTAAACAAACACTCTAAATGTAACCAAACTCTAAATGTAAACAAAGACTTCAAACGTAAATAAATACTCGAAATATAAACAAAGACTCTAAATGTAAACAAAGGCTACAAATGTAAACAAAGACTAAGTGTAAACAAAGACTATAAATGTAAGCAAAGACTCTAAATGTAAAAGGGACTACGAATGTAAATAAAGACTATAAATATAAACAGACTCTTAATGTAAACAAAGACTGCAAATATAAACAATGACTACAAATATAAACAAAGACTACAAATGTAAACAAAAATTCTAAATAGTATAAACAGACTGAAAATGTAAAAAATTACAAATGTAAACAAAGTCTACAAAAGTAAACAGTGACTATAAATGTAAACAATGACAAAATGTAAACAAAGACATAAAACGTAAACAGATTCTAAGACTACAAATGTAAAAAAATGCTCTAAACAGGAACAAACTCTAAATGTAAACAAAGAGTGCAATTGTCAAAAGAGACTACAAATGTAAACAAAGACTTTAAATGTAAACAAAGTCTACAAATGTAACAAAGACTACCAATGTAAACAAAGACTACAAATGTAAACAAACACTCTAAATGTAAACAAACTCTAAATGTAAACAAAGACTTCAAACGTAAATAAATACTCGAAATATAAACAAAGACTCGAAATGTAAACAAAGGCTTCAAATGTAAACAAAGACTAAGTGTAAACAAAGACTGCAAATGTAAACAAAGACTAAATGTAAACAAAGACTACAGATGTAAAGAAAGTCTACAAATATAAACAAACACTCTACATGTAAACAAAGACTACAAATGTAAACACTCTAATTGTAAACAAACACTAGAAATGTAAACAATCTAAATGTAAACAAAGACTAGAAATATAAACAGAGACTCTAAATTTGAAAAAGACTACAAATGTAAACGGAGACTCTAAATGTAAACAAGGACTAACTGTAAACGGAGACTCTAAATGTAAACAAAGACTACAAATGTAACAAAGACTACAAATGTAAACAGACTCTAAATGTAAACAAAGATTTTAAATGTAAGCAAACACTCAATGTAAGCAATGACTACAAATATAAACAAAGACTACAAATGTAAACAAAAATTCTAAATAGTATACAAAGACTGAAAATGTAAAAAATTACAAATGTAAACAAAGTCTACAAAAGTAAACAGTGACTATAAATGTAAACAATGACAAAATGTAAACAAAGACATAAAATGTAAACAGATTCTAAGACTACAAATGTAAAAAATGCTCTAAACAGGAACAAACTCTAAATGTAAACAAAGAGTGCAATTGTCAAAAGAGACTACAAATGTAAACAAAGACTTTAAATGTAAACAAAGTCTACAAATGTAACAAAGACTACCAATGTAAACAAAGACTACAAATGTAAACAAACACTCTAAATGTAACCAAACTCTAAATGTAAACAAAGACTTCAAACGTAAATAAATACTCGAAATATAAACAAAGACTCTAAATGTAAACAAAGGCTACAAATGTAAACAAAGACTAAGTGTAAACAAAGACTATAAATGTAAGCAAAGACTCTAAATGTAAAAAGGACTACGAATGTAAATAAAGACTATAAATATAAACAGACTCTTAATGTAAACAAAGACTGCAAATATAAACAATGACTACAAATATAAACAAAGACTACAAATGTAAACAAAAATTCTAAATAGTATAAACAGACTGAAAATGTAAAAAATTACAAATGTAAACAAAGTCTACAAAAGTAAACAGTGACTATAAATGTAAACAATGACAAAATGTAAACAAAGACATAAAATGTAAACAGATTCTAAGACTACAAATGTAAAAAAACGCTCTAAACAGGAACAAACTCTAAATGTAAACAAAGAGTGCAATTGTCAAAAGAGACTACAAATGTAAACAAAGACTTTAAATGTAAACAAAGTCTACAAATGTAACAAAGACTACCAATGTAAACAAAGACTACAAATGTAAACAAACACTCTAAATGTAACCAAACTCTAAATGTAAACACAAAGACTTCAAACGTAAATAAATACTCGAAATATAAACAAAGACTCGAAATGTAAACAAAGGCTACAAATGTAAACAAAGACTAAGTGTAAACAAAGACTGCAAATGTAAACAAAGACTAAATGTAAACAAAGACTAGAGATGTAAAGAAAGTCTACAAATATAAACAAACACTCTACATGTAAACAAAGACTACAAATGTAAACACTCTAATTGTAAACAAACACTAGAAATGTAAACACTCTAAATGTAAACAAAGACTAGAAATATAAACAGAGACTCTAAATTTGAAAAAGACTACAAATGTAAACGGAGACTCTAAATGTAAACAAGGACTAACTGTAAACGGAGACTGTAAATGTAAACAAAGACTACAAATGTAACAAAGACTACAAATGTAAACAGACTCTAATTGTAAACAAAGATTTTAAATGTAAGCAAAGACTCAAAGTAAGCAATGACTACAAATATAAACAAAGACTACTAATGTAAACAAAAATTCTAAATAGTATAAACAGACTGAAAATGTAAAAAACTACAAATGTAAACAAAGTCTACA
This sequence comes from Salticus scenicus, assembly GCA_963930645.1. Classification (NCBI taxonomy): domain Eukaryota; kingdom Metazoa; phylum Arthropoda; class Arachnida; order Araneae; family Salticidae; genus Salticus; species Salticus scenicus. The sequence continues at coordinate 1,475,060 of CAWVNO010001900.1, read as the reverse complement.
AAAGTAAACAATGACTACAAATGTAAACAATGACAAAATGTAAACAAAGACTTAAAATGTAAACAGATTCTAAGACTACAAATGTAAAAAAATGCTCTAAACAGGAACAAACTCTAAATGTAAACAAAGAGTACAATTGTCAAAAGAGACTACAAATGTAAACAAAGAATCTAAATGTAAACAAAGTCTACAAATGTAATAGACTACAAATGTAAACAAACACTCTAAATGTAACCAAACTCTAAATATAAACAAAGACTACTAATGTAAACAAAAATTCTAAATAGTATAAACAGACTGAAAATGTAAAAAACTACAAATGTAAACAAAGTCTACAAAAGTAAACAATGACTAGAAATGTAAACAATGACAAAATGTAAACAAAGACTTAAAATGTAAACAGATTCTAAGACTACAAATGTAAAAAAATGCTCTAAACAGAAACAAACTCTAAATGTAAACAAAGAGTACAATTGTCAAAAGAGACTACAAATGTAAACAAAGAATCTAAATGTAAACAAAGTCTGCAAATTTAACAAAGACTACCAATGTAAACAAAGACTACCAATGTAAACAAAGACTACAAATGTAAACAAACACTCTAAATGTAACCAAACTCTAAATGTAAACAAAGACTTCAAACGTAAAAAATACTTGAAATATAAACAAAGACTCGAAATGTAAACAAAGACTGCAAATATAAACAAAGACTCTAAATGTAAACAAAGGCTACAAATGTAAACAAAAACTAAGTGTAAACAAAGACTATAAATGTAAGCAATGACTCTAAATGTAAAAAGGACTACGAATGTAAACAAAGACTATAAATATAAACAGACTCTTAATGTAAACAAAGACTGCAAATATAAACAAAGACTCTAAATGTAAAAAACTACAAATATAAACAAAGACTAAATGTAAACAAAGACTGCAAATGTAAACAAAGACTAAATATAAACAAAGACTAGAGATGTAAAGAAAGTCTACAAATATAAACAAACACTCTAAATGTAAACAAACACTGCAAATGTAAACACTCTAATTGTAAACAAACACTAAAAATGTAAACACTCTAAATGTAAACAAAGACTAGATATATAAACAGACTCTAAATTTGAAAAAGACTACAAATGTAAACGGAGACTCTAAATGTAAACAAGGACTAACTGTAAACGGAGACTGTAAATGTAAACAAAGACTACAAATGTAACAAAGACTACAAATGTAAACAGACTCTAATTGTAAACAAAGATTTTAATTGTAAGCAAAGACTCAAAGTAAGCAATGACTACAAATATAAACAAAGACTACTAATGTAAACAAAAATTCTAAATAGTATAAACAGACTGAAAATGTAAAAAACTACAAATGTAAACAAAGTCTACAAAAGTAAACAATGACTACAAATGTAAACAATGACAAAATGTAAACAAAGACTTAAAATGTAAACAGATTCTAAGACTACAAATGTAAAAAAAATGCTCTAAACAGGAACAAACTCTAAATGTAAACAAAGAGTACAATTGTCAAAAGAGACTACAAATGTAAACAAAGAATCTAAATGTAAACAAAGTCTGCAAATTTAACAAAGACTACCAATGTAAACAAAGACTACAAATGTAAACAAACACTCTAAATGTAACCAAACTCTAAATGTAAACAAAGACTTCAAACGTAAACAAATACTCGAAATATAAACAAAGACTCGAAATGTAAATAAAGACTGCAAATATAAACAAAGACTCTAAATGTAAACAAAGGCTACAAATGTAAACAAAGACTAAGTGTAAACAAAGACTATTAATGTAAGCAATGACTCTAAATGTAAAAAGGACTACGAATGTAAACAAAGACTATAAATATAAACAGACTCTTTATGTAAACAAAGACTGCAAATATAAACAAAGACTGCAAATATAAACAAAGACTCTAAATGTAAAAAACTACAAATATAAACAAAGACTAAATGTAAACAAAGACTGCAAATGTAAACAAAGACTAAATATAAACAAAGACTACAGATGTAAAGAAAGTCTACAAATATAAACAAAAACTCTAAATGTAAACAAAGTCTACAAATGTAAACACTCTAATTGTAAACAAACACTAGAAATGTAAACACTCTAAATGTAAAAAAAGACTAGAAATATAAACAGAGACTCTAAATTTGAAAAAGACTACAAATGTAAACGGAGACTCTAAATGTAAACAAGGACTAACTGTAAACGGAGACTCTAAATGTAAACAAAGACTACAAATGTAACAAAGACTACAAATGTAAACAGACTCTAAATGTAAACAAAGATTTTAAATGTAAGCAAACACTCAATGTAAGCAATGACTACAAATATAAACAAAGACTACAAATGTATACAAAAATTCTAAATAGTATACAAAGACTGAAAATGTAAAAAATTACAAATGTAAACAAAGTCTACAAAAGTAAACAGTGACTATAAATGTAAACAATGACAAAATGTAAACAAAGACATAAAATGTAAACAGATTCTAAGACTACAAATGTAAAAAAATGCTCTAAACAGGAACAAACTCTAAATGTAAACAAAGAGTGCAATTGTCAAAAGAGACTACAAATGTAAACAAAGACTTTAAATGTAAACAAAGTCTACAAATGTAACAAAGACTACCAATGTAAACAAAGACTACAAATGTAAACAAACACTCTAAATGTAACCAAACTCTAAATGTAAACAAAGACTTCAAACGTAAATAAATACTCGAAATATAAACAAAGACTCTAAATGTAAACAAAGGCTACAAATGTAAACAAAGACTAAGTGTAAACAAAGACTATAAATGTAAGCAAAGACTCTAAATGTAAAAAGGACTACGAATGTAAATAAAGACTATAAATATAAACAGACTCTTAATGTAAACAAAGACTGCAAATATAAACAATGACTACAAATATAAACAAAGACTACAAATGTAAACAAAAATTCTAAATAGTATAAACAGACTAAAAATGTAAAAAATTACAAATGTAAACAAAGTCTACAAAAGTAAACAGTGACTATAAATGTAAACAATGACAAAATGTAAACAAAGACATAAAATGTAAACAGATTCTAAGACTACAAATGTAAAAAAATGCTCTAAACAGGAACAAACTCTAAATGTAAACAAAGAGTGCAATTGTCAAAAGAGACTACAAATGTAAACAAAGACTTTAAATGTAAACAAAGTCTACAAATGTAACAAAGACTACCAATGTAAACAAAGACTACAAATGTAAACAAACACTCTAAATGTAACCAAACTCTAAATGTAAACAAAGACTTCAAACAAAAATAAATACTCGAAATATAAACAAAGACTCGAAATGTAAACAAAGGCTACAAATGTAAACAAAGACTAAGTGTAAACAAAGACTGCAAATGTAAACAAAGACTAAATGTAAACAAAGACTAGAGATGTAAAGAAAGTCTACAAATATAAACAAACACTCTACATGTAAACAAAGACTACAAATGTAAACACTCTAATTGTAAACAAACACTAGAAATGTAAACACTCTAAATGTAAACAAAGACTAGAAATATAAACAGAGACTCTAAATTTGAAAAAGACTACAAATGTAAACGGAGACTCTAAATGTAAACAAGGACTAACTGTAAACGGAGACTGTAAATGTAAACAAAGACTACAAATGTAACAAAGACTACAAATGTAAACAGACTCTAATTGTAAACAAAGATTTTAAATGTAAGCAAAGACTCAAAGTAAGCAATGACTACAAATATAAACAAAGACTACTAATGTAAACAAAAATTCTAAATAGTATAAACAGACTGAAAATGTAAAAAACTACAAATGTAAACAAAGTCTACAAAAGTAAACAATGACTACAAATGTAAACAATGACAAAATGTAAACAAAGACTTAAAATGTAAACAGATTCTAAGACTACAAATGTAAAAAAAATGCTCTAAACAGGAACAAACTCTAAATGTAAACAAAGAGTACAATTGTCAAAAGAGACTACAAATGTAAACAAAGAATCTAAATGTAAACAAAGTCTGCAAATTTAACAAAGACTACAATGTAAACAAAGACTACAAATGTAAACAAACACTCTAAATGTAACCAAACTCTAAATGTAAACAAAGACTTCAAACGTAAACAAATACTCGAAATATAAACAAAGACTCGAAATGTAAATAAAGACTGCAAATATAAACAAAGACTCTAAATGTAAACAAAGGCTACAAATGTAAACAAAGACTAAGTGTAAACAAAGACTATTAATGTAAGCAATGACTCTAAATGTAAAAAGGACTGCGAATGTAAACAAAGACTATAAATATAAACAGACTCTTGATGTAAACAAAGACTGCAAATATAAACAAAGACTCTAAATGTAAAAAACTACAAATATAAACAAAGACTAAATGTAAACAAAGACTGCAAATGTAAACAAAGACTAAATATAAACAAAGACTATAGATGTAAAGAAAGTCTACAAATATAAACAAACACTCTAAATGTAAACAAACACTGCAAATGTAAACACTCTAATTGTAAACAAACACTAGAAATGTAAACACTCTAAATGTAAAAAAAGACTAGAAATATAAACAGAGACTCTAAATTTGAAAAAGACTACAAATGTAAACGGAGACTCTAAATGTAAACAAGGACTAACTGTAAACGGAGACTCTAAATGTAAACAAAGACTACAAATGTAACAAAGACTACAAATGTAAACAGACTCTAAATGTAAACAAAGATTTTAAATGTAAGCAAACACTCAATGTAAGCAATGACTACAAATATAAACAAAGACTACAAATGTAAACAAATATTCTAAATAGTATACAAAGACTGAAAATGTAAAAAAATACAAATGTAAACAAAGTCTACAAAAGTAAACAATGAGTACAAATGTAAACAATGACAAAATGTAAACAAAGACTTAAAATGTAAACAGATTCTAAGACTAAAAATGTAAAAAAAATGCTCTAAACAGGAACAAACTCTAAATGTAAACAAAGAGTGCAATTGTCAAAAGAGACTACAAATGTAAACAAAGAATCTAAATGTAAACAAAGTCTGCAAATGTAACAAAGACTACCAATGTAAACAAAGACTACCAATGTAAACAAACACAATAAATGTAACCAAACTCTAAATGTAAACAAAGACTTCAAACGTAAATAAATACTCGAAATATAAACAAAGACTCTAAATGTAAACAAAGGCTACAAATGTAAACAAAGACTAAGTGTAAACAAAGACTATAAATGTAAGCAAAGACTCTAAATGTAAAAAGGACTACGAATGTAAATAAAGACTATAAATATAAACAGACTCTTAATGTAAACAAAGACTGCAAATATAAACAATGACTACAAATATAAACAAAGACTACAAATGTAAACAAAAATTCTAAATAGTATAAACAGACTGAAAATGTAAAAAATTACAAATGTAAACAAAGTCTACAAAAGTAAACAGTGACTATAAATGTAAACAATGACAAAATGTAAAAAAAGACATAAAATGTAAACAGATTCTAAGACTACAAATGTAAAAAAATGCTCTAAACAGGAACAAACTCTAAATGTAAACAAAGAGTGCAATTGTCAAAAGAGACTACAAATGTAAACAAAGACTTTAAATGTAAACAAAGTCTACAAAAGTAACAAAGACTACCAATGTAAACAAAGACTACAAATGTAAACAAACACTCTAAATGTAAACAAACTCTAAATGTAAACAAAGACTTCAAACGTAAATAAATACTCGAAATATAAACAAAGACTCGAAATGTAAACAAAGGCTTCAAATGTAAACAAAGACTAAGTGTAAACAAAGACTGCAAATGTAAACAAAGGCTAAATGTAAACAAAGACTACAGATGTAAAGAAAGTCTACAAATATAAAAAAACACTCTACATGTAAACAAAGACTACAAATGTAAACACTCTAATTGTAAACAAACACTAGAAATGTAAACACTCTAAATGTAAACAAAGACTAGAAATATAAACAGAGACTCTAAATTTGAAAAAGACTACAAATGTAAACGGAGACTCTAAATGTAAACAAGGACTAACTGTAAACGGAGACTCTAAATGTAAACAAAGACTACAAATGTAACAAAGACTACAAATGTAAACAGACTCTAAATGTAAACAAAGATTTTAAATGTAAGCAAACACTCAATGTAAGCAATGACTACAAATATAAACAAAGACTACAAATGTAAACAAAAATTCTAAATAGTATACAAAGACTGAAAATGTAAAAAATTACAAATGTAAACAAAGTCTACAAAAGTAAACAGTGACTATAAATGTAAACAATGACAAAATGTAAACAAAGACATAAAATGTAAACAGATTCTAAGACTACAAATGTAAAAAAATGCTCTCAACAGGAACAAACTCTAAATGTAAACAAAGAGTGCAATTGTCAAAAGAGACTACAAATGTAAACAAAGACTTTAAATGTAAACAAAGTCTACAAATGTAACAAAGACTACCAATGTAAACAAAGACTACAAATGTAAACAAACACTCTAAATGTAACCAAACTCTAAATGTAAACAAAGACTTCAAACGTAAATAAATACTCGAAATATAAACAAAGACTCTAAATGTAAACAAAGGCTACAAATGTAAACAAAGACTAAGTGTAAACAAAGACTATAAATGTAAGCAAAGACTCTAAATGTAAAAAGGACTACGAATGTAAATAAAGACTATAAATATAAACAGACTCTTAATGTAAACAAAGACTGCAAATATAAACAATGACTACAAATATAAACAAAGACTACAAATGTAAACAAAAATTCTAAATAGTATAAACAGACTGAAAATGTAAAAAATTACAAATGTAAACAAAGTCTACAAAAGTAAACAGTGACTATAAATGTAAACAATGACAAAATGTAAACAAAGACATAAAATGTAAACAGATTCTAAGACTACAAATGTAAAAAAATGCTCTAAACAGGGACAAACTCTAAATGTAAACAAAGAGTGCAATTGTCAAAAGAGACTACAAATGTAAACAAAGACTTTAAATGTAAACAAAGTCTACAAATGTAACAAAGACTACCAATGTAAACAAAGACTACAAATGTAAACAAACACTCTAAATGTAACCAAACTCTAAATGTAAACAAAGACTTCAAACGTAAATAAATACTCGAAATATAAACAAAGACTCGAAATGTAAACAAAGGCTACAAATGTAAACAAAGACTAAGTGTAAACAAAGACTGCAAATGTAAACAAAGACTAAATGTAAACAAAGACTACAGATGTAAAGAAAGTCTACAAATATAAACAAACACTCTACATGTAAACAAAGACTACAAATGTAAACACTCTAATTGTAAACAAACACTAGAAATGTAAACACTCTAAATGTAAACAAAGACTAGAAATATAAACAGAGACTCTAAATTTGAAAAAGACTACAAATGTAAACGGAGACTCTAAATGTAAACAAGGACTAACTGTAAACGGAGACTGTAAATGTAAACAAAGACTACAAATGTAACAAAGACTACAAATGTAAACAGACTCTAATTGTAAACAAAGATTTTAAATGTAAGCAAAGACTCAAAGTAAGCAATGACTACAAATATAAACAAAGACTACTAATGTAAACAAAAATTCTAAATAGTATAAACAGACTGAAAATGTAAAAAACTACAAATGTAAACAAAGTCTACAAAAGTAAACAATGACTACAAATGTAAACAATGACAAAATGTAAACAAAGACTTAAAATGTAAACAGATTCTAAGACTACAAATGTAGAAAAAATGCTCTAAACAGGAACAAACTCTAAATGTAAACAAAGAGTACAATTGTCAAAAGAGACTACAAATGTAAACAAAGAATCTAAATGTAAACAAAGTCTGCAAATTTAACAAAGACTACCAATGTAAACAAAGACTACAAATGTAAACAAACACTCTAAATGTAACCAAACTCTAAATGTAAACAAAGACTTCAAACGTAAACAAATACTCGAAATATAAACAAAGACTCGAAATGTAAATAAAGACTGCAAATATAAACAAAGACTCTAAATGTAAACAAAGGCTACAAATGTAAACAAAGACTAAGTGTAAACAAAGACTATTAAAGTAAGCAATGACTCTAAATGTAAAAAGGACTACGAATGTAAACAAAGACAATAAATATAAACAGACTCTTTATGTAAACAAAGACTGCAAATATAAACAAAGACTGCAAATATAAACAAAGACTCTAAATGTAAAAAACTACAAATATAAACAAAGACTAAATGTAAACAAAGACTGCAAATGTAAACAAAGACTAAATATAAACAAAGACTACAGATGTAAAGAAAGTCTACAAATATAAACAAACACTCTAAATGTAAACAAAGACTACAAATGTAAACACTCTAATTGTAAACAAACACTAGAAATGTAAACACTCTAAATGTAAAAAAAGACTAGAAATATAAACAGAGACTCTAAATTTGAAAAAGACTACAAATGTAAACGGAGACTCTAAATGTAAACAAGGACTAACTGTAAACGGAGACTCTAAATGTAAACAAAGACTACAAATGTAACAAAGACTACAAATGTAAACAGACTCTAAATGTAAACAAAGATTTTAAATGTAAGCAAACACTCAATGTAAGCAATGACTACAAATATAAACAAAGACTACAAATGTAAACAAAAATTCTAAATAGTATACAAAGACTGAAAATGTAAAAAAATACAAATGTAAACAAAGTCTACGAAAGTAAACAATGAGTACAAATGTAAACAATGACAAAATGTAAACAAAGACTTAAAATGTAAACAGATTCTAAGACTAAAAATGTAAAAAAAATGCTCTAAACAGGAACAAACTCTAAATGTAAACAAAGAGTGCAATTGTCAAAAGAGACTACAAATGTAAACAAAGAATCTAAATGTAAACAAAGTCTGCAAATGTAACAAAGACTACCAATGTAAACAAAGACTACCAATGTAAACAAACACTCTAAATGTAACCAAACTCTAAATGTAAACAAAGACTTCAAACGTAAATAAATACTCGAAATATAAACAAAGACTCTAAATGTAAACAAAGGCTACAAATGTAAACAAAGACTAAGTGTAAACAAAGACTATAAATGTAAGCAAAGACTCTAAATGTAAAAAGGACTACGAATGTAAATAAAGACTATAAATATAAACAGACTCTTAATGTAAACAAAGACTGCAAATATAAACAATGACTACAAATATAAACAAAGACTACAAATGTAAACAAAAATTCTAAATAGTATAAACAGACTGAAAATGTAAAAAATTACAAATGTAAACATAGTCTACAAAAGTAAACAGTGACTATAAATGTAAACAATGACAAAATGTAAACAAAGACATAAAATGTAAACAGATTCTAAGACTACAAATGTAAAAAAATGCTCTAAACAGGAACAAACTCTAAATGTAAACAAAGAGTGCAATTGTCAAAAGAGACTACAAATGTAAACAAAGACTTTAAATGTAAACAAAGTCTACAAAAGTAACAAAGACTACCAATGTAAACAAAGACTACAAATGTAAACAAACACTCTAAATGTAAACAAACTCTAAATGTAAACAAAGACTTCAAACGTAAATAAATACTCGAAATATAAACAAAGACTCGAAATGTAAACAAAGGCTTCAAATGTAAACAAAGACTAAGTGTAAACAAAGACTGCAAATGTAAACAAAGGCTAAATGTAAACAAAGACTACAGATGTAAAGAAAGTCTACAAATATAAACAAACACTCTACATGTAAACAAAGACTACAAATGTAAACACTCTAATTGTAAACAAACACTAGAAATGTAAACACTCTAAATGTAAACAAAGACTAGAAATATAAACAGAGACTCTAAATTTGAAAAAGACTACAAATGTAAACGGAGACTCTAAATGTAAACAAGGACTAACTGTAAACGGAGACTCTAAATGTAAACAAAGACTACAAATGTAACAAAGACTACAAATGTAAACAGACTCTAAATGTAAACAAAGATTTTAAATGTAAGCAAACACTCAATGTAAGCAATGACTACAAATATAAACAAAGACTACAAATGTAAACAAAAATTCTAAATAGTATACAAAGACTGAAAATGTAAAAAATTACAAATGTAAACAAAGTCTACAAAAGTAAACAGTGACTATAAATGTAAACAATGACAAAATGTAAACAAAGACATAAAATGTAAACAGATTCTAAGACTACAAATGTAAAAAAATGCTCTAAACAGGAACAAACTCTAAATGTAAACAAAGAGTGCAATTGTCAAAAGAGACTACAAATGTAAACAAAGACTTTAAATGTAAACAAAGTCTACAAAAGTAACAAAGACTACCAATGTAAACAAAGACTACAAATGTAAACAAACACTCTAAATGTAAACAAACTCTAAATGTAAACAAAGACTTCAAACGTAAATAAATACTCGAAATATAAACAAAGACTCGAAATGTAAACAAAGGCTTCAAATGTAAACAAAGACTAAGTGTAAACAAAGACTGCAAATGTAAACAAAGGCTAAATGTAAACAAAGACTACAGATGTAAAGAAAGTCTACAAATATAAACAAACACTCTACATGTAAACAAAGACTACAAATGTAAACACTCTAATTGTAAACAAACACTAGAAATGTAAACACTCTAAATGTAAACAAAGACTAGAAATATAAACAGAGACTCTAAATTTGAAAAAGACTACAAATGTAAACGGAGACTCTAAATGTAAACAAGGACTAACTGTAAACGGAGACTCTAAATGTAAACAAAGACTACAAATGTAACAAAGACTACAAATGTAAACAGACTCTAAATGTAAACAAAGATTTTAAATGTAAGCAAACACTCAATGTAAGCAATGACTACAAATATAAACAAAGACTACAAATGTAAACAAAAATTCTAAATAGTATACAAAGACTGAAAATGTAAAAAATTACAAATGTAAACAAAGTCTACAAAAGTAAACAGTGACTATAAATGTAAACAATGACAAAATGTAAACAAAGACATAAAATGTAAACAGATTCTAAGACTACAAATGTAAAAAAATGCTCTAAACAGGAACAAACTCTAAATGTAAACAAAGAGTGCAATTGTCAAAAGAGACTACAAATGTAAACAAAGACTTTAAATGTAAACAAAGTCTACAAATGTAACAAAGACTACCAATGTAAACAAAGACTACAAATGTAAACAAACACTCTAAATGTAACCAAACTCTAAATGTAAACAAACACTTCAAACGTAAATAAATACTCGAAATATAAACAAAGACTCTAAATGTAAACAAAGGCTACAAATGTAAACAAAGACTAAGTGTAAACAAAGACTATAAATGTAAGCAAAGACTCTAAATGTAAAAAGGACTACGAATGTAAATAAAGACTATAAATATAAACAGACTCTTAATGTAAACAAAGACTGCAAATATAAACAATGACTACAAATATAAACAAAGACTACAAATGTAAACAAAAATTCTAAATAGTATAAACAGACTGAAAATGTAAAAAATTACAAATGTAAACAAAGTCTACAAAAGTAAACAGTGACTATAAATGTAAACAATGACAAAATGTAAACAAAGACATAAAATGTAAACAGATTCTAAGACTACAAATGTAAAAAAATGCTCTAAACAGGGACAAACTCTAAATGTAAACAAAGAGTGCAATTGTCAAAAGAGACTACAAATGTAAACAAAGACTTTAAATGTAAACAAAGTCTACAAATGTAACAAAGACTACCAATGTAAACAAAGACTACAAATGTAAACAAACACTCTAAATGTAACCAAACTCTAAATGTAAACAAAGACTTCAAACGTAAATAAATACTCGAAATATAAACAAAGACTCGAAATGTAAACAAAGGCTACAAATGTAAACAAAGACTAAGTGTAAACAAAGACTGCAAATGTAAACAAAGACTAAATGTAAACAAAGACTACAGATGTAAAGAAAGTCTACAAATATAAACAAACACTCTACATGTAAACAAAGACTACAAATGTAAACACTCTAATTGTAAACAAACACTAGAAATGTAAACACTCTAAATGTAAACAAAGACTAGAAATATAAACAGAGACTCTAAATTTGAAAAAGACTACAAATGTAAACGGAGACACTAAATGTAAACAAGGACTAACTGTAAACGGAGACTGTACATGTAAACAAAGACTACAAATGTAACAAAGACTACAAATGTAAACAGACTCTAATTGTAAACAAAGATTTTAAATGTAAGCAAAGACTCAAAGTAAGCAATGACTACAAATATAAACAAAGACTACTAATGTAAACAAAAATTCTAAATAGTATAAACAGACTGAAAATGTAAAAAACTACAAATGTAAACAAAGTCTACAAAAGTAAACAATGACTACAAATGTAAACAATGACAAAATGTAAACAAAGACTTAAAATGTAAACAGATTCTAAGACTACAAATGTAAAAAAAATGCTCTAAACAGGAACAAACTCTAAATGTAAACAAAGAGTACAATTGTCAAAAGAGACTACAAATGTAAACAAAGAATCTAAATGTAAACAAAGTCTGCAAATTTAACAAAGACTACCAATGTAAACAAAGACTACAAATGTAAACAAACACTCTAAATGTAACCAAACTCTAAATGTAAACAAAGACTTCAAACGTAAACAAATACTCGAAATATAAACAAAGACTCGAAATGTAAATAAAGACTGCAAATATAAACAAAGACTCTAAATGTAAACAAAGGCTACAAATGTAAACAAAGACTAAGTGTAAACAAAGACTATTAAAGTAAGCAATGACTCTAAATGTAAAAAGGACTACGAATGTAAACAAAGACTATAAATATAAACAGACTCTTTATGTAAACAAAGACTGCAAATATAAACAAAGACTCTAAATGTAAAAAACTACAAATATAAACAAAGACTAAATGTAAACAAAGACTGCAAATGTAAACAAAGACTAAATATAAACAAAGACTACAGATGTAAAGAAAGTCTACAAATATAAACAAACACTCTAAATGTAAACAAAGACTACAAATGTAAACACTCTAATTGTAAACAAACACTAGAAATGTAAACACTCTAAATGTAAAAAAAGACTAGAAATATAAACAGAGACTCTAAATTTGAAAAAGACTACAAATGTAAACGGAGACTCTAAATGTAAACAAGGACTAACTGTAAACGGAGACTCTAAATGTAAACAAAGACTACAAATGTAACAAAGACTACAAATGTAAACAGACTCTAAATGTAAACAAAGATTTTAAATGTAAGCAAACACTCAATGTAAGCAATGACTACAAATATAAACAAAGACTACAAATGTAAACAAAAATTCTAAATAGTATACAAAGACTGAAAATGTAAAAAAATACAAATGTAAACAAAGTCTACGAAAGTAAACAATGAGTACAAATGTAAACAATGACAAAATGTAAACAAAGACTTAAAATGTAAACAGATTCTAAGACTAAAAATGTAAAAAAAATGCTCTAAACAGGAACAAACTCTAAATGTAAACAAAGAGTGCAATTGTCAAAAGAGACTACAAATGTAAACAAAGAATCTAAATGTAAACAAAGTCTGCAAATGTAACAAAGACTACCAATGTAAACAAAGACTACCAATGTAAACAAACACTCTAAATGTAACCAAACTCTAAATGTAAACAAAGACTTCAAACGTAAATAAATACTCGAAATATAAACAAAGACTCTAAATGTAAACAAAGGCTACAAATGTAAACAAAGACTAAGTGTAAACAAAGACTATAAATGTAAGCAAAGACTCTAAATGTAAAAAGGACTACGAATGTAAATAAAGACTATAAATATAAACAGACTCTTAATGTAAACAAAGACTGCAAATATAAACAATGACTACAAATATAAACAAAGACTACAAATGTAAACAAAAATTCTAAATAGTATAAACAGACTGAAAATGTAAAAAATTACAAATGTAAACAAAGTCTACAAAAGTAAACAGTGACTATAAATGTAAACAATGACAAAATGTAAACAAAGACATAAAATGTAAACAGATTCTAAGACTACAAATGTAAAAAAATGCTCTAAACAGGAACAAACTCTAAATGTAAACAAAGAGTGCAATTGTCAAAAGAGACTACAAATGTAAACAAAGACTTTAAATGTAAACAAAGTCTACAAATGTAACAAAGACTACCAATGTAAACAAAGACTACAAATGTAAACAAACACTCTAAATGTAAACAAACTCTAAATGTAAACAAAGACTTCAAACGTAAATAAATACTCGAAATATAAACAAAGACTCGAAATGTAAACAAAGGCTACAAATGTAAACAAAGACTAAGTGTAAACAAAGACTGCAAATGTAAACAAAGACTAAATGTAAACAAAGACTACAGATGTAAAGAAAGTCTACAAATATAAACAAACACTCTACATGTAAACAAAGACTACAAATGTAAACATTCTAATTGTAAACAAACACTAGAAATGTAAACACTCTAAATGTAAACAAAGACTAGAAATATAAACAGAGACTCTAAATTTGAAAAAGACTACAAATGTAAACGGAGACTCTAAATGTAAACAAGGACTAACTGTAAACGGAGACTCTAAATGTAAACAAAGACTACAAATGTAACAAAGACTACAAATGTAAACAGACTCTAAATGTAAACAAAGATTTTAAATGTAAGCAAACACTCAATGTAAGCAATGACTACAAATATAAACAAAGACTACAAATGTTAACAAAAATTCTAAATAGTATACAAAGACTGAAAATGTAAAAAATTACAAATGTAAACAAAGTCTACAAAAGTAAACAGTGACTATAAATGTAAACAATGACAAAATGTAAACAAAGACATAAAATGTAAACAGATTCTAAGACTACAAATGTAAAAAAATGCTCTAAACAGGAACAAACTCTAAATGTAAACAAAGAGTGCAATTGTCAAAAGAGACTACAAATGTAAACAAAGACTTTAAATGTAAACAAAGTCTACAAATGTAACAAAGACTACCAATGTAAACAAAGACTACAAATGTAAACAAACACTCTAAATGTAAACAAACTCTAAATGTAAACAAAGACTTCAAACGTAAATAAATACTCGAAATATAAACAAAGACTCTAAATGTAAACAAAGGCTACAAATGTAAACAAAGACTAAGTGTAAACAAAGACTATTAAAGTAAGCAATGACTCTAAATGTAAAAAGGACTACGAATGTAAACAAAGACTATAAATATAAACAGACTCTTTATGTAAACAAAGACTGCAAATATAAACAAAGACTCTAAATGTAAAAAACTACAAATATAAACAAAGACTAAATGTAAACAAAGACTGCAAATGTAAACAAAGACTAAATATAAACAAAGACTACAGATGTAAAGAAAGTCTACAAATATAAACAAACACTCTAAATGTAAACAAAGACTACAAATGTAAACACTCTAATTGTAAACAAACACTAGAAATGTAAACACTCTAAATGTAAAAAAAGACTAGAAATATAAACAGAGACTCTAAATTTGAAAAAGACTACAAATGTAAACGGAGACTCTAAATGTAAACAAGGACTAACTGTAAACGGAGACTCTAAATGTAAACAAAGACTACAAATGTAACAAAGACTACAAATGTAAACAGACTCTAAATGTAAACAAAGATTTTAAATGTAAGCAAACACTCAATGTAAGCAATGACTACAAATATAAACAAAGACTACAAATGTAAACAAAAATTCTAAATAGTATACAAAGACTGAAAATGTAAAAAATTACAAATGTAAACAAAGTCTACAAAAGTAAACAGTGACTATAAATGTAAACAATGACAAAATGTAAACAAAGACATAAAATGTAAACAGATTCTAAGACTACAAATGTAAAAAAATGCTCTAAACAGGAACAAACTCTAAATGTAAACAAAGAGTGCAATTGTCAAAAGAGACTACAAATGTAAACAAAGACTTTAAATGTAAACAAAGTCTACAAATGTAACAAAGACTACCAATGTAAACAAAGACTACAAATGTAAACAAACACTCTAAATGTAACCAAACTCTAAATGTAAACAAAGACTTCAAACGTAAATAAATACTCGAAATATAAACAAAGACTCGAAATGTAAACAAAGGCTACAAATGTAAACAAAGACTAAGTGTAAACAAAGACTGCAAATGTAAACAAAGACTAAATGTAAACAAAGACTACAGATGTAAAGAAAGTCTACAAATATAAACAAACACTCTACATGTAAACAAAGACTACAAATGTAAACACTCTAATTGTAAACAAACACTAGAAATGTAAACACTCTAAATGTAAACAAAGACTAGAAATATAAACAGAGATTCTAAATTTGAAAAAGACTACAAATGTAAACGGAGACTCTAAATGTAAACAAGGACTAACTGTAAACGGAGACTGTAAATGTAAACAAACAATACAAATGTAAACAGACTCTAAATGTAAACAAAGATTTTAAATGTAAGCAAAGACTCAAATGTAACAAAGACTACCAATGTAAACAAACATTCTAAATGTAACCAAACTCTAAATGTAAACAAAGGCTTCAGACGTAAACAAATACTCGAAATATAAACAAAGACTCCAAATGTAAACAAAGACTGCATATATAAACAAAGACTCGAAATGTAAACAAAGGCTACAAATGTAAACAAAGACTAAGTGTAAACAACGACTATAAATGTAAGCAAAGACTCTAAATGTAAAAAGGACTACGAACGTAAACAAAGACTATAAATATAAACAGACTCTTAATGTAAACAAAGATTGCAAATATAAACAAAGACTCTAAATGTAAACAAAGTCTACAAATGTAACAAAGACTACCAATGTAAACAAAGACTACAAATGTAAACAAAGACAACAAATGTAAACACTCTAAATGTAACCAAACTCTAAATGTAAACAAAGACTTTAAACAAATACTCGAAATATAAACAAAGACTCGAAATGTAAACAAAGACTGCAAATCTAAACAAAGACTCTAAATGTAAACAAAGGCTACAAATGTAAAAAAGACTAAGTGTAAACAAAGACTATAAATGTAAGCAAAGACTCTAAATGTAAAAAGGACTACGAACGTAAACAAAGACTATAAATGTAAACAAACACTCTAAAAGTAAGCAAACTCTAAATGTAAACAAAGACATCAAACGTAAACAGACTCTAAATGTAAAAAACTACAAATATAAACAAAGACTAAATGTAAACAAAGACTGCAAATGTAAACAAAGACTAAATGTAAACAAAGACTACAGATGTAAAGAAAGTCTACAAATATAAACAAACACTCTAAATGTAAACAAAGACTACAAATGTAAACACTCTAATTGTAAACAAACACTAGAAATGTAAACACTCTAAATGTAAACAAAGACTAGAAATATAAACAGAGACTCTAAATTTGAAAAAGTCTACAAATGTAAACGGAGACACTAAATGTAAACAAGGACTAACTGTAAACGGAGACTCTAAATGTAATCAAAGACTACAAATGTAAACAGACTCTAAATGTAAACAAAGATTTTAAATGTAAGCAAAGACTCAATGTAAGCCATGACTACAAATATAAACAAAGACTACAAATGTAAACAAAAATTCTAAATAGTATGAACAGACTGAAAATGTAAAAAACTACAAATGTAAACAAAGTCTACAAAAATAAACAATGACTACAAATGTAAACAATGACAAAATGTAAACAAAGACTTAAAATGTAAACAGATTCTAAGACTACAAATGTAAAAAAATGCTCTAAACAGGAACAAACTCTAAATGTAAACAAAGAGTACAATTGTCAAAAGAGACTACAAATGTAAACAAAGAATCTAAATGTAAACAAAGTCTACAAATGTAATAGACTACAAATGTAAACAAACACTCTAAATGTAACCAAACTCTAAATATAAACAAAGACTACTAATGTAAACAAAAATTCTAAATAGTATAAACAGACTGAAAATGTAAAAAACTACAAATGTAAACAAAGTCTACAAAAGTAAACAATGACTAGAAATGTAAACAATGACAAAATGTAAACAAAGACTTAAAATGTAAACAGATTCTAAGACTACAAATGTAAAAAAATGCTCTAAACAGAAACAAACTCTAAATGTAAACAAAGAGTACAATTGTCAAAAGAGACTACAAATGTAAACAAAGAATCTAAATGTAAACAAAGTCTGCAAATTTAACAAAGACTACCAATGTAAACAAAGACTACCAATGTAAACAAAGACTACAAATGTAAACAAACACTCTAAATGTAACCAAACTCTAAATGTAAACAAAGACTTCAAACGTAAAAAATACTCGAAATATAAACAAAGACTCGAAATGTAAACAAAGACTGCAAATATAAACAAAGACTCTAAATGTAAACAAAAGCTACAAATGTAAACAAAAACTAAGTGTAAACAAAGACTATAAATGTAAGCAATGACTCTAAATGTAAAAAGGACTACGAATGTAAACAAAGACTATAAATATAAACAGACTCTTAATGTAAACAAAGACTGCAAATATAAACAAAGACTCTAAATGTAAAAAACTACAAATATAAACAAAGACTAAATGTAAACAAAGACTGCAAATGTAAACAAAGACTAAATACAAACAAAGACTAGAGATGTAAAGAAAGTCTACAAATATAAACAAACACTCTAAATGTAAACAAACACTGCAAATGTAAACACTCTAATTGTAAACAAACACTAGAAATGTAAACACTCTAAATGTAAACAAAGACTAGATATATAAACAGACTCTAAATTTGAAAAAGACTACAAATGTAAACGGAGACTCTAAATGTAAACAAGGACTAACTGTAAACGGAGACTGTAAATGTAAACAAAGACTACAAATGTAACAAAGACTACAAATGTAAACAGACTCTAATTGTAAACAAAGATTTTAAATGTAAGCAAAGACTCAAAGTAAGCAATGACTACAAATATAAACAAAGACTACTAATGTAAACAAAAATTCTAAATAGTATAAACAGACTGAAAATGTAAAAAACTACAAATGTAAACAAAGTCTACAAAAGTAAACAATGACTACAAATGTAAACAATGACAAAATGTAAACAAAGACTTAAAATGTAAACAGATTCTAAGACTACAAATGTAAAAAAAATGCTCTAAACAGGAACAAACTCTAAATGTAAACAAAGAGTACAATTGTCAAAAGAGACTACAAATGTAAACAAAGAATCTAAATGTAAACAAAGTCTGCAAATTTAACAAAGACTACAATGTAAACAAAGACTACAAATGTAAACAAACACTCTAAATGTAACCAAACTCTAAATGTAAACAAAGACTTCAAACGTAAACAAATACTCGAAATATAAACAAAGACTCGAAATGTAAATAAAGACTGCAAATATAAACAAAGACTCTAAATGTAAACAAAGGCTACAAATGTAAACAAAGACTAAGTGTAAACAAAGACTATTAATGTAAGCAATGACTCTAAATGTAAAAAGGACTACGAATGTAAACAAAGACTATAAATATAAACAGACTCTTAATGTAAACAAAGACTGCAAATATAAACAAAGACTCTAAATGTAAAAAACTACAAATATAAACAAAGACTAAATGTAAACAAAGACTGCAAATGTAAACAAAGACTAAATATAAACAAAGACTAGAGATGTAAAGAATGTCTACAAATATAAACAAACACTCTAAATGTAAACAAACACTGCAAATGTAAACACTCTAATTGTAAACAAACACTAGAAATGTAAACACTCTAAATGTAAAAAAAGACTAGAAATATAAACAGAGACTCTAAATTTGAAAAAGACTACAAATGTAAACGGAGACTCTAAATGTAAACAAGGACTAACTGTAAACGGAGACTCTAAATGTAAACAAAGACTACAAATGTAACAAAGACTACAAATGTAAACAGACTCTAAATGTAAACAAAGATTTTAAATGTAAGCAAACACTCAATGTAAGCAATGACTACAAATATAAACAAAGACTACAAATGTTAACAAAAATTCTAAATAGTATACAAAGACTGAAAATGTAAAAAATTACAAATGTAAACAAAGTCTACAAAAGTAAACAGTGACTATAAATGTAAACAATGACAAAATGTAAACAAAGACATAAAATGTAAACAGATTCTAAGACTACAAATGTAAAAAAATGCTCTAAACAGGAACAAACTCTAAATGTAAACAAAGAGTGCAATTGTCAAAAGAGACTACAAATGTAAACAAAGACTTTAAATGTAAACAAAGTCTACAAATGTAACAAAGACTACCAATGTAAACAAAGACTACAAATGTAAACAAACACTCTAAATGTAAACAAACTCTAAATGTAAACAAAGACTTCAAACGTAAATAAATACTCGAAATATAAACAAAGACTCTAAATGTAAACAAAGGCTACAAATGTAAACAAAGACTAAGTGTAAACAAAGACTATTAAAGTAAGCAATGACTCTAAATGTAAAAAGGACTACGAATGTAAACAAAGACTATAAATATAAACAGACTCTTTATGTAAACAAAGACTGCAAATATAAACAAAGACTCTAAATGTAAAAAACTACAAATATAAACAAAGACTAAATGTAAACAAAGACTGCAAATGTAAACAAAGACTAAATATAAACAAAGACTACAGATGTAAAGAAAGTCTACAAATATAAACAAACACTCTAAATGTAAACAAAGACTACAAATGTAAACACTCTAATTGTAAACAAACACTAGAAATGTAAACACTCTAAATGTAAAAAAAGACTAGAAATATAAACAGAGACTCTAAATTTGAAAAAGACTACAAATGTAAACGGAGACTCTAAATGTAAACAAGGACTAACTGTAAACGGAGACTCTAAATGTAAACAAAGACTACAAATGTAACAAAGACTACAAATGTAAACAGACTCTAAATGTAAACAAAGATTTTAAATGTAAGCAAACACTCAATGTAAGCAATGACTACAAATATAAACAAAGACTACAAATGTAAACAAAAATTCTAAATAGTATACAAAGACTGAAAATGTAAAAAATTACAAATGTAAACAAAGTCTACAAAAGTAAACAGTGACTATAAATGTAAACAATGACAAAATGTAAACAAAGACATAAAATGTAAACAGATTCTAAGACTACAAATGTAAAAAAATGCTCTAAACAGGAACAAACTCTAAATGTAAACAAAGAGTGCAATTGTCAAAAGAGACTACAAATGTAAACAAAAACTTTAAATGTAAACAAAGTCTACAAATGTAACAAAGACTACCAATGTAAACAAAGACTACAAATGTAAACAAACACTCTAAATGTAACCAAACTCTAAATGTAAACAAAGACTTCAAACGTAAATAAATACTCGAAATATAAACAAAGACTCGAAATGTAAACAAAGGCTACAAATGTAAACAAAGACTAAGTGTAAACAAAGACTGCAAATGTAAACAAAGACTAAATGTAAACAAAGACTACAGATGTAAAGAAAGTCTACAAATATAAACAAACACTCTACATGTAAACAAAGACTACAAATGTAAACACTCTAATTGTAAACAAACACTAGAAATGTAAACACTCTAAATGTAAACAAAGACTAGAAATATAAACAGAGATTCTAAATTTGAAAAAGACTACAAATGTAAACTGAGACTCTAAATGTAAACAATGACTAACTGTAAACGGAGACTGTAAATGTAAACAAACACTACAAATGTAAACAGACTCTAAATGTAAACAAAGATTTTAAATGTAAGCAAAGACTCAAATGTAACAAAGACTACCAATGTAAACAAACATTCTAAATGTAACCAAACTCTAAATGTAAACAAAGACTTCAGACGTAAACAAATACTCGAAATATAAACAAAGACTCCAAATGTAAACAAAGACTGCATATATAAACAAAGACTCGAAATGTAAACAAAGGCTACAAATGTGAACAAAGACTAAGTGTAAACAACGACTATAAATGTAAGCAAAGACTCTAAATGTAAAAAGGACTACGAACGTAAACAAAGACTATAAATATAAACAGACTCTTAATGTAAACAAAGACTGCAAATATAAACAAAGACTCTAAATGTAAACAAAGTCTACAAATGTAACAAAGACTACCAATGTAAACAAAGACTACAAATGTAAACAAAGACAACAAATGTAAACACTCTAAATGTAACCAAACTCTAAATGTAAACAAAGACTTTAAACAAATACTCGAAATATAAACAAAGACTCAAAATGTAAACAAAGACTGCAAATATAAACAAAGACTCTAAATGTAAACAAAGGCTACAAATGTAAACAAAGACTAAGTGTAAACAAAGACTATAAATGTAAGCAAAGACTCTAAATGTAAAAAGGACTACGAACGTAAACAAAGACTATAAATGTAAACAAACTCTCTAAAAGTAAGCAAACTCTAAATGTAAACAAAGACATCAAACGTAAACAGACTCTAAATGTAAAAAACTACAAATATAAACAAAGACTAAATGTAAACAAAGACTGCAAATGTAAACAAAGACTAAATGTAAACAAAGACTACAGATGTAAAGAAAGTCTACAAATATAAACAAACACTCTAAATGTAAACAAAGACTACAAATGTAAACACTCTAATTGTAAACAAACACTAGAAATGTAAACACTCTAAATGTAAACAAAGACTAGAAATATAAACAGAGACTCTAAATTTAAAAAAGTCTACAAATGTAAACGGAGACACTAAATGTAAACAAGGACTAACTGTAAACGGAGACTCTAAATGTAATCAAAGACTACAAATGTAAACAGACTCTAAATGTAAACAAAGATTTTAAATGCAAGCAAAGACTCAATGTAAGCCATGACTACAAATATAAACAAAGACTACAAATGTAAACAAAAATTCTAAATAGTATAAACAGACTGAAAATGTAAAAAACTACAAATGTAAACAAAGTCTACAAAAATAAACAATGACTACAAATGTAAACAATGACAAAATGTAAACAAAGACTTAAAATGTAAACAGATTCTAAGACTATAAATGTAAAAAAATGCTCTAAACAGGAACAAACTCTAAATGTAAACAAAGAGTACAATTGTCAAAAGAGACTACAAATGTAAACAAAGAATCTAAATGTAAACAAAGTCTACAAATGTAATAGACTACAAATGTAAACACTCTAAATGTAACCAAACTCTAAATATAAACAAAGACTACTAATGTAAACAAAAATTCTAAATAGTATAAACAGACTGAAAATGTAAAAAACTACAAATGTAAACAAAGTCTACAAAAGTAAACAATGACTAGAAATGTAAACAATGACAAAATGTAAACAAAGACTTAAAATGTAAAGAGATTCTAAGACTACAAATGTAAAAAAATGCTCTAAACAGGAACAAACTCTAAATGTAAACAAAGAGTACAATTGTCAAAAGAGACTACAAATGTAAACAAAGAATCTAAATGTAAACAAAGTCTGCAAATTTAACAAAGACTACCAATGTAAACAAAGACTACCAATGTAAACAAAGACTACAAATGTAAACAAACACTCTAAATGTAACCAAACTCTAAATGTAAACAAAGACTTCAAACGTAAAAAATACTCGAAATATAAACAAAGACTCGAAATGTAAACAAAGACTGCAAATATAAACAAAGACTCTAAATGTAAACAAAGGCTACAAATGAAAAAAAAACTAAGTGTAAACAAAGACTATAAATGTAAGCAATGTCTCTAAATGTAAAAAGGACTACGAATGTAAACAAAGACTATAAATATAAACAGACTCTTAATGTAAACAAAGACTGCAAATATAAACAAAGACTCTAAATGTAAAAAACTACAAATATAAACAAAGACTAAATGTAAACAAAGACTGCAAATGTAAACAAAGACTAAATATAAACAAAGACTAGAGATGTAAAGAAAGTCTACAAATATAAACAAACACTCTAAATGTAAACAAACACTGCAAATGTAAACACTCTAATTGTAAACAAACACTAGAAATGTAAACACTCTAAATGTAAACAAAGACTAGATATATAAACAGACTCTAAATTTGAAAAAGACTACAAATGTAAACGGAGACTCTAAATGTAAACAAGGACTAACTGTAAACGGAGACTGTAAATGTAAACAAAGACTACAAATGTAACAAAGACTACAAATGTAAACAGACTCTAATTGTAAACAAAGATTTTAAATGTAAGCAAAGACTCAAAGTAAGCAATGACTACAAATATAAACAAAGACTACTAATGTAAACAAAAATTCTAAATAGTATAAACAGACTGAAAATGTAAAAAACTACAAATGTAAACAAAGTCTACAAAAGTAAACAATGACTACAAATGTAAACAATGACAAAATGTAAACAAAGACTTAAAATGTAAACAGATTCTAAGACTACAAATGTAAAAAAAATGCTCTAAACAGGAACAAACTCTAAATGTAAACAAAGAGTACAATTGTCAAAAGAGACTACAAATGTAAACAAAGAATCTAAATGTAAACAAAGTCTGCAAATTTAACAAAGACTACCAATGTAAACAAAGACTACAAATGTAAACAAACACTCTAAATGTAACCAAACTCTAAATGTAAACAAAGACTTCAAACGTAAACAAATACTCGAAATATAAACAAAGACTCGAAATGTAAATAAAGACTGCAAATATAAACTAAGACTCTAAATGTAAACAAAGGCTACAAATGTAAACAAAGACTCTAAATGTAAGCAATGACTCTAAATGTAAAAAGGACTACGAATGTAAACAAAGACTATAAATTTAAACAGACTCTTTATGTAAACAAAGACTGCAAATATAAACAAAGACTGCAAATATAAACAAAGACTCTAAATGTAAAAAACTACAAATATAAACAAAGACTAAATGTAAACAATGACTGCAAATATAAACAAAGACTAAATATAAACAAAGACTACAGATGTAAAGAAAGTCTACAAATATAAACAAACACTCTAAATGTAAACAAAGACTACAAATGTAAACACTCTAATTGTAAACAAACACTAGAAATGTAAACACTCTAAATGTAAAAAAAGACTAGAAATATAAACAGAGACTCTAAATTTGAAAAAGACTACAAATGTAAACGGAGTCTCTAAATGTAAACAAGGACTAACTGTAAACGGAGACTCTAAATGTAAACAAAGACTACAAATGTAACAAAGACTACAAATGTAAACAGACTCTAAATGTAAACAAAGATTTTAAATGTAAGCAAACACTCAATGTAAGCAATGACTACAAATATAAACAAAGACTACAAATGTAAACAAAAATTCTAAATAGTATAAACAGACTGAAAATGTAAAAAATTACAAATGTAAACAAAGTCTACAAAAGTAAACAGTGACTATAAATGTAAACAATGACAAAATGTAAACAAAGACATAAAATGTAAACAGATTCTAAGACTACAAATGTAAAAAAATGCTCTAAACAGGAACAAACTCTAAATGTAAACAAAGAGTGCAATTGTCAAAAGAGACTACAAATGTAAACAAAGACTTTAAATGTAAACAAAGTCTACAAATGTAACAAAGACTACCAATGTAAACAAACACTCTAAATGTAACCAAACTCTAAATGTAAACAAAGACTTTAAATGTAAACAAAGTCTACAAATGTAACAAAGACTACCAATGTAAACAAAGACTACAAATGTAAACAAACACTCTAAATGTAACCAAACTCTAAATGTAAACAAAGACTTCAAACGTAAATAAATACTCGAAATATAAACAAAGACTCGAAATGTAAACAAAGGCTACAAATGTAAACAAAGACTAAGTGTAAACAAAGACTGCAAATGTAAACAAAGACTAAATGTAAACAAAGACTACAGATGTAAAGAAAGTCTACAAATATAAACAAACACTCTACATGTAAACAAAGACTACAAATGTAAACACTCTAATTGTAAACAAACACTAGAAATGTAAACACTCTAAATGTAAACAAAGACTAGAAATATAAACAGAGATTCTAAATTTGAAAAAGACTACAAATGTAAACGGAGACTCTAAATGTAAACAAGGACTAACTGTAAACGGAGACTGTAAATGTAAACAAACAATACAAATGTAAACAGACTCTAAATGTAAACAAAGATTTTAAATGTAAGCAAAGACTCAATAGTAACAAAGACTACCAATGTAAACAAACATTCTAAATGTAACCAAACTCTAAATGTAAACAAAGGCTTCAGACGTAAACAAATACTCGAAATATAAACAAAGACTCCAAATGTAAACAAAGACTGCATATATAAACAAAGACTCGAAATGTAAACAAAGGCTACAAATGTAAACAAAGACTAAGTGTAAACAACGACTATAAATGTAAGCAAAGACTCTAAATGTAAAAAGGACTACGAACGTAAACAAAGACTATAAATATAAACAGACTCTTAATGTAAACAAAGATTGCAAATATAAACAAAGACTCTAAATGTAAACAAAGTCTACAAATGTAACAAAGACTACCAATGTAAACAAAGACTACAAATGTAAACAAAGACAACAAATGTAAACACTCTAAATGTAACCAAACTCTAAATGTAAACAAAGACTTTAAACAAATACTCGAAATATAAACAAAGACTCGAAATGTAAACAAAGACTGCAAATCTAAACAAAGACTCTAAATGTAAACAAAGGCTACAAATGTAAAAAAGACTAAGTGTAAACAAAGACTATAAATGTAAGCAAAGACTCTAAATGTAAAAAGGACTACGAACGTAAACAAAGACTATAAATGTAAACAAACACTCTAAAAGTAAGCAAACTCTAAATGTAAACAAAGACATCAAACGTAAACAGACTCTAAATGTAAAAAACTACAAATATAAACAAAGACTAAATGTAAACAAAGACTGCAAATGTAAACAAAGACTAAATGTAAACAAAGACTACAGATGTAAAGAAAGTCTACAAATATAAACAAACACTCTAAATGTAAACAAAGACTACAAATGTAAACACTCTAATTGTAAACAAACACTAGAAATGTAAACACTCTAAATGTAAACAAAGACTAGAAATATAAACAGAGACTCTAAATTTGAAAAAGTCTACAAATGTAAACGGAGACACTAAATGTAAACAAGGACTAACTGTAAACGGAGACTCTAAATGTAATCAAAGACTACAAATGTAAACAGACTCTAAATGTAAACAAAGATTTTAAATGTAAGCAAAGACTCAATGTAAGCCATGACTACAAATATAAACAAAGACTACAAATGTAAACAAAAATTCTAAATAGTATAAACAGACTGAAAATGTAAAAAACTACAAATGTAAACAAAGTCTACAAAAATAAACAATGACTACAAATGTAAACAATGACAAAATGTAAACAAAGACTTAAAATGTAAACAGATTCTAAGACTACAAATGTAAAAAAATGCTCTAAACAGGAACAAACTCTAAATGTAAACAAAGAGTACAATTGTCAAAAGAGACTACAAATGTAAACAAAGAATCTAAATGTAAACAAAGTCTACAAATGTAATAGACTACAAATGTAAACAAACACTCTAAATGTAACCAAACTCTAAATATAAACAAAGACTACTAATGTAAACAAAAATTCTAAATAGTATAAACAGACTGAAAATGTAAAAAACTACAAATGTAAACAAAGTCTACAAAAGTAAACAATGACTAGAAATGTAAACAATGACAAAATGTAAACAAAGACTTAAAATGTAAACAGATTCTAAGACTACAAATGTAAAAAAATGCTCTAAACAGAAACAAACTCTAAATGTAAACAAAGAGTACAATTGTCAAAAGAGACTACAAATGTAAACAAAGAATCTAAATGTAAACAAAGTCTGCAAATTTAACAAAGACTACCAATGTAAACAAAGACTACCAATGTAAACAAAGACTACAAATGTAAACAAACACTCTAAATGTAACCAAACTCTAAATGTAAACAAAGACTTCAAACGTAAAAAATACTCGAAATATAAACAAAGACTCGAAATGTAAACAAAGACTGCAAATATAAACAAAGACTCTAAATGTAAACAAAAGCTACAAATGTAAACAAAAACTAAGTGTAAACAAAGACTATAAATGTAAGCAATGACTCTAAATGTAAAAAGGACTACGAATGTAAACAAAGACTATAAATATAAACAGACTCTTAATGTAAACAAAGACTGCAAATATAAACAAAGACTCTAAATGTAAAAAACTACAAATATAAACAAAGACTAAATGTAAACAAAGACTGCAAATGTAAACAAAGACTAAATACAAACAAAGACTAGAGATGTAAAGAAAGTCTACAAATATAAACAAACACTCTAAATGTAAACAAACACTGCAAATGTAAACACTCTAATTGTAAACAAACACTAGAAATGTAAACAAAGACTAGATATATAAACAGACTCTAAATTTGAAAAAGACTACAAATGTAAACGGAGACTCTAAATGTAAACAAGGACTAACTGTAAACGGAGACTGTAAATGTAAACAAAGACTACAAATGTAACAAAGACTACAAATGTAAACAGACTCTAATTGTAAACAAAGATTTTAAATGTAAGCAAAGACTCAAAGTAAGCAATGACTACAAATATAAACAAAGACTACAAATGTAAACAAAAATTCTAAATAGTATAAACAGACTGAAAATGTAAAAAACTACAAATGTAAACAAAGTCTACAAAAGTAAACAATGACTACAAATGTAAACAATGACAAAATGTAAACAAAGACTTAAAATGTAAACAGATTCTAAGACTACAAATGTAAAAAAAATGCTCTAAACAGGAACAAACTCTAAATGTAAACAAAGAGTACAATTGTCAAAAGAGACTACAAATGTAAACAAAGAATCTAAATGTAAACAAAGTCTGCAAATTTAACAAAGACTACAATGTAAACAAAGACTACAAATGTAAACAAACACTCTAAATGTAACCAAACTCTAAATGTAAACAAAGACTTCAAACGTAAACAAATACTCGAAATATAAACAAAGACTCGAAATGTAAATAAAGACTGCAAATATAAACAAAGACTCTAAATGTAAACAAAGGCTACAAATGTAAACAAAGACTAAGTGTAAACAAAGACTATTAATGTAAGCAATGACTCTAAATGTAAAAAGGACTACGAATGTAAACAAAGACTATAAATATAAACAGACTCTTAATGTAAACAAAGACTGCAAATATAAACAAAGACTCTAAATGTAAAAAACTACAAATATAAACAAAGACTAAATGTAAACAAAGACTGCAAATGTAAACAAAGACTAAATATAAACAAAGACTAGAGATGTAAAGAAAGTCTACAAATATAAACAAACACTCTAAATGTAAACAAACACTGCAAATGTAAACACTCTAATTGTAAACAAACACTAGAAATGTAAACACTCTAAATGTAAAAAAAGACTAGAAATATAAACAGAGACTCTAAATTTGAAAAAGACTACAAATGTAAACGGAGACTCTAAATGTAAACAAGGACTAACTGTAAACGGAGACTCTAAATGTAAACAAAGACTACAAATGTAACAAAGACTACAAATGTAAACAGACTCTAAATGTAAACAAAGATTTTAAATGTAAGCAAACACTCAATGTAAGCAATGACTACAAATATAAACAAAGACTACAAATGTAAACAAATATTCTAAATAGTATACAAAGACTGAAAATGTAAAAAAATACAAATGTAAACAAAGTCTACAAAAGTAAACAATGAGTACAAATGTAAACAATGACAAAATGTAAACAAAGACTTAAAATGTAAACAGATTCTAAGACTAAAAATGTAAAAAAAATGCTCTAAACAGGAACAAACTCTAAATGTAAACAAAGAGTGCAATTGTCAAAAGAGACTACAAATGTAAACAAAGAATCTAAATGTAAACAAAGTCTGCAAATGTAACAAAGACTACCAATGTAAACAAAGACTACCAATGTAAACAAACACAATAAATGTAACCAAACTCTAAATGTAAACAAAGACTTCAAACGTAAATAAATACTCGAAATATAAACAAAGACTCTAAATGTAAACAAAGGCTACAAATGTAAACAAAGACTAAGTGTAAACAAAGACTATAAATGTAAGCAAAGACTCTAAATGTAAAAAGGACTACGAATGTAAATAAAGACTATAAATATAAACAGACTCTTAATGTAAACAAAGACTGCAAATATAAACAATGACTACAAATATAAACAAAGACTACAAATGTAAACAAAAATTCTAAATAGTATAAACAGACTGAAAATGTAAAAAATTACAAATGTAAACAAAGTCTACAAAAGTAAACAGTGACTATAAATGTAAACAATGACAAAATGTAAAAAAAGACATAAAATGTAAACAGATTCTAAGACTACAAATGTAAAAAAATGCTCTAAACAGGAACAAACTCTAAATGTAAACAAAGAGTGCAATTGTCAAAAGAGACTACAAATGTAAACAAAGACTTTAAATGTAAACAAAGTCTACAAAAGTAACAAAGACTACCAATGTAAACAAAGAC
Organism: Salticus scenicus; assembly: GCA_963930645.1. Taxonomy (NCBI): domain Eukaryota; kingdom Metazoa; phylum Arthropoda; class Arachnida; order Araneae; family Salticidae; genus Salticus; species Salticus scenicus. The sequence goes on along the minus strand of CAWVNO010001900.1, from coordinate 1,444,403 downwards.
TACAAATGTAAACAAACACTCTAAATGTAAACAAACTCTAAATGTAAACAAAGACTTCAAACGTAAATAAATACTCGAAATATAAACAAAGACTCGAAATGTAAACAAAGGCTTCAAATGTAAACAAAGACTAAGTGTAAACAAAGACTGCAAATGTAAACAAAGGCTAAATGTAAACAAAGACTACAGATGTAAAGAAAGTCTACAAATATAAAAAAACACTCTACATGTAAACAAAGACTACAAATGTAAACACTCTAATTGTAAACAAACACTAGAAATGTAAACACTCTAAATGTAAACAAAGACTAGAAATATAAACAGAGACTCTAAATTTGAAAAAGACTACAAATGTAAACGGAGACTCTAAATGTAAACAAGGACTAACTGTAAACGGAGACTCTAAATGTAAACAAAGACTACAAATGTAACAAAGACTACAAATGTAAACAGACTCTAAATGTAAACAAAGATTTTAAATGTAAGCAAACACTCAATGTAAGCAATGACTACAAATATAAACAAAGACTACAAATGTAAACAAAAATTCTAAATAGTATACAAAGACTGAAAATGTAAAAAATTACAAATGTAAACAAAGTCTACAAAAGTAAACAGTGACTATAAATGTAAACAATGACAAAATGTAAACAAAGACATAAAATGTAAACAGATTCTAAGACTACAAATGTAAAAAAATGCTCTCAACAGGAACAAACTCTAAATGTAAACAAAGAGTGCAATTGTCAAAAGAGACTACAAATGTAAACAAAGACTTTAAATGTAAACAAAGTCTACAAATGTAACAAAGACTACCAATGTAAACAAAGACTACAAATGTAAACAAACACTCTAAATGTAACCAAACTCTAAATGTAAACAAAGACTTCAAACGTAAATAAATACTCGAAATATAAACAAAGACTCTAAATGTAAACAAAGGCTACAAATGTAAACAAAGACTAAGTGTAAACAAAGACTATAAATGTAAGCAAAGACTCTAAATGTAAAAAGGACTACGAATGTAAATAAATACTATAAATATAAACAGACTCTTAATGTAAACAAAGACTGCAAATATAAACAATGACTACAAATATAAACAAAGACTACAAATGTAAACAAAAATTCTAAATAGTATAAACAGACTGAAAATGTAAAAAATTACAAATGTAAACAAAGTCTACAAAAGTAAACAGTGACTATAAATGTAAACAATGACAAAATGTAAACAAAGACATAAAATGTAAACAGATTCTAAGACTACAAATGTAAAAAAATGCTCTAAACAGGGACAAACTCTAAATGTAAACAAAGAGTGCAATTGTCAAAAGAGACTACAAATGTAAACAAAGACTTTAAATGTAAACAAAGTCTACAAATGTAACAAAGACTAGCAATGTAAACAAAGACTACAAATGTAAACAAACACTCTAAATGTAACCAAACTCTAAATGTAAACAAAGACTTCAAACGTAAATAAATACTCGAAATATAAACAAAGACTCGAAATGTAAACAAAGGCTACAAATGTAAACAAAGACTAAGTGTAAACAAAGACTGCAAATGTAAACAAAGACTAAATGTAAACAAAGACTACAGATGTAAAGAAAGTCTACAAATATAAACAAACACTCTACATGTAAACAAAGACTACAAATGTAAACACTCTAATTGTAAACAAACACTAGAAATGTAAACACTCTAAATGTAAACAAAGACTAGAAATATAAACAGAGACTCTAAATTTGAAAAAGACTACAAATGTAAACGGAGACTCTAAATGTAAACAAGGACTAACTGTAAACGGAGACTGTAAATGTAAACAAAGACTACAAATGTAACATAGACTACAAATGTAAACAGACTCTAATTGTAAACAAAGATTTTAAATGTAAGCAAAGACTCAAAGTAAGCAATGACTACAAATATAAACAAAGACTACTAATGTAAACAAAAATTCTAAATAGTATAAACAGACTGAAAATGTAAAAAACTACAAATGTAAACAAAGTCTACAAAAGTAAACAATGACTACAAATGTAAACAATGACAAAATGTAAACAAAGACTTAAAATGTAAACAGATTCTAAGACTACAAATGTAAAAAAAATGCTCTAAACAGGAACAAACTCTAAATGTAAACAAAGAGTACAATTGTCAAAAGAGACTACAAATGTAAACAAAGAATCTAAATGTAAACAAAGTCTGCAAATTTAACAAAGACTACCAATGTAAACAAAGACTACAAATGTAAACAAACACTCTAAATGTAACCAAACTCTAAATGTAAACAAAGACTTCAAACGTAAACAAATACTCGAAATATAAACAAAGACTCGAAATGTAAATAAAGACTGCAAATATAAACAAAGACTCTAAATGTAAACAAAGGCTACAAATGTAAACAAAGACTAAGTGTAAACAAAGACTATTAAAGTAAGCAATGACTCTAAATGTAAAAAGGACTACGAATGTAAACAAAGACTATAAATATAAACAGACTCTTTATGTAAACAAAGACTGCAAATATAAACAAAGACTGCAAATATAAACAAAGACTCTAAATGTAAAAAACTACAAATATAAACAAAGACTAAATGTAAACAAAGACTGCAAATGTAAACAAAGACTAAATATAAACAAAGACTACAGATGTAAAGAAAGTCTACAAATATAAACAAACACTCTAAATGTAAACAAAGACTACAAATGTAAACACTCTAATTGTAAACAAACACTAGAAATGTAAACACTCTAAATGTAAAAAAAGACTAGAAATATAAACAGAGACTCTAAATTTGAAAAAGACTACAAATGTAAACGGAGACTCTAAATGTAAACAAGGACTAACTGTAAACGGAGACTCTAAATGTAAACAAAGACTACAAATGTAACAAAGACTACAAATGTAAACAGACTCTAAATGTAAACAAAGATTTTAAATGTAAGCAAACACTCAATGTAAGCAATGACTACAAATATAAAAAAAGACTACAAATGTAAACAAAAATTCTAAATAGTATACAAAGACTGAAAATGTAAAAAAATACAAATGTAAACAAAGTCTACGAAAGTAAACAATGAGTACAAATGTAAACAATGACAAAATGTAAACAAAGACTTAAAATGTAAACAGATTCTAAGACTAAAAATGTAAAAAAAATGCTCTAAACAGGAACAAACTCTAAATGTAAACAAAGAGTGCAATTGTCAAAAGAGACTACAAATGTAAACAAAGAATCTAAATGTAAACAAAGTCTGCAAATGTAACAAAGACTACCAATGTAAACAAAGACTACCAATGTAAACAAACACTCTAAATGTAACCAAACTCTAAATGTAAACAAAGACTTCAAACGTAAATAAATACTCGAAATATAAACAAAGACTCTAAATGTAAACAAAGGCTACAAATGTAAACAAAGACTAAGTGTAAACAAAGACTATAAATGTAAGCAAAGACTCTAAATGTAAAAAGGACTACGAATGTAAATAAAGACTATAAATATAAACAGACTCTTAATGTAAACAAAGACTGCAAATATAAACAATGACTACAAATATAAACAAAGACTACAAATGTAAACAAAAATTCTAAATAGTATAAACAGACTGAAAATGTAAAAAATTACAAATGTAAACAAAGTCTACAAAAGTAAACAGTGACTATAAATGTAAACAATGACAAAATGTAAACAAAGACATAAAATGTAAACAGATTCTAAGACTACAAATGTAAAAAAATGCTCTAAACAGGAACAAACTCTAAATGTAAACAAAGAGTGCAATTGTCAAAAGAGACTACAAATGTAAACAAAGACTTTAAATGTAAACAAAGTCTACAAATGTAACAAAGACTACCAATGTAAACAAAGACTACAAATGTAAACAAACACTCTAAATGTAAACAAACTCTAAATGTAAACAAAGACTTCAAACGTAAATAAATACTCGAAATATAAACAAAGACTCGAAATGTAAACAAAGGCTACAAATGTAAACAAAGACTAAGTGTAAACAAAGACTGCAAATGTAAACAAAGACTAAATGTAAACAAAGACTACAGATGTAAAGAAAGTCTACAAATATAAACAAACACTCTACATGTAAACAAAGACTACAAATGTAAACATTCTAATTGTAAACAAACACTAGAAATGTAAACACTCTAAATGTAAACAAAGACTAGAAATATAAACAGAGACTCTAAATTTGAAAAAGACTACAAATGTAAACGGAGACTCTAAATGTAAACAAGGACTAAATGTAAACGGAGACTCTAAATGTAAACAAAGACTACAAATGTAACAAAGACTACAAATGTAAACAGACTCTAAATGTAAACAAAGATTTTAAATGTAAGCAAACACTCAATGTAAGCAATGACTACAAATATAAACAAAGACTACAAATGTTAACAAAAATTCTAAATAGTATACAAAGACTGAAAATGTAAAAAATTACAAATGTAAACAAAGTCTACAAAAGTAAACAGTGACTATAAATGTAAACAATGACAAAATGTAAACAAAGACATAAAATGTAAACAGATTCTAAGACTACAAATGTAAAAAAATGCTCTAAACAGGAACAAACTCTAAATGTAAACAAAGAGTGCAATTGTCAAAAGAGACTACAAATGTAAACAAAGACTTTAAATGTAAACAAAGTCTACAAATGTAACAAAGACTACCAATGTAAACAAAGACTACAAATGTAAACAAACACTCTAAATGTAAACAAACTCTAAATGTAAACAAAGACTTCAAACGTAAATAAATACTCGAAATATAAACAAAGACTCGAAATGTAAACAAAGGCTACAAATGTAAACAAAGACTAAGTGTAAACAAAGACTATTAAAGTAAGCAATGACTCTAAATGTAAAAAGGACTACGAATGTAAACAAAGACTATAAATATAAACAGACTCTTTATGTAAACAAAGACTGCAAATATAAACAAAGACTCTAAATGTAAAAAACTACAAATATAAACAAAGACTAAATGTAAACAAAGACTGCAAATGTAAACAAAGACTAAATATAAACAAAGACTACAGATGTAAAGAAAGTCTACAAATATAAACAAACACTCTAAATGTAAACAAAGACTACAAATGTAAACACTCTAATTGTAAACAAACACTAGAAATGTAAACACTCTAAATGTAAAAAAAGACTAGAAATATAAACAGAGACTCTAAATTTGAAAAAGACTACAAATGTAAACGGAGACTCTAAATGTAAACAAGGACTAACTGTAAACGGAGACTCTAAATGTAAACAAAGACTACAAATGTAACAAAGACTACAAATGTAAACAGACTCTAAATGTAAACAAAGATTTTAAATGTAAGCAAACACTCAATGTAAGCAATGACTACAAATATAAACAAAGACTACAAATGTAAACAAAAATTCTAAATAGTATACAAAGACTGAAAATGTAAAAAATTACAAATGTAAACAAAGTCTACAAAAGTAAACAGTGACTATAAATGTAAACAATGACAAAATGTAAACAAAGACATAAAATGTAAACAGATTCTAAGACTACAAATGTAAAAAAATGCTCTAAACAGGAACAAACTCTAAATGTAAACAAAGAGTGCAATTGTCAAAAGAGACTACAAATGTAAACAAAAACTTTAAATGTAAACAAAGTCTACAAATGTAACAAAGACTACCAATGTAAACAAAGACTACAAATGTAAACAAACACTCTAAATGTAACCAAACTCTAAATGTAAACAAAGACTTCAAACGTAAATAAATACTCGAAATATAAACAAAGACTCGAAATGTAAACAAAGGCTACAAATGTAAACAAAGACTAAGTGTAAACAAAGACTGCAAATGTAAACAAAGACTAAATGTAAACAAAGACTACAGATGTAAAGAAAGTCTACAAATATAAACAAACACTCTACATGTAAACAAAGACTACAAATGTAAACACTCTAATTGTAAACAAACACTAGAAATGTAAACACTCTAAATGTAAACAAAGACTAGAAATATAAACAGAGATTCTAAATTTGAAAAAGACTACAAATGTAAACTGAGACTCTAAATGTAAACAATGACTAACTGTAAACGGAGACTGTAAATGTAAACAAACACTACAAATGTAAACAGACTCTAAATGTAAACAAAGATTTTAAATGTAAGCAAAGACTCAAATGTAACAAAGACTACCAATGTAAACAAACATTCTAAATGTAACCAAACTCTAAATGTAAACAAAGACTTCAGACGTAAACAAATACTCGAAATATAAACAAAGACTCCAAATGTAAACAAAGACTGCATATATAAACAAAGACTCGAAATGTAAACAAAGGCTACAAATGTGAACAAAGACTAAGTGTAAACAACGACTATAAATGTAAGCAAAGACTCTAAATGTAAAAAGGACTACGAACGTAAACAAAGACTATAAATATAAACAGACTCTTAATGTAAACAAAGACTGCAAATATAAACAAAGACTCTAAATGTAAACAAAGTCTACAAATGTAACAAAGACTACCAATGTAAACAAAGACTACAAATGTAAACAAAGACAACAAATGTAAACACTCTAAATGTAACCAAACTCTAAATGTAAACAAAGACTTTAAACAAATACTCGAAATATAAACAAAGACTCAAAATGTAAACAAAGACTGCAAATATAAACAAAGACTCTAAATGTAAACAAAGGCTACAAATGTAAACAAAGACTAAGTGTAAACAAAGACTATAAATGTAAGCAAAGACTCTAAATGTAAAAAGGACTACGAACGTAAACAAAGACTATAAATGTAAACAAACTCTCTAAAAGTAAGCAAACTCTAAATGTAAACAAAGACATCAAACGTAAACAGACTCTAAATGTAAAAAACTACAAATATAAACAAAGACTAAATGTAAACAAAGACTGCAAATGTAAACAAAGACTAAATGTAAACAAAGACTACAGATGTAAAGAAAGTCTACAAATATAAACAAACACTCTAAATGTAAACAAAGACTACAAATGTAAACACTCTAATTGTAAACAAACACTAGAAATGTAAACACTCTAAATGTAAACAAAGACTAGAAATATAAACAGAGACTCTAAATTTAAAAAAGTCTACAAATGTAAACGGAGACACTAAATGTAAACAAGGACTAACTGTAAACGGAGACTCTAAATGTAATCAAAGACTACAAATGTAAACAGACTCTAAATGTAAACAAAGATTTTAAATGCAAGCAAAGACTCAATGTAAGCCATGACTACAAATATAAACAAAGACTACAAATGTAAACAAAAATTCTAAATAGTATAAACAGACTGAAAATGTAAAAAACTACAAATGTAAACAAAGTCTACAAAAATAAACAATGACTACAAATGTAAACAATGACAAAATGTAAACAAAGACTTAAAATGTAAACAGATTCTAAGACTATAAATGTAAAAAAATGCTCTAAACAGGAACAAACTCTAAATGTAAACAAAGAGTACAATTGTCAAAAGAGACTACAAATGTAAACAAAGAATCTAAATGTAAACAAAGTCTACAAATGTAATAGACTACAAATGTAAACAAACACTCTAAATGTAACCAAACTCTAAATATAAACAAAGACTACTAATGTAAACAAAAATTCTAAATAGTATAAACAGACTGAAAATGTAAAAAACTACAAATGTAAACAAAGTCTAGAAAAGTAAACAATGACTAGAAATGTAAACAATGACAAAATGTAAACAAAGACTTAAAATGTAAACAGATTCTAAGACTACAAATGTAAAAAAATGCTCTAAACAGGAACAAACTCTAAATGTAAACAAAGAGTACAATTGTCAAAAGAGACTACAAATGTAAACAAAGAATCTAAATGTAAACAAAGTCTGCAAATTTAACAAAGACTACCAATGTAAACAAAGACTACCAATGTAAACAAAGACTACAAATGTAAACAAACACTCTAAATGTAACCAAACTCTAAATGTAAACAAAGACTTCAAACGTAAAAATACTCGAAATATAAACAAAGACTCGAAATGTAAACAAAGACTGCAAATATAAACAAAGACTCTAAATGTAAACAAAGGCTACAAATGTAAACAAAAACTAAGTGTAAACAAAGACTATAAATGTAAGCAATGTCTCTAAATGTAAAAAGGACTACGAATGTAAACAAAGACTATAAATATAAACAGACTCTTAATGTAAACAAAGACTGCAAATATAAACAAAGACTCTAAATGTAAAAAACTACAAATATAAACAAAGACTAAATGTAAACAAAGACTGCAAATGTAAACAAAGACTAAATATAAACAAAGACTAGAGATGTAAAGAAAGTCTACAAATATAAACAAACACTCTAAATGTAAACAAACACTGCAAATGTAAACACTCTAATTGTAAACAAACACTAGAAATGTAAACACTCTAAATGTAAACAAAGACTAGATATATAAACAGACTCTAAATTTGAAAAAGACTACAAATGTAAACGGAGACTCTAAATGTAAACAAGGACTAACTGTAAACGGAGACTGTAAATGTAAACAAAGACTACAAATGTAACAAAGACTACAAATGTAAACAGACTCTAATTGTAAACAAAGATTTTAAATGTAAGCAAAGACTCAAAGTAAGCAATGACTACAAATATAAACAAAGACTACTAATGTAAACAAAAATTCTAAATAGTATAAACAGACTGAAAATGTAAAAAACTACAAATGTAAACAAAGTCTACAAAAGTAAACAATGACTACAAATGTAAACAATGACAAAATGTAAACAAAGACTTAAAATGTAAACAGATTCTAAGACTACAAATGTAAAAAAAATGCTCTAAACAGGAACAAACTCTAAATGTAAACAAAGAGTACAATTGTCAAAAGAGACTACAAATGTAAACAAAGAATCTAAATGTAAACAAAGTCTGCAAATTTAACAAAGACTACCAATGTAAACAAAGACTACAAATGTAAACAAACACTCTAAATGTAACCAAACTCTAAATGTAAACAAAGACTTCAAACGTAAACAAATACTCGAAATATAAACAAAGACTCGAAATGTAAATAAAGACTGCAAATATAAACTAAGACTCTAAATGTAAACAAAGGCTACAAATGTAAACAAAGACTCTAAATGTAAGCAATGACTCTAAATGTAAAAAGGACTACGAATGTAAACAAAGACTATAAATTTAAACAGACTCTTTATGTAAACAAAGACTGCAAATATAAACAAAGACTGCAAATATAAACAAAGACTCTAAATGTAAAAAACTACAAATATAAACAAAGACTAAATGTAAACAAAGACTGCAAATATAAACAAAGACTAAATATAAACAAAGACTACAGATGTAAAGAAAGTCTACAAATATAAACAAACACTCTAAATGTAAACAAAGACTACAAATGTAAACACTCTAATTGTAAACAAACACTAGAAATGTAAACACTCTAAATGTAAAAAAAGACTAGAAATATAAACAGAGACTCTAAATTTGAAAAAGACTACAAATGTAAACGGAGTCTCTAAATGTAAACAAGGACTAACTGTAAACGGAGACTCTAAATGTAAACAAAGACTACAAATGTAACAAAGACTACAAATGTAAACAGACTCTAAATGTAAACAAAGATTTTAAATGTAAGCAAACACTCAATGTAAGCAATGACTACAAATATAAACAAAGACTACAAATGTAAACAAAAATTCTAAATAGTATAAACAGACTGAAAATGTAAAAAATTACAAATGTAAACAAAGTCTACAAAAGTAAACAGTGACTATAAATGTAAACAATGACAAAATGTAAACAAAGACATAAAATGTAAACAGATTCTAAGACTACAAATGTAAAAAAATGCTCTAAACAGGAACAAACTCTAAATGTAAACAAAGAGTGCAATTGTCAAAAGAGACTACAAATGTAAACAAAGACTTTAAATGTAAACAAAGTCTACAAATGTAACAAAGACTACCAATGTAAACAAACACTCTAAATGTAACCAAACTCTAAATGTAAACAAAGACTTTAAATGTAAACAAAGTCTACAAATGTAACAAAGACTACCAATGTAAACAAAGACTACAAATGTAAACAAACACTCTAAATGTAACCAAACTCTAAATGTAAACAAAGACTTCAAACGTAAATAAATACTCGAAATATAAACAAAGACTCGAAATGTAAACAAAGGCTACAAATGTAAACAAAGACTAAGTGTAAACAAAGACTGCAAATGTAAACAAAGACTAAATGTAAACAAAGACTACAGATGTAAAGAAAGTCTACAAATATAAACAAACACTCTACATGTAAACAAAGACTACAAATGTAAACACTCTAATTGTAAACAAACACTAGAAATGTAAACACTCTAAATGTAAACAAAGACTAGAAATATAAACAGAGATTCTAAATTTGAAAAAGACTACAAATGTAAACTGAGACTCTAAATGTAAACAATGACTAACTGTAAACGGAGACTGTAAATGTAAACAAACACTACAAATGTAAACAGACTCTAAATGTAAACAAAGATTTTAAATGTAAGCAAAGACTCAAATGTAACAAAGACTACCAATGTAAACAAACATTCTAAATGTAACCAAACTCTAAATGTAAACAAAGACTTCAGACGTAAACAAATACTCGAAATATAAACAAAGACTCCAAATGTAAACAAAGACTGCATATATAAACAAAGACTCGAAATGTAAACAAAGGCTACAAATGTGAACAAAGACTAAGTGTAAACAACGACTATAAATGTAAGCAAAGACTCTAAATGTAAAAAGGACTACGAACGTAAACAAAGACTATAAATATAAACAGACTCTTAATGTAAACAAAGACTGCAAATATAAACAAAGACTCTAAATGTAAACAAAGTCTACAAATGTAACAAAGACTACCAATGTAAACAAAGACTACAAATGTAAACAAAGACAACAAATGTAAACACTCTAAATGTAACCAAACTCTAAATGTAAACAAAGACTTTAAACAAATACTCGAAATATAAACAAAGACTCAAAATGTAAACAAAGACTGCAAATATAAACAAAGACTCTAAATGTAAACAAAGGCTACAAATGTAAACAAAGACTAAGTGTAAACAAAGACTATAAATGTAAGCAAAGACTCTAAATGTAAAAAGGACTACGAACGTAAACAAAGACTATAAATGTAAACAAACTCTCTAAAAGTAAGCAAACTCTAAATGTAAACAAAGACATCAAACGTAAACAGACTCTAAATGTAAAAAACTACAAATATAAACAAAGACTAAATGTAAACAAAGACTGCAAATGTAAACAAAGACTAAATGTAAACAAAGACTACAGATGTAAAGAAAGTCTACAAATATAAACAAACACTCTAAATGTAAACAAAGACTACAAATGTAAACACTCTAATTGTAAACAAACACTAGAAATGTAAACACTCTAAATGTAAACAAAGACTAGAAATATAAACAGAGACTCTAAATTTAAAAAAGTCTACAAATGTAAACGGAGACACTAAATGTAAACAAGGACTAACTGTAAACGGAGACTCTAAATGTAATCAAAGACTACAAATGTAAACAGACTCTAAATGTAAACAAAGATTTTAAATGCAAGCAAAGACTCAATGTAAGCCATGACTACAAATATAAACAAAGACTACAAATGTAAACAAAAATTCTAAATAGTATAAACAGACTGAAAATGTAAAAAACTACAAATGTAAACAAAGTCTACAAAAATAAACAATGACTACAAATGTAAACAATGACAAAATGTAAACAAAGACTTAAAATGTAAACAGATTCTAAGACTATAAATGTAAAAAAATGCTCTAAACAGGAACAAACTCTAAATGTAAACAAAGAGTACAATTGTCAAAAGAGACTACAAATGTAAACAAAGAATCTAAATGTAAACAAAGTCTACAAATGTAATAGACTACAAATGTAAACAAACACTCTAAATGTAACCAAACTCTAAATATAAACAAAGACTACTAATGTAAACAAAAATTCTAAATAGTATAAACAGACTGAAAATGTAAAAAACTACAAATGTAAACAAAGTCTAGAAAAGTAAACAATGACTAGAAATGTAAACAATGACAAAATGTAAACAAAGACTTAAAATGTAAACAGATTCTAAGACTACAAATGTAAAAAAATGCTCTAAACAGGAACAAACTCTAAATGTAAACAAAGAGTACAATTGTCAAAAGAGACTACAAATGTAAACAAAGAATCTAAATGTAAACAAAGTCTGCAAATTTAACAAAGACTACCAATGTAAACAAAGACTACCAATGTAAACAAAGACTACAAATGTAAACAAACACTCTAAATGTAACCAAACTCTAAATGTAAACAAAGACTTCAAACGTAAAAATACTCGAAATATAAACAAAGACTCGAAATGTAAACAAAGACTGCAAATATAAACAAAGACTCTAAATGTAAACAAAGGCTACAAATGTAAACAAAAACTAAGTGTAAACAAAGACTATAAATGTAAGCAATGTCTCTAAATGTAAAAAGGACTACGAATGTAAACAAAGACTATAAATATAAACAGACTCTTAATGTAAACAAAGACTGCAAATATAAACAAAGACTCTAAATGTAAAAAACTACAAATATAAACAAAGACTAAATGTAAACAAAGACTGCAAATGTAAACAAAGACTAAATATAAACAAAGACTAGAGATGTAAAGAAAGTCTACAAATATAAACAAACACTCTAAATGTAAACAAACACTGCAAATGTAAACACTCTAATTGTAAACAAACACTAGAAATGTAAACACTCTAAATGTAAACAAAGACTAGATATATAAACAGACTCTAAATTTGAAAAAGACTACAAATGTAAACGGAGACTCTAAATGTAAACAAGGACTAACTGTAAACGGAGACTGTAAATGTAAACAAAGACTACAAATGTAACAAAGACTACAAATGTAAACAGACTCTAATTGTAAACAAAGATTTTAAATGTAAGCAAAGACTCAAAGTAAGCAATGACTACAAATATAAACAAAGACTACTAATGTAAACAAAAATTCTAAATAGTATAAACAGACTGAAAATGTAAAAAACTACAAATGTAAACAAAGTCTACAAAAGTAAACAATGACTACAAATGTAAACAATGACAAAATGTAAACAAAGACTTAAAATGTAAACAGATTCTAAGACTACAAATGTAAAAAAAATGCTCTAAACAGGAACAAACTCTAAATGTAAACAAAGAGTACAATTGTCAAAAGAGACTACAAATGTAAACAAAGAATCTAAATGTAAACAAAGTCTGCAAATTTAACAAAGACTACCAATGTAAACAAAGACTACAAATGTAAACAAACACTCTAAATGTAACCAAACTCTAAATGTAAACAAAGACTTCAAACGTAAACAAATACTCGAAATATAAACAAAGACTCGAAATGTAAATAAAGACTGCAAATATAAACTAAGACTCTAAATGTAAACAAAGGCTACAAATGTAAACAAAGACTCTAAATGTAAGCAATGACTCTAAATGTAAAAAGGACTACGAATGTAAACAAAGACTATAAATTTAAACAGACTCTTTATGTAAACAAAGACTGCAAATATAAACAAAGACTGCAAATATAAACAAAGACTCTAAATGTAAAAAACTACAAATATAAACAAAGACTAAATGTAAACAAAGACTGCAAATATAAACAAAGACTAAATATAAACAAAGACTACAGATGTAAAGAAAGTCTACAAATATAAACAAACACTCTAAATGTAAACAAAGACTACAAATGTAAACACTCTAATTGTAAACAAACACTAGAAATGTAAACACTCTAAATGTAAAAAAAGACTAGAAATATAAACAGAGACTCTAAATTTGAAAAAGACTACAAATGTAAACGGAGTCTCTAAATGTAAACAAGGACTAACTGTAAACGGAGACTCTAAATGTAAACAAAGACTACAAATGTAACAAAGACTACAAATGTAAACAGACTCTAAATGTAAACAAAGATTTTAAATGTAAGCAAACACTCAATGTAAGCAATGACTACAAATATAAACAAAGACTACAAATGTAAACAAAAATTCTAAATAGTATAAACAGACTGAAAATGTAAAAAATTACAAATGTAAACAAAGTCTACAAAAGTAAACAGTGACTATAAATGTAAACAATGACAAAATGTAAACAAAGACATAAAATGTAAACAGATTCTAAGACTACAAATGTAAAAAAATGCTCTAAACAGGAACAAACTCTAAATGTAAACAAAGAGTGCAATTGTCAAAAGAGACTACAAATGTAAACAAAGACTTTAAATGTAAACAAAGTCTACAAATGTAACAAAGACTACCAATGTAAACAAACACTCTAAATGTAACCAAACTCTAAATGTAAACAAAGACTTTAAATGTAAACAAAGTCTACAAATGTAACAAAGACTACCAATGTAAACAAAGACTACAAATGTAAACAAACACTCTAAATGTAACCAAACTCTAAATGTAAACAAAGACTTCAAACGTAAATAAATACTCGAAATATAAACAAAGACTCGAAATGTAAACAAAGGCTACAAATGTAAACAAAGACTAAGTGTAAACAAAGACTGCAAATGTAAACAAAGACTAAATGTAAACAAAGACTACAGATGTAAAGAAAGTCTACAAATATAAACAAACACTCTACATGTAAACAAAGACTACAAATGTAAACACTCTAATTGTAAACAAACACTAGAAATGTAAACACTCTAAATGTAAACAAAGACTAGAAATATAAACAGAGATTCTAAATTTGAAAAAGACTACAAATGTAAACGGAGACTCTAAATGTAAACAAGGACTAACTGTAAACGGAGACTGTAAATGTAAACAAACAATACAAATGTAAACAGACTCTAAATGTAAACAAAGATTTTAAATGTAAGCAAAGACTCAAATGTAACAAAGACTACCAATGTAAACAAACATTCTAAATGTAACCAAACTCTAAATGTAAACAAAGGCTTCAGACGTAAACAAATACTCGAAATATAAACAAAGACTCCAAATGTAAACAAAGACTGCATATATAAACAAAGACTCGAAATGTAAACAAAGGCTACAAATGTAAACAAAGACTAAGTGTAAACAACGACTATAAATGTAAGCAAAGACTCTAAATGTAAAAAGGACTACGAACGTAAACAAAGACTATAAATATAAACAGACTCTTAATGTAAACAAAGATTGCAAATATAAACAAAGACTCTAAATGTAAACAAAGTCTACAAATGTAACAAAGACTACCAATGTAAACAAAGACTACAAATGTAAACAAAGACAACAAATGTAAACACTCTAAATGTAACCAAACTCTAAATGTAAACAAAGACTTTAAACAAATACTCGAAATATAAACAAAGACTCGAAATGTAAACAAAGACTGCAAATCTAAACAAAGACTCTAAATGTAAACAAAGGCTACAAATGTAAAAAAGACTAAGTGTAAACAAAGACTATAAATGTAAGCAAAGACTCTAAATGTAAAAAGGACTACGAACGTAAACAAAGACTATAAATGTAAACAAACACTCTAAAAGTAAGCAAACTCTAAATGTAAACAAAGACATCAAACGTAAACAGACTCTAAATGTAAAAAACTACAAATATAAACAAAGACTAAATGTAAACAAAGACTGCAAATGTAAACAAAGACTAAATGTAAACAAAGACTACAGATGTAAAGAAAGTCTACAAATATAAACAAACACTCTAAATGTAAACAAAGACTACAAATGTAAACACTCTAATTGTAAACAAACACTAGAAATGTAAACACTCTAAATGTAAACAAAGACTAGAAATATAAACAGAGACTCTAAATTTGAAAAAGTCTACAAATGTAAACGGAGACACTAAATGTAAACAAGGACTAACTGTAAACGGAGACTCTAAATGTAATCAAAGACTACAAATGTAAACAGACTCTAAATGTAAACAAAGATTTTAAATGTAAGCAAAGACTCAATGTAAGCCATGACTACAAATATAAACAAAGACTACAAATGTAAACAAAAATTCTAAATAGTATAAACAGACTGAAAATGTAAAAAACTACAAATGTAAACAAAGTCTACAAAAATAAACAATGACTACAAATGTAAACAATGACAAAATGTAAACAAAGACTTAAAATGTAAACAGATTCTAAGACTACAAATGTAAAAAAATGCTCTAAACAGGAACAAACTCTAAATGTAAACAAAGAGTACAATTGTCAAAAGAGACTACAAATGTAAACAAAGAATCTAAATGTAAACAAAGTCTACAAATGTAATAGACTACAAATGTAAACAAACACTCTAAATGTAACCAAACTCTAAATATAAACAAAGACTACTAATGTAAACAAAAATTCTAAATAGTATAAACAGACTGAAAATGTAAAAAACTACAAATGTAAACAAAGTCTACAAAAGTAAACAATGACTAGAAATGTAAACAATGACAAAATGTAAACAAAGACTTAAAATGTAAACAGATTCTAAGACTACAAATGTAAAAAAATGCTCTAAACAGAAACAAACTCTAAATGTAAACAAAGAGTACAATTGTCAAAAGAGACTACAAATGTAAACAAAGAATCTAAATGTAAACAAAGTCTGCAAATTTAACAAAGACTACCAATGTAAACAAAGACTACCAATGTAAACAAAGACTACAAATGTAAACAAACACTCTAAATGTAACCAAACTCTAAATGTAAACAAAGACTTCAAACGTAAAAAATACTCGAAATATAAACAAAGACTCGAAATGTAAACAAAGACTGCAAATATAAACAAAGACTCTAAATGTAAACAAAAGCTACAAATGTAAACAAAAACTAAGTGTAAACAAAGACTATAAATGTAAGCAATGACTCTAAATGTAAAAAGGACTACGAATGTAAACAAAGACTATAAATATAAACAGACTCTTAATGTAAACAAAGACTGCAAATATAAACAAAGACTCTAAATGTAAAAAACTACAAATATAAACAAAGACTAAATGTAAACAAAGACTGCAAATGTAAACAAAGACTAAATATAAACAAAGACTAGAGATGTAAAGAAAGTCTACAAATATAAACAAACACTCTAAATGTAAACAAACACTGCAAATGTAAACACTCTAATTGTAAACAAACACTAGAAATGTAAACACTCTAAATGTAAACAAAGACTAGATATATAAACAGACTCTAAATTTGAAAAAGACTACAAATGTAAACGGAGACTCTAAATGTAAACAAGGACTAACTGTAAACGGAGACTGTAAATGTAAACAAAGACTACAAATGTAACAAAGACTACAAATGTAAACAGACTCTAATTGTAAACAAAGATTTTAAATGTAAGCAAAGACTCAAAGTAAGCAATGACTACAAATATAAACAAAGACTACTAATGTAAACAAAAATTCTAAATAGTATAAACAGACTGAAAATGTAAAAAACTACAAATGTAAACAAAGTCTACAAAAGTAAACAATGACTACAAATGTAAACAATGACAAAATGTAAACAAAGACTTAAAATGTAAACAGATTCTAAGACTACAAATGTAAAAAAAATGCTCTAAACAGGAACAAACTCTAAATGTAAACAAAGAGTACAATTGTCAAAAGAGACTACAAATGTAAACAAAGAATCTAAATGTAAACAAAGTCTGCAAATTTAACAAAGACTACCAATGTAAACAAAGACTACAAATGTAAACAAACACTCTAAATGTAACCAAACTCTAAATGTAAACAAAGACTTCAAACGTAAACAAATACTCGAAATATAAACAAAGACTCGAAATGTAAATAAAGACTGCAAATATAAACAAAGACTCTAAATGTAAACAAAGGCTACAAATGTAAACAAAGACTAAGTGTAAACAAAGACTCTAAATGTAAGCAATGACTCTAAATGTAAAAAGGACTACGAATGTAAACAAAGACTATAAATTTAAACAGACTCTTTATGTAAACAAAGACTGCAAATATAAATAAAGACTGCAAATATAAACAAAGACTCTAAATGTAAAAAACTACAAATATAAACAAAGACTAAATGTAAACAAAGACTGCAAATATAAACAAAGACTAAATATAAACAAAGACTACAGATGTAAAGAAAGTCTACAAATATAAACAAACACTCTAAATGTAAACAAAGACTACAAATGTAAACACTCTAATTGTAAACAAACGCTAGAAATGTAAACACTCTAAATGTAAAAAAAGACTAGAAATATAAACAGAGACTCTAAATTTGAAAAAGACTACAAATGTAAACGGAGTCTCTAAATGTAAACAAGGACTAACTGTAAACGGAGACTCTAAATGTAAACAAAGACTACAAATGTAACAAAGACTACAAATGTAAACAGACTCTAAATGTAAACAAAGATTTTAAATGTAAGCAAACACTCAATGTAAGCAATGACTACAAATATAAACAAAGACTACAAATGTAAACAAAAATTCTAAATAGTATAAACAGACTAAAAATGTAAAAAATTACAAATGTAAACAAAGTCTACAAAAGTAAACAGTGACTATAAATGTAAACAATGACAAAATGTAAACAAAGACATAAAATGTAAACAGATTCTAAGACTACAAATGTAAAAAAATGCTCTAAACAGGAACAAACTATAAATGTAAACAAAGAGTGCAATTGTCAAAAGAGACTACAAATGTAACAAAGACTACCAATGTAAACAAAGACTACAAATGTAAACAAACACTCTAAATGTAACCAAACTCTAAATGTAAACAAAGATTTCAAACGTAAATAAATACTCGAAATATAAACAAAGACTCGAAATGTAAACAAAGGCTACAAATGTAAACAAAGACTAAGTGTAAACAAAGACTGCAAATGTAAACAAAGACTAAATGTAAACAAAGACTACAGATGTAAAGAAAGTCTACAAATATAAACAAACACTCTACATGTAAACAAAAACTACAAATGTAAACACTCTAATTGTAAACAAACACTAGAAATGTAAACACTCTAAATGTAAACAAAGACTAGAAATATAAACAGAGACTCTAAATTTGAAAAAGACTACAAATGTAAACGGAGACTCTAAATGTAAACAAGGACTAACTGTAAACGGAGACTCTAAATGTAAACAAAGACTACAAATGTAACAAAGACTACAAATATAAACAGACTCTAAATGTAAACAAAGATTTTAAATGTAAGCAAACACTCAATGTAAGCAATGACTACAAATATAAACAGACTACAAATGTAAACAAAAATTCTAAATAGAATAAACAGACTGAAAATGTAAAAAACTACAAATGTTAACAAAGTCTACAAAAGTAAACAATGACTACAAATGTAAACAATGACAAAATGTAAACAAAGACTTAAAATGTAAACAGATTCTAAGAGTACAAATGCAAAAAAAATGCTCTAAACAGGAACAAACTCTAAATGTAAACAAAGAGTACAATTGTCAAAAGAGACTACAAATGTAAACAAAGAATCTAAATGTAAACAAAGTCTGCAAATGTAACAAAGACTACCAATGTAAACAAAGACTACCAATGTAAACAAAGACTACCAATGTAAACAAAGACTACAAATGTAAACAAACACTCTAAATGTAACCAAACTCTAAATGTAAACAAAGACTTCAAACGTAAACAAATACTCGAAATATAAACAAAGACTCGAAATGTAAACAAAGACTTCAAATATAAACAAAGACTCTAAATGTAAACAAAGGCTACAAATGTAAACAAAGACTAAGTGTAAACAAAGACTATAAATGTAAGCAATGACTCTAAATGTAAAAAGGACTACGAATGTAAAGAAAGACTATAAATATAAACAGACTCTTAATGTAAACAAAGACTGCAAATATAAACAAAGACTCTAAATGTAAAAAACTACAAATATAAACAAAGACTAAATGTAAACAAAGACTGCAAATGTAAACAAAGACTAAATATAAACAAAGACTACAGATGTAAAGAAAGTCTACAAATATAAACAAACACTCTAAATGTAAACAAACACTACAAATGTAAACACTCTAATTGTAAACAAACACTAGAAATGTAAACACTCTAAATGTAAACAAAGACTAGAAATATAAACAGAGACTCTAAATTTGAAAAAGACTACAAATGTAAACGGAGACTCTAAATGTAAACAAGGACTAACTGTAAACGGAGACTGTAAATGTAAACAGACTCTAAATGTAAACAAAGATTTTAAATGTAAGCAAAGACTCAATGTAAGCAATGACTACAAATATAAACAAAGACTACTAATGTAAACAAAAATTCTAAATAATATAAACAGACTGAAAATGTAAAAAACTACAAATGTAAACAAAGCCTACAAAAGTAAAGAATGACTACAAATGTAAACAATGACAAAATATAAACAAAGACTTAAAATGTAAACAGATTCTAAGACTACAAATGTAAAAAAAATGCTCTAAAGAGGAACAAACTCTAAATGTAAACAAAGAGTACAATTGTCAAAAGAGACTACAAATGTAAACAAAGAATCTAAATGTAAACAAAGTCTGCAAATTTAACAAAGACTACCAATGTAAACAAAGACTACCAATGTAAACAAAGACTACAAATGTAAACAAACACTCTAAATGTAAACAAACTCTAAATGTAAACAAAGACTTCAAACGTAAACAAATACTCGAAATATAAACAAAGACTCGAAATGTAAACAAAGACTGCAAATATAAACAAAGACTCTAAATGTAAACAAAGGCTACAAATGTAAACAAAGACTAAGTGTAAACAAAGACTATAAATGTAAGCAATGACTCTAAATGTAAAAAGGACTACGAATGTAAACAAAGACTATAAATATAAACAGACTCTTAATGTAAACAAAGACTGCAAATATAAACAAAGACTCTAAATGTAAAAAACTACAAATATAAGCAAAGACTAAATGTAAACAAAGACTGCAAATGTAAACAAAGACTAAATATAAACAAAGACTACAGATGTAAAGAAAGTCTACAAATATAAACAAACACTCTAAATGTAAACAAAGACTACAAATGTAAACACTCTAATTGTAAACAAACACTAGAAATGTAAACACTCTAAATGTAAACAAAGACTAGAAATATAAACAGAGACTCTAAATTTGAAAAAGACTACAAATGTAAACGGAGACTCTAAATGTAAACAAGGACTAACTGTAAACGGAGACTGTAAATGTAAACAAAGACTACAAATGTAACAAAGACTACAAATGTAAACAGACTCTAAATGTAAACAAAGATTTTAAATGTAAGCAAAGACTCAATGTAAGCAATGACTACAAATATAAACAAAGACTACTAATGTAAACAAAAATTCTAAATAGTATAAACAGACTGAAAATGTAAAAAACTACAAATGTAAACAAAGTCTACAAAAGTAAAGAATGACTACAAATGTAAACAATGACAAAATATAAACAAAGACTTAAAATGTAAACAGATTCTAAGACTACAAATGTAAAAAAAATGCTCTAAAGAGGAACAAACTCTAAATGTAAACAAAGAGTACAATTGTCAAAAGAGACTACAAATTTAAACAAAGAATCTAAATGTAAACAAAGTCTACAAATGTAACAGACTACAAATGTAAACAAACACTCTAAATGTAACCAAACTCTAAATATAAACAAAGACTTCAAACGTAAAAAAATACTCGAAATATAAACAAAGACTCGAAATGTAAACAAAGACTGCAAATATAAACAAAGACTCTAAATATAAACAAAGGCTACAAATGTAAACAAAGACTAAGTGTAAACAAAGACTACAAATGTAACAAAGACTCTAAATGTAAAAAGGACTACGAATGTAAACAAAGACTATAAATATAAACAGACTCTTAATGTAAACAAAGACTGCAAATATAAACAAAGACTCTAAATGTAAAAAACTACAAATATAAACAAAGACTAAATGTAAACAAAGACTGCAAATGTAAACAAAGACTAAATATAAACAAAGACTACAGATGTAAAGAAAGTCTACAAATATAAACAAACACTCTAAATGTAAACAAACACTACAAATGTAAACACTCTAATTGTAAACAAACACTAGAAATGTAAACACTCTAAATATAAACAAAGACTAGAAATATAAACAGAGACTCTAAATTTGAAAAAGACTACAAATGTAAACGGAGACTCTAAATGTAAACAAGGACTAACTGTAAACGGAGACTACAAATGTAACAAAGACTACAAATGTAAACAGACTCTGAATGTAAACAAAGATTTTAAATGTAAGCAAAGACTAAATGTAAGCAATGACTACAAATATAAACAAAGACTACTAATGTAAACAAAAATTCTAAATAGTATAAACAGACTGAAAATGTAAAAAACTACAAATGTAAACAAAGTCTACAAAAGTAAAGAATGACTACAAATGTAAACAATGACAAAATATAAACAAAGACTTAAAATGTAAACAGATTCTAAGACTACAAATGTAAAAAAATGCTCTAAACAGGAACAAACTCTAAATGTAAACAAAGAGTACAATTGTCAAAAGAGATTACAAATGTAAACAAAGAATCTAAATGTAAACAAAGTCTGCAAATTTAACAAAGACTACCAATGTAAACAAGGACTACCAATGTAAACAAAGACTACAAATGTAAACAAACACTCTAAATGTAAACAAACTCAAAATGTAAACAAAGACTTCAAACGTAAACAAATACTCGAAATATAAACAAAGACTCGAAATGTAAACAAAGACTGCAAATATAAACAAAGACTCTAATTGTAAACAAAGGCTACAAATGTAAACAAAGACTAAGTGTAAACAAAGACTATAAATGTAAGCAATGACTCTAAATGTAAAAAGGACTACGAATGTAAACAAAGACTATAAATATAAACAGACTCTTAATGTAAACAAAGACTGCAAATATAAACAAAGACTCTAAATGTAAACAAACTCTAAATGTAAACAAAGACATCAAACGTAAACAGAGACTCTAAAAGTAAAAAACTACAAATATAAACAAAGACTAAATGTAAACAAAGACTGCAAATGTAAACAAAGACTAAATGTAAACAAAGACTACAGATGTAAAGAAAGTCTACAAATATAAACAAACACTCTAAATGTAAACAAAGACTACAAATGTAAACACTCTAATTGTAAACAAACACTAGAAATGTAAACACTCTAAATGTAAACAAAGACTAGAAATATAAACAGAGACTCTAAATTTGAAAAGTCTACAAATGTAAACGTAGACACTAAATGTAAACAAGGACTAACTGTAAACGGAGACTCTAAATGTAAACAAAGACTACAAATGTAACAAAGACTACAAATGTAAACAGACTCTAAATGTAAACAGATTCTAAGACTACAAATGTAAAAAAATGCTCTAAACAGGAACAAACTCTAAATGTAAACAAAGAGTACAATTGTCAAAAGAGACTACATATGTAATCAAAGAATCTAAATGTAAACAAAGTCTACAAATGTAACAGACTACAAATGTAAACAAACACTCTAAATGTAACCAAACTCTAAATATAAACAAAGACTTCAAACGTAAACAAATACTCGAAATATAAACAAAGACTCGAAATGTAAACAAAGACTGCAAATATAAACAAAGACTCTAAATGTAAACAAAGGCTACAAATGTAAACAAAGACTACAAATGTAACAAAGACTCTAAATGTAAACAAGGACTAACTGTAAACGGAGACTGTAAATGTAAACAAAGACTACAAATGTAACAAAGACTACAAATGTAAACAGACTCTAAATGTAAACAAAGATTTTAAATGTAAGCAAAGACTCAATGTAAGCAATGACTACAAATATAAACAAAGACTACTAATGTAAACAAAAATTCTAAATAGTATAAACAGACTGAAAATGTAAAAAACTACAAATGTAAACAAAGTCTACAAAAGTAAACAATGACTACAAATGTAAACAATGACAAAATATAAACAAAGACTTAAAATGTAAACAGATTCTAAGACAACAAATGTAAAAAAAATGCTCTAAACAGGAACAAACTCTAAATGTAAACAAAGAGTACAATTGTCAAAAGAGACTACAAATGTAAACAAAGAATCTAAATGTAAACAAAGTCTGCAAATTTAACAAAGACTACCAATGTAAACAAAGACAACATATGTAAACAAACACTGTAAATGTAACCAAATTCTAAATGTAAACAAAGACTTCAAACGTAAACAAATACTCGAAATATAAACAAAGACTCGAAATGTAACAAACTCTACAAATGTAAACAGACTCTAAATGTAAACAAAGATTTTAAATGTAAGCAAACACTCAATGTAAGCAATGACTACAAATATAAACAAAGACTACAAATGTAAACAAAAATTCTAAATAGTATACAAAGACTGAAAATGTAAAAAAATACAAATGTAAACAAAGTCTATAAAAGTAAACAATGACTACAAATGTAAACAATGACAAAATGTAAACAAAGACTTAAAATGTAAACAGATTCTAAGACTACAAATGTAAAAAAATACTCTAAACAGGAACAAACTCTAAATGTAAACAAAGAGTACAATTGTCAAAAGAGACTACAAATGTAAACAAAGAATCTAAATGTAAACAAAGTCTACAAATGTAACAGACTACAAATGTAAACAAACACTCTAAATGTAACCAAACTCTAAATATAAACAAAGACTTCAAACGTAAAAAAATACTCGAATATAAACAAAGACTCGAAATGTAAACAAAGACTGCAAATATAAACAAAGACTCTAAATGTAAACAAAGGCTACAAATGTAAACAAAGACTAAGTGTAAACAAAGACTACAAATGTAACAAAGACTCTAAATGTAAAAAGGACTACGAATGTAAACAAAGACTATAAATATAAACAGACTCTTAATGTAAACAAAGACTGCAAATATAAACAAAGACTCTAAATGTAAAAAACTACAAATATAAACAAAGACTAAATGTAAACAAAGACTGCAAATGTAAACAAAGACTAAATATAAACAAAGACTACAGATGTAAAGAAAGTCTAGAAATATAAACAAACACTCTAAATGTAAACAAACACTACAAATGTAAACACTCTAATTGTAAACAAACACTAGAAATGTAAACACTCTAAATGTAAACAAAGACTAGAAATATAAACAGAGACTCTAAATTTGAAAAAGACTACAAATGTAAACGGAGACTCTAGATGTAAACAAGGACTAACTGTAAACGGAGACTGTAAATGTAAACAGACTCTAAATGTAAACAAAGATTTTAAATGTAAGCAAAGACTCAATGTAAGCAATGACTACAAATATAAACAAAGACTACTAATGTAAACAAAAATTCTAAATAATATAAACAGACTGAAAATGTAAAAAACTACAAATGTAAACAAAGCCTACAAAAGTAAAGAATGACTACAAATGTAAACAATGACAAAATATAAACAAAGACTTAAAATGTAAACAGATTCTAAGACTACAAATGTAAAAAAAATGCTCTAAAGAGGAACAAACTCTAAATGTAAACAAAGAGTACAATTGTCAAAAGAGACTACAAATGTAAACAAAGAATCTAAATGTAAACAAAGTCTGCAAATTTAACAAAGACTACCAATGTAAACAAAGACTACCAATGTAAACAAAGACTACAAATGTAAACAAACACTCTAAATGTAAACAAACTCTAAATGTAAACAAAGACTTCAAACGTAAACAAATACTCGAAATATAAACAAAGACTCGAAATGTAAACAAAGACTGCAAATATAAACAAAGACTCTAAATGTAAACAAAGGCTACAAATGTAAACAAAGACTAAGTGTAAACAAAGACTATAAATGTAAGCAATGACTCTAAATGTAAAAAGGACTACGAATGTAAACAAAGACTATAAATATAAACAGACTCTTAATGTAAACAAAGACTGCAAATATAAACAAAGACTCTAAATGTAAAAAACTACAAATATAAGCAAAGACTAAATGTAAACAAAGACTGCAAATGTAAACAAAGACTAAATATAAACAAAGACTACAGATGTAAAGAAAGTCTACAAATATAAACAAACACTCTAAATGTAAACAAAGACTACAAATGTAAACACTCTAATTGTAAACAAACACTAGAAATGTAAACACTCTAAATGTAAACAAAGACTAGAAATATAAACAGAGACTCTAAATTTGAAAAAGACTACAAATGTAAACGGAGACTCTAAATGTAAACAAGGACTAACTGTAAACGGAGACTGTAAATGTAAACAAAGACTACAAATGTAACAAAGACTACAAATGTAAACAGACTCTAAATGTAAACAAAGATTTTAAATGTAAGCAAAGACTCAATGTAAGCAATGACTACAAATATAAACAAAGACTACTAATGTAAACAAAAATTCTAAATAGTATAAACAGACTGAAAATGTAAAAAACTACAAATGTAAACAAAGTCTACAAAAGTAAAGAATGACTACAAATGTAAACAATGACAAAATATAAACAAAGACTTAAAATGTAAACAGATTCTAAGACTACAAATGTAAAAAAAATGCTCTAAAGAGGAACAAACTCTAAATGTAAACAAAGAGTACAATTGTCAAAAGAGACTACAAATTTAAACAAAGAATCTAAATGTAAACAAAGTCTACAAATGTAACAGACTACAAATGTAAACAAACACTCTAAATGTAACCAAACTCTAAATATAAACAAAGACTTCAAACGTAAAAAAATACTCGAAATATAAACAAAGACTCGAAATGTAAACAAAGACTGCAAATATAAACAAAGACTCTAAATATAAACAAAGGCTACAAATGTAAACAAAGACTAAGTGTAAACAAAGACTACAAATGTAACAAAGACTCTAAATGTAAAAAGGACTACGAATGTAAACAAAGACTATAAATATAAACAGACTCTTAATGTAAACAAAGACTGCAAATATAAACAAAGACTCTAAATGTAAAAAACTACAAATATAAACAAAGACTAAATGTAAACAAAGACTGCAAATGTAAACAAAGACTAAATATAAACAAAGACTACAGATGTAAAGAAAGTCTACAAATATAAACAAACACTCTAAATGTAAACAAACACTACAAATGTAAACACTCTAATTGTAAACAAACACTAGAAATGTAAACACTCTAAATATAAACAAAGACTAGAAATATAAACAGAGACTCTAAATTTGAAAAAGACTACAAATGTAAACGGAGACTCTAAATGTAAACAAGGACTAACTGTAAACGGAGACTACAAATGTAACAAAGACTACAAATGTAAACAGACTCTGAATGTAAACAAAGATTTTAAATGTAAGCAAAGACTAAATGTAAGCAATGACTACAAATATAAACAAAGACTACTAATGTAAACAAAAATTCTAAATAGTATAAACAGACTGAAAATGTAAAAAACTACAAATGTAAACAAAGTCTACAAAAGTAAAGAATGACTACAAATGTAAACAATGACAAAATATAAACAAAGACTTAAAATGTAAACAGATTCTAAGACTACAAATGTAAAAAAATGCTCTAAACAGGAACAAACTCTAAATGTAAACAAAGAGTACAATTGTCAAAAGAGATTACAAATGTAAACAAAGAATCTAAATGTAAACAAAGTCTGCAAATTTAACAAAGACTACCAATGTAAACAAGGACTACCAATGTAAACAAAGACTACAAATGTAAACAAACACTCTAAATGTAAACAAACTCAAAATGTAAACAAAGACTTCAAACGTAAACAAATACTCGAAATATAAACAAAGACTCGAAATGTAAACAAAGACTGCAAATATAAACAAAGACTCTAATTGTAAACAAAGGCTACAAATGTAAACAAAGACTAAGTGTAAACAAAGACTATAAATGTAAGCAATGACTCTAAATGTAAAAAGGACTACGAATGTAAACAAAGACTATAAATATAAACAGACTCTTAATGTAAACAAAGACTGCAAATATAAACAAAGACTCTAAATGTAAACAAACTCTAAATGTAAACAAAGACATCAAACGTAAACAGAGACTCTAAAAGTAAAAAACTACAAATATAAACAAAGACTAAATGTAAACAAAGACTGCAAATGTAAACAAAGACTAAATGTAAACAAAGACTACAGATGTAAAGAAAGTCTACAAATATAAACAAACACTCTAAATGTAAACAAAGACTACAAATGTAAACACTCTAATTGTAAACAAACACTAGAAATGTAAACACTCTAAATGTAAACAAAGACTAGAAATATAAACAGAGACTCTAAATTTGAAAAGTCTACAAATGTAAACGTAGACACTAAATGTAAACAAGGACTAACTGTAAACGGAGACTCTAAATGTAAACAAAGACTACAAATGTAACAAAGACTACAAATGTAAACAGACTCTAAATGTAAACAGATTCTAAGACTACAAATGTAAAAAAATGCTCTAAACAGGAACAAACTCTAAATGTAAACAAAGAGTACAATTGTCAAAAGAGACTACATATGTAATCAAAGAATCTAAATGTAAACAAAGTCTACAAATGTAACAGACTACAAATGTAAACAAACACTCTAAATGTAACCAAACTCTAAATATAAACAAAGACTTCAAACGTAAACAAATACTCGAAATATAAACAAAGACTCGAAATGTAAACAAAGACTGCAAATATAAACAAAGACTCTAAATGTAAACAAAGGCTACAAATGTAAACAAAGACTACAAATGTAACAAAGACTCTAAATGTAAACAAGGACTAACTGTAAACGGAGACTGTAAATGTAAACAAAGACTACAAATGTAACAAAGACTACAAATGTAAACAGACTCTAAATGTAAACAAAGATTTTAAATGTAAGCAAAGACTCAATGTAAGCAATGACTACAAATATAAACAAAGACTACTAATGTAAACAAAAATTCTAAATAGTATAAACAGACTGAAAATGTAAAAAACTACAAATGTAAACAAAGTCTACAAAAGTAAACAATGACTACAAATGTAAACAATGACAAAATATAAACAAAGACTTAAAATGTAAACAGATTCTAAGACAACAAATGTAAAAAAAATGCTCTAAACAGGAACAAACTCTAAATGTAAACAAAGAGTACAATTGTCAAAAGAGACTACAAATGTAAACAAAGAATCTAAATGTAAACAAAGTCTGCAAATTTAACAAAGACTACCAATGTAAACAAAGACAACATATGTAAACAAACACTGTAAATGTAACCAAATTCTAAATGTAAACAAAGACTTCAAACGTAAACAAATACTCGAAATATAAACAAAGACTCGAAATGTAACAAACTCTACAAATGTAAACAGACTCTAAATGTAAACAAAGATTTTAAATGTAAGCAAACACTCAATGTAAGCAATGACTACAAATATAAACAAAGACTACAAATGTAAACAAAAATTCTAAATAGTATACAAAGACTGAAAATGTAAAAAAATACAAATGTAAACAAAGTCTATAAAAGTAAACAATGACTACAAATGTAAACAATGACAAAATGTAAACAAAGACTTAAAATGTAAACAGATTCTAAGACTACAAATGTAAAAAAATACTCTAAACAGGAACAAACTCTAAATGTAAACAAAGAGTACAATTGTCAAAAGAGACTACAAATGTAAACAAAGAATCTAAATGTAAACAAAGTCTACAAATGTAACAGACTACAAATGTAAACAAACACTCTAAATGTAACCAAACTCTAAATATAAACAAAGACTTCAAACGTAAAAAAATACTCGAATATAAACAAAGACTCGAAATGTAAACAAAGACTGCAAATATAAACAAAGACTCTAAATGTAAACAAAGGCTACAAATGTAAACAAAGACTAAGTGTAAACAAAGACTACAAATGTAACAAAGACTCTAAATGTAAAAAGGACTACGAATGTAAACAAAGACTATAAATATAAACAGACTCTTAATGTAAACAAAGACTGCAAATATAAACAAAGACTCTAAATGTAAAAAACTACAAATATAAACAAAGACTAAATGTAAACAAAGACTGCAAATGTAAACAAAGACTAAATATAAACAAAGACTACAGATGTAAAGAAAGTCTAGAAATATAAACAAACACTCTAAATGTAAACAAACACTACAAATGTAAACACTCTAATTGTAAACAAACACTAGAAATGTAAACACTCTAAATGTAAACAAAGACTAGAAATATAAACAGAGACTCTAAATTTGAAAAAGACTACAAATGTAAACGGAGACTCTAGATGTAAACAAGGACTAACTGTAAACGGAGACTGTAAATGTAAACAGACTCTAAATGTAAACAAAGATTTTAAATGTAAGCAAAGACTCAATGTAAGCAATGACTATAAATATAAACAAAGACTACTAATGTAAACAAAAATTCTAAATAATATAAACAGACTGAAAATGTAAAAAACTACAAATGTAAACAAAGCCTACAAAAGTAAAGAATGACTACAAATGTAAACAATGACAAAATATAAACAAAGACTTAAAATGTAAACAGATTCTAAGACTACAAATGTAAAAAAAATGCTCTAAAGAGGAACAAACTCTAAATGTAAACAAAGAGTACAATTGTCAAAAGAGACTACAAATGTAAACAAAGAATCTAAATGTAAACAAAGTCTGCAAATTTAACAAAGACTACCAATGTAAACAAAGACTACCAATGTAAACAAAGACTACAAATGTAAACAAACACTCTAAATGTAAACAAACTCTAAATGTAAACAAAGACTTCAAACGTAAACAAATACTCGAAATATAAACAAAGACTCGAAATGTAAACAAAGACTGCAAATATAAACAAAGACTCTAAATGTAAACAAAGGCTACAAATGTAAACAAAGACTAAGTGTAAACAAAGACTATAAATGTAAGCAATGACTCTAAATGTAAAAAGGACTACGAATGTAAACAAAGACTATAAATATAAACAGACTCTTAATGTAAACAAAGACTGCAAATATAAACAAAGACTCTAAATGTAAAAAACTACAAATATAAGCAAAGACTAAATGTAAACAAAGACTGCAAATGTAAACAAAGACTAAATATAAACAAAGACTACAGATGTAAAGAAAGTCTACAAATATAAACAAACACTCTAAATGTAAACAAAGACTACAAATGTAAACACTCTAATTGTAAACAAACACTAGAAATGTAAACACTCTAAATGTAAACAAAGACTAGAAATATAAACAGAGACTCTAAATTTGAAAAAGACTACAAATGTAAACGGAGACTCTAAATGTAAACAAGGACTAACTGTAAACGGAGACTCTAAATGTAAACAAAGACTACAAATGTAACAAAGACTACAAATGTAAACAGTCTCTAAATGTAAACAAAGATTTTAAATGTAAGCAAACACTCAATGTAAGCAATGACTACAAATATAAACAAAGACTACAAATGTAAACAAAAATTCTAAATAGTATACAAAGACTGAAAATGTAAAAAAATACAAATGTAAACAAAGTCTATAAAAGTAAACAATGACTACAAATGTAAACAATGACAAAATGTAAACAAAGACTTAAAATGTAAACAGATTCTAAAACTACAAATGTAAAAAAATACTCTAAACAGGAACAAACTCTAAATGTAAACAAAGAGTACAATTGTCAAAAGAGACTACAAATGTAAACAAAGAATCTAAATGTAAACAAAGTCTACAAATGTAACAGACTACAAATGTAAACAATCACTCTAAATGTAACCAAACTGCAAATATAAACAAAGACTCTAAATGTAAAAACTACAAATATAAACAAAGACTAAATGTAAACAAAGACTGCAAATGTAAACAAAGACTAAATATAAACAAAGACTACAGATGTAAAGAAAGTCTACAAATATAAACAAACACTCTAAATGTAAACAAACACTACAAATGTAAACACTCTAAATGTAAACAAGGACTAACTGTAAACGGAGACTGTAAATGTAAACAAAGACTACAAAAATAAACAATGACTACAAATGTAAACAATGACAAAATGTAAACAAAGACTTAAAATGTAAACAGATTCTAAGACTACAAATGTAAAAAAATGCTCTAAACAGGAACAAACTCTAAATGTAAACAAAGGCTACAAATGTAAACAAAGACTACAAATGTAACAAAGACTCTAAATGTAAACAAGGACTAACTGTAAACAAAGACTATAAATGTAAGCAAAGACTCTAAATGTAAAAAGGACTACGATTGTAAACAAAGACTATAAATATAAACAGACTCTTAATGTAAACAAAGACTGCAAATATAAACAATGACTACAAATATAAACAAAAATTCTAAATAGTATAAACAGACTGAAAATGTAAAAAACTACAAATGTAAACAAAGTCTACAAAAGTAAACAATGACTACAAATGTAAACAATGACAAAATGTAAACAAAGACTTAAAATGTAAACATATTCTAAGACTACAAATCTAAAAAAATGCTCTAAACAGGAACAAACTCTAAATGTAAACAAAGAGTGCAATTGTCAAAAGAGACTACAAATGTAAACAAAGTCTACAAATGTAACAAACAATACTAATGTAAACAAAGACTACAAATGTAAACAAACACTCTAAATGTAACGAAACTCTAAATGTAAAGAAAGACTTCAAACGGAAATAAATACTCGAAATATAAACAAAGACTCGAAATGTAAACAAAGGCTACAAATGTAAACAAAGACTAAGTGTAAACAAAGACTATAAATGTAAGCAAAGACTCTAAACGTAAAAAGGACTACGAACGTAAACAAAGACTATAAATGTAAAGAAACACTCTAAAAGTAAGCAAACTCTAAATGTAAACAAAGACATCAAACGTAAACAGAGACTCTAAAAGTAAAAAACTACAAATATAAACAAAGACTAAATGTAAACAAAGACTGCAAATGTAAACAAAGACTAAATGTAAACAAAGACTACAGATGTAAAGAAAGTCTACAAATATAAACAAACACTCTAAATGTAAACAAAGACTACAAATGTAAACACTCTAATTGTAAACAAACACTAGAAATGTAAACACTCTAAATGTAAAAAAAGACTAGAAATATAAACAGAGACTCTAAATTTGAAAAGTCTACAAATGTAAACGTAGACACTAAATGTAAACAAGGACTAACTGTAAACGGAGACTCTAAATGTAAACAAAGACTACAAATGTAACAAAGACTACAAATGTAAACAGACTCTAAATGTAAACAAAGATTTTAAATGTAAGCAAAGACTCAATGTAAGCAATGACTACAAATATAAACAAAGACTACTAATGTAAACAAAAATTCTAAATAGTATAAACAGACTGAAAATGTAAAAAACTACAAAAGTAAACAAAGTCTACAAAAGTAAACAATGACTACAAATGTAAACAATGACAAAATGTAAACAAAGACTTAAAATGTAAACAGATTCTAAGACTACAAATTTAAAAAAAATGCTCTAAACATGAACGAACTCTAAATGCAAACAAAGAGTACAATTGTCAAAAGAGACTACAAATGTAAACAAAGAATCTAAATGTAAACAAAGTCTACAAATGTAACAGACTACAAATGTAAACAAACACTCTAAATGTAACCAAACTCTAAATATAAACAAAGACTTTAAACGCAAACAAATACTCGAAATATAAACAAAGACTCGAAATGTAAACAAAGACTGCAAATATTAACAAAGACTCTAAATGTAAACAAAGGCTACAAATGTAAACAAAGACTAAGTGTAAACAAAGACTACAAATGTAACAAAGACTCTAAATGTAAAAAGGACTACGAATGTAAACAAAGACTATAAATATAAACAGACTCTTAATGTAAACAAAGACTGCAAATATAAACAAAGACTCTAAATGTAAAAAACTACAAATATAAACAAAGACTAAATGTAAACAAAGTCTGCAAATGTAAACAAAGAATAAATATAAACAAAGACTACACATGTAAAGAAAGTCTACAAATATAAACAAACACTCTAAATGTAAACAAAGACTACAAATGTAGACACTCTAATTGTAAACAAACACAAGAAATGTAAACACTCTAAATGTAAACAAAGACTAGAAATATAAACAGAGACTCTAAATTTGAAAAAGACTACAAATGTAAACGGAGACTCTAAATGTAAACAAGGACTAACTGTAAACGGAGACTGTAAATGTAAACAAAGACTACAAATGTAACAAAGACTACAAATGTAAACAGACTCTAAATGTAAACAAAGATTTTAAATGTAAGCAAAGACTCAATGTAAGCAATGACTACAAATATAAACAAAGACTACTAATGTAAACAAAAATTCTAAATAGTATAAAGAGACTGAAAATGTAAAAAACTACAAATGTAAACAAAGTCTACAAAAGTAAACAATGACTACAAATGTAAACAATGACAAAATGTAAACAAAGGCTTAAAATATAAAAAGATTCTAAGACTACAAATGTAAAAAAATGCTCTAAACAGGAACAAACTTCTAAATGTAAAAAAGAGTACAACTGTCAAAAAGAGACTACAAATGTAAAATAGAATCTAAATGTAACAAAGACTACAATGTAACAAAGAGACTCAAATGTAAACAAAGACTACCAATGAAACCCTGGTAACCAAACTCTAAATGTAAACAAAGACTAATTGTAAAACGTTAATGAAACTCTAAACAAAGACTCAAATGTAAAAAGACTCTAAATGTAAACAAAGGCTACAAATGTAAACAAAGACTAAGTGTAAACAAAGACTATAAATGTAAGCAAAGACTCTAAATGTAAAAAGGACTACGAATGTAAATAAAGACTATAAATATAAACAGACTCTTAATGTAAACAAAGACTGCAAATATAAACAATGACTACAAATATAAACAAAGACTACAAATGTAAACAAAAATTCTAAATAGTATAAACAGACTGAAAATGTAAAAAACTACAAATGTAAACAAAGTCTACAAAAGTAAAAAATGACTACAAATGTAAACAATGACAAAATGTAAACAAAGACTTAAAATGTAAACAGATTCTAAGACTACAAATGTAAAAAAATGCTCTAAACAGGAACAAACTCTAAATGTAAACAAAGAGTGCAATTGTCAAAAGAGACTACAAATGTAAACAAAGACTTTAAATGTAAACAAAGTCTACAAATGTAACAAACACTACCAATGTAAACAAAGACTACAAATGTAAACAAACACTCTAAATGTAGCGATACTCTAAATGTAAACAAAGACTTCAAACGAAAATAAATACTCCAAATATAAACAAAGACTCGAAATGTAAACAAAGGCTACAAATGTAAACAAAGACTAAGTGTAAACAAAGACTATAAATGTAAGCAAAGACTCTAAATGTAAAAAGGACTACGAACGTAAACAAAGACTATAAATGTAAACAAACACCTAAAAGTAAGCAAACTCTAAATGTAAACAAAGACATCAAACGTAAACAGAGACTCTAAAAGTAAAAAACTACAAATATAAACAAAGACTAAATGTAAACAAAGACTGCAAATGCAAACAAAGACTAAATGTAAACAAAGACTACAGATGTAAAGAAAGTCTACAAATATAAACAAACACTCTAAATGTAAACAAAGACTACAAATGTAAACACTCTAATTGTAAACAAACACTAGAAATGTAAACACTCTAAATGTAAACAAAGACTAGAAATATAAACAGAGACTCTAAATTTGAAAAAGTCTACAAATGTAAACGGAGACACTAAATGTAAACAAGGACTAACTGTAAACGGAGACTCCAAATGTAAACAAAGACTACAAATGTAACAAAGACTACAAATGTAAACAGACTCTGAATGTAAACAAAGATTTTAAATGTAAGCAAAGACTCAATGTAAGCAATGACTACAAATATAAACAAAGACTACTAATGTAAACAAAAATTCTAAATAGTATAAACAGACTGAAAATGTAAAAAAATACAAATGTAAACAAAGTCTACAAAAGTAAACAATGACTACAAATGTAAACAATGACAAAATATAAACAAAGGCTTAAAATGTAAACAGATTCTAAGACTACAAATGTAAAAAAAATGCTCTAAACAGGAACAAACTCTAAATGTAAACAAAGAATACAATTGTCAAAAGAGACTACAAATGTAAACAAAGAATCTAAATGTAAACAAACTCTGCAAATTTAACAAAGACTACCAATGTAAACAAAGACTACCAATGTAAACAAAGACTAGAAATGTAAACAAACACTCTAAATGTAACCAAACTCTAAATGTAAACAAAGACTTCAAACGTAAACAAATACTCGAAATATAAACAAAGACTCGAAATGTAAACAAAGACTGCAAATATAAACAAAGACTCTAAATGTAAACAAAGGCTACAAATGTAAACAAAGACTAAGTGTAAACAAAGACTATAAATGTAAGCAATGACTCTAAATGTAAAAAGGACTACGAACGTAAACAAAGACTATAAATATAAACAGACTCTTAATGTAAACAAAGACTACAAATATAAACAAAGACTAAATGTAAAAAACTACAAATATAAAGAAAGACTAAATGTAAACAAAGACTGCAAATGTAAACAAAGACTAAATATAAACAAAGACTACAGATGTAAAGAAAGTCTACAAATATAAACAAACACTCTAAATGTAAACAAAGACTACAAATATAAAACACTCTAATTGTAAACAAACACTAAAAATGTAAACACTCTAAATGTAAACAAAGACTAGAAATATAAACAGAGACTCTAAATTTGAAAAAGTCTACAAATGTAAACGGAGACACTAAATGTAAACAAGGACTAACTGTAAACGGAGACTCTAAATGTAAACAAAGACTACAAATGTAACAAAGACTACAAATGTAAACAGACTCTAAATGTAAACAAAGATTTTAAATGTAAGCAAACACTCAATGTAAGCAATGACTACAAATATAAACAAAGACTACAAATGTAAACAAAAATTCTAAATAGTATACAAAGACTGAAAATGTAAAAAAATACAAATGTAAACAAAGTCTACAAAAGTAAACAATGACTACAAATGTAAACAATGACAAAATGTAAACAAAGACTTAAAATGTAAACAGTTTCTAAGACTAAAAATGTAAAAAAAATGCTCTAAACAGGAACAAACTCTAAATGTAAACAAAGAGTGCAATTGCACTCTCAATTGTCAAAAGAGACTACAAATGTAAACAAAGAATCTAAATGTAAACAAAGTCTGCAAATGTAACAAAGACTACCAATGTAAACAAAGACTACCAATGTAAACAAACACTCTAAATGTAACCAAACTCTAAATGTAAACAAAGACTTCAAACGTAAATAAATACTCGAAATATAAACAAAGACTCGAAATGTAAACAAAGGCTACAAATGTAAACAAAGACTAAGTGTAAACAAAGACTATAAATGTAAGCAAAAACTCTAAATGTAAAAAGGACTACGAACGTAAACAAAGACTATAAATGTAAACAAACACTCTAAAAGTAAGCAAACTCTAAATGTAAACAAAGACATCAAACGTAAACAGAGACTCTAAAAGTAAAAAACTACAAATATAAACAAAGACTAAATGTAAACAAAGACTGCAAATGTAAACAAAGACTAAATGTAAACAAAGACTACAGATGTAAAGAAAGTCTACAAATATAAACAAACACTCTAAATGTAAACACTCTAATTGTAAACAAACACTAGAAATGTAAACACTCTAAATGTAAACAAAGACTAGAAATATAAACAGAGACTCTAAATTTGAAAAAGTCTACAAATGTAAACGGAGACACTAAATGTAAACAAGGACTAACTGTAAACGGAGACTGTAAATGTAAACAAAGACTACAAATGTAAGAAAGACTACAAATGTAAACAGACTCTAAATGTAAACAAAGATTTTAAATGTAAGCAAAGACTCAATGTAAGCAATGACTACAAATATAAACAAAGACTACTAATGTAAACAAAAATTCTAAATAGTGTAAACAGATTGAAAATGTAAAAAACTACAAATGTAAACAAAGTCTACAAAAGTAAACAATGACTACAAATGTAAACAATGACAAAATGTTAACAAAGACTTAAAATGTAAACAGATTCTAAGACTACAAATGTAAAAAAAATGCTCTAAACAGGAACAAACTCTAAATGTAAACAAAGAGTACAATTGTCAAAAGAGACTACAAATGTAAACAAAGAATCTAAATGTAAACAAAGTCTGCAAATTTAACAAAGGCTACAAATGTAAACAAAGACTAAGTGTAAACAGAGATTACAAATGTAACAAAGACTCTAAATGTAAAAAGGACTACGAATGTAAACAAAGACTATAAATATAAACAGACCCTTAATGTAAACAAAGACTGCAAATATAAACAAAGACTCTAAATGTAAAAAACTACAAATATAAACAAAGACTAAATGTAAACAAAGACTGCAAATGTAAACATAGACTAAATATAAACAAAGACTACAGATGTAAAGAAAGTCTACAAATATAAACAAACACTCTAAATGTAAACAAGCACTACAAATGTAAACACTCTAATTGTAAACAAACACTAGAAATGTAAACACTCTAAATGTAAACAAAGACTAAAAATATAAACAGAGACTCTAAATTTGAAAAAGACTACAAATGTAAACGGAGACTCTAAATGTAAACAAGGACTAACTGTAAACGGAGACTGTAAATGTAAACAAAGTCTACAAATGTAACAAAGACTACCAATGTAAACAAAGACTACAAATGTAAACAAACACTCTATATGTAACCAAACTCTAAATATAAACAAAGACTTCAAACGTAAAAAAATACTCGAAATATAAACAAAGACTCGAAATGTAAACAAAGACTGCAAATATAAACAAAGACTCTAAATGTAAACAAAGGCTACAAATGTAAAGAAAGACTAAGTGTAAACAAAGATTACAAATGTAACAAAGACTCTAAATGTAAAAAGGACTACGAATGTAAACAAAGACTATAAATATAAACAGACTCTTAATGTAAACAAAGACTGCAAATATAAACAAAGACTCTAAATGTAAAAAACTACAAATATAAACAGACTAAATGTAAACAAAGACTGCAAATGTAAACATAGACTAAATATAAACAAAGACTACAGATGTAAAGAAAGTCTACAAATATAAACAAACACTCTAAATGTAAACAAACACTACAAATGTAAACACTCTAATTGTAAACAAACACTAGAAATGTAAACACTCTAAATGTAAACAAAGACTAAAAATATAAACAGAGACTCTAAATTTGAAAAAGACTACAAATGTAAACGGAGACTCTAAATGTAAACAAGGACTAACTGTAAACGGAGACTGTAAATGTAAACAAAGACTACAAATGTAACAAACAGTACAAATGTAAACAGACTCTAAATGTAAACAAAGATTTTAAATGTAAGCAAAGACTCAAATGTAAACAAAGTCTACAAATGTAACAAAGACTACCAATGTAAACAAACACTCTAAATGTAACCAAACTCTAAATGTAAAAAAAGACTTCAAACGTAAACAAATACTCGAAATATAAACAAAGACTCGAAATGTAAACAAAGAATGAAAATATAAACAAAGACTCTAAATATAAACAAAGGCTACAAATGTAAACAAAGACTAAGTGTAAACAAAGACTATAAATGTAAGCAAAGACTCTAAATGTGAAAAGGACTACGAACGTAAACAAAGACTATAAATATAAACAGACTCTTAATGTAGACAAAAACTGCAAATATAAAAAAAGACTCTAAATGTACACAAAGGCTACAAATGAAAAAAGTCTAAGTGTAAACAAAGACTACAAATGTAAGCAAAAACTCTGAATGTAAACAAAGACTACAAACTTAAACAAAGATTACAAATGTAAACAAATACTCTAAAAGTAAGCAAACTCTAAATGTAAACAAAGACATCAAACGTAAACAGAGACTCTAAATGTAAAAAACTATAAATATAAACAAAGACTAAATGTAAACAAAGACTGCAAATGTAAACAAAGACTAAATATAAACAATGACTACAGATATAAAGAAAGTCTACAAATATAAACAAACACTCTAAATGTAAACAAAGACTACAAATGTAAACACTCTAATTGTAAACAAACACTAGAAATGTAAACACTCTAAATGTAAACAAAGGCTAGAAATATAAACAGAGACTCTAAATTTGAAAAAGACTACAAATGTAAACAAAGACTCTAAATGTAAAAAGGACTACGAATGTAAAGGACTACGAATATAAATATAAACAGACTCTTAATGTAAACAAAGACTGCAAATATAAACAAAGACTCTAAATGTAAAAAACTACAAATATAAACAAAGACTAAATGTAAACAAAGTCTGCAAATGTAAACAAAGAATAAATATAAACAAAGACTACACATGTAAAGAAAGTCTACAAATATAAACAAACACTCTAAATGTAAACAAAGACTACAAATGTAGACACTCTAATTGTAAACAAACACAAGAAATGTAAACACTCTAAATGTAAACAAAGACTAGAAATATAAACAGAGACTCTAAATTTGAAAAAGACTACAAATGTAAACGGAGACTCTAAATGTAAACAAGGACTAACTGTAAACGGAGACTGTAAATGTAAACAAAGACTACAAATGTAACAAAGGCTACAAATGTAAACAGACTCTAAATGTAAACAAAGATTTTAAATGTAAGGAAAGACTCAATGTAAGCAATGACTACAAATATAAACAAAGACTACTAATGTAAACAAAAATTCTAAATAGTATAAAGAGACTGAAAATGTACAAAACTACAAATGTAAACAAAGTCTACAAAAGTAAACAATGACTACAAATGTAAACAATGACAAAATGTAAACAAAGGCTTAAAATGTAAACAGATTCTAAGACTACAAATGTAAAAAAATGCTCTAAACAGGAACAAACTCTAAATGTAAACAAAGAGTACAATTGTCAAAAGAGACTACAAATGTAAACAAAGAATCTAAATGTAAACAAAGTCTGCAAATTTAACAAAGACTACCAATGTAAACAAAGACTACCAATGTAAACAAAGACTAGAAATGTAAACAAACACTCTAAATGTAACCAAACTCTAAATGTAAACAAAGACTTCAAACGTAAACAAATACTCGAGATATAAACAAAGACTCGAAATGTAAACAAAGACTGCAAATATAAACAAAGACTCTAAATGTAAACAAAGGCTACAAATTTAAACAAAGACTAAGTGTAAACAAAGACTATAAATGTAAGCAAAGACTCTAAATGTAAAAAGGACTACGAACGTAAAAAAGACTATAAATGTAAACAAACACTCTAAAAGTAAGCAAACTCTAAATGTAAACAAAGACATCAAACATAAACAGAGACTCTAAAAGTAAAAACTACAAATATAAACAAAGACTAAATGTAAACAAAGACTTAAAATGTAAACAGATTCTAAGACTACAAATGTAAAAAAATGCTCTAAACAGGAACAAACTCTAAATGTAAACAAAGAGTGCAATTGTCAAAAGAGACTACAAATGTAAACAAACACTTTAAATGTAAACAAAGTCTACAAATGTAACAAACACTACCAATGTAAACAAAGACTACAAATGTAAACAAACACTCTAAATGTAGCGATACTCTAAATGTAAACAAAGACTTCAAACGAAAATAAATACTCCAAATATAAACAAAGACTCGAAATGTAAACAAAGGCTACAAATGTAAACAAAGACTAAGTGTAAACAAAGACTATAAATGTAAGCAAAGACTCTAAATGTAAAAAGGACTACGAACGTAAACAAAGACTATAAATGTAAACAAACACCTAAAAGTAAGCAAACTCTAAATGTAAACAAA
Source organism: Salticus scenicus (assembly GCA_963930645.1). Lineage (NCBI taxonomy): Eukaryota > Metazoa > Arthropoda > Arachnida > Araneae > Salticidae > Salticus > Salticus scenicus. Next base: position 1,402,428 of record CAWVNO010001900.1, on the reverse strand, counting down.
GACATCAAACGTAAACAGAGACTCTAAAAGTAAAAAACTACAAATATAAACAAAGACTAAATGTAAACAAAGACTGCAAATGTAAACAAAGATTAATGTAAACAAAGACTACAGATGTAAAGAAAGTCTACAAATATAAACAAACACTCTAAATGTAAACAAAGACTACAAATGTAAACACTCTAATTGTAAACAAACACTAGAAATGTAAACGCTCTAAATGTAAACAAAGACTAGAAATATAAACAGAGACTCTAAATTTGAAAAAGTCTACAAATGTAAACGGAGACACTAAATGTAAACAAGGACTAACTGTAAACGGAGACTCCAAATGTAAACAAAGACTACAAATGTAACAAAGACTACAAATGTAAACAGACTCTGAATGTAAACAAAGATTTTAAATGTAATCAAAGACTCAATGTAAGCAATGACTACAAATATAAACAAAGACTACTAATGTAAACAAAAATTCTAAATAGTATAAACAGACTGAAAATGTAAAAAAATACAAATGTAAACAAAGTCTACAAAAGTAAACAATGACTACAAATGTAAACAATGACAAAATATAAACAAAGGCTTAAAATGTAAACAGATTCTAAGACTACAAATGTAAAAAAAATGCTCTAAACAGGAACAAACTCTAAATGTAAACAAAGAATACAATTGTCAAAAGAGACTACAAATGTAAACAAAGAATCTAAATGTAAACAAAGTCTGCAAATTTAACAAAGACTACCAATGTAAACAAAGACTACCAATGTAAACAAAGACTAGAAATGTAAACAAACACTCTAAATGTAACCAAACTCTAAATGTAAACAAAGACTTCAAACGTAAACAAATACTCGAAATATAAACAAAGACTCGAAATGTAAACAAAGACTGCAAATATAAACAAAGACTCTAAATGTAAACAAAGGCTACAAATGTAAACAAAGACTAAGTGTAAACAAAGACTATAAATGTAAGCAATGACTCTAAATGTAAAAAGGACTACGAACGTAAACAAAGACTATAAATATAAACAGACTCTTAATGTAAACAAAGACTACAAATATAAACAAAGACTAAATGTAAAAAACTACAAATATAAAGAAAGACTAAATGTAAACAAAGACTGCAAATGTAAACAAAGACTAAATATAAACAAAGACTACAGATGTAAAGAAAGTCTACAAATATAAACAAACACTCTAAATGTAAACAAAGACTACAAATATAAAACACTCTAATTGTAAACAAACACTAAAAATGTAAACACTCTAAATGTAAACAAAGACTAGAAATATAAACAGAGACTCTAAATTTGAAAAAGTCTACAAATGTAAACGGAGACACTAAATGTAAACAAGGACTAACTGTAAACGGAGACTCTAAATGTAAACAAAGACTACAAATGTAACAAAGACTACAAATGTAAACAGACTCTAAATGTAAACAAAGATTTTAAATGTAAGCAAACACTCAATGTAAGCAATGACTACAAATATAAACAAAGACTACAAATGTAAACAAAAATTCTAAATAGTATACAAAGACTGAAAATGTAAAAAAATACAAATGTAAACAAAGTCTACAAAAGTAAACAATGACTACAAATGTAAACAATGACAAAATGTAAACAAAGACTTAAAATGTAAACAGTTTCTAAGACTAAAAATGTAAAAAAAATGCTCTAAACAGGAACAAACTCTAAATGTAAACAAAGAGTGCAATTGCACTCTCAATTGTCAAAAGAGACTACAAATGTAAACAAAGAATCTAAATGTAAACAAAGTCTGCAAATGTAACAAAGACTACCAATGTAAACAAAGACTACCAATGTAAACAAACACTCTAAATGTAACCAAACTCTAAATGTAAGCAAAGACTTCAAACGTAAATAAATACTCGAAATATAAACAAAGACTCGAAATGTAAACAAAGGCTACAAATGTAAACAAAGACTAAGTGTAAACAAAGACTATAAATGTAAGCAAAAACTCTAAATGTAAAAAGGACTACGAACGTAAACAAAGACTATAAATGTAAACAAACACTCTAAAAGTAAGCAAACTCTAAATGTAAACAAAGACATCAAACGTAAACAGAGACTCTAAAAGTAAAAAACTACAAATATAAACAAAGACTAAATGTAAACAAAGACTGCAAATGTAAACAAAGACTAAATGTAAACAAAGACTACAGATGTAAAGAAAGTCTACAAATATAAACAAACACTCTAAATGTAAACAAAGACTACAAATGTAAACACTCTAATTGTAAACAAACACTAGAAATGTAAACACTCTAAATGTAAACAAAGACTAGAAATATAAACAGAGACTCTAAATTTGAAAAAGTCTACAAATGTAAACGGAGACACTAAATGTAAACAAGGACTAACTGTAAACGGAGACTGTAAATGTAAACAAAGACTACAAATGTAAGAAAGACTACAAATGTAAACAGACTCTAAATGTAAACAAAGATTTTAAATGTAAGCAAAGACTCAATGTAAGCAATGACTACAAATATAAACAAAGACTACTAATGTAAACAAAAATTCTAAATAGTGTAAACAGATTGAAAATGTAAAAAACTACAAATGTAAACAAAGTCTACAAAAGTAAACAATGACTACAAATGTAAACAATGACAAAATGTTAACAAAGACTTAAAATGTAAACAGATTCTAAGACTACAAATGTAAAAAAAATGCTCTAAACAGGAACAAACTCTAAATGTAAACAAAGAGTACAATTGTCAAAAGAGACTACAAATGTAAACAAAGAATCTAAATGTAAACAAAGTCTGCAAATTTAACAAAGGCTACAAATGTAAACAAAGACTAAGTGTAAACAGAGATTACAAATGTAACAAAGACTCTAAATGTAAAAAGGACTACGAATGTAAACAAAGACTATAAATATAAACAGACCCTTAATGTAAACAAAGACTGCAAATATAAACAAAGACTCTAAATGTAAAAAACTACAAATATAAACAAAGACTAAATGTAAACAAAGACTGCAAATGTAAACATAGACTAAATATAAACAAAGACTACAGATGTAAAGAAAGTCTACAAATATAAACAAACACTCTAAATGTAAACAAACACTACAAATGTAAACACTCTAATTGTAAACAAACACTAGAAATGTAAACACTCTAAATGTAAACAAAGACTAAAAATATAAACAGAGACTCTAAATTTGAAAAAGACTACAAATGTAAACGGAGACTCTAAATGTAAACAAGGACTAACTGTAAACGGAGACTGTAAATGTAAACAAAGTCTACAAATGTAACAAAGACTACCAATGTAAACAAAGACTACAAATGTAAACAAACACTCTATATGTAACCAAACTCTAAATATAAACAAAGACTTCAAACGTAAAAAAATACTCGAAATATAAACAAAGACTCGAAATGTAAACAAAGACTGCAAATATAAACAAAGACTCTAAATGTAAACAAAGGCTACAAATGTAAAGAAAGACTAAGTGTAAACAAAGATTACAAATGTAACAAAGACTCTAAATGTAAAAAGGACTACGAATGTAAACAAAGACTATAAATATAAACAGACTCTTAATGTAAACAAAGACTGCAAATATAAACAAAGACTCTAAATGTAAAAAACTACAAATATAAACAGACTAAATGTAAACAAAGACTGCAAATGTAAACATAGACTAAATATAAACAAAGACTACAGATGTAAAGAAAGTCTACAAATATAAACAAACACTCTAAATGTAAACAAACACTACAAATGTAAACACTCTAATTGTAAACAAACACTAGAAATGTAAACACTCTAAATGTAAACAAAGACTAAAAATATAAACAGAGACTCTAAATTTGAAAAAGACTACAAATGTAAACGGAGACTCTAAATGTAAACAAGGACTAACTGTAAACGGAGACTGTAAATGTAAACAAAGACTACAAATGTAACAAACAGTACAAATGTAAACAGACTCTAAATGTAAACAAAGATTTTAAATGTAAGCAAAGACTCAAATGTAAACAAAGTCTACAAATGTAACAAAGACTACCAATGTAAACAAACACTCTAAATGTAACCAAACTCTAAATGTAAAAAAAGACTTCAAACGTAAACAAATACTCGAAATATAAACAAAGACTCGAAATGTAAACAAAGAATGAAAATATAAACAAAGACTCTAAATATAAACAAAGGCTACAAATGTAAACAAAGACTAAGTGTAAACAAAGACTATAAATGTAAGCAAAGACTCTAAATGTGAAAAGGACTACGAACGTAAACAAAGACTATAAATATAAACAGACTCTTAATGTAGACAAAAACTGCAAATATAAAAAAAGACTCTAAATGTACACAAAGGCTACAAATGAAAAAAGTCTAAGTGTAAACAAAGACTACAAATGTAAGCAAAAACTCTGAATGTAAACAAAGACTACAAACTTAAACAAAGATTACAAATGTAAACAAATACTCTAAAAGTAAGCAAACTCTAAATGTAAACAAAGACATCAAACGTAAACAGAGACTCTAAATGTAAAAAACTATAAATATAAACAAAGACTAAATGTAAACAAAGACTGCAAATGTAAACAAAGACTAAATATAAACAATGACTACAGATATAAAGAAAGTCTACAAATATAAACAAACACTCTAAATGTAAACAAAGACTACAAATGTAAACACTCTAATTGTAAACAAACACTAGAAATGTAAACACTCTAAATGTAAACAAAGGCTAGAAATATAAACAGAGACTCTAAATTTGAAAAAGACTACAAATGTAAACAAAGACTCTAAATGTAAAAAGGACTACGAATGTAAAGGACTACGAATATAAATATAAACAGACTCTTAATGTAAACAAAGACTGCAAATATAAACAAAGACTCTAAATGTAAAAAACTACAAATATAAACAAAGACTAAATGTAAACAAAGTCTGCAAATGTAAACAAAGAATAAATATAAACAAAGACTACACATGTAAAGAAAGTCTACAAATATAAACAAACACTCTAAATGTAAACAAAGACTACAAATGTAGACACTCTAATTGTAAACAAACACAAGAAATGTAAACACTCTAAATGTAAACAAAGACTAGAAATATAAACAGAGACTCTAAATTTGAAAAAGACTACAAATGTAAACGGAGACTCTAAATGTAAACAAGGACTAACTGTAAACGGAGACTCTAAATGTAAACAAAGACTACAAATGTAACGGACTACAAATGTAAACAGACTCTAAATGTAAACAAAGATTTTAAATGTAAGCAAAGACTCAATGTAAGCAATGACTACAAATATAAACAAAGACTACTAATGTAAACAAAAATTCTAAATAGTATAAAGAGACTGAAAATGTACAAAACTACAAATGTAAACAAAGTCTACAAAAGTAAACAATGACTACAAATGTAAACAATGACAAAATGTAAACAAAGGCTTAAAATGTAAACAGATTCTAAGACTACAAATGTAAAAAAATGCTCTAAACAGGAACAAACTCTAAATGTAAACAAAGAGTACAATTGTCAAAAGAGACTACAAATGTAAACAAAGAATCTAAATGTAAACAAAGTCTGCAAATGTAACAAAGACTACCAATGTAAACAAAGACTACCAATGTAAACAAACACTCTAAATGTAACCAAACTCTAAATGTAAACAAAGACTTCAAACGTAAATAGATACTCGAAATATAAACAAAGACTCTAAATGTAAACAAAGGCTACAAATGTAAACAAAGACTAAGTGTAAACAAAGACTATAAATGTAAGCAAAGACTCTAAATGTAAAAAGGACTACGAATGTAAATAAAGACTATAAATATAAACAGACTCTTAATGTAAACAAAGACTGCAAATATAAACAATGACTACAAATATAAACAAAGACTACAAATGTAAACAAAAATTCTAAATAGTATAAACAGACTGAAAATGTAAAAAACTACAAATGTAAACAAAGTCTACAAAAGTAAAAAATGACTACAAATGTAAACAATGACAAAATGTAAACAAAGACTTAAAATGTAAACAGATTCTAAGACTACAAATGTAAAAAAATGCTCTAAACAGGAACAAACTCTAAATGTAAACAAAGAGTGCAATTGTCAAAAGAGACTACAAATGTAAACAAAGACTATAAATGTAAGCAAAGACTCTAAATGTAAAAAGGACTACGAACGTAAACAAAGACTATAAATGTAAACAAACACTCTAAAAGTAAGCAAACTCTAAATGTAAACAAAGACATCAAACGTAAACAGAGACTCTAAAAGTAAAAAACTACAAATATAAACAAAGACTAAATGTAAACAAAGACTGCAAATGTAAACAAAGACTAAATGTAAACAAAGACTACAGATGTAAAGAAAGTCTACAAATATAAACAAACACTCTAAATGTAAACAAAGACTACAAATGTAAACACTCTAATTGTAAACAAACACTAGAAATGTAAACACTCTAAATGTAAACAAAGACTAGAAATATAAACAGAGACTGTAAATTTGAAAAAGTCTACAAATGTAAACGGAGACACTAAATGTAAACAAGGACTAACTGTAAACGGAGACTCCAAATGTAAACAAAGACTACAAATGTAACAAAGACTACAAATGTAAACAGACTCTGAATGTAAACAAAGATTTTAAATGTAAGCAAAGACTCAATGTATGCAATGACTACAAATATAAACAAAGACTACTAATGTAAACAAAAATTGTAAATAGTATAAACAGACTGAAAATGTAAAAAAATACAAATGTAAACAAAGTCTACAAAAGTAAACAATGACTACAAATGTAAACAATGACAAAATATAAACAAAGACTTAAAATGTAAACAGATTCTAAGACTACAAATGTAAAAAAAATGCTCTAAACAGGAACAAACTCTAAATGTAAACAAAGAATACAATTGTCAAAAGAGACTACAAATGTAAACAAAGAATCTAAATGTAAACAAAGTCTGCAAATTTAACAAAGACTACCAATGTAAACAAAGACTACCAATGTAAACAAAGACTACAAATGTAAACAAACACTCTAAATGTAACCAAACTCTAAATGTAAACAAAGACTTCAAACGTAAACAAATACTCGAAATATAAACAAAGACTCGAAAAGTAAACAAAGACTGCAAATATAAACAAAGACTCTAAATGTAAACAAAGGCTACAAATTTAAACAAAGACTAAGTGTAAACAAAGACTATAAATGTAAGCAAAGACTCTAAATGTAAAAAGGACTACGAACGTAAAAAAGACTATAAATGTAAACAAACACTCTAAAAGTAAGCAAACTCTAAATGTAAACAAAGACATCAAACATAAACAGAGACTCTAAAAGTAAAAACTACAAATATAAACAAAGACTAAATGTAAACAAAGACTGCAAATGTAAACAAAGACTAAATGTAAACAAAGACTACAGATGTAAAGAAAGTCTACAAATATAAACAAACACTCTAAATGTAAACAAAGACTACAAATGTAGACACTCTAATTGTAAACAAACACAAGAAATGTAAACACTCTAAATGTAAACAAAGACTAGAAATATAAACAGAGACTCTAAATTTGAAAAAGACTACAAATGTAAACGGAGACTCTAAATGTAAACAAGGACTAACTGTAAACGGAGACTCTAAATGTAAACAAAGACTACAAATGTAACGGACTACAAATGTAAACAGACTCTAAATGTAAACAAAGATTTTAAATGTAAGCAAAGACTCAATGTAAGCAATGACTACAAATATAAACAAAGACTACTAATGTAAACAAAAATTCTAAATAGTATAAAGAGACTGAAAATGTACAAAACTACAAATGTAAACAAAGTCTACAAAAGTAAACAATGACTACAAATGTAAACAATGACAAAATGTAAACAAAGGCTTAAAATGTAAACAGATTCTAAGACTACAAATGTAAAAAAATGCTCTAAACAGGAACAAACTCTAAATGTAAACAAAGAGTACAATTGTCAAAAGAGACTACAAATGTAAACAAAGAATCTAAATGTAAACAAAGTCTGCAAATGTAACAAAGACTACCAATGTAAACAAAGACTACCAATGTAAACAAACACTCTAAATGTAACCAAACTCTAAATGTAAACAAAGACTTCAAACGTAAATAGATACTCGAAATATAAACAAAGACTCTAAATGTAAACAAAGGCTACAAATGTAAACAAAGACTAAGTGTAAACAAAGACTATAAATGTAAGCAAAGACTCTAAATGTAAAAAGGACTACGAATGTAAATAAAGACTATAAATATAAACAGACTCTTAATGTAAACAAAGACTGCAAATATAAACAATGACTACAAATATAAACAAAGACTACAAATGTAAACAAAAATTCTAAATAGTATAAACAGACTGAAAATGTAAAAAACTACAAATGTAAACAAAGTCTACAAAAGTAAAAAATGACTACAAATGTAAACAATGACAAAATGTAAACAAAGACTTAAAATGTAAACAGATTCTAAGACTACAAATGTAAAAAAATGCTCTAAACAGGAACAAACTCTAAATGTAAACAAAGAGTGCAATTGTCAAAAGAGACTACAAATGTAAACAAAGACTATAAATGTAAGCAAAGACTCTAAATGTAAAAAGGACTACGAACGTAAACAAAGACTATAAATGTAAACAAACACTCTAAAAGTAAGCAAACTCTAAATGTAAACAAAGACATCAAACGTAAACAGAGACTCTAAAAGTAAAAAACTACAAATATAAACAAAGACTAAATGTAAACAAAGACTGCAAATGTAAACAAAGACTAAATGTAAACAAAGACTACAGATGTAAAGAAAGTCTACAAATATAAACAAACACTCTAAATGTAAACAAAGACTACAAATGTAAACACTCTAATTGTAAACAAACACTAGAAATGTAAACACTCTAAATGTAAACAAAGACTAGAAATATAAACAGAGACTGTAAATTTGAAAAAGTCTACAAATGTAAACGGAGACACTAAATGTAAACAAGGACTAACTGTAAACGGAGACTCCAAATGTAAACAAAGACTACAAATGTAACAAAGACTACAAATGTAAACAGACTCTGAATGTAAACAAAGATTTTAAATGTAAGCAAAGACTCAATGTATGCAATGACTACAAATATAAACAAAGACTACTAATGTAAACAAAAATTGTAAATAGTATAAACAGACTGAAAATGTAAAAAAATACAAATGTAAACAAAGTCTACAAAAGTAAACAATGACTACAAATGTAAACAATGACAAAATATAAACAAAGACTTAAAATGTAAACAGATTCTAAGACTACAAATGTAAAAAAAATGCTCTAAACAGGAACAAACTCTAAATGTAAACAAAGAATACAATTGTCAAAAGAGACTACAAATGTAAACAAAGAATCTAAATGTAAACAAAGTCTGCAAATTTAACAAAGACTACCAATGTAAACAAAGACTACCAATGTAAACAAAGACTACAAATGTAAACAAACACTCTAAATGTAACCAAACTCTAAATGTAAACAAAGACTTCAAACGTAAACAAATACTCGAAATATAAACAAAGACTCGAAAAGTAAACAAAGACTGCAAATATAAACAAAGACTCTAAATGTAAACAAAGGCTACAAATTTAAACAAAGACTAAGTGTAAACAAAGACTATAAATGTAAGCAAAGACTCTAAATGTAAAAAGGACTACGAACGTAAAAAAGACTATAAATGTAAACAAACACTCTAAAAGTAAGCAAACTCTAAATGTAAACAAAGACATCAAACATAAACAGAGACTCTAAAAGTAAAAACTACAAATATAAACAAAGACTAAATGTAAACAAAGACTGCAAATGTAAACAAAGACTAAATGTAAACAAAGACTACAGATGTAAAGAAAGTCTAGAAATATAAACAAACACTCTAAATGTAAACAAAGACGACAAATATAAAACACTCTAATTGTAAACAAACACTAGAAATGTAAACACTCTAAATGTAAACAAAGACTAGAAATATAAACAGAGACTCTAAATTTGAAAAAGACTACAAATGTAAACGGAGACTCTAAATGTAAACAAGGACTAACTGTAAACGGAGACTGTAAATGTAAACAAAGACTACAAATGTAACAAAGGCTACAAATGTAAACAGACTCTAAATGTAAACGAAGATTTTAAATGTAAGCAAAGACTCAATGTAAGCAATGACTACAAATATAAACAAAGACTACTAATGTAAACAAAAATTCTAAATAGTATAAAGAGACTGAAAATGTACAAAACTACAAATGTAAACAAAGTCTACAAATGTAAACAATGACTACAAATGTAAACAATGACAAAATGTAAACAAAGGCTTAAAATGTAAACAGATTCTAAGACTACAAATGTAAAAAAATGCTCTAAACAGGAACAAACTCTAAATGTAAACAAAGAGTACAATTGTCAAAAGAGACTACAAATGTTAACAAAGAATCTAAATGTAAACAAAGTCTGCAAATGTAACAAAGACTACCAATGTAAACAAAGACTACCAATGTAAACAAACACTCTAAATGTAACCAAACTCTAAATGTAAACAAAGACTTCAAACGTAAATAGATACTCGAAATATAAACAAAGACTCTAAATGTAAACAAAGGCTACAAATGTAAACAAAGACTAAGTGTAAACAAAGACTATAAATGTAAGCAAAGACTCTAAATGTAAAAAGGACTACGAATGTAAATAAAGACTATAAATATAAACAGACTCTTAATGTAAACAAAGACTGCAAATATAAACAATGACTACAAATATAAACAAAGACTACAAATGTAAACAAAAATTCTAAATAGTATAAACAGACTGAAAATGTAAAAAACTACAAATGTAAACAAAGTCTACAAAAGTAAAAAATGACTACAAATGTAAACAATGACAAAATGTAAACAAAGACTTAAAATGTAAACAGATTCTAAGACTACAAATGTAAAAAAATGCTCTAAACAGGAACAAACTCTAAATGTAAACAAAGAGTGCAATTGTCAAAAGAGACTACAAATGTAAACAAAGACTATAAATGTAAGCAAAGACTCTAAATGTAAAAAGGACTACGAACGTAAACAAAGACTGTAAATGTAAACAAACACTCTAAAAGTAAGCAAACTCTAAATGTAAACAAAGACATCAAACGTAAACAGAGACTCTAAAAGTAAAAAACTACAAATATAAACAAAGACTAAATGTAAACAAAGACTGCAAATGTAAACAAAGACTAAATGTAAACAAAGACTACAGATGTAAAGAAAGTCTACAAATATAAACAAACACTCTAAATGTAAACAAAGACTACAAATGTAAACACTCTAATTGTAAACAAACACTAGAAATGTAAACACTCTAAATGTAAACAAAGACTAGAAATATAAACAGAGACTGTAAATTTGAAAAAGTCTACAAATGTAAACGGAGACACTAAATGTAAACAAGGACTAACTGTAAACGGAGACTCTAAATGTAAACAAAGACTACAAATGTAACAAAGACTACAAATGTAAACAGACTCTAAATGTAAACAAAGATTTTAAATGTAAACAAAGACTCAATGTATGCAATGACTACAAATATAAACAAAGACTACTAATGTAAACAAAAATTGTAAATAGTATAAACAGACTGAAAATGTAAAAAAATACAAATGTAAACAAAGTCAACAAAAGTAAACAATGACTACAAATGTAAACAATGACAAAATATAAACAAAGACTTAAAATGTAAACAGATTCTAAGACTACAAATGTAAAAAAAATGCTCTAAACAGGAACAAACTCTAAATGTAAACAAAGAATACAATTGTCAAAAGAGACTACAAATGTAAACAAAGAATCTAAATGTAAACAAAGTCTGCAAATTTAACAAAGACTACCAATGTAAACAAAGACTACCAATGTAAACAAAGACTACAAATGTAAACAAACACTCTAAATGTAACCAAACTCTAAATGTAAACAAAGACTTCAAACGTAAACAAATACTCGAAATATAAACAAAGACTCGAAAAGTAAACAAAGACTGCAAATATAAACAAAGACTCTAAATGTAAACAAAGGCTACAAATTTAAACAAAGACTAAGTGTAAACAAAGACTATAAATGTAAGCAAAGACTCTAAATGTAAAAAGGACTACGAACGTAAAAAAGACTATAAATGTAAACAAACACTCTAAAAGTAAGCAAACTCTAAATGTAAACAAAGACATCAAACATAAACAGAGACTCTAAAAGTAAAAACTACAAATATAAACAAAGACTAAATGTAAACAAAGACTGCAAATGTAAACAAAGACTAAATGTAAACAAAGACTACAGATGTAAAGAAAGTCTAGAAATATAAACAAACACTCTAAATGTAAACAAAGACGACAAATATAAAACACTCTAATTGTAAACAAACACTAGAAATGTAAACACTCTAAATGTAAACAAAGACTAGAAATATAAACAGAGACTCTAAATTTGAAAAAGTCTACAAATGTAAACGGAGACACTAAATGTAAACAAGGACTAACTGTAAACGGAGACTCTAAATGTAAACAAAGACTACAAATGTAACAAAGACTACAAATGTAAACAGACTCTAAATGTAAACAAAGATTTTAAATGTAAGCAAAGACTCAATGTAAGCAATGACTACAAATATAAACAAAGACTACAAATGTAAACAAAAATTCTAAATAGTATAAGCAGACTGAAAATGTAAAAAACTACAAATGTAAACAAAGTCTACAAAAATAAACAATGACTACAAATGTAAACAATGACAAAATGTAAACAAAGACTTAAAATGTAAACAGATTCTAAGACTACAAATGTAAAAAAATGCTCTAAACAGGAACAAACTCTAAATGTAAACAAAGAGTACAATTGTCAAAAGAGACTACAAATGTAAACAAAGAATCTAAATGTAAACAAAGTCTACAAATGTAACAGACTACAAATGTAAACAAACACTCTAAATGTAACCAAACTCTAAATATAAACAAAGATTTCAAACGTAAACAAATACTTGAAATATAAACAAAGACTCGAAATGTAAACAAAGACTGCAAATATAAACAAAGACTCTAAATGTAAACAAAGGCTACAAATGTAAACAAAGACTAAGTGTAAACAAAGACTACAAATGTAACAAAGACTCTAAATGTAAACAAGGACTAACTGTAAACGGAGACTGTAAATGTAAACAAAGACTACAAATGTATCAAAGACAACAAATGTAAACAGACTCTAAATGTAAACAAAGATTTTAAATGTAAGCAAAGACTCAATGTAAGCAATGACTACAAATATAAACAAAGACTACTAATGTAAACAAAAAATCTAAATAGTATAAACAGAGTGAAAATGTAAAAAACTACAAATGTAAACAAAGTCTACAAAAGTAAACAATGACTACAAATGTAAACAATGACAAAATGTAAACAAAGACTTAAAATGTAAACAGATTCTAAGACTACAAATGTAAAAAAAATGCTCTAAACTGGAACAAACTCTAAATGTAAACAAAGAGTACAATTGTCAAAAGAGACTACAAATGTAAACAAAGAATCTAAATGTAAACAAAGTCTGCAAATTTAACAAAGACTACCAATGTAAACAAAGACTACCAATGTAAACAAAGACTACAAATGTAAACAAACACTCTAAATGTAACCAAACTCTAAATGTAAACAAAGACTTCAAACGTAAACAAATACTCGAAATATAAACAGACTCGAAATGTAAACAAAGACTGCAAATATAAACAAAGACTCTAAATGTAAACAAAGGCTACAAATGTAAACAAAGACTAAGTGTAAACAAAGACTATAAATGTAAGCAATGACTCTAAATGTAAAAAGGACTACGAATGTAAACAAAGACTATAAATATAAACAGACTGAAAATGTAAAAAAATACAAATGTAAACAAAGTCTACAAAAGTAAACAATGACTACAAATGTAAACAATGACAAAATGTAAACAAAGACTTAAAATGTAAACAGTTTCTAAGACTAAAAATGTAAAAAAAATGCTCTAAACAGGAACAAACTCTAAATGTAAACAAAGAGTGCAATTGTCAAAAGAGACTACAAATGTAAACAAAGACTTTAAATGTAAACAAAGTCTACAAATGTAACAAACACTACCAATGTAAACAAAGACTACAAATGTAAACAAACACTCTAAATAAAACGAAACTCTAAATGTAAACAAAAATTCAAACGTAAATAAATACTCGAAATATAAACAAAGACTCGAAATGTAAACAAAGGCTACAAATGTAAACAAAGACTAAGTGTAAACAAAGACTATAAATGTAAGCAAAAACTCTAAATGTAAAAAGGACTACGAACGTAAACAAAGACTATAAATGTAAACAAACACTCTAAAAGTAAGCAAACTCTAAATGTAAACAAAGACATCAAACGTAAACAGAGACTCTAAAAGTAAAAAACTACAAATATAAAGAAAGACTAAATGTAAACAAAGACTGCAAATGTAAACAAAGACTAAATGTAAACAAAGACTACAGATGTAAAGAAAGTCTACAAATATAAACAAACACTCTAAATGTAAACAAACACTACAAATGTAAACACTCTAATTGTAAACAAACACTAGAAATGTAAACACTCTAAATGTAAACAAAGACTAGAAATATAAACAGAGACTCTAAATTTGAAAAAGACTACAAATGTAAACGGAGACTCTAAATGTAAGCAAGGACTAACTGTAAACGGGGACTCTAAATGTAAACAAAGACTACAAATGTAACAAAGACTACAAATGTAAACAGACTCTGAATGTAAACAAAGATTTTAAATGTAAGCAAAGACTCAATGTATGCAATGACTACAAATATAAACAAAGACTACTAATGTAAACAAAAATTGTAAATAGTATAAACAGACTGAAAATGTAAAAAAATACAAATGTAAACAAAGTCTACAAAAGTAAACAATGACTACAAATGTAAACAATGACAAAATATAATCAAAGACTTAAAATGTAAACAGATTCTAAGACTACAAATGTAAAAAAAATGCTCTAAACAGGAACAAACTCTAAATGTAAACAAAGAATACAATTGTCAAAAGAGACTACAAATGTAAACAAAGAATCTAAATGTAAACAAAGTCTGCAAATTTAACAAAGACTACCAATGTAAACAAAGACTACAAATGTAAACAAACACTCTAAATGTAACCAAACTCTAAATGTAAACAAAGACTTCAAACGTAAACAAATACTCGAAATATAAACAAAGACTCGAAATGTAAACAAAGACTGCAAATATAAACAAAGACTCTAAATGTAAACAAAGGCTACAAATGTAAACAAAGACTAAGTGTAAACAAAGACTATAAATGTAAGCAAAGACTCTAAATGTAAAAAGGACTACGAACGTAAAAAAGACTATAAATGTAAACAAACACTCTAAAAGTAAGCAAACTCTAAATGTAAACAAAGACATCAAACATAAACAGACACTCTAAAAGTAAAAAACTACAAATATAAACAAAGACTAAATGTAAACAAAGACTGCAAATGTAAACAAAGACTAAATGTAAACAAAGACTACAGATGTAAAGAAAGTCTACAAATATAAACAAACACTCTAAATGTAAACAAAGACTACAAATGTAAACACTCTAATTGTAAACAAACACTAGAAATGTAAACACTCTAAATGTAAACAAAGACTAGAAATATAAACAGAGACTCTAAATTTGAAAAAGTCTACAAATGTAAACGGAGACACTAAATGTAAACAAGGACTAACTGTAAACGGAGACTCTAAATGTAAACAAAGACTACAAATGTAACAAAGACTACAAATGTAAACAGACTCTAAATGTAAACAAAGATTTTAAATGTAAGCAAAGTCTCAATGTAAGCAATGACTACAAATATAAACAAAGACTACAAATGTAAACAAAAATTCTAAATAGTATAAGCAGACTGAAAATGTAAAAAACTACAAATGTAAACAAAGTCTACAAAAATAAACAATGACTACAAATGTAAACAATGACAAAATGTAAACAAAGACTTAAAATGTAAACAGATTCTAAGACTACAAATGTAAAAAAATGCTCTAAACAGGAACAAACTCTAAATGTAAACAAAGAGTACAATTGTCAAAAGAGACTACAAATGTAAACAAACAATCTAAATGTAAACAAAGTCTACAAATGTAACAGACTACAAATGTAAACAAACACTCTAAATGTAACCAAACTCTAAATATAAACAAAGATATCAAACGTAAACAAATACTCGAAATATAAACAAAGACTCGAAATGTAAACAAAGACTGCAAATATAAACAAAGACTCTAAATGTAAACAAAGGCTACAAATGTAAACAAAGACTAAGTGTAAACAAAGACTACAAATGTAACAAAGACTCTAAATGTAAACAAGGACTAACTGTAAACGGAGACTGTAAATGTAAACAAAGACTACAAATGTATCAAAGACAACAAATGTAAACAGACTCTAAATGTAAACAAAGATTTTAAATGTAAGCAAAGACTCAATGTAAGCAATGACGACAAATATAAACAAAGACTACTAATGTAAACAAAAATTCTAAATAGTATAAACAGACTGAAAATGTAAAAAACTACAAATGTAAACAAAGTCTACAAAAGTAAACAATGACTAGAAATGTAAACAATGACAAAATGTAAACAAAGACTTAAAATGTAAACAGATTCTAAGACTACAAATGTAAAAAAAATGCTCTAAACAGGAACAAACTCTAAATGTAAACAAAGAGTACAATTGTCAAAAGAGACTACAAATGTAAACAAAGAATCTAAATGTAAACAAAGTCTGCAAATTTAACAAAGACTACCAATGTAAACAAAGACTACCAATGTAAACAAAGACTACAAATGTAAACAAACACTCTAAATGTAACCAAACTCTAAATGTAAACAAAGACTTCAAACGTAAACAAATACTCGAAATATAAACAAAGACTCGAAATGTAAACAAAGACTGCAAATATAAACAAAGACTCTAAATGTAAACAAAGGCTACAAATGTAAACAAAGACTAAGTGTAAACAAAGACTATAAATGTAAGCAATGACTCTAAATGTAAAAAGGACTACGAATGTAAAAAAAGACTATAAATATAAACAGACTGAAAATGTAAAAAAATACAAATGTAAACAAAGTCTACAAAAGTAAACAATGACTACAAATGTAAACAATGACAAAATGTAAACAAAGACTTAAAATGTAAACAGTTTCTAAGACTAAAAATGTAAAAAAAATGCTCTAAACAGGAACAAACTCTAAATGTAAACAAAGAGTGCAATTGCACTCTCAATTGTCAAAAGAGACTACAAATGTAAACAAAGAATCTAAATGTAAACAAAGTCTGCAAATGTAAGCAATGACTACAAATATAAACAAACACTCTAAATGTAACCAAACTCTAAATATAAACAAAGACTTCAAACGTAAACAAATACTCGAAATATAAACAAAGACTCGAAATGTAAACAAAGACTGCAAATATAAACAAAGACTCTAAATGTAAACAAAGGCTACAAATGTAAACAAAGACTACAAATGTAACAAAGACTCTAAATGTAAACAAGGACTAACTGTAAACGGAGACTGTAAATGTAAACAAAGACTACAAATGTAACAAAGACTACAAATGTAAACAGACTCTAAATGTAAACAAAGATTTTAAATGTAAGCAAAGACTCAATGTAAGCAATGACTACAAATATAAACAAAGACTACTAATGTAAACAAAAATTCTAAATAGTATAAACAGACTGAAAATGTAAAAAACTACAAATGTAAACAAAGTCTACTAAAGTAAACAATGACTACAAATGTAAACAATGACAAAATGTAAACAAAGACTTAAAATGTAAACAGATTCTAAGACTAAAAATGTAAAAAAAATGCTCTAAACAGGAACAAACTCTAAATGTAAACAAAGAGTGCCATTGTCAAAAGAGACTACAAATGTAAACAAAGAATCTAAATGTAAACAAAGTCTGCAAATGTAACAAAGACTACCAATGTAAACAAAGACTACCAATGTAAACAAAGACTACAAATGTAAACAAAAATTCTAAATAGTATAAAAAGACTGAAAATGTAAAAAAATACAAATGTAAACAAAGTCTACAAAAGTAAAGAATGACTACAAATGTAAACAATGACAAAATGTAAACAAAGACTTAAAATGTAAACAGATTCTAAGACTAAAAATGTAAAAAAAATGCTCTAAACAGGAACAAACTCTAAATGTAAACAAAGAGTACAATTGTCAAAAGAGACTACAAATGTAAACAAAGAATCTAAATGTAAACAAAGTCTGCAAATTTAACAAAGACTACCAATGTAAACAAAGACTACAAATGTAAACAAACACTCTAAATGTAACCAAACTCTAAATGTAAACAAAGACTTCAAACGTAAACAAATACTCGAAATATAAACAAAGACTCGAAATGTAAATAAAGACTGCAAATATAAACAAAGACTAAGTGTAAACAAAGACTATAAATGTAAGCAAAGACTCTAAATGTAAAAAGGACTACGAACGTGAACAAAGACTATAAATGTAAAGAAACACTCTAAAAGTAAGCAAACTCTAAATGTAAACAAAGACATCAAACGTAAACAGAGACTCTAAAAGTAAAAAACTACAAATATAAACAAAGACTAAATGTAAACAAAGACTGCAAATGTAAACAAAGACTAAATGTAAACAAAGACTACAGATGTAAAGAAAGTCTACAAATATAAACAAACACTCTAAATGTAAACAAAGACTACAAATGTAAACACTCTAATTGTAAACAAACACTAGAAATGTAAACACTCTAAATGTAAAAAAAGACTAGAAATATAAACAGAGACTCTAAATTTGAAAAGTCTACAAATGTAAACGTAGACACTAAATGTAAACAAGGACTAACTGTAAACGGAGACTCTAAATGTAAACAAAGACTACAAATGTAACAAAGACTACAAATGTAAACAAAAACTCTAAATAGTATAAACAGACTGAAAATGTAAAAAACTACAAATGTAAACAAAGTCTACAAAAATAAACAATGACTACAAATGTAAACAATGACAAAATGTAAACAAAGACTTAAAATGTAAACAGATTCTAAGACTACAAATGTAAAAAAATGCTCTAAACAGGAACAAACTCTAAATGTAAACAAAGAGTACAATTCTCAAAAGAGACTACAAATGTAAACAAAGAATCTAAATGTAAACAAAGTCTACAAATGTAACAGACTACAAATGTAAACAAACACTCTAAATGTAACCAAACTCAAAATATAAACAAAGACTTCAAACGTAAACAAATACTCGAAATATAAACAAAGACTCGAAATGTAAACAAAGACTGCAAATATAAACAAAGACTCTAAATGTAAACAAAGGCTACAAATGTAAACAAAGACTAAGTGTAAACAAAGACTACAAATGTAACAAAGACTCTAAATGTAAACAAGGACTAAATGTAAACGGAGACTGTAAATGTAAACAAAGACTACAAATGTAACAAAGACTACAAATGTAAACAGTCTCTAAATGTAAACAAAGATTTTAAATGTAAGCAAAGACTCAATGTAAGCAATGACTACAAATATAAACAAAGACTACTAATGTAAACAAAAACTCTAAATAGTATAAACAGACTGAAAATGTAAAAAACTACAAAAGTAAACAAAGTCTACAAAAGTAAACAATGACTACAAATGTAAACAATGACAAAATGTAAACAAAGACTTAAAATGTAAACAGATTCTAAGACTACAAATTTAAAAAAAATGCTCTAAACATGAACGAACTCTAAATGCAAACAAAGAGTACAATTGTCAAAAGAGACTACAAATGTAAACAAAGAATCTAAATGTAAACAAAGTCTACAAATGTAACAGACTACAAATGTAAACAAACACTCTAAATGTAACCAAACTCTAAATATAAACAAAGACTTTAAACGCAAACAAATACTCGAAATATAAACAAAGACTCGAAATGTAAACAAAGACTGCAAATATTAACAAAGACTCTAAATGTAAACAAAGGCTACAAATGTAAACAAAGACTAAGTGTAAACAAAGACTACAAATGTAACAAAGACTCTAAATGTAAAAAGGACTACGAATGTAAACAAAGACTATAAATATAAACAGACTCTTAATGTAAACAAAGACTGCAAATATAAACAAAGACTCTAAATGTAAAAAACTACAAATATAAACAAAGACTAAATGTAAACAAAGTCTGCAAATGTAAACAAAGAATAAATATAAACAAAGACTACACATGTAAAGAAAGTCTACAAATATAAACAAACACTCTAAATGTAAACAAAGACTACAAATGTAGACACTCTAATTGTAAACAAACACAAGAAATGTAAACACTCTAAATGTAAACAAAGACTAGAAATATAAACAGAGACTCTAAATTTGAAAAAGACTACAAATGTAAACGGAGACTCTAAATGTAAACAAGGACTAACTGTAAACGGAGACTGTAAATGTAAACAAAGACTACAAATGTAACAAAGACTACAAATGTAAACAGACTCTAAATGTAAACAAAGATTTTAAATGTAAGCAAAGACTCAATGTAAGCAATGACTACAAATATAAACAAAGACTACTAATGTAAACAAAAATTCTAAATAGTATAAAGAGACTGAAAATGTAAAAAACTACAAATGTAAACAAAGTCTACAAAAGTAAACAATGACTACAAATGTAAACAATGACAAAATGTAAACAAAGGCTTAAAATGTAAACAGATTCTAAGACTACAAATGTAAAAAAATGCTCTAAACAGGAACAAACTCTAAATGTAAACAAAGAGTACAATTGTCAAAAGAGACTACAAATGTAAATAGAATCTAAATGTAAACAAAGTCTGCAAATGTAACAAAGACTACCAATGTAAACAAAGACTACCAATGTAAACAAACACTCTAAATGTAACCAAACTCTAAATGTAAACAAAGACTTCAAACGTAAATAGATACTCGAAATATAAACAAAGACTCTAAATGTAAACAAAGGCTACAAATGTAAACAAAGACTAAGTGTAAACAAAGACTATAAATGTTAGCAAAGACTCTAAATGTAAAAAGGACTACGAATGTAAATAAAGACTATAAATATAAACAGACTCTTAATGTAAACAAAGATTGCAAATATAAACAATGACTACAAATATAAACAAAGACTAGAAATGTAAACAAAAATTCTAAATAGTATAAACAGACTGAAAATGTAAAAAACTACAAATGAAAACAAAGTCTACAAAAGTAAAAAATGACTACAAATGTAAACAATGACAAAATGTAAACAAAGACTTAAAATGTAAACAGATTCTAAGACTACAAATGTAAAAAAATGCTCTAAACAGGAACAAACTCTAAATGTAAACAAAGAGTGCAATTGTCAAAAGAGACTACAAACGTAAACAAAGACTTTAAATGTAAACAAAGTCTACAAATGTAACAAACACTACCAATGTAAACAAAGACTACAAATGTAAACAAACACTCTAAATGTAGCGATACTCTAAATGTAAACAAAGACTTCAAACGAAAATAAATACTCCAAATATAAACAAAGACTCGAAATGTAAACAAAGGCTACAAATGTAAACAAAGACTAAGTGTAAACAAAGACTATAAATGTAAGCAAAGACTCTAAATGTAAAAAGGACTACGAACGTAAACAAAGACTATAAATGTAAACAAACACCTAAAAGTAAGCAAACTCTAAATGTAAACAAAGACATCAAACGTAAACAGAGACTCTAAAAGTAAAAAACTACAAATATAAACAAAGACTAAATGTAAACAAAGACTGCAAATGTAAACAAAGACTAAATGTAAACAAAGACTACAGATGTAAAGAAAGTCTACAAATATAAACAAACACTCTAAATGTAAACAAAGACTACAAATGTAAACACTCTAATTGTAAACAAACACTAGAAATGTAAACACTCTAAATGTAAACAAAGACTAGAAATATAAACAGAGACTCTAAATTTGAAAAAGTCTACAAATGTAAAAGGAGACACTAAATGTAAACAAGGACTAACTGTAAACGGAGACTCCAAATGTAAACAAAGACTACAAATGTAACAAAGACTACAAATGTAAACAGACTCTGAATGTAAACAAAGATTTTAAATGTAAGCAAAGACTCAATGTAAGCAATGACTACAAATATAAACAAAGACTACTAATGTAAACAAAAATTCTAAATAGTATAAACAGACTGAAAATGTAAAAAAATACAAATGTAAACAAAGTCTACAAAAGTAAACAATGACTACAAATGTAAACAATGACAAAATATAAACAAAGGCTTAAAATGTAAACAGATTCTAAGACTACAAATGTAAAAAAAATGCTCTAAACAGGAACAAACTCTAAATGTAAACAAAGAGTGCCATTGTCAAAAGAGACTACAAATGTAAACAAAGAATCTAAATGTAAACAAAGTCTGCAAATGTAACAAAGACTACCAATGTAAACAAAGACTACCAATGTAAACAAAGACTACAAATGTAAACAAAAATTCTAAATAGTATAAAAAGACTGAAAATGTAAAAAAATACAAATGTAAACAAAGTCTACAAAAGTAAACAATGACTACAAATGTAAACAATGACAAAATGTAAACAAAGACTTAAAATGTAAACAGATTCTAAGACTAAAAATGTAAAAAAATGCTCTAAACCAGAACAAACTCTAAATGTAAACAAAGAGTGCAATTGTCAAAAGAGACTACAAATGTAAACAAAGAATCTAAATGTAAACAAAGTCTGCAAATGTAACAAAGACTACCAAAGTAAACAAAGACTACCAATGTAAACAAAGACTACAAATGTAAACAAACACTCTAAATGTAACCAAACTCTAAATGTAAACAAAGACTTCAAACGTAAACAAATACTCGAAATATAAACAAAGACTCGGAATATAAACAGAGACTGCAAATATAAATAAAGACTCTAAATGTAAACAAAGGCTACAAATGTAAACAAAGACTAAGTGTAAACAAAGACTATAAATGTAAGCAAAGACTCTAAATGTAAAAAGGACTACGAATGTAAACAAAGACTGCAAATATAAACAATGACTACAAATATAAACAAAGACTACAAATGTAAACAAAAATTCTAAATAGTATAAACAGACTGAAAATGTAAAAAACTACAAATGTAAACAAAGTCTACAAAAGTAAACAATGACTACAAATGTAAACAATGACAAAATGTAAACAAAGACTTAAAATGTAAACATATTCTAAGACTACTAATCTAAAAAAATGCTCTAAACAGGAACAAACTCTAAATGTAAACAAAGAGTGCAATTGTCAAAAGAGACTACAAATGTAAACAAAGACTTTAAATGTAAACAAAGTCTACAAATGTAACAAACAATACTAATGTAAACAAAGACTACAAATGTAAACAAACACTCTAAATGTAACGAAACTCTAAATGTAAAGAAAGACTTCAAACGGAAATAAATACTCGAAATATAAACAAAGACTCGAAATGTAAAAAGGACTACGAACGTAAACAAAGACTATAAATGTAAAGAAACACTCTAAAAGTAAGCAAACTCTAAATGTAAACAAAGACATCAAACGTAAACAGAGACTCTAAAAGTAAAAAACTACAAATATAAACAAAGACTAAATGTAAACAAAGACTGCAAATGTAAACAAAGACTAAATGTAAACAAAGACTACAGATGTAAAGAAAGTCTACAAATATAAACAAACACTCTAAATGTAAACAAAGACTACGAATGTAAACACTCTAATTGTAAACAAACACTAGAAATGTAAACACTCTAAATGTAAAAAAAGACTAGAAATATAAACAGAGACTCTAAATTTGAAAAGTCTACAAATGTAAACGTAGACACTAAATGTAAACAAGGACTAACTGTAAACGGAGACTCTAAATGTAAACAAAGACTACAAATGTAACAAAGACTACAAATGTAAACAGACTCTAAATGTAAACAAAGATTTTAAATGTAAGCAAAGACTCAATGTAAGCAATGACTACAAATATAAACAAAGACTACAAATGTAAACAAAAACTCTAAATAGTATAAACAGACTGAAAATGTAAAAAACTACAAATGTAAACAAAGTCTACAAAAATAAACAATGACTACAAATGTAAACAATGACAAAATGTAAACAAAGACTTAAAATGTAAACAGATTCTAAGACTACAAATGTAAAAAAAATGCTCTAAACAGGAACAAACTCTAAATGTAAACAAAGAGTACAATAGTCAAAAGAGACTACAAATGTAAACAAAGAATCAAAATGTAAACAAAGTCTGCAAATGTAACAAAGACTTCCAATGTAAACAAAGACTACCAATGTAAACAAAGACTACAAATGTAAACAAACACTCTAAATGTAACCAAACTCTAAATGTAAACAAAGACTTCAAACGTAAACAAATACTCGAAATATAAACAAAGACTCGAAATGTAAACAAAGACTTCAAATATAAACAAAGACTCTAAATGTAAACAAAGGCTACAAATGTAAACAAAGACTAAGTGTAAACAAAGACTATAAATGTAAGCAATGACTCTAAATGTAAAAAGGACTACGAATGTAAAGAAAGACTATAAATATAAACAGACTCTTAATGTAAACAAAGACTGCAAATATAAACAAAGACTCTAAATGTAAAAAACTACAAATATAAACAAAGACTAAATGTAAACAAAGACTGCAAATGTAAACAAAGACTAAATATAAACAAAGACTACAGATGTAAAGAAAGTCTACAAATATAAACAAACACTCTAAATGTAAACAAACACTACAAATGTAAACACTCTAATTGTAAACAAACACTAGAAATGTAAACACTCTAAATGTAAACAAAGACTAGAAATATAAACAGAGACTCTAAATTTGAAAAAGACTACAAATGTAAACGGAGACTCTAAATGTAAACAAGGACTAACTGTAAACGGAGACTGTAAATGTAAACAAAGACTACAAATGTAACAAAGACTACAAATGTAAACAGACTCTAAATGTAAACAAAGATTTTAAATGTAAGCAAAGACTCAATGTATGCAATGACTACAAATATAAACAAAGACTACTAATGTAAACAAAAATTCTAAATAGTATAAACAGACTGAAAATGTAAAAAACTACAAATGTAAACAAAGTCTACAAAAGTAAAGAATGACTACAAATGTAAACAATGACAAAATATAAACAAAGACTTAAAATGTAAACAGATTCTAAGACTACAAATGTAAAAAAAATGCTCTAAAGAGGAACAAACTCTAAATGTAAACAAAGAGTACAATTGTCAAAAGAGACTACAAATTTAAACAAAGAATCTAAATGTAAACAAAGTCTACAAATGTAACAGACTACAAATGTAAACAAACACTCTAAATGTAACCAAACTCTAAATATAAACAAAGACTTCAAACGTAAAAAAATACTCGAAATATAAACAAAGACTCGAAATGTAAACAAAGACTGCAAATATAAACAAAGACTCTAAATATAAACAAAGGCTACAAATGTAAACAAAGACTAAGTGTAAACAAAGACTACAAATGTAACAAAGACTCTAAATGTAAAAAGGACTACGAATGTAAACAAAGACTATAAATATAAACAGACTCTTAATGTAAACAAAGACTGCAAATATAAACAGACTCTAAATGTAAACAAACTCTAAATGTAAACAAAGACATCAAACGTAAACAGAGACTCTAAAAGTAAAAAACTACAAATATAAACAAAGACTAAATGTAAACAAAGACTGCAAATGTAAACAAAGACTAAATGTAAACAAAGACTACAGATGTAAAGAAAGTCTACAAATATAAACAAACACTCTAAATGTAAACAAAGACTACAAATGTAAACACTCTAATTGTAAACAAACACTAGAAATGTAAACACTCTAAATGTAAACAAAGACTAGAAATATAAACAGAGACTCTAAATTTGAAAAGTCTACAAATGTAAACGTAGACACTAAATGTAAACAAGGACTAACTGTAAACGGAGACTCTAAATGTAAACAAAGACTACAAATGTAACAAAGACTACAAATGTAAACAGACTCTAAATGTAAACAGATTCTAAGACTACAAATGTAAAAAAATGCTCTAAACAGGAACAAACTCTAAATGTAAACAAAGAGTACAATTGTCAAAAGAGACTACAAATGTAAACAAAGAATCTAAATGTAAACAAAGTCTGCAAATTTAACAAAGACTACCAATGTAAACAAGGACTACCAATGTAAACAAAGACTACAAATGTAAACAAACACTCTAAATGTAAACAAACTCAAAATGTAAACAAAGACTTCAAACGTAAACAAATACTCGAAATATAAACAAAGACTCGAAATGTAAACAAAGACTGCAAATATAAACAAAGACTCTAATTGTAAACAAAGGCTACAAATGTAAACAAAGAATAAGTGTAAACAAAGAATATAAATGTAAGCAATGACTCTAAATGTAAAAAGGACTACGAATGTAAACAAAGACTATAAATATAAACAGACTCTTAATATAAACAAAGACTGCAAATATAAACAAAGACTCTAAATGTAAACAAACTCTAAATGTAAACAAAGACATCAAACGTAAACAGAGACTCTAAAAGTAAAAAACTACAAATATAAACAAAGACTAAATGTAAACAAAGACTGCAAATGTAAACAAAGACTAAATGTAAACAAAGACTACAGATGTAAAGAAAGTCTACAAATATAAACAAACACTCTAAATGTAAACAAAGACTACAAATGTAAACACTCTAATTGTAAACAAAACTTAGAAATGTAAACACTCTAAATGTAAACAAAGACTAGAAATATAAACAGAGACTCTAAATTTGAAAAGTCTACAAATGTAAACGTAGACACTAAATGTAAACAAGGACTAACTGTAAACGGAGACTCTAAATGTAAACAAAGACTACAAATGTAACAAAGACTACAAATGTAAACAGACTCTAAATGTAAACAGATTCTAAGACTACAAATGTAAAAAAATGCTCTAAACAGGAACAAACTCTAAATGTAAACAAAGAGTACAATTGTCAAAAGAGACTACAAATGTAAACAAAGAATCTAAATGTAAACAAAGTCTGCAAATTTAACAAAGACTACCAATGTAAACAAAGACTACCAATGTAAACAAAGACAACATATGTAAACAAACACTGTAAATGTAACCAAATTCTAAATGTAAACAAAGACTTCAAACGTAAACAAATACTCGAAATATAAACAAAGACTCGAAATGTAACAAACTCTACAAATGTAAACAGACTCTAAATGTAAACAAAGATTTTAAATGTAAGCAAACACTCAATGTAAGCAATGACTACAAATATAAACAAAGACTACAAATGTAAACAAAAATTCTAAATAGTATACAAAGACTGAAAATGTAAAAAAATACAAATGTAAACAAAGTCTATAAAAGTAAACAATGACTACAAATGTAAACAATGACAAAATGTAAACAAAGACTTAAAATGTAAACAGATTCTAAGACTACAAATGTAAAAAAATACTCTAAACAGGAACAAACTCTAAATGTAAACAAAGAGTACAATTGTCAAAAGAGACTACAAATGTAAACAAAGAATCTAAATGTAAACAAAGTCTACAAATGTAACAGACTACAAATGTAAACAAACACTCTAAATGTAACCAAACTCTAAATATAAACAAAGACTTCAAACGTAAAAAAATACTCGAATATAAAAAAAGACTCGAAATGTAAACAAAGACTGCAAATATAAACAAAGACTCGAAATGTAAACAAAGGCTACAAATGTAAACAAAGACTAAGTGTAAACAAAGACTACAAATGTAACAAAGACTCTAAATGTAAAAAGGACTACGAATGTAAACAAAGACTATAAATATAAACAGACTCTTAATGTAAACAAAGACTGCAAATATAAACAAAGACTCTAAATGTAAAAAACTACAAATATAAACAAAGACTAAATGTAAACAAAGACTGCAAATGTAAACAAAGACTAAATATAAACAAAGACTACAGATGTAAAGAAAGTCTAGAAATATAAACAAACACTCTAAATGTAAACAAACACTACAAATGTAAACACTCTAATTGTAAACAAACACTAGAAATGTAAACACTCTAAATGTAAACAAAGACTAGAAATATAAACAGAGACTCTAAATTTGAAAAAGACTACAAATGTAAACAGAGACTCTAGATGTAAACAAGGACTAACTGTAAACGGAGACTGTAAATGTAAACAGACTCTAAATGTAAACAAAGATTTTAAATGTAAGCAAAGACTCAATGTAAGCAATGACTACAAATATAAACAAAGACTACTAATGTAAACAAAAATTCTAAATAATATAAACAGACTGAAAATGTAAAAAACTACAAATGTAAACAAAGTCTACAAAAGTAAAGAATGACTACAAATGTAAACAATGACAAAATATAAACAAAGACTTAAAATGTAAACAGATTCTAAGACTACAAATGTAAAAAAAATGCTCTAAAGAGGAACAAACTCTAAATGTAAACAAAGAGTACAATTGTCAAAAGAGACTACAAATGTAAACAAAGAATCTAAATGTAAACAAAGTCTGCAAATTTAACAAAGACTACCAATGTAAACAAAGACTACCAATGTAAACAAAGACTACAAATGTAAACAAACACTCTAAATGTAAACAAACTCTAAATGTAAACAAAGACTTCAAACGTAAACAAATACTCGAAATATAAACAAAGACTCGAAATGTAAACAAAGACTGCAAATATAAACAAAGACTCTAAATGTAAACAAAGGCTACAAATGTAAACAAAGACTAAGTGTAAACAAAGACTATAAATGTAAGCAATGACTCTAAATGTAAAAAGGACTACGAATGTAAACAAAGACTATAAATATAAACAGACTCTTAATGTAAACAAAGACTGCAAATATAAACAAAGACTCTAAATGTAAAAAACTACAAATATAAACAAAGACTAAATGTAAACAAAGACTGCAAATGTAAACAAAGACTAAATATAAACAAAGACTACAGATGTAAAGAAAGTCTACAAATATAAACAAACACTCTAAATGTAAACAAAGACTACAAATGTAAACACTCTAATTGTAAACAAACACTAGAAATGTAAACACTCTAAATGTAAACAAAGACTAGAAATATAAACAGAGACTCTAAATTTGAAAAAGACTACAAATGTAAACGGAGACTATAAATGTAAACAAGGACTAACTGTAAACGGAGACTCTAAATGTAAACAAAGACTACAAATGTAACAAAGACTACAAATGTAAACAGACTCTAAATGTAAACAAAGATTTTAAATGTAAGCAAACACTCAATGTAAGCAATGACTACAAATATAAACAAAGACTACAAATGTAAACAAAAATTCTAAATAGTATACAAAGACTGAAAATGTAAAAAAATACAAATGTAAACAAAGTCTATAAAAGTAAACAATGACTACAAATGTAAACAATGACAAAATGTAAACAAAGACTTAAAATGTAAACAGATTCTAAAACTACAAATGTAAAAAAATACTCTAAACAGGAACAAACTCTAAATGTAAACAAAGAGTACAATTGTCAAAAGAGACTACAAATGTAAACAAAGAATCTAAATGTAAACAAAGTCTACAAATGTAACAGACTACAAATGTAAACAATCACTCTAAATGTAACCAAACTGCAAATATAAACAAAGACTCTAAATGTAAAAACTACAAATATAAACAAAGACTAAATGTAAACAAAGACTGCAAATGTAAACAAAGACTAAATATAAACAAAGACTACCGATGTAAAGAAAGTGTACAAATATAAACAAACACTCTAAATGTAAACAAACACTACAAATGTAAACACTCTAAATGTAAACAAGGACTAACTGTAAACGGAGACTGTAAATGTAAACAAAGACTACAAAAATAAACAATGACTACAAATGTAAACAATGACAAAATGTAAACAAAGACTTAAAATGTAAACAGATTCTAAGACTACAAATGTAAAAAAATGCTCTAAACAGGAACAAACTCTAAATGTAAACAAAGGCTACAAATGTAAACAAAGACTACAAATGTAACAAAGACTCTAAATGTAAACAAGGACTAACTGTAAACAAAGACTATAAATGTAAGCAAAGACTCTAAATGTAAAAAGGACTACGAATGTAAACAAAGACTATAAATATAAACAGACTCTTAATGTAAACAAAGACTGCAAATATAAACAATGACTACAAATATAAACAAAGACTACAAATGTAAACAAAAATTCTAAATAGTATAAACAGACTGAAAATGTAAAAAACTACAAATGTAAACAAAGTCTACAAAAGTAAACAATGACTACAAATGTAAACAATGACAAAATGTAAACAAAGACTTAAAATGTAAACATATTCTAAGACTACAAATCTAAAAAAATGCTCTAAACAGGAACAAACTCTAAATGTAAACAAAGAGTGCAATTGTCAAAAGAGACTACAAATGTAAACAAAGACTTTAAATGTAAACAAAGTCTACAAATGTAACAAACAATACTAATGTAAACAAAGACTACAAATGTAAACAAACACTCTAAATGTAACGAAACTCTAAATGTAAAGAAAGACTTCAAACGGAAATAAATACTCGAAATATAAACAAAGACTCGAAATGTAAACAAAGGCTACAAATGTAAACAAAGACTAAGTGTAAACAAAGACTATAAATGTAAGCAAAGACTCTAAACGTAAAAAGGACTACGAACGTAAACAAAGACTATAAATGTAAAGAAACACTCTAAAAGTAAGCAAACTCTAAATGTAAACAAAGACATCAAACGTAAACAGAGACTAAATGTAAACAAAGACTACAGATGTAAAGAAAGTCTACAAATATAAACAAACACTCTAAATGTAAACAAAGACTACAAATGTAAACACTCTAATTGTAAACAAACACTAGAAATGTAAACACTCTAAATGTAAAAAAAGACTAGAAATATAAACAGAGACTCTAAATTTAAAAAGTCTACAAATGTAAACGTAGACACTAAATGTAAAAAAGGACTAACTGTAAACGGAGACTCTAAATGTAAACAAAGACTACAAATGTAACAAAGACTACAAATGTAAACAGACTCTAAATGTAAGCAAAGATTTTAAATGTAAGCAAAGACTCAATGTAAGCAATGACTACAAATATAAACAAAGACTACAAATGTAAACAAAAACTCTAAATAGTATAAACAGACTGAAAATGTAAAAAACTACAAATGTAAACAAAGTCTACAAAAATAAACAATGACTACAAATGTAAACAATGACAAAATGTAAACAAAGACTTAAAATGTAAACAGATTCTAAGACTACAAATGTAAAAAAATGCTCTAAACAGGAACAAACTCTAAATGTAAACAAAGAGTACAATTCTCAAAAGAGACTACAAATGTAAACAAAGAATCTAAATGTAAACAAAGTCTACAAATGTAACAGACTACAAATGTAAACAAACACTCTAAATGTAACCAAACTCAAAATATAAACAGACTTCAAACGTAAACAAATACTCGAAATATAAACAAAGACTCGAAATGTAAACAAAGACTGCAAATATAAACAAAGACTCTAAATGTAAACAAAGGCTACAAATGTAAACAAAGACTAAGTGTAAACAAAGACTAAGTGTAAACAAAGACTACAAATGTAACAAAGACTCTAAATGTAAACAAGGACTAAATGTAAACGGAGACTGTAAATGTAAACAAAGACTACAAATGTAACAAAGACTACAAATGTAAACAGACTCTAAATGTAAACAAAGATTTTAAATGTAAGCAAAGACTCAATGTAAGCAATGACTACAAATATAAACAAAGACTACTAATGTAAACAAAAACTCTAAATAGTATAAACAGACTGAAAATGTAAAAAAATACAAATGTAAACAAAGTCTACAAAAGTAAACAATGACTACAAATGTAAACAATGACAAAATATAAACAAAGGCTTAAAATGTAAACAGATTCTAAGACTACAAATGTAAAAAAAATGCTCTAAACAGGAACAAACTCTAAATGTAAACAAAGAATACAATTGTCAAAAGAGACTACAAATGTAAACAAAGAATCTAAATGTAAACAAAGTCTGCAAATTTAACAAAGACTACCAATGTAAACAAAGACTACCAATGTAAACAAAGACTAGAAATGTAAACAAACACTCTAAATGTAACCAAACTCTAAATGTAAACAAAGACTTCAAACGTAAACAAATACTCGAAATATAAACAAAGACTCGAAATGTAAACAAAGACTGCAAATATAAACAAAGACTCTAAATGTAAACAAAGGCTACAAATTTAAACAAAGACTAAGTGTAAACAAAGACTATAAATGTAAGCAAAGACTCTAAATGTAAAAAGGACTACGAACGTAAAAAAGACTATAAATGTAAACAAACACTCTAAAAGTAAGCAAACTCTAAATGTAAACAAAGACATCAAACATAAACAGAGACTCTAAAAGTAAAAACTACAAATAAAAACAAAGACTAAATGTAAACAAAGTGCAAATGTAAACAAAGACTAAATGTAAACAAAGACTACAGATATAAAGAAAGTCTACAAATATAAACAAACACTCTAAATGTAAACAAAGACTACAAATATAAAACACTCTAATTGTAAACAAACACTAAAAATGTAAACACTCTAAATGTAAACAAAGACTAGAAATATAAACAGAGACTCTAAATTTGAAAAAGTCTACAAATGTAAACGGAGACACTAAATGTAAACAAGGACTAACTGTAAACGGAGACTCTAAATGTAAACAAAGACTACAAATGTAACAAAGACTACAAATGTAAACAGACTCTAAATGTAAACAAAGATTTTAAATGTAAGCAAAGACTCAATGTAAGCAATGACTACAAATATAAACAAAGACTACAAATGTAAACAAAAATTCTATATAGTATAGACAGACTGAAAATGTAAAAAACTACAAATGTAAACAAAGTCTACAAAAATAAACAATGACTACAAATGTAAACAATGACAAAATGTAAACAAAGACTTAAAATGTAAACAGATTCTAAGACTACAAATGTAAAAAAATGCTCTAAACAGGAACAAACTCTAAATGTAAACAAAGAGTACAATTGTCAAAAGAGACTACAAATGTAAACAAAGAATCTAAATGTAAACAAAGTCTACAAATGTAACAGACTACAAATGTAAACAAACACTCTAAATGTAACCAAACTCTAAATATAAACAAAGATTTCAAACGTAAACAAATACTCGAAATATAAACAAAGACTCGAAATGTAAACAAAGACTGCAAATATAAACAAAGACTCTAAATGTAAACAAAGGCTACAAATGTAAACAAAGACTAAGTGTAAACAAAGACTACAAATGTAACAAAGACTCTAAATGTAAACAAGGACTAACTGTAAACGGAGACTGTAAATGTAAACAAAGACTACAAATGTATCAAAGACAACAAATGTAAACAGACTCTAAATGTAAACAAAGATTTTAAATGTAAGCAAAGACTCAATGTAAGCAATGACTACAAATATAAACAAATACTACTAATGTAAACAAAAAATCTAAATAGTATAAACAGACTGAAAATGTAAAAAAATACAAATGTAAACAAAGTCTACAAAAGTAAACAATGACTACAAATGTAAACAATGACAAAATGTAAACAAAGACTTAAAATGTAAACAGTTTCTAAGACTAAAAATGTAAAAAAAATGCTCTAAACAGGAACAAACTCTAAATGTAAACAAAGAGTGCAATTGTCAAAAGAGACTACAAATGTAAACAAAGACTTTAAATGTAAACAAAGTCTACAAATGTAACAAACACTACCAATGTAAACAAAGACTACAAATGTAAACAAACACTCTAAATAAAACGAAACTCTAAATGTAAACAAAGACTTCAAACGTAAATAAATACTCGAAATATAAACAAAGACTCGAAATGTAAACAAAGGCTACAAATGTAAACAAAGACTAAGTGTAAACAAAGACTATAAATGTAAGCAAAGACTCTAAATGTAAACAAGGACTAACTGTAAACGGAGACTGTAAATGTAAACAAAGACTACAAATGTATCAAAGACAACAAATGTAAACAGACTCTAAATGTAAACAAAGATTTTAAATGTAAGCAAAGACTTAATGTAAGCAATGACTACAAATATATAGATAAAGACTACTAATGTAAACAAAAATTCTAAATAGTATAAACAGACTGAAAATGCAAAAAAATACAAATGTAAACAAAGTCTACAAAAGTAAACAATGACTACAAATGTAAACAATGACAAAATATAAACAAAGACTCAAAATGTAAACAGATTCTAAGACTACAAATGTAAAAAAAATGCTCTAAACAGGAACAAACTCTAAATGTAAACAAAGAATACAATTGTGAAAAGAGACTACAAATGTAAACAAAGAATCTAAATGTAAACAAAGTCTGCAAATTTAACAAAGACTACCAATGTAAACAAAGACTACAAATGTAGACAAACACTCTAAATGTAACCAAACTCTAAATGTAAACAAAGACTTCAAACGTAAACAAATACTCGAAATATAAACAAAGACTCGAAATGTAAACAAAGACTGCAAATATAAACAAAGACTCGAAATGTAAACAAAGGCTACAAATGTAAACAAAGACTAAGTGTAAACAAAGACTTTAAATGTAAGCAAAGACTCTAAATGTAAAAAGGACTACGAACGTAAAAAAGACTATAAATGTAAACAAACACTCTAAAAGTAAGCAAACTCTAAATGTAAACAAAGACATCAAACATAAACAGACACTCTAAAAGTAAAAAAGTACAAATATAAACAAAGACTAAATGTAAACAAAGACTGCAAATGTAAACAAAGACTAAATGTAAACAAAGACTACAGATGTAAAGAAAGTCTACAAATATAAACAAACACTCTAAATGTAAACAAAGACTACAAATGTAAACACTCTAATTGTAAACAAACACTAGAAATGTAAACACTCTAAATGTAAACAAAGACTAGAAATATAAACAGACTCTAAATTTGAAAAAGTCTACAAATGTAAACGGAGACACTAAATGTAAACAAGGACTAACTGTAAACGGAGA
This sequence comes from Salticus scenicus, assembly GCA_963930645.1. NCBI lineage: Eukaryota > Metazoa > Arthropoda > Arachnida > Araneae > Salticidae > Salticus > Salticus scenicus. The sequence goes on along the minus strand of CAWVNO010001900.1, from coordinate 1,367,114 downwards.
CTCGAAATGTAAACAAAGACTACAAATGTAACAAAGACTACAAATGTAAACAAACTCTAAATGTAAACAAAGATTTTAAATGTAAGCAAAGACTCAATGTAAGCAATGACTACAAATATAAACAAAGACTACTATAAAAACAAAAATTCTAAATAGTATAAACAGACTGAAAATGTAAAAAACTACAAATGTAAACAAAGTCTACAAAAGTAAACAATGACTACAAATGTAAACAATGACAAAATGTAAACAAAGACTTAAAATGTAAACAGATTCTAAGACTACAAATGTAAAAAAAATGCTCTAAACAGGAACAAACTCTAAATGTAAACAAAGAGTACAATTGTCAAAAGAGACTACAAATGTAAACAAAGAATCTAAATGTAAACAAAGTCTGCAAATTTAACAAAGACTACCAATGTAAACTAAGACTACCAATGTAAACAAAGACTACAAATGTAAACAAACACTCTAAATGTAACCAAACTCTAAATGTAAACAAAGACTTCAAACGTAAACAAATACTCGAAATATAAACAAAGACTCGAAATGTAAACAAAGACTGCAAATATAAACAAAGACTCTAAATGTAAACAAAGGCTACAAATGTAAACAAAGACTAAGTGTAAACAAAGACTATAAATGTAAGCAATGACTCTAAATGTAAAAAGGACTACGAACGTAAACAAAGACTATAAATATAAACAGACTCTTAATGTAAACAAAGACTACAAATATAAACAAAGACTAAATGTAAAAAACTACAAATATAAAGAAAGACTAAATGTAAACAAAGACTGCAAATGTAAACAAAGACTAAATATAAACAAAGACTGCAGATGTAAAGAAAGTCTACAAATATAAACAAACACTCTAAATGTAAACAAAGACTACAAATGTAAACACTCTAATTGTAAACAAACACTAGAAATGTAAACACTCTAAATGTAAACAAAGACTAGAAATATAAACAGAGACTCTAAATTTGAAAAAGACTACAAATGTAAACGGAGACTCTAAATGTAAACAAGGACTAAATGTAAACGGAGACTCTAAATTTAAACAAAGACTACAAATGTAACAAAGACTACAAATGTAAACAGACTCTAAATGTAAACAAAGATTTTAAATGTAAGCAAACACTCAATGTAAGCAATGACTACAAATATAAACAAAGACTACAAATGTAAACAAAATTCTAAATAGTATACAAAGACTGAAAATGTAAAAAAATACAAATGTAAACAAAGTCTACAAACGTAAACAATGACTACAAATGTAAACAATGACAAAATGTAAACAAAGACTTAAAATGTAAACAGTTTCTAAGACTAAAAATGTAAAAAAAATGCTCTAAACAGGAACAAACTCTAAATGTAAACAAAGAGTGCAATTGCACTCTCAATTGTCAAAAGAGACTACAAATGTAAACAAAGAATCTAAATGTAAACAAAGTCTGCAAATGTAACAAAGACTACCAATGTAAACAAAGACTACCAATGTAAACAAACACTCTAAATGTAACCAAACTCTAAATGTAAACAAAGACTTCAAACGTAAATAAATACTCGAAATATAAACAAAGACTCGAAATGTAAACAAAGGCTACAAATGTAAACAAAGACTAAGTGTAAACAAAGACTATAAATGTAAGCAAAAACTCTAAATGTAAAAAGGACTACGAACGTAAACAAAGACTATAAATGTAAACAAACACTCTAAAAGTAAGCAAACTCTAAATGTAAACAAAGACATCAAACGTAAACAGAGACTCTAAAAGTAAAAAACTACAAATATAAACAAAGACTAAATGTAAACAAAGACTGCAAATGTAAACAAAGACTAAATGTAAACAAAGACTACAGATGTAAAGAAAGTCTACAAATATAAACAAACACTCTAAATGTAAACAAAGACTACAAATGTAAACACTCTAATTGTAAACAAACACTAGAAATGTAAACACTCTAAATGTAAACAATGACTAGAAATATAAACAGAGACTCTAAATTTGAAAAAGTCTACAAATGTTAACGGAGACACTAAATGTAAACAAGGACTAACTGTAAACGGAGACTCTAAATGTAAACAAAGACTACAAATGTAACAAAGACTACAAATGTAAACAGACTCTAAATGTAAACAAAGATTTTAAATGTAAGCAAACACTCAATGTAAGCAATGACTACAAATATAAACAAAGACTACAAATGTAAACAAAAATTCTAAATAGTATACAAAGACTGAAAATGTAAAAAATTACAAATGTAAACAAAGTCTACAAAAGTAAACAGTGACTATAAATGTAAACAATGACAAAATGTAAACAAAGACATAAAATGTAAACAGATTCTAAGACTACAAATGTAAAAAAATGCTCTCAACAGGAACAAACTCTAAATGTAAACAAAGAGTGCAATTGTCAAAAGAGACTACAAATGTAAACAAAGACTTTAAATGTAAACAAAGTCTACAAATGTAACAAAGACTACCAATGTAAACAAAGACTACAAATGTAAACAAACACTCTAAATGTAACCAAACTCTAAATGTAAACAAAGACTTCAAACGTAAATAAATACTCGAAATATAAACAAAGACTCTAAATGTAAACAAAGGCTACAAATGTAAACAAAGACTAAGTGTAAACAAAGACTATAAATGTAAGCAAAGACTCTAAATGTAAAAAGGACTACGAATGTAAATAAAGACTATAAATATAAACAGACTCTTAATGTAAACAAAGACTGCAAATATAAACAATGACTACAAATATAAACAAAGACTACAAATGTAAACAAAAATTCTAAATAGTATAAACAGACTGAAAATGTAAAAAATTACAAATGTAAACAAAGTCTACAAAAGTAAACAGTGACTATAAATGTAAACAATGACAAAATGTAAACAAAGACATAAAATGTAAACAGATTCTAAGACTACAAATGTAAAAAAATGCTCTAAACAGGGACAAACTCTAAATGTAAACAAAGAGTGCAATTGTCAAAAGAGACTACAAATGTAAACAAAGACTTTAAATGTAAACAAAGTCTACAAATGTAACAAAGACTACCAATGTAAACAAAGACTACAAATGTAAACAAACACTCTAAATGTAACCAAACTCTAAATGTAAACAAAGACTTCAAACGTAAATAAATACTCGAAATATAAACAAAGACTCGAAATGTAAACAAAGGCTACAAATGTAAACAAAGACTAAGTGTAAACAAAGACTGCAAATGTAAACAAAGACTAAATGTAAACAAAGACTACAGATGTAAAGAAAGTCTACAAATATAAACAAACACTCTACATGTAAACAAAGACTACAAATGTAAACACTCTAATTGTAAACAAACACTAGAAATGTAAACACTCTAAATGTAAACAAAGACTAGAAATATAAACAGAGACTCTAAATTTGAAAAAGACTACAAATGTAAACGGAGACTCTAAATGTAAACAAGGACTAACTGTAAACGGAGACTGTAAATGTAAACAAAGACTACAAATGTAACAAAGACTACAAATGTAAACAGACTCTAATTGTAAACAAAGATTTTAAATGTAAGCAAAGACTCAAAGTAAGCAATGACTACAAATATAAACAAAGACTACTAATGTAAACAAAAATTCTAAATAGTATAAACAGACTGAAAATGTAAAAAACTACAAATGTAAACAAAGTCTACAAAAGTAAACAATGACTACAAATGTAAACAATGACAAAATGTAAACAAAGACTTAAAATGTAAACAGATTCTAAGACTACAAATGTAAAAAAAATGCTCTAAACAGGAACAAACTCTAAATGTAAACAAAGAGTACAATTGTCAAAAGAGACTACAAATGTAAACAAAGAATCTAAATGTAAACAAAGTCTGCAAATTTAACAAAGACTACCAATGTAAACAAAGACTACAAATGTAAACAAACACTCTAAATGTAACCAAACTCTAAATGTAAACAAAGACTTCAAACGTAAACAAATACTCGAAATATAAACAAAGACTCGAAATGTAAATAAAGACTGCAAATATAAACAAAGACTCTAAATGTAAACAAAGGCTACAAATGTAAACAAAGACTAAGTGTAAACAAAGACTATTAAAGTAAGCAATGACTCTAAATGTAAAAAGGACTACGAATGTAAACAAAGACTATAAATATAAACAGACTCTTTATGTAAACAAAGACTGCAAATATAAACAAAGACTGCAAATATAAACAAAGACTCTAAATGTAAAAAACTACAAATATAAACAAAGACTAAATGTAAACAAAGACTGCAAATGTAAACAAAGACTAAATATAAACAAAGACTACAGATGTAAAGAAAGTCTACAAATATAAACAAACACTCTAAATGTAAACAAAGACTACAAATGTAAACACTCTAATTGTAAACAAACACTAGAAATGTAAACACTCTAAATGTAAAAAAAGACTAGAAATATAAACAGAGACTCTAAATTTGAAAAAGACTACAAATGTAAACGGAGACTCTAAATGTAAACAAGGACTAACTGTAAACGGAGACTCTAAATGTAAACAAAGACTACAAATGTAACAAAGACTACAAATGTAAACAGACTCTAAATGTAAACAAAGATTTTAAATGTAAGCAAACACTCAATGTAAGCAATGACTACAAATATAAACAAAGACTACAAATGTAAACAAAAATTCTAAATAGTATACAAAGACTGAAAATGTAAAAAAATACAAATGTAAACAAAGTCTACGAAAGTAAACAATGAGTACAAATGTAAACAATGACAAAATGTAAACAAAGACTTAAAATGTAAACAGATTCTAAGACTAAAAATGTAAAAAAAATGCTCTAAACAGGAACAAACTCTAAATGTAAACAAAGAGTGCAATTGTCAAAAGAGACTACAAATGTAAACAAAGAATCTAAATGTAAACAAAGTCTGCAAATGTAACAAAGACTACCAATGTAAACAAAGACTACCAATGTAAACAAACACTCTAAATGTAACCAAACTCTAAATGTAAACAAAGACTTCAAACGTAAATAAATACTCGAAATATAAACAAAGACTCTAAATGTAAACAAAGGCTACAAATGTAAACAAAGACTAAGTGTAAACAAAGACTATAAATGTAAGCAAAGACTCTAAATGTAAAAAGGACTACGAATGTAAATAAAGACTATAAATATAAACAGACTCTTAATGTAAACAAAGACTGCAAATATAAACAATGACTACAAATATAAACAAAGACTACAAATGTAAACAAAAATTCTAAATAGTATAAACAGACTGAAAATGTAAAAAATTACAAATGTAAACATAGTCTACAAAAGTAAACAGTGACTATAAATGTAAACAATGACAAAATGTAAACAAAGACATAAAATGTAAACAGATTCTAAGACTACAAATGTAAAAAAATGCTCTAAACAGGAACAAACTCTAAATGTAAACAAAGAGTGCAATTGTCAAAAGAGACTACAAATGTAAACAAAGACTTTAAATGTAAACAAAGTCTACAAAAGTAACAAAGACTACCAATGTAAACAAAGACTACAAATGTAAACAAACACTCTAAATGTAAACAAACTCTAAATGTAAACAAAGACTTCAAACGTAAATAAATACTCGAAATATAAACAAAGACTCGAAATGTAAACAAAGGCTTCAAATGTAAACAAAGACTAAGTGTAAACAAAGACTGCAAATGTAAACAAAGGCTAAATGTAAACAAAGACTACAGATGTAAAGAAAGTCTACAAATATAAACAAACACTCTACATGTAAACAAAGACTACAAATGTAAACACTCTAATTGTAAACAAACACTAGAAATGTAAACACTCTAAATGTAAACAAAGACTAGAAATATAAACAGAGACTCTAAATTTGAAAAAGACTACAAATGTAAACGGAGACTCTAAATGTAAACAAGGACTAACTGTAAACGGAGACTCTAAATGTAAACAAAGACTACAAATGTAACAAAGACTACAAATGTAAACAGACTCTAAATGTAAACAAAGATTTTAAATGTAAGCAAACACTCAATGTAAGCAATGACTACAAATATAAACAAAGACTACAAATGTAAACAAAAATTCTAAATAGTATACAAAGACTGAAAATGTAAAAAATTACAAATGTAAACAAAGTCTACAAAAGTAAACAGTGACTATAAATGTAAACAATGACAAAATGTAAACAAAGACATAAAATGTAAACAGATTCTAAGACTACAAATGTAAAAAAATGCTCTAAACAGGAACAAACTCTAAATGTAAACAAAGAGTGCAATTGTCAAAAGAGACTACAAATGTAAACAAAGACTTTAAATGTAAACAAAGTCTACAAATGTAACAAAGACTACCAATGTAAACAAAGACTACAAATGTAAACAAACACTCTAAATGTAACCAAACTCTAAATGTAAACAAACACTTCAAACGTAAATAAATACTCGAAATATAAACAAAGACTCTAAATGTAAACAAAGGCTACAAATGTAAACAAAGACTAAGTGTAAACAAAGACTATAAATGTAAGCAAAGACTCTAAATGTAAAAAGGACTACGAATGTAAATAAAGACTATAAATATAAACAGACTCTTAATGTAAACAAAGACTGCAAATATAAACAATGACTACAAATATAAACAAAGACTACAAATGTAAACAAAAATTCTAAATAGTATAAACAGACTGAAAATGTAAAAAATTACAAATGTAAACAAAGTCTACAAAAGTAAACAGTGACTATAAATGTAAACAATGACAAAATGTAAACAAAGACATAAAATGTAAACAGATTCTAAGACTACAAATGTAAAAAAATGCTCTAAACAGGGACAAACTCTAAATGTAAACAAAGAGTGCAATTGTCAAAAGAGACTACAAATGTAAACAAAGACTTTAAATGTAAACAAAGTCTACAAATGTAACAAAGACTACCAATGTAAACAAAGACTACAAATGTAAACAAACACTCTAAATGTAACCAAACTCTAAATGTAAACAAAGACTTCAAACGTAAATAAATACTCGAAATATAAACAAAGACTCGAAATGTAAACAAAGGCTACAAATGTAAACAAAGACTAAGTGTAAACAAAGACTGCAAATGTAAACAAAGACTAAATGTAAACAAAGACTACAGATGTAAAGAAAGTCTACAAATATAAACAAACACTCTACATGTAAACAAAGACTACAAATGTAAACACTCTAATTGTAAACAAACACTAGAAATGTAAACACTCTAAATGTAAACAAAGACTAGAAATATAAACAGAGACTCTAAATTTGAAAAAGACTACAAATGTAAACGGAGACTCTAAATGTAAACAAGGACTAACTGTAAACGGAGACTGTAAATGTAAACAAAGACTACAAATGTAACAAAGACTACAAATGTAAACAGACTCTAATTGTAAACAAAGATTTTAAATGTAAGCAAAGACTCAAAGTAAGCAATGACTACAAATATAAACAAAGACTACTAATGTAAACAAAAATTCTAAATAGTATAAACAGACTGAAAATGTAAAAAACTACAAATGTAAACAAAGTCTACAAAAGTAAACAATGACTACAAATGTAAACAATGACAAAATGTAAACAAAGACTTAAAATGTAAACAGATTCTAAGACTACAAATGTAAAAAAAATGCTCTAAACAGGAACAAACTCTAAATGTAAACAAAGAGTACAATTGTCAAAAGAGACTACAAATGTAAACAAAGAATCTAAATGTAAACAATGTCTGCAAATTTAACAAAGACTACCAATGTAAACAAAGACTACAAATGTAAACAAACACTCTAAATGTAACCAAACTCTAAATGTAAACAAAGACTTCAAACGTAAACAAATACTCGAAATATAAACAAAGACTCGAAATGTAAATAAAGACTGCAAATATAAACAAAGACTCTAAATGTAAACAAAGGCTACAAATGTAAACAAAGACTAAGTGTAAACAAAGACTATTAAAGTAAGCAATGACTCTAAATGTAAAAAGGACTACGAATGTAAACAAAGACTATAAATATAAACAGACTCTTTATGTAAACAAAGACTGCAAATATAAACAAAGACTGCAAATATAAACAAAGACTCTAAATGTAAAAAACTACAAATATAAACAAAGACTAAATGTAAACAAAGACTGCAAATGTAAACAAAGACTAAATATAAACAAAGACTACAGATGTAAAGAAAGTCTACAAATATAAACAAACACTCTAAATGTAAACAAAGACTACAAATGTAAACACTCTAATTGTAAACAAACACTAGAAATGTAAACACTCTAAATGTAAAAAAAGACTAGAAATATAAACAGAGACTCTAAATTTGAAAAAGACTACAAATGTAAACGGAGACTCTAAATGTAAACAAGGACTAACTGTAAACGGAGACTCTAAATGTAAACAAAGACTACAAATGTAACAAAGACTACAAATGTAAACAGACTCTAAATGTAAACAAAGATTTTAAATGTAAGCAAACACTCAATGTAAGCAATGACTACAAATATAAACAAAGACTACAAATGTAAACAAAAATTCTAAATAGTATACAAAGACTGAAAATGTAAAAAAATACAAATGTAAACAAAGTCTACGAAAGTAAACAATGAGTACAAATGTAAACAATGACAAAATGTAAACAAAGACTTAAAATGTAAACAGATTCTAAGACTAAAAATGTAAAAAAAATGCTCTAAACAGGAACAAACTCTAAATGTAAACAAAGAGTGCAATTGTCAAAAGAGACTACAAATGTAAACAAAGAATCTAAATGTAAACAAAGTCTGCAAATGTAACAAAGACTACCAATGTAAACAAAGACTACCAATGTAAACAAACACTCTAAATGTAACCAAACTCTAAATGTAAACAAAGACTTCAAACGTAAATAAATACTCGAAATATAAACAAAGACTCTAAATGTAAACAAAGGCTACAAATGTAAACAAAGACTAAGTGTAAACAAAGACTATAAATGTAAGCAAAGACTCTAAATGTAAAAAGGACTACGAATGTAAATAAAGACTATAAATATAAACAGACTCTTAATGTAAACAAAGACTGCAAATATAAACAATGACTACAAATATAAACAAAGACTACAAATGTAAACAAAAATTCTAAATAGTATAAACAGACTGAAAATGTAAAAAATTACAAATGTAAACAAAGTCTACAAAAGTAAACAGTGACTATAAATGTAAACAATGACAAAATGTAAACAAAGACATAAAATGTAAACAGATTCTAAGACTACAAATGTAAAAAAATGCTCTAAACAGGAACAAACTCTAAATGTAAACAAAGAGTGCAATTGTCAAAAGAGACTACAAATGTAAACAAAGACTTTAAATGTAAACAAAGTCTACAAATGTAACAAAGACTACCAATGTAAACAAAGACTACAAATGTAAACAAACACTCTAAATGTAAACAAAGACTTCAAACGTAAATAAATACTCGAAATATAAACAAAGACTCGAAATGTAAACAAAGGCTACAAATGTAAACAAAGACTAAGTGTAAACAAAGACTGCAAATGTAAACAAAGACTAAATGTAAACAAAGACTACAGATGTAAAGAAAGTCTACAAATATAAACAAACACTCTACATGTAAACAAAGACTACAAATGTAAACATTCTAATTGTAAACAAACACTAGAAATGTAAACACTCTAAATGTAAACAAAGACTAGAAATATAAACAGAGACTCTAAATTTGAAAAAGACTACAAATGTAAACGGAGACTCTAAATGTAAACAAGGACTAACTGTAAACGGAGACTCTAAATGTAAACAAAGACTACAAATGTAACAAAGACTACAAATGTAAACAGACTCTAAATGTAAACAAAGATTTTAAATGTAAGCAAACACTCAATGTAAGCAATGACTACAAATATAAACAAAGACTACAAATGTTAACAAAAATTCTAAATAGTATACAAAGACTGAAAATGTAAAAAATTACAAATGTAAACAAAGTCTACAAAAGTAAACAGTGACTATAAATGTAAACAATGACAAAATGTAAACAAAGACATAAAATGTAAACAGATTCTAAGACTACAAATGTAAAAAAATGCTCTAAACAGGAACAAACTCTAAATGTAAACAAAGAGTGCAATTGTCAAAAGAGACTACAAATGTAAACAAAGACTTTAAATGTAAACAAAGTCTACAAATGTAACAAAGACTACCAATGTAAACAAAGACTACAAATGTAAACAAACACTCTAAATGTAAACAAACTCTAAATGTAAACAAAGACTTCAAACGTAAATAAATACTCGAAATATAAACAAAGACTCTAAATGTAAACAAAGGCTACAAATGTAAACAAAGACTAAGTGTAAACAAAGACTATTAAAGTAAGCAATGACTCTAAATGTAAAAAGGACTACGAATGTAAACAAAGACTATAAATATAAACAGACTCTTTATGTAAACAAAGACTGCAAATATAAACAAAGACTCTAAATGTAAAAAACTACAAATATAAACAAAGACTAAATGTAAACAAAGACTGCAAATGTAAACAAAGACTAAATATAAACAAAGACTACAGATGTAAAGAAAGTCTACAAATATAAACAAACACTCTAAATGTAAACAAAGACTACAAATGTAAACACTCTAATTGTAAACAAACACTAGAAATGTAAACACTCTAAATGTAAAAAAAGACTAGAAATATAAACAGAGACTCTAAATTTGAAAAAGACTACAAATGTAAACGGAGACTCTAAATGTAAACAAGGACTAACTGTAAACGGAGACTCTAAATGTAAACAAAGACTACAAATGTAACAAAGACTACAAATGTAAACAGACTCTAAATGTAAACAAAGATTTTAAATGTAAGCAAACACTCAATGTAAGCAATGACTACAAATATAAACAAAGACTACAAATGTAAACAAAAATTCTAAATAGTATACAAAGACTGAAAATGTAAAAAATTACAAATGTAAACAAAGTCTACAAAAGTAAACAGTGACTATAAATGTAAACAATGACAAAATGTAAACAAAGACATAAAATGTAAACAGATTCTAAGACTACAAATGTAAAAAAATGCTCTAAACAGGAACAAACTCTAAATGTAAACAAAGAGTGCAATTGTCAAAAGAGACTACAAATGTAAACAAAAACTTTAAATGTAAACAAAGTCTACAAATGTAACAAAGACTACCAATGTAAACAAAGACTACAAATGTAAACAAACACTCTAAATGTAACCAAACTCTAAATGTAAACAAAGACTTCAAACGTAAATAAATACTCGAAATATAAACAAAGACTCGAAATGTAAACAAAGGCTACAAATGTAAACAAAGACTAAGTGTAAACAAAGACTGCAAATGTAAACAAAGACTAAATGTAAACAAAGACTACAGATGTAAAGAAAGTCTACAAATATAAACAAACACTCTACATGTAAACAAAGACTACAAATGTAAACACTCTAATTGTAAACAAACACTAGAAATGTAAACACTCTAAATGTAAACAAAGACTAGAAATATAAACAGAGATTCTAAATTTGAAAAAGACTACAAATGTAAACTGAGACTCTAAATGTAAACAATGACTAACTGTAAACGGAGACTGTAAATGTAAACAAACACTACAAATGTAAACAGACTCTAAATGTAAACAAAGATTTTAAATGTAAGCAAAGACTCAAATGTAACAAAGACTACCAATGTAAACAAACATTCTAAATGTAACCAAACTCTAAATGTAAACAAAGACTTCAGACGTAAACAAATACTCGAAATATAAACAAAGACTCCAAATGTAAACAAAGACTGCATATATAAACAAAGACTCGAAATGTAAACAAAGGCTACAAATGTGAACAAAGACTAAGTGTAAACAACGACTATAAATGTAAGCAAAGACTCTAAATGTAAAAAGGACTACGAACGTAAACAAAGACTATAAATATAAACAGACTCTTAATGTAAACAAAGACTGCAAATATAAACAAAGACTCTAAATGTAAACAAAGTCTACAAATGTAACAAAGACTACCAATGTAAACAAAGACTACAAATGTAAACAAAGACAACAAATGTAAACACTCTAAATGTAACCAAACTCTAAATGTAAACAAAGACTTTAAACAAATACTCGAAATATAAACAAAGACTAAAAATGTAAACAAAGACTGCAAATATAAACAAAGACTCTAAATGTAAACAAAGGCTACAAATGTAAACAAAGACTAAGTGTAAACAAAGACTATAAATGTAAGCAAAGACTCTAAATGTAAAAAGGACTACGAACGTAAACAAAGACTATAAATGTAAACAAACTCTCTAAAAGTAAGCAAACTCTAAATGTAAACAAAGACATCAAACGTAAACAGACTCTAAATGTAAAAAACTACAAATATAAACAAAGACTAAATGTAAACAAAGACTGCAAATGTAAACAAAGACTAAATGTAAACAAAGACTACAGATGTAAAGAAAGTCTACAAATATAAACAAACACTCTAAATGTAAACAAAGACTACAAATGTAAACACTCTAATTGTAAACAAACACTAGAAATGTAAACACTCTAAATGTAAACAAAGACTAGAAATATAAACAGAGACTCTAAATTTAAAAAAGTCTACAAATGTAAACGGAGACACTAAATGTAAATAAGGACTAACTGTAAACGGAGACTCTAAATGTAATCAAAGACTACAAATGTAAACAGACTCTAAATGTAAACAAAGATTTTAAATGCAAGCAAAGACTCAATGTAAGCCATGACTACAAATATAAACAAAGACTACAAATGTAAACAAAAATTCTAAATAGTATAAACAGACTGAAAATGTAAAAAACTACAAATGTAAACAAAGTCTACAAAAATAAACAATGACTACAAATGTAAACAATGACAAAATGTAAACAAAGACTTAAAATGTAAACAGATTCTAAGACTATAAATGTAAAAAAATGCTCTAAACAGGAACAAACTCTAAATGTAAACAAAGAGTACAATTGTCAAAAGAGACTACAAATGTAAACAAAGAATCTAAATGTAAACAAAGTCTACAAATGTAATAGACTACAAATGTAAACAAACACTCTAAATGTAACCAAACTCTAAATATAAACAAAGACTACTAATGTAAACAAAAATTCTAAATAGTATAAACAGACTGAAAATGTAAAAAACTACAAATGTAAACAAAGTCTACAAAAGTAAACAATGACTAGAAATGTAAACAATGACAAAATGTAAACAAAGACTTAAAATGTAAACAGATTCTAAGACTACAAATGTAAAAAAATGCTCTAAACAGGAACAAACTCTAAATGTAAACAAAGAGTACAATTGTCAAAAGAGACTACAAATGTAAACAAAGAATCTAAATGTAAACAAAGTCTGCAAATTTAACAAAGACTACCAATGTAAACAAAGACTACCAATGTAAACAAAGACTACAAATGTAAACAAACACTCTAAATGTAACCAAACTCTAAATGTAAACAAAGACTTCAAACGTAAAAAATACTCGAAATATAAACAAAGACTCGAAATGTAAACAAAGACTGCAAATATAAACAAAGACTCTAAATGTAAACAAAGGCTACAAATGTAAACAAAAACTAAGTGTAAACAAAGACTATAAATGTAAGCAATGTCTCTAAATGTAAAAAGGACTACGAATGTAAACAAAGACTATAAATATAAACAGACTCTTAATGTAAACAAAGACTGCAAATATAAACAAAGACTCTAAATGTAAAAAACTACAAATATAAACAAAGACTAAATGTAAACAAAGACTGCAAATGTAAACAAAGACTAAATATAAACAAAGACTAGAGATGTAAAGAAAGTCTACAAATATAAACAAACACTCTAAATGTAAACAAACACTGCAAATGTAAACACTCTAATTGTAAACAAACACTAGAAATGTAAACACTCTAAATGTAAACAAAGACTAGATATATAAACAGACTCTAAATTTGAAAAAGACTACAAATGTAAACGGAGACTCTAAATGTAAACAAGGACTAACTGTAAACGGAGACTGTAAATGTAAACAAAGACTACAAATGTAACAAAGACTACAAATGTAAACAGACTCTAATTGTAAACAAAGATTTTAAATGTAAGCAAAGACTCAAAGTAAGCAATGACTACAAATATAAACAAAGACTACTAATGTAAACAAAAATTCTAAATAGTATAAACAGACTGAAAATGTAAAAAACTACAAATGTAAACAAAGTCTACAAAAGTAAACAATGACTACAAATGTAAACAATGACAAAATGTAAACAAAGACTTAAAATGTAAACAGATTCTAAGACTACAAATGTAAAAAAAATGCTCTAAACAGGAACAAACTCTAAATGTAAACAAAGAGTACAATTGTCAAAAGAGACTACAAATGTAAACAAAGAATCTAAATGTAAACAAAGTCTGCAAATTTAACAAAGACTACCAATGTAAACAAAGACTACAAATGTAAACAAACACTCTAAATGTAACCAAACTCTAAATGTAAACAAAGACTTCAAACGTAAACAAATACTCGAAATATAAACAAAGACTCGAAATGTAAATAAAGACTGCAAATATAAACTAAGACTCTAAATGTAAACAAAGGCTACAAATGTAAACAAAGACTCTAAATGTAAGCAATGACTCTAAATGTAAAAAGGACTACGAATGTAAACAAAGACTATAAATTTAAACAGACTCTTTATGTAAACAAAGACTGCAAATATAAACAAAGACTGCAAATATAAACAAAGACTCTAAATGTAAAAAACTACAAATATAAACAAAGACTAAATGTAAACAAAGACTGCAAATATAAACAAAGACTAAATATAAACAAAGACTACAGATGTAAAGAAAGTCTACAAATATAAACAAACACTCTAAATGTAAACAAAGACTACAAATGTAAACACTCTAATTGTAAACAAACACTAGAAATGTAAACACTCTAAATGTAAAAAAAGACTAGAAATATAAACAGAGACTCTAAATTTGAAAAAGACTACAAATGTAAACGGAGTCTCTAAATGTAAACAAGGACTAACTGTAAACGGAGACTCTAAATGTAAACAAAGACTACAAATGTAACAAAGACTACAAATGTAAACAGACTCTAAATGTAAACAAAGATTTTAAATGTAAGCAAACACTCAATGTAAGCAATGACTACAAATATAAACAAAGACTACAAATGTAAACAAAAATTCTAAATAGTATAAACAGACTGAAAATGTAAAAAATTACAAATGTAAACAAAGTCTACAAAAGTAAACAGTGACTATAAATGTAAACAATGACAAAATGTAAACAAAGACATAAAATGTAAACAGATTCTAAGACTACAAATGTAAAAAAATGCTCTAAACAGGAACAAACTCTAAATGTAAACAAAGAGTGCAATTGTCAAAAGAGACTACAAATGTAAACAAAGACTTTAAATGTAAACAAAGTCTACAAATGTAACAAAGACTACCAATGTAAACAAACACTCTAAATGTAACCAAACTCTAAATGTAAACAAAGACTTTAAATGTAAACAAAGTCTACAAATGTAACAAAGACTACCAATGTAAACAAAGACTACAAATGTAAACAAACACTCTAAATGTAACCAAACTCTAAATGTAAACAAAGACTTCAAACGTAAATAAATACTCGAAATATAAACAAAGACTCGAAATGTAAACAAAGGCTACAAATGTAAACAAAGACTAAGTGTACACAAAGACTGCAAATGTAAACAAAGACTAAATGTAAACAAAGACTACAGATGTAAAGAAAGTCTACAAATATAAACAAACACTCTACATGTAAACAAAGACTACAAATGTAAACACTCTAATTGTAAACAAACACTAGAAATGTAAACACTCTAAATGTAAACAAAGACTAGAAATATAAACAGAGATTCTAAATTTGAAAAAGACTACAAATGTAAACGGAGACTCTAAATGTAAACAAGGACTAACTGTAAACGGGGACTGTAAATGTAAACAAACAATACAAATGTAAACAGACTCTAAATGTAAACAAAGATTTTAAATGTAAGCAAAGACTCAAATGTAACAAAGACTACCAATGTAAACAAACATTCTAAATGTAACCAAACTCTAAATGTAAACAAAAGCTTCAGACGTAAACAAATACTCGAAATATAAACAAAGACTCCAAATGTAAACAAAGACTGCATATATAAACAAAGACTCGAAATGTAAACAAAGGCTACAAATGTAAACAAAGACTAAGTGTAAACAACGACTATAAATGTAAGCAAAGACTCTAAATGTAAAAAGGACTACGAACGTAAACAAAGACTATAAATATAAACAGACTCTTAATGTAAACAAAGATTGCAAATATAAACAAAGACTCTAAATGTAAACAAAGTCTACAAATGTAACAAAGACTACCAATGTAAACAAAGACTACAAATGTAAACAAAGACAACAAATGTAAACACTCTAAATGTAACCAAACTCTAAATGTAAACAAAGACTTTAAACAAATACTCGAAATATAAACAAAGACTCGAAATGTAAACAAAGACTGCAAATCTAAACAAAGACTCTAAATGTAAACAAAGGCTACAAATGTAAAAAAGACTAAGTGTAAACAAAGACTATAAATGTAAGCAAAGACTCTAAATGTAAAAAGGACTACGAACGTAAACAAAGACTATAAATGTAAACAAACACTCTAAAAGTAAGCAAACTCTAAATGTAAACAAAGACATCAAACGTAAACAGACTCTAAATGTAAAAAACTACAAATATAAACAAAGACTAAATGTAAACAAAGACTGCAAATGTAAACAAAGACTAAATGTAAACAAAGACTACAGATGTAAAGAAAGTCTACAAATATAAACAAACACTCTAAATGTAAACAAAGACTACAAATGTAAACACTCTAATTGTAAACAAACACTAGAAATGTAAACACTCTAAATGTAAACAAAGACTAGAAATATAAACAGAGACTCTAAATTTGAAAAAGTCTACAAATGTAAACGGAGACACTAAATGTAAACAAGGACTAACTGTAAACGGAGACTCTAAATGTAATCAAAGACTACAAATGTAAACAGACTCTAAATGTAAACAAAGATTTTAAATGTAAGCAAAGACTCAATGTAAGCCATGACTACAAATATAAACAAAGACTACAAATGTAAACAAAAATTCTAAATAGTATAAACAGACTGAAAATGTAAAAAACTACAAATGTAAACAAAGTCTACAAAAATAAACAATGACTACAAATGTAAACAATGACAAAATGTAAACAAAGACTTAAAATGTAAACAGATTCTAAGACTACAAATGTAAAAAAATGCTCTAAACAGGAACAAACTCTAAATGTAAACAAAGAGTACAATTGTCAAAAGAGACTACAAATGTAAACAAAGAATCTAAATGTAAACAAAGTCTACAAATGTAATAGACTACAAATGTAAACAAACACTCTAAATGTAACCAAACTCTAAATATAAACAAAGACTACTAATGTAAACAAAAATTCTAAATAGTATAAACAGACTGAAAATGTAAAAAACTACAAATGTAAACAAAGTCTACAAAAGTAAACAATGACTAGAAATGTAAACAATGACAAAATGTAAACAAAGACTTAAAATGTAAACAGATTCTAAGACTACAAATGTAAAAAAATGCTCTAAACAGAAACAAACTCTAAATGTAAACAAAGAGTACAATTGTCAAAAGAGACTACAAATGTAAACAAAGAATCTAAATGTAAACAAAGTCTGCAAATTTAACAAAGACTACCAATGTAAACAAAGACTACCAATGTAAACAAAGACTACAAATGTAAACAAACACTCTAAATGTAACCAAACTCTAAATGTAAACAAAGACTTCAAACGTAAAAAATACTCGAAATATAAATAAAGACTCGAAATGTAAACAAAGACTGCAAATATAAACAAAGACTCTAAATGTAAACAAAAGCTACAAATGTAAACAAAAACTAAGTGTAAACAAAGACTATAAATGTAAGCAATGACTCTAAATGTAAAAAGGACTACGAATGTAAACAAAGACTATAAATATAAACAGACTCTTAATGTAAACAAAGACTGCAAATATAAACAAAGACTCTAAATGTAAAAAACTTCAAATATAAACAAAGACTAAATGTAAACAAAGACTGCAAATGTAAACAAAGACTAAATATAAACAAAGACTAGAGATGTAAAGAAAGTCTACAAATATAAACAAACACTCTAAATGTAAACAAACACTGCAAATGTAAACACTCTAATTGTAAACAAACACTAGAAATGTAAACACTCTAAATGTAAACAAAGACTAGATATATAAACAGACTCTAAATTTGAAAAAGACTACAAATGTAAACGGAGACTCTAAATGTAAACAAGGACTAACTGTAAACGGAGACTGTAAATGTAAACAAAGACTACAAATGTAACAAAGACTACAAATGTAAACAGACTCTAATTGTAAACAAAGATTTTAAATGTAAGCAAAGACTCAAAGTAAGCAATGACTACAAATATAAACAAAGACTACTAATGTAAACAAAAATTCTAAATAGTATAAACAGACTGAAAATGTAAAAAACTACAAATGTAAACAAAGTCTACAAAAGTAAACAATGACTACAAATGTAAACAATGACAAAATGTAAACAAAGACTTAAAATGTAAACAGATTCTAAGACTACAAATGTAAAAAAAATGCTCTAAACAGGAACAAACTCTAAATGTAAACAAAGAGTACAATTGTCAAAAGAGACTACAAATGTAAACAAAGAATCTAAATGTAAACAAAGTCTGCAAATTTAACAAAGACTACCAATGTAAACAAAGACTACAAATGTAAACAAACACTCTAAATGTAACCAAACTCTAAATGTAAACAAAGACTTCAAACGTAAACAAATACTCGAAATATAAACAAAGACTCGAAATGTAAATAAAGACTGCAAATATAAACAAAGACTCTAAATGTAAACAAAGGCTACAAATGTAAACAAAGACTAAGTGTAAACAAAGACTCTAAATGTAAGCAATGACTCTAAATGTAAAAAGGACTACGAATGTAAACAAAGACTATAAATTTAAACAGACTCTTTATGTAAACAAAGACTGCAAATATAAATAAAGACTGCAAATATAAACAAAGACTCTAAATGTAAAAAACTACAAATATAAACAAAGACTAAATGTAAACAAAGACTGCAAATATAAACAAAGACTAAATATAAACAAAGACTACAGATGTAAAGAAAGTCTACAAATATAAACAAACACTCTAAATGTAAACAAAGACTACAAATGTAAACACTCTAATTGTAAACAAACGCTAGAAATGTAAACACTCTAAATGTAAAAAAAGACTAGAAATATAAACAGAGACTCTAAATTTGAAAAAGACTACAAATGTAAACGGAGTCTCTAAATGTAAACAAGGACTAACTGTAAACGGAGACTCTAAATGTAAACAAAGACTACAAATGTAACAAAGACTACAAATGTAAACAGACTCTAAATGTAAACAAAGATTTTAAATGTAAGCAAACACTCAATGTAAGCAATGACTACAAATATAAACAAAGACTACAAATGTAAACAAAAATTCTAAATAGTATAAACAGACTGAAAATGTAAAAAATTACAAATGTAAACAAAGTCTACAAAAGTAAACAGTGACTATAAATGTAAACAATGACAAAATGTAAACAAAGACATAAAATGTAAACAGATTCTAAGACTACAAATGTAAAAAAATGCTCTAAACAGGAACAAACTATAAATGTAAACAAAGAGTGCAATTGTCAAAAGAGACTACAAATGTAACAAAGACTACCAATGTAAACAAAGACTACAAATGTAAACAAACACTCTAAATGTAACCAAACTCTAAATGTAAACAAAGATTTCAAACGTAAATAAATACTCGAAATATAAACAAAGACTCGAAATGTAAACAAAGGCTACAAATGTAAACAAAGACTAAGTGTAAACAAAGACTGCAAATGTAAACAAAGACTAAATGTAAACAAAGACTACAGATGTAAAGAAAGTCTACAAATATAAACAAACACTCTACATGTAAACAAAAACTACAAATGTAAACACTCTAATTGTAAACAAACACTAGAAATGTAAACACTCTAAATGTAAACAAAGACTAGAAATATAAACAGAGACTCTAAATTTGAAAAAGACTACAAATGTAAACGGAGACTCTAAATGTAAACAAGGACTAACTGTAAACGGAGACTGTAAATGTAAACAAAGACTACAAATGTAACAAAGACTACAAATGTAAACAGACTCTAAATGTAAACAAAGATTTTAAATGTAAGCAAAGACTCAATGTAAGCAATGACTACAAATATAAAC
Source organism: Salticus scenicus (assembly GCA_963930645.1). Classification (NCBI taxonomy): domain Eukaryota; kingdom Metazoa; phylum Arthropoda; class Arachnida; order Araneae; family Salticidae; genus Salticus; species Salticus scenicus. The sequence goes on along the minus strand of CAWVNO010001900.1, from coordinate 1,346,659 downwards.
AAAGACTACTAATGTAAACAAAAATTCTAAATAGTATAAACAGACTGAAAATGTAAAAAACTACAAATGTAAACAAAGTCTACAAAAGTAAACAATGACTACAAATGTAAACAATGACAAAATGTAAACAAAGACTTAAAATGTAAACAGATTCTAAGACTACAAATGTAAAAAAATGCTCTAAACAGGAACAAACTCTAAATGTAAACAAAGAGTACAATTGCAAAAGAGACTACAAATGTAAACAAAGAATCTAAATGTAAACAAAGTCTGCAAATTTAACAAAGACTACCAATGTAAACAAAGACTACCAATGTAAGCAAAGACTACAAATGTAAACAAACACTCTAAATGTAACCAAACTCTAAATGTAAACAAAGACTTCAAACGTAAACAAATACTCGAAATATAAACAAAGACTCGAAATGTAAACAAAGAATGAAAATATAAACAAAGACTCTAAATATAAACAAAGGCTACAAATGTAAACAAAGACTAAGTGTAAACAAAGACTATAAATGTAAGCACAACTCTAAATGTAAAAAGGACTACGAACGTAAACAAAGTCTATAAATATAAACAGACTCTTAATGTAAACAAAGACTGCAAATATAAAAAAAGACTCTAAAGTAAACAAAGGCTACAAATGTAAACAAAGACTAAGTGTAAACAAAGACTATAAATGTAAGCAATGAATCTAAATGTAAAAAGGACTATGAATGTAAACAAAGACTATAAATATAAACAGACTCTTAATGTAAACAAAGACTGCAAATATAAAAAAAGACTCTAAATGTAAACAAAGGCTACAAATGAAAAAAGTCTAAGTGTAAACAAAGACTACAAATGTAAGCAAAAACTCTGAATGTAAACAAGGACTACAAACTTAAACAAAGATTACAAATGTAAACAAATACTCTAAAAGTAAGCAAACTCTAAATGTAAACAAAGACATCAAACGTAAACAGAGACTCTAAATGTAAAAAACTATAAATATAAACAAAGACTAAATGTAAACAAAGACTGCAAATGTAAACAAAGACTAAATATAAACAAAGACTACAGATGTAAAGAAAGTCTACAAATATAAACAAACACTCTAAATGTAAACAAAGACTACAAATCTAAACACTCTAATAGTAAACAAACACTAGAAATGTAAACACTCTAAATGTAAACAAAGGCTAGAAATATAAACAGAGACTCTAAATTTGAAAAAGACTACAAATGTAAACCGAGACTCTAAATGTAAACAATGACTAACTGTAAACGGAGACTGTAAATGTAAACAAAGACTACAAATGTAACAAAGACTACAAATGTAAACAGACTCTAAATGTAAACAAAGATTTGGAATGTAAGCAAAGACTCAATGTAAGCAAAGACTACAAATATAAACAAAGACTACAAATGTAAACAAAAATTTTAAATAGTGTAAACAGACTGAAAATGTAAAAAACTACAAATGTAAACAAAGTCTACAAAAGTAAACAATGACTACAAATGTAAACAATGACAAAATGTAAACAAAGACTTAAAATGTAAACACTCTAATTGTAAACAAACACTAGAAATGTAAACACTCTAGATGTAAACAAAGACTACAAATATAAACAGAGACTCTAAATTTGAAAAAGACTACAAATGTAAACAGAGACTCTAAATGTAAACAAGGAGTAACTGTAAACGGAGACTCTAAATGTAAACAAAGACTACAAATGTAACGGACTACAAATGTAAACAGACTCTAAATGTAAACAAAGATTTTAAATGTAAGCAAAGACTCAATGTAAGCAATGACTACAAATATAAACAAAGACTACAAATGTAATCAAAAATTCTAAATAGTATAAACAGACTGAAAATGTAAAAAACTACAAATGTAAACAAAGTCTACAAAAGTAAACAATGACTACAAATGTAAACAATGACAAAATGTAAACAAAGACTTAAAATGTAAACAGATTCTAAGACTACAAATGTAAAAAAATGCTCTAAACAGGAACAAACTCTAAATGTAAACAAAGAGTACAATTGCCAAAAGAGACTACAAATGTAAACAAAGAATCTAAATGTAAACAAAGTCTGCAAATTTAACAAAGACTACCAATGTAAACAAAGACTACCAATGTAAGCAAAGACTACAAATGTAAACAAACACTCTAAATGTAACCAAACTCTAAATGTAAACAAAGACTAAGTGTAAACAAAGACTGCAAATGTAAACAAAGACTAAATGTAAACAAAGACTACAGATGTAAAGAAAGTCTACAAATATAAACAAACACTCTACATGTAAACAAAGACTACAAATGTAAACACTCTAATTGTAAACAAACACTAGAAATGTAAACACTCTAAATGTAAACAAAGACTACAAGTATAAACAGAGACTCTAAATTTGAAAAAGACTACAAATGTAAACAAAGACTATGTGTAAACAAAGACTATAAATGTAAGCAATGACTCTAAATGTAAAAAGGACTACGAATGTAAACGAAGACTATAAATATAAACAGACTCTTAATGTAAACAAAGACTGCAAATATAAACAAAGACTCGAAATGTAAAAAACTACAAATATAAACAAAGACTAAATGTAAACAAAGACTGCAAATGTAAACAAAGACTAAATATAAACAAAGACTACAGATGTAAAGAAAGTCTACAAATATAAACAAACACTCTAAATGTAAACAAAGACTCTAAATGTAAACACTCTAATTGTAAACAAACACTAGAAATGTAAACACTCTAAATGTAAACAAAGACTAGAAATATAAACAGAGACTCTAAATTTGAAAAAGACTACAAATGTAAACCGAGACTCTAAATGTAAACAAGGACTAACTGTAAACGGAGACTGTAAATGTAAACAAAGACTACAAATGTAACAAAGACTACAAATGTAAACAGACTCTAAATGTAAACAAAGATTTGGAATGTAAGCAAAGACTCAATGTAAGCAAAGACTACAAATATAAACAAAGACTACAAATGTAAACAAAAATTTTAAATAGTGTAAACAGACTGAAAATGTTAAAAACTACAAATGTAAACAAAGTCAACAAAAGTAAACAATGACTACAGATGTAAACAATGACAAAATGTAAACAAAGACTTAAAATGTAAACAGATTCCAAGACTACAAATGTAAAAAAATGCTCTAAACAGGAACAAACGCTAAATGTAAACAAAGAGTGCAATTGTCAAAAGAGACTACAAATGTAAACAAAGACTTTAAATGTAAACAAAGTCTACAAATGTAACAAAGACTACCAATGTAAACAAAGACTACAAATGTAAACAAACACTCTAAATGTAACCAAACTCTAAATGTAAACAAAGACTTCAAACGTAAACACTTACTCGAAATATAAACAAAGACTCGAAATGTAAACAAAGACTGCAAATATAAACAAAGACTCTAAATGTAAACAAAGGCTACAAATGTAAACAAAGAATAAGTGTAAACAAAGACTATAAATGTAAGCAAAGAATCTAAATGTAAACAAGGACTACAAACTTAAACAAAGATTACAGATGTAAACAAATACTCTAAAAGTAAGCAAACTCTAAATGTAAACAAAGACATCAAACGTAAACAGTGACTCTAAATGTAAAAAACTACAAATATAAACAAAGACTAAATGTAAACAAAGACTGCAAATGTAAACAAAGACTAGAAATATAAACAGAGACTCTAAATTTGAAAAAGACTACAAATGTAAACCGAGACTCTAAATGTAAACAATGACTAACTGTAAACGGAGACTGTAAATGTAAACAAAGACTACAAATGTAACAAAGACTACAAATGTAAACAGACTCTAAATGTAAACAAAGATTTGAAATGTAAGCAAAGACTCAGTGTAAGCAATGACTACAAATATAAACAAAGACTACAAATGTAAACAAAAATTCTAAATAGTGTAAACAGACTGAAAATGTAAAAAACTACAAATGTAAACAAAGTCTACAAAAGTAAACAATGACTACAAATGTAAACAATGACAAAATGTAAACAAAGACTTAAAATGTAAACAGATTCTAAGACTACAAATGTAAAAAAAATGTTCTAAACAGGAACAAACTCTAAATGTAAACAAAGAGTACAATTGTCAAAAGAGACTACAAATGTAAACAAAGAATCTAAATGTAAGCAAAGTCTGCAAATGTAACAAAGACTACCAATGTAAACAAAGACTACCAATGTAAACAAAGACTACAAATGTAAACAAACACTCTAATTCTAACCAAACTCTAAATGTAAACAGACTTCAAACGTAAACAAGTACTCGAAATATAAACAAAGACTCGGAATATAAACAGAGACTGCAAATATAAACAAACACTCTAATTGTAACCAAACTCTAAATGTAAACAAAGACTTCAAACGTAAACAAGTACTCGAAATATAAACAAAGACTCGGAATATAAACAGAGACTTCAAATATAAATAAAGACTCTAAATGTAAACAAAGGCTACAAATGTAAACAAAGACTAAGTGTAAACAAAGACTATAAATGTAAGCAAAGACTCTAAATGTAAAAAGGACTATGAATGTAAACAAACACTGCAAATATAAACAATGACTACAAATATAAACAAAGACTACAAATGTAAACAAAAATTCTAAATAGTATAAACAGACTGAAAATGTAAAAAACTACAAATGTAAACAAAGTCTACAAAAGTAAACAATGACTACAAATGTAAACAAAGACTTAAAATGTAAACAGATTCTAAGACTACAAATGTAAAAAAATGCTCTAAACTGGAACAAACTCTAAATGTAAACAAAGAGTGCAATTGTCAAAAGAGACTACAAATGTAAACAAAGACTTTAAATGTAAACAAAGTCTACAAATGTAACAAAGACTACCAATGTAAACAAAGACTACAAATGTAAACAAACACTCTAAATGTAACCAAACTCTAAATGTAAACAAAGACTTCAAACGTAAATAAATACTCGAAATATAAACAAAGACTCGAAATGTAAACAAAGACTACAAATGTAAACAAAGACTAAGTGTAAACAAAGACTGCAAATGTAAACAATGACTAAATGAAAACAAAGACTACAGATGTAAAGAAAGTCTACAAATATAAACAAACACTCTACATGTAAACAAAGACTACAAATGTAAACACTCTAATTGTAAACAAACACTAGAAATGTAAACACTCTAAATGTAAACAAAGACTACAAATATAAACAGAGACTCTAAATTTGAAAAAGACTACAAATGTAAACAGAGACTCTAAATGTAAACAAGGACTACCTGTAAACGGAGACTCTAAATGTAAACAAAGACTACAAATGTAACGGACTACAAATGTAAACAGACTCTAAATGTAAACAAAGATTTTAAATGTAAGCAAAGACTCAATGTAAGCAATGACTACAAATATAAACAAAGACTACAAATGTAATCAAAAATTCTAAATAGTATAAACAGACTGAAAATTTAAAAAACTACAAATGTAAACAAAGACTACCAATGTAAACAAAGGCTACAAATGTAAACACTCTAAATGTAACCAAACTCTAAATGTAAACAAAGACTTCAAACGTAAACAAATACTCGAAATATAAACAAAGACTCGAAATGTAAACAAAGACTGCAAATATAAACAAAGACTCTAAATGTAAACAAAGGCTACAAATGTAAACAAAGACTAAGTGTAAACAAAGACTATAAATGTAAGCAATGAATCTAAATGTAAAAAGGACTATGAATGTAAACAAAGACTATAAATATAAACAGACTCTTAATGTAAACAAAGACTGCAAATATAAAAAAAGACTCTAAATGTAAACAAAGGCTACAAATGAAAAAAGTCTAAGTGTAAACAAAGACTACAAATGTAAGCAAAAACTCTGAATGTAAACAAGGACTACAAACTTAAACAAAGATTACAAATGTAAACAAATACTCTTAAAGTAAGCAAACTCTAAATGTAAACAAAGACATCAAACGTAAACAGAGACTCTAAATGTAAAAAACTATAAATATAAACAAAGACTAAATGTAAACAAAGACTGCAAATGTAAACAAAGACTAAATATAAACAAAGACTACAGATGTAAAGAAAGTCTACAAATATAAACAAACACTCTAAATGTAAACAAAGACTACAAATCTAAACACTCTAATAGTAAACAAACACTAGAAATGTAAACACTCTAAATGTAAACAAAGGCTAGAAATATAAACAGACTCTAAATTTGAAAAAGACTACAAATGTAAACCGAGACTCTAAATGTAAACAATGACTAACTGTAAACGGAGACTGTAAATGTAAACAAAGACTACAAATGTAACAAAGACTACAAATGTAAACAGACTCTAAATGTAAACAAAGATTTGGAATGTAAGCAAAGACTCAATGTAAGCAAAGACTACAAATATAAACAAAGACTACAAATGTAAACAAAAATTTTAAATAGTGTAAACAGACTGAAAATGTAAAAAACTACAAATGTAAACAAAGTCTACAAAAGTAAACAATGACTACTAATGTAAACAATGACAAAATGTAAACAAAGACTTAAAATGTAAACACTCTAATTGTAAACAAACACTAGAAATGTAAACACTCTAGATGTAAACAAAGACTACAAATATAAACAGAGACTCTAAATGTAAACAAGGACTAACTGTAAACGGAGACTCTAAATGTAAACAAAGACTACAAATGTAACGGACTACAAATGTAAACAGACTCTAAATGTAAACAAAGATTTTAAATGTAAGCAAAGACTCAATGTAAGCAATGACTACAAATATAAACAAAGACTACAAATGTAATCAAAAATTCTAAATAGTATAAACAGACTGAAAATGTAAAAAACTACAAATGTAAACAAAGTCTACAAAAGTAAACAATGACTACAAATGTAAACAATGACAAAATGTAAACAAAGACTTAAAATGTAAACAGATTCTAAGACTACAAATGTAAAAAAATGCTCTAAACAGGAACAAACTCTAAATGTAAACAAAGAGTACAATTGCCAAAAGAGACTACAAATGTAAACAAAGAATCTAAATGTAAACAAAGTCTGCAAATTTAACAAAGACTACCAATGTAAACAAAGACTACCAATGTAAGCAAAGACTACAAATGTAAACAAACACTCTAAATGTAACCAAACTCTAAATGTAAACAAAGACTTCAAACGTAAACAAATACTCGAAATATAAACAAAGACTCGAAATGTAAACAAAGAATGAAAATATAAACAAAGACTCTAAATATAAACAAAGGCTACAAATGTAAACAAAGACTAAGTGTAAACAAAGACTATAAATGTAAGCACAACTCTAAATGTAAAAAGGACTACGAACGTAAACAAAGTCTATAAATATAAACAGACTCTTAATGTAAACAAAGACTGCAAATATAAAAAAAGACTCTAAAGTAAACAAAGGCTACAAATGTAAACAAAGACTAAGTGTAAACAAAGACTATAAATGTAAGCAATGAATCTAAATGTAAAAAGGACTATGAATGTAAACAAAGACTATAAATATAAACAGACTCTTAATGTAAACAAAGACTGCAAATATAAAAAAAGACTCTAAATGTAAACAAAGGCTACAAATGAAAAAAGTCTAAGTGTAAACAAAGACTACAAATGTAAGCAAAAACTCTGAATGTAAACAAGGACTACAAACTTAAACAAAGATTACAAATGTAAACAAATACTCTAAAAGTAAGCAAACTCTAAATGTAAACAAAGACATCAAACGTAAACAGAGACTCTAAATGTAAAAAACTATAAATATAAACAAAGACTAAATGTAAACAAAGACTGCAAATGTAAACAAAGACTAAATATAAACAAAGACTACAGATGTAAAGAAAGTCTACAAATGTAACAAAGACTACCAATGTAAACAAAGACTACAAATGTAAACAAACACTCTAAATGTAACCAAACTCTAAATGTAAACAAAGACTTCAAACGTAAATAAATACTCGAAATATAAACAAAGACTCGAAATGTAAACAAAGGCTACAAATGTAAACAAAGACTAAGTGTAAACAAAGACTGCAAATGTAAACAAAGACTAAATGTAAACAAAGACTACAGATGTAAAGAAAGTCTACAAATATAAACAAACACTCTACATGTAAACAAACACTACAAATGTAAACACTCTAATTGTAAACAAACACTAGAAATGTAAACACTCTAAATGTAAACAAAGACTACAAATATAAACAGAGACTCTAAATTTGAAAAAGACTACAAATGTAAACAAAGACTATGTGTAAACAAAGACTATAAATGTAAGCAATGACTCTAAATGTAAAAAGGACTACGAACGCAAACAAAGACTATAAATATAAACAGACTTTTAATGTAAACAAAGACTGCAAATATAAACAAAGACTCTAAATGTAAACAAAGTCTACAAATGTAACAAAGACTACCAATGTAAACAAAGACTACAAATGTAAACAAACACTCTAAATGTAACCAAACTCTTAATGTAAACAAAGACTTCAAACGTAAACAAATACTCGAAATATAAACAAAGACTCGAAATGTAAACAAAGAATGAAAATATAAACACTCTAAATATAAACAAAGGCTACAAATGTAAACAAAGACTAAGTGTAAACAAAGACTATAAATGTAAGCACAACTCTAAATGTAAAAAGGACTACGAACGTAAACAAAGTCTATAAATATAAACAGACTCTTAATGTAAACAAAGACTGCAAATATAAAAAAAGACTCTAAAGTAAACAAAGGCTACAAATGAAAAAAGTCTAAGTGTAAACAAAGACTACAAATGTAAGCAAAAACTCTAAATGTAAACAAGGACTACAAACTTAAACAAAGATTACAAATGTAAACAAATACTCTAAAAGTAAGCAAACTCTAAATGTAAACAAAGACATCAAACGTAAACAGTGACTCTAAATGTAAAAAACTACAAATATAAACAAAGACTAAATGTAAACGAAGACTGCAAATGTAAACAAAGACTAAATATAAACAAAGACTACAGATGTAAAGAAAGTCTACAAATATAAACAAACACTCTTCATGTAAACAAAGACTACAAATGTAAACACTCTAATTGTAAACAAACACTGGAAATATAAACACTCTAAATGTAAACAAAGACTAGAAATATAAACAGAGACTCTAAATTTGAAAAAGACTACAAATGTAAACCGAGACTCTAAATGTAAAGAATGACTAACTGTAAACGGAGACTGTAAATGTAAACAAAGACTACAAATGTAACAAAGACTACAAATGTAAACAGACTCTAAATGTAAACAAAGATTTGAAATGTAAGCAAAGACTCAGTGTAAGCAATGACTACAAATATAAACAAAGATTACAAATGTAAACAAAAATTCTAAATAGTGTAAACAGACTGAAAATGTAAAAAACTACAAATGTAAACAAAGTCTACAAAAGTAAACAATGACTACAAATGTAAACAATGACAAAATGTAAACAAAGACTTAAAATGTAAACAGATTCTAAGACTACAAATGTAAAAAAAATGTTCTAAACAGGAACAAACTCTAAATGTAAACAAAGAGTACAATTGTCAAAAGAGACTACAAATGTAAACAAAGAATCTAAATGTAAGCAAAGTCTGCAAATGTAACAAAGACTACCAATGTAAACAAAGACTACCAATGTAAACAAAGACTACAAATGTAAACAAACACTCTAATTGTAACCAAACTCTAAATGTAAACAAAGACTTCAAACGTAAACAAGTACTCGAAATATAAACAAAGACTCGGAATATAAACAGAGACTGCAAATATAAACAAACACTCTAATTGTAACCAAACTCTAAATGTAAACAAAGACTTCAAACGTAAACAAGTACTCGAAATATAAACAAAGACTCGGAATATAAACAGAGACTGCAAATATAAATAAAGACTCTAAATGTAAACAAAGGCTACAAATGTAAACAAAGACTAAGTGTAAACAAAGACTACAAATGTAAGCAAAGACTCTAAATGTAAAAAGGACTATGAATGTAAACAAAGACTATAAATATAAACAGACTCTTAATGTAAACAAAGACTGCAAATATAAACAATGACTACAAATATAAACAAAGACTACAAATGTAAACAAAAATTGTAAATAGTATAAACAGACTGAAAATGTAAAAAACTACAAATGTAAACAAAGTCTACAAAAGTAAACAATGACTACAAATGTAAACAATGACAAAATGTAAACAAAGACTTAAAATGTAAACAGATTCTAAGACTACAAATGTAAAAAAATGCTCTAAACTGGAACAAACTCTAAATGTAAACAAAGAGTGCAATTGTCAAAAGAGACTACAAATGTAAACAAAGACTTTAAATGTAAACAAAGTCTACAAATGTAACAAAGACTACCAATGTAAACAAAGACTACAAATGTAAACAAACACTCTAAATGTAACCAAACTCTAAATGTAAACAAAGACTTCAAACGTAAATAAATACTCGAAATATAAACAAAGACTCGAAATGTAAACAAAGGCTACAAATGTAAACAAAGACTAAGTGTAAACAAAGACTGCAAATGTAAACAATGACTAAATGAAATCAAAGACTACAGATATAAAGAAAGTCTACAAATATAAACAAACACTCTAAATGTAAACAAAGACTACAAATGTAAACACTCTAATTGTAAACAAACACTAGAAATGTAAACACTCTAAATGTAAACAAAGACTAGAAATATAAACAGAGACTCTAAATTTGAAAAAGACTACAAATGTAAACCGAGACTCTAAATGTAAACAAGGACTAACTGTAAACGGAGACTGTAAATGTAAACAAAGACTACAAATGTAACAAAGACTACAAATGTAAACAGACTCTAAATGTAAACAAAGATTTGGAATGTAAGCAAAGACTCAATGTAAGCAAAGACTACAAATATAAACAAAGACTACAAATGTAAACAAAAATTTTAAATAGTGTAATTAGACTGAAAATGTAAAAAACTACAAATGTAAACAAAGTCTACAAAAGTAAACAATGACTACAGATGTAAACAATGACAAAATGTAAACAAAGACTTAAAATGTAAACAGATTCCAAGACTACAAATGTAAAAAAATGCTCTAAACAGGAACAAACTCTAAATGTAAACAAAGAGTGCAATTGTCAAAAGAGACTACAAATGTAAACAAAGACTTTAAATGTAAACAAAGTCTACAAATGTAACAAAGACTACCAATGTAAACAAAGACTACAAATGTAAACAAACACTCTAAATGTAACCAAACTCTAAATGTAAACAAAGACTTCAAACGTAAATAAATACTCGAAATGTAAACAAAGGCTACAAATGTAAACAAAGACTAAGTGTAAACAAAGACTGCAAATGTAAACAAAGACTAAATGTAAACAAAGACTACAGATGTAAAGAAAGTCTACAAATATAAACAAACACTCTACATGTAAACAAAGACTACAAATGTAAACACTCTAATTGTAAACAAACACTAGAAATGTAAACACTCTAAATGTAAACAAAGACTACAAATATAAACAGAGACTCTAAATTTGAAAAAGACTACAAATGTAAACAAAGACTATGTGTAAACAAAGACTATAAATGTAAGCAATGACTCTAAATGTAAAAAGGACTACAAATGTAAACGAAGACTATAAATATAAACAGACTCTTAATGTAAACAAAGACTGCAAATATAAACAAAGACTCGAAATGTAAAAAACTACAAATATAAACAAAGACTAAATGTAAACAAAGACTGCAAATGTAAACAAAGACTAAATATAAACAAAGACTACAGATGTAAAGAAAGTCTACAAATATAAACAAACACTCTAAATGTAAACAAAGACTACAAATGTAAACACTCTAATTGTAAACAAACACTAGAAATGTAAACACTCTAAATGTAAACAAAGACTAGAAATATAAACAGAGACTCTAAATTTGAAAAAGACTACAAATGTAAACCGAGACTCTAAATGTAAACAAGGACTAACTGTAAACGGAGACTGTAAATGTAAACAAAGACTACAAATGTAACAAAGACTACAAATGTAAACAGACTCTAAATGTAAACAAAGATTTGGAATGTAAGCAAAGACTCAATGTAAGCAAAGACTACAAATATAAACAAAGACTACAAATGTAAACAAAAATTTTAAATAGTGTAAACAGACTGAACATGTAAAAAACTACAAATGTAAACAAAGTCAACAAAAGTAAACAATGACTACAGATGTAAACAATGACAAAATGTAAACAAAGACTTAAAATGTAAACAGATTCCAAGACTACAAATGTAAAAAAATGCTCTAAACAGGAACAAACTCTAAATGTAAACAAAGAGTGCAATTGTCAAAAGAGACTACAAATGTAAACAAAGACTTTAAATGTAAACAAAGTCTACAAATGTAACAAAGACTACCAATGTAAACAAAGACTACAAATGTAAACAAACACTCTAAATGTAACCAAACTCTAAATGTAAACAAAGACTTCAAACGTAAACACTTACTCGAAATATAAACAAAGACTCGAAATGTAAACAAAGACTGCAAATATAAACAAAGACTCTAAATGTAAACAAAGGCTACAAATGTAAACAAAGACTAAGTGTAAACAAAGACTATAAATGTAAGCAAAGAATCTAAATGTAAACAAGGACTACAAACTTAAACAAAGATTACAAATGTAAACAAATACTCTAAAAGTAAGCAAACTCTAAATGTAAACAAAGACATCAAACGTAAACAGTGACTCTAAATGTAAAAAACTACAAATATAAACAAAGACTAAATGTAAACAAAGACTGCAAATGTAAACAAAGACTAGAAATATAAACAGAGACTCTAAATTTGAAAAAGACTACAAATGTAAACCGAGACTAGAAATGTAAACAATGACAAAATGTAAACAAAGACTTTAAATGTAAACAAATTCTAAGACTACAAATGTAAAAAAATGCTCTAAACAGGAACAAACTCTAAATGTAAACAAAGAGTACAATTGTCAAAAGAGACTACAAATGTAAACAAAGAATCTAAATGTAAACAAAGTCTGCAAATTTAACAAAGACTACCAATGTAAACAAAGACTACCAATGTAAACAAAGACTAGAAATGTAAACACTCTAAATGTAAACAAAGACTAGAAATATAAACAGAGACTCTAAACTTGAAAAAGACTACAAATGTAAACCGAGACTCTAAATGTAAACAACGACTAACTGTAAACGGAGGCTGTAAATGTAAACAAAGACTACAAATGTAACAAAGACTACAAATGTAAACAGTCTCTAAATGTAAACAAAGATTTGAAATGTAAGCAAAGACTCAATGTAAGCAATGACTACAAATATAAACAAAGACTACAAATGTAAACAAAAATTATAAATAGTGTAAACAGACTGAAAATGTAAAAAACTACAAATGTAAACAAAGTCTACAAAAGTAAACAATGACTACAAATGTAAACAATGACAAAATGTAAACAAAGACTTAAAATGTAAACAGATTCTAAGACTACAAATGTAAAAAAATGCTCTAAACAGGAACAAACTCTAAATGTAAACAAAGAGTGCAATTGTCAAAAGAGACTACAAATGTAAACAAAGACTACAAATGTAAACAAACACTCTAAATGTAACCAAACTCTAAATGTAAACAAAGACTTCAAACGTAAATAAATACTCGAAATATAAACAAAGACTCGAAATGTAAACAAAGGCTACAAATGTAAACAAAGACTAAGTGTAAACAAAGATTGCAAATGTAAACAAAGACTAAATGTAAACAAAGACTACAGATGTAAAGAAAGTCTACAAATATAAACAAACACTCTACATGTAAACAAAGACTACAAATGTAAACACTCTAATTGTAAACAAACACTAGAAATGTAAACACTCTAAATGTAAACAAAGACTACGAATATAAACAGAGACTCTAAATTTGAAAAAGACTACAAATGTAAACGGAGACTCTAAATGTAAACAAGGACTAACTGTAAACGGAGACTCTAAATGTAAACAAAGACTACAAATGTAACGGACTACAAATGTAAACAGACTCTAAATGTAAACAAAGATTTTAAATGTAAGCAAAGACTCAATGTAAGCAATGACTACAAATATAAACAAAGACTACAAATGTAAACAAAAATTCTAAATAGAATAAACAGACTGAAAATGTAAAAAACTACAAATGTAAACAAAGAATCTAAATGTAAACAAAGTCTGCAAATGTAACAAAGACTACCAATGTAAACAAAGACTATCAATGTAAACAAAGAATACAAATGTAAACACTCTAAATGTAACCAAACTCTAAATGTAAACAAAGACTTTAAACAAATACTCGAATTATAAACAAAGAGTCGAAATGTAAACAAAGACTGCAAATATAAACAAAGACTCTAAATGTAAACAAAGGCTGCAAATGTAAACAAAGACTAAGTGTAAACAAAGACTATAAATGTAAGTAATGACTCTAAATGTAAAAAGGACTACGAATGTAAACAATGACTATAAATATAAACAGACTCTTAATGTAAACAAAGACTGCAAATATAAACAAAGACTCTAAATGTAAAAAACTACAAATATAAACAGACTAAATGTAAACAAAGACTGCAAATGTAAACAAAGACTAAATATAAACAAAGACTACAGATGTAAAGAAAGTCTACAAATATAAACAAACACTCTAAATGTAAACAAAGACTACAAATGTAAACACTCTCATTGTAAACAAACACTAGAAATGTAAACACTCTAAATGTAAACAGAGACTAGAAATATAAACAGAGATTCTAAATTTGAAAAAGGCTACAAATGTAAACGGAGACTCTAAATGCAAACAAGGACTAACTGTAAACGGAGACTGTAAATGTAAACAAAGACTACAAATGTAACAAACACTACAAATGTAAACAGACTCTAAATGTAAACAAAGATTTTAAATGTAAGCAAAGACTCAAATGTAACAGACTACCAATGTAAACAAACACTCTAAATGTAACCAAACTCTAAATGTAAACAAAGACTTCAAACGTAAACAAATACTCGAAATATAAACAAAGACTCGTAATATAAACAAAGACTGCAAATATAAATAAAGACTCTAAATGTAAACAAAGGCTAGAAATGTAAACAAAGACTAAGTGTAAACAAAGACTACAAATGTAAGCAAAAATTCTAAATGTAAATAAGGGCTACAAACTTAAACAAAGATTACAAATGTAAACAAAAACTCTAAAAGTAAGCTAACTCTAAATGTAAACAAAGACATCAAACGTAAACAGAGACTCTAAATGTAAAAAACTACAAATATAAACAAAGACTAAATGTAAACAAAGACTGCAAATGTAAACAAAGACTAAATATAAACAAAGACTACAGATGTAAAGAAAGTCTACAAATATAAACAAACACTCTAAATGTAAACAAAGACTACAAATGTAAACACTCTAATTGTAAACAAACACTAGAAATGTAAACACTCTAAATGTAAACAAAGATTAGAAATGTAAACAGAGACTCTACATTTGAAAAAGACTACAAATGTAAACCGAGACTCTAAATGTAAACAAGGACTAACTGTAAACGGAGACTGTAAATGTAAACAGACTACAAATGTAACAAAGACTACAAATGTAAACAGACTCTAAATGTAAACAAAGATTTGAAATGTAAGCAAAGACTCAATGTAAGCAATGACTACAAATATAAACAAAGACTACAAATGTAAACAAAAATTATAAATAGTGTAAACAGACTGAAAATGTAAAAAACTACAAATGTAAACAAAGTCTACAAAAGTAAACAATGACTACAAATGTAAACAATGACAAAATGTAAACAAAGACTTAAAATGTAAACAGATTCTAAGACTACAAATGCAAAAAAATGCTCTAAACAGGAACAAACTCTAAATGTAAATAAAGAGTACAATTGTCAAAAGAGACTACAAATGTAAACAAAGAATCTAAATGTAAACAAAGTCTGCAAATGTAACAAAGACTACCAATGTAAACAAAGACTACCAATGTAAACAAAGAGTACAAATGTAAACACTCTAAATCTAACCAAACTCTAAATGTAAACAAAGACTTCAAACGTAAACAAATACTCGAAATATAAACAAAGACTCGAAATGTAAACAAAGACTGCAAATATAAACAAAGACTCTAAATGTAAACAAAGGCTACAAATGTAAACAAAGACTAAGTGTAAACAAAGACTATAAATGTAAGCAATGACTCTAAATGTAAAAAGGACTATGAATGTAAACAAAGACTATAAATATAAACAGACTCTTAATGTAAACAAAGACTGCAAATATAAACAAAGACTCTAAATGTAAAAAACTAAAAATATAAAAAAAGACTAAATGTAAACAAAGACTGCAAATGTAAACAAAGACTACAGATGTAAAGAAAGTCTACAAATATAAACAAACACTCTAAATGTAAACAAAGACTACAAATGTAAACACTCTAATTGTAAACAAACACTAGAAATGTAAACACTCTAAATGTAAACAAAGACTAGAAATATAAACAGAGATTCTAAATTTGAAAAAGACTACAAATGTAAACGGAGACTCTAAATGTAAACAAGGACTAACTGTAAACGGTAAATGTAAACTGTAAATGTAAACAAAGACTACAAATGTAACAAACACTACAAATGTAAACAGACTCTAAATGTAAACAAAGATTTTAAATGTAAGCAAAGACTCAAATGTAACAAAGACTACCAATGTAAACAAACACTCTAAATGTAACCAAACTCTAAATGTAAACAAAGAATTCAAACGTAAATAAATACTCGAAATATAAACAAAGACTCCAAATGTAAACAAAGACTGCATATATAAACAAAGACTCGAAATGTAAACAAAGGCTACAAATGTAAACAACGACTAAGTGTAAACAAAGACTATAAATGTAAGCAAAGACTCTAAATGTAAAAAGGACTACGAACGTAAACAAAGACTATAAATATAAACAGACTCTTAATGTAAACAAAGACTGCAAATATAAACAAAGACTGCAAATATAAACAAAGACTCTAAATGTAAACAAAGTCTACAAATGTAACAAAGACTACCAATGTAAACAAAGACTACAAATGTAAACAAACACTCTAAATGTAACCAAACTCTAAATGTAAACAAAGACTTCAAACGTAAACAAATACTCGAAATATAAACAAAGACTCGAAATGTAAACAAAGACTGCAAATATAAACAAAGACTCTAAATGTAAACAAAGGCTACAAATGTAAACAAAGACTAAGTGTAAACAAAGACTATAAATGTAAGCAATGACTCTAAATGTAAAAAGGACTATGAATGTAAACAAAGACTATAAATATAAACAGACTCTTAATGTAAACAAAGACTGTAAATATAAACAAAGACTCTAAATGTAAAAAACTAAAAATATAAACAAAGACTAAATGTAAACAAAGACTGCAAATGTAAACAAAGACTACAGATGTAAAGAAAGTCTACAAATATAAACAAACACTCTAAATGTAAACAAAGACTACAAATGTAAACACTCTAATTGTAAACAAACACTAGAAATGTAAACACTCTAAATGTAAGCAAAGACTAGAAATATAAACAGAGATTCTAAATTTGAAAAAGACTACAAATGTAAACGGAGACTCTAAATGTAAACAAGGACTAACTGTAAACGGTAAATGTAAACTGTAAATGTAAACAAAGACTACAAATGTAACAAACACTACAAATGTAAACAGACTCTAAATGTAAACAAAGATTTTAAATGTAAGCAAAGACTCAAATGTAACAAAGACTACCAATGTAAACAAACACTCTAAATGTAACCAAACTCTAAATGTAAACAAAGAATTCAAACGTAAATAAATACTCGAAATATAAACAAAGACTCCAAATGTAAACAAAGACTGCATATATAAACAAAGACTCGAAATGTAAACAAAGGCTACAAATGTAAACAAAGACTAAGTGTAAACAAAGACTATAAATGTAAGCAAAGACTCTAAATGTAAAAAGGACTACGAACGTAAACAAAGACTATAAATATAAACAGACTCTTAATGTAAACAAAGACTGCAAATATAAACAAAGACTGCAAATATAAACAAAGACTCTAAATGTAAACAAAGTCTACAAATGTAACAAAGACTACCAATGTAAACAAAGACTACAAATGTAAACAAACACTCTAAATGTAACCAAACTCTAAATGTAAACAAAGACTTCAAACGTAAACAAATACTCGAAATATAAACAAAGACTCGAAATGTAAACAAAGACTGCAAATATAAACAAAGACTCTAAATGTAAACAAAGGCTACAAATGTAAACAAAGACTAAGTGTAAACAAAGACTATAAATGTAAGCAATGACTCTAAATGTAAAAAGGACTATGAATGTAAACAAAGACTATAAATATAAACAGACTCTTAATGTAAACAAAGACTGCAAATATAAACAAAGACTCTAAATGTAAAAAACTAAAAATATAAACAAAGACTAAATGTAAACAAAGACTGCAAATGTAAACAAAGACTACAGATGTAAAGAAAGTCTACAAATATAAACAAACACTCTAAATGTAAACAAAGACTACAAATGTAAACACTCTAATTGTAAACAAACACTAGAAATGTAAACACTCTAAATGTAAGCAAAGACTAGAAATATAAACAGAGATTCTAAATTTGAAAAAGACTACAAATGTAAACGGAGACTCTAAATGTAAACAAGGACTAACTGTAAACGGTAAATGTAAACTGTAAATGTAAACAAAGACTACAAATGTAACAAACACTACAAATGTAAACAGACTCTAAATGTAAACAAAGATTTTAAATGTAAGCAAAGACTCAAATGTAACAAAGACTACCAATGTAAACAAACACTCTAAATGTAACCAAACTCTAAATGTAAACAAAGTATTCAAACGTAAATAAATACTCGAAATATAAACAAAGACTCCAAATGTAAACAAAGACTGCATATATAAACAAAGACTCGAAATGTAAACAAAGGCTACAAATGTAAACAAAGACTAAGTGTAAACAAAGACTATAAATGTAAGCAAAGACTCTAAATGTAAAAAGGACTACGAACGTAAACAAAGACTATAAATATAAACAGACTCTTAATGTAAACAAAGACTGCAAATATAAACAAAGACTCTAAATGTAAAAAAAGTCTACAAATGTAACAAAGACTACCAATGTAAACAAAGACTACAAATGTAAACAAACACTCTAAATGTAACCAAACTCTAAATGTAAACAAAGACTTCAAACGTAAACAAATACTCGAAATATAAACAAAGACTCGAAATGTAAACAAAGAATGAAAATATAAACAAAGACTCTAAATATAAACAAAGGCTACAAATGTAAACAAAGACTAAGTGTAAACAAAGACTATAAATGTAAGCAAAGACTCTAAATGTAAAAAGGACTACGAACGTAAACAAAGACTATAAATATAAACAGACTCTTAATGTAAACAAAGACTGCAAATATAAAAAAAGACTCTAAATGTAAACAAAGGCTACAAATGAAAAAAGTCTAAGTGTAAACAAAGACTACAAATGTAAGCAAAAACTCTGAATGTAAACAAGGACTACAAACTTAAACAAAGATTACAAATGTAAACAAATACTCTAAAAGTAAGCAAACTCTAAATGTAAACAAAGACATCAAACGTAAACAGAGACTCTAAATGTAAAAAACTATAAATATAAACAAAGACTAAATGTAAACAATGACTGCAAATGTAAACAAAGACTAAATATAAACAAAGACTACAGATGTAAAGAAAGTCTAGAAATATAAACAAACACTCTAAATGTAAACAAAGACTACAAATGTAAACACTCTAATTGTAAACAAACACTAGAAATGTAAACACTCTAAATGTAAACAAAGGCTGGAAATATAAACAGAGACTCTAAATTTGAAAAAGACTACAAATGTAAACCGAGACTCTAAATGTAAACAATGACTAACTGTAAACGGAGACTGTAAATGTAAACAAAGACTACAAATGTAACAAAGACTACAAATGTAAACAGACTCTAAATGTAAACAAAGATTTGAAATGTAAGCAAAGACTCAGTGTAAGCAATGACTACAAATATAAACAAAGACTACAAATGTAAACAAAAATTCTAAATAGTGTAAACAGACTGAAAATGTAAAAAACTACAAATGTAAACAAAGTCTACAAAAGTAAAGAATGACTACAAATGTAAACAATGACAAAATGTAAACAAAGACTTAAAATGTAAACAGATTCTAAGACTACAAATGTAAAAAAAATGTTCTAAACAGGAACAAACTCTAAATGTAAACAAAGAGTACAATTGTCAAAAGAGACTACAAATGTAAACAAAGAATCTAAATGTAAGCAAAGTCTGCAAATGTAACAAAGACTACCAATGTAAACAAAGACTACCAATGTAAACAAAGACTACAAATGTAAACAAACACTCTAAATGTAACCAAACTCTAAATGTAAACAAAGACTTCAAACGTAAACAAGTACTCGAAATATAAACAAAGACTCGGAATATAAACAGAGACTGCAAATATAAATAAAGACTCTAAATGTAAACAAAGGCTACAAATGTAAACAAAGACTAACTGTAAACAAAGACTATAAATGTAAGCAAAGACTCTAAATGTAAAAAGGACTACGAATGTAAACAAAGACTATAAATATAAACAGACTCTTAATGTAAACAAAGACTGCAAATATAAACAATGACTACAAATATAAACAAAGACTACAAATGTAAACAAAAATTCTAAATAGTATAAACAGACTGAAAATGTAAAAAACTACAAATGTAAACAAAGTCTACAAAAGTAAACAATGACTACAAATGTAAACAATGACAAAATGTAAACAAAGACTTAAAATGTAAACAGATTCTAAGACTACAAATGTAAAAAAATGCTCTAAACAGGAACAAACTCTAAATGTAAACAAAGAGTGCAATTGTCAAAAGAGACTACAAATGTAAACAATTACTTTAAATGTAAACAAAGTCTACAAATGTAAACAAACACTCTAAATGTAACCAAACTCTAAATGTAAACAAAGACTTCAAACGTAAACAAATACTCGAAATATAAACAAAGACTCGAAATGTAAACAAAGAATGAAAATATAAACAAAGACTCTAAATATAAACAAAGGCTACAAATGTAAACAAAGACTAAGTGTAAACAAAGACTATAAATGTAAGCAAAGACTCTAAATGTAAAAAGGACTACGAACGTAAACAAAGACTATAAATGTAAACACTCTAAAAGTAAGCAAACTCTAAATGTAAACAAAGACATCAAACGTAAACAGAGACTCTAAATGTAAAAAACTACAAATATAAACAAAGACTAAATGTAAACAAAGACTGCAAATGTAAACAAAGACTAAATGTAAACAAAGACTACAGATGTAAAGAAAGTCTACAAATATAAACAAACACTCTAAATGTGAACAAAGACTACAAATGTAAACACTCTAATTGTAAACAAACACTAGAAATGTAAACACTTTAAATGTAAACAAAGACTAGAAATATAAACAGAGACTCTAAATTTGAAAAAGACTACAAATGTAAACGGAGACACTAAATGTAAACAAGGACTAACTGTAAACAAAGAATCTAAATGTAAACAAAGTCTGCAAATTTAACAAAGACTACCAATGTAAACAAAGACTACCAATGTAAAAAAAGACTACAAATGTAAACAAACACTCTAAATGTAACCAAACTCTAAATGTAAACAAAGACTTCAAACGTAAAAAATACTCGAAATATAAACAAAGACTCGAAATGTAAACAAAGACTGCAAATATAAACAAAGACTCTAAATGTAAACAAAGGCTACAAATGTAAACAAAGACTAAGTGTAAACAAAGACTATAAATGTAAGCAATGACTCTAAATGTAAAAAGGACTACGAATGTAAACAAAGACTATAAATATAAACAGACTCTTAATGTAAACAAAGACTGCAAATATAAACAGACTCTAAATGTAAAAAACTACAAATATAAACAAAGACTAAATGTAAACAAAGACTGCAAATGTAAACAAAGACTAAATATAAACAAAGACTACAGAGGTAAAGAAAGTCTACAAATATAAACAAACACTCTAAATGTAAACAAAGACTACAAATGTAAACACTCTAATTGTAAACAAACACTAGAAATGTAAACACTCTAAATGTAAACAAAGACTAGAAATATAAACAGAGACTCTAAATTTGAAAAAGACTACAAATGTAAACGGAGACTCTAAATGTAAAAAAGGACTAACTGTAAAAGGAGACTCTAAATGTAAACAAAGACTACAAATGTAACAAAGACTACAAATGTAAACAGACTCTAAATGTAAACAAAGATTTTAAATGTAAGCAAACACTCAATTTAAGCAATGACTACAAATATAAACAAAGACTACAAATGTAAACAAAAATTCTAAATAGTATACAAAGACTGAAAATGTAAAAAAATACAAATGTAAACAAAGTCTACAAAAGTAAACAATGACTACAAATGTAAACAATGACAAAATGTAAACAAAGACTTAAAATGTAAACAGATTCTAAGAATAAAATGTAAAAAAAATGCTCAAAACAGGAACAAACTCTAAATGTAAACAAAGAGTGCAATTGTCAAAAGAGACCACAAATGTAAACAAAGAATCTAAATGTAAACAAACTCTGCAAATGTAACAAAGACTACCAATGTAAACAAAGACTACCATTGTAAACAAAGTCTACAAATGTAAACAAACACTCTAAATGTAACCAAACTCTAAATATAAACAAAGACTTCAAACGTAAACAAATACTCGAAATATAAACAAAGACTCGAAATGTAAACAAAGACTGCAAATATAAACAAAGACTCTAAATGTAAACAAAGGCTACAAATGTAAACAAAGACTAAGTGTAAACAAAGACTACTTATGTAACAAAGACTCTAAATGTAAACAAGGACTAACTGTAAACGGAGACTGTAAATGTAAACAAAGACTACAAATGTAACAAAGGCTACAAATGTAAACAAAGACTAAATGTAAACAAAGACTATAAATGTAAGCAATGACTCTAAATGTAAAAAGGACTACGAATGTAAGACTATAAATATAAACAGATTCTTAATGTAAACAAAGACTGCAAATATAAACAAAGACTCTAAATGTAAAAAACTACAAATATAAACAAAGACTAAATGTAAACAAAGACTGCAAATGTAAACAAAGACTAAATATTAACAAAGACTACAGATGTAAAGAAAGTCTACAAATATAAACAAACACTCTAAATGTAAACAAAGACTACAAATGTAAACACTCTAATTGTAAACAAACACTAGAAATGTAAACACTCTAAATGTAAACAAAGACTAGAAATATAAACAGAGACTCTAAATTTGAAAAAGGCTACAAATGTAAACGGAGACTCTAAATGTAAACAAGGACTAACTGTAAACGGAGACACTAAATGTAAACAAAGACTACAAATGTAACAAAGACTACAAATGTAAACAGACTCTAAATGTAAACAAAGATTTTAAATGTAGCAAACACTCAATGTAAGCAATGACTACAAATATAAACAAAGACTACAAATGTAAACAAAAATTCTAAATTGTATACAAAGACTGAAAATGTAAAAAAATACAAATGTAAACAGTCTACAAAAGTAAACAATGACTACAAATGTAAACAATGACAAAATGTAAACAAAGACTTAAAATGTAAACAGTTTCTACGACTAAAAATGTAAAAAAAATGCTCTAAACAGGAACAAACTCTAAATGTAAACAAAGAGTGCAATTGTCAAAAGAGACCACAAATGTAAACAAAGAATCTAAATGTAAACAAAGTCTGCAAATGTAACAAAGACTACCAATGTAAACAAAGACTACCAATGTAAACAAACACTCTAAATGTAACCAAACTCTAAATGTAAACAAAGACTTCAAACGAAAATAAATACTCGAAATATAAACAAAGACTCGAAATGTAAACAAAGGCTACAAATGTAAACAAAGACTAAGTGTAAACAAAGACTGCAAATGTAAACAAAGACTAAATGTAAACAAAGACTACAGATGTAAAGAAAGTCTACAAATATAAACAAACACTCTACATGTAAACAAAGAATACAAATGTAAACACTCTAATTGTAAACAAACACTAGAAATGTAAACACTCTAAATGTAAACAAAGACTACAAATATAAACAGAGACTCTAAATTTGAAAAAGACTACAAATGTAAACGGAGACTCTAAATGTAAACAAGGACTAACTGTAAACGGAGACTCTAAATGTAAACAAAGACTACAAATGTAACGGATTACAAATGTAAACAGACTCTAAATGTAAACAAAGATTTTAAATGTAAGCAAAGACTCAATGTAAGCAATGACTACAAATATAAACAAAGACTACAAATGTAATCAAAAATTCTAAATAGTATAAACAGACTGAAAATGTAAAAAACTACAAATGTAAACAAAGTCTACAAAAGTAAACAATGACTACAAATGTAAACAATGACAAAATGTAAACAAAGACTTAAAATGTAAACAGATTCTAAGACTACAAATGCAAAAAAATGCTCTAAACAGGAACAAACTCTAAATGTAAATAAAGAGTACAATTGTCAAAAGAGACTACAAATGTAAACAAAGTATCTAAATGTAAACAAAGTCCGCAAATGTAACAAAGACTACCAATGTAAACAAAGACTACCAATGTAAACAAAGAGTACAAATGTAAACACTCTAAATTTTACCAAACTCTAAATGTAAACAAAGACTTCAAACGTAAACAAATACTCGAAATATAAACAAAGACTCGAAATGTAAACAAAGACTGCAAATATAAACAAAGACTCGAAATGTAAACAAAGGCTACAAATGTAAACAAAGACTAAGTGTAAACAAAGACTATAAATGTAAGCAATGACTCTAAATGTAAAAAGGACTATGAATGTAAACAAAGACTATAAATATAAACAGACTCTTAATGTAAACAAAGACTGCAAATATAAACAAAGACTCTAAATGTAAAAAACTAAAAATATAAACAAAGACTAAATGTAAACAAAGACTGCAAATGTAAACAAAGACTACAGATGTAAAAAAAGTCTACAAATATAAACAAACACTCTAAATGTAAACAAAGACTACAAATGTAAACACTCTAATTGTAAACAAACACTAGAAATGTAAACACTCTAAATGTAAACAAAGACTATAAATATAAACAGAGATTCTAAATTTGAAAAAGACTACAAATGTAAACGGAGACTCTAAATGTAAACAAGGACTAACTGTAAACGGAGACTGTAAATGTAAACAAAGACTACAAATGTAACAAACACTACAAATGTAAACAGACTCTAAATGTAAACAAAGATTTTAAATGTAAGCAAAGACTCAAATGTAACAGAGACTACCAATGTAAACAAACACTCTAAATGTAACCAAACTCTAAATGTAAACAAAGGATTCAAACGTAAATAAATACTCGAAATATAAACAAAGACTCCAAATGTAAACAAAGACTGCATATATAAACAAAGACTCGAAATGTAAACAAAGGCTACAAATGTAAACAAAGACTAAGTGTAAACAAAGACTATAAATGTAAGCAAAGACTCTAAATGTAAAAAGGACTACGAACGTAAACAAAGACTATAAATATAAACAGACTCTTAATGTAAACAAAGACTGCAAATATAAAAAAAGACTCTAAATGTAAACAAAGGCTACAAATGAAAAAAGTCTAAGTGTAAACAAAGACTACAAATGTAAGCAAAAACTCTGAATGTAAACAAGGACTACAAACTTAAACAAAGATTACAAATGTAAACAAATACTCTAAAAGTAAGCAAACTCTAAATGTAAACAAAGACATTAAACGTAAACAGAGACTCTAAATGTAAAAAACTATAAATATAAACAAAGACTAAATGTAAACAATGACTGCAAATGTAAACAAAGACTAAATATAAACAAAGACTACAGATGTAAAGAAAGTCTACAAATATAAACAAACACTCTAAATGTAAACAAAGACTACAAATGTAAACACTCTAATTGTAAACAAACACTGTTGTTGTTGTTGTTGTTACTTATGCCACTCGGAAATTCCGAGCCCCGTTAGTGGAACTAACCGGGTTTAAGGCAGGAGGGGTGCGTCATTCCGTTTAACAGAGGAGCGCCCATTATAGGGAGGAAGTACGTCTTAGCTCCAGAAGCTGGCGATAGATGGCAGCACCAGCAGGAACTCGAATTTTGATCCGGGACAAGGCTGAGTTTAAACCCATGTTCCGGTACCCCCAGAGGTATAATTTTTGATGGAACTTGGAGGACTTTGCGACCACGACGGATTTAACGTGCACCAGTCGCCATTAGCGTACACGACGGTCTTCGGCCGGCTCGAGGACCGAACCCGCAATCTTTCGATCACGAACTCGCTGCTCTTACCGATCAGGCTACCGCGGCCCAAACAAACACTAGAAATGTAAACACTCTAAATGTAAACAAAGACTAGAAATATAAACAGAGACTCTAAATTTGAAAAAGGCTACAAATGTAAACGGAGACTCTAAATGTAAACAAGGACTAACTGTAAACGGAGACACTAAATGTAAACAAAGGCTACAAATGTAACAAAGACTACAAATGTAAACAGACTCTAAATGTAAACAAAGATTTTAAATGTAGCAAACACTCAATGTAAGCAATGACTACAAATATAAACAAAGACTACAAATGTAAACAAAAATTCTAAATTGTATACAAAGACTGAAAATGTAAAAAAATACAAATGTAAACAAAGTCTACAAAAGTAAACAATGACTACAAATGTAAACAATGACAAAATGTAAACAAAGACTTAAAATGTAAACAGTTTCTACGACTAAAAATGTAAAAAAAATGCTCTAAACAGGAAAAAACTCTAAATGTAAACAAAGAGTGCAATTGTCAAAAGAGACCACAAATGTAAACAAAGAATCTAAATGTAAACAAAGTCTGCAAATGTAACAAAGACTACCAATGTAAACAAAGACTACCAATGTAAACAAACACTCTAAATGTAACCAAACTCTAAATGTAAACAAAGACTTCAAACGAAAATAAATACTCGAAATATAAACAAAGACTCGAAATGTAAACAAAGGCTACAAATGTAAACAAAGACTAAGTGTAAACAAAGACTGCAAATGTAAACAAAGACTAAATGTAAACAAAGACTACAGATGTAAAGAAAGTCTACAAATATAAACAAACACTCTACATGTAAACAAAGAATACAAATGTAAACACTCTAATTGTAAACAAACACTAGAAATGTAAACACTCTAAATGTAAACAAAGACTACAAATATAAACAGAGACTCTAAATTTGAAAAAGACTACAAATGTAAACGGAGACTCTAAATGTAAACAAGGACTAACTGTAAACGGAGACTCTAAATGTAAACAAAGACTACACATGTAACGGATTACAAATGTAAACAGACTCTAAATGTAAACAAAGATTTTAAATGTAAGCAAAGACTCAATGTAAGCAATGACTACAAATATAAACAAAGACTACAAATGTAATCAAAAATTCTAAATAGTATAAACAGACTGAAAATGTAAAAAACTACAAATGTAAACAAAGTCTACAAAAGTAAACAATGACTACAAATGTAAACAATGACAAAATGTAAACAAAGACTTAAAATGTAAACAGATTCTAAGACTACAAATGCAAAAAAATGCTCTAAACAGGAACAAACTCTAAATGTAAATAAAGAGTACAATTGTCAAAAGAGACTACAAATGTAAACAAAGTATCTAAATGTAAACAAAGTCTGCAAATGTAACAAAGACTACCAATGTAAACAAAGACTACCAATGTAAACAAAGAGTACAAATGTAAACACTCTAAATTTTACCAAACTCTAAATGTAAACAAAGACTTCAAACGTAAACAAATACTCGAAATATAAACAAAGACTCGAAATGTAAACAAAGACTGCAAATATAAACAAAGACTCGAAATGTAAACAAAGGCTACAAATGTAAACAAAGACTAAGTGTAAACAAAGACTATAAATGTAAGCAATGACTCTAAATGTAAAAAGGACTATGAATGTAAACAAAGACTATAAATATAAACAGACTCTTAATGTAAACAAAGACTGCAAATATAAACAAAGACTCTAAATGTAAAAAACTAAAAATATAAACAAAGACTAAATGTAAACAAAGACTGCAAATGTAAACAAAGACTACAGATGTAAAAAAAGTCTACAAATATAAACAAACACTCTAAATGTAAACAAAGACTACAAATGTAAACACTCTAATTGTAAACAAACACTAGAAATGTAAACACTCTAAATGTAAACAAAGACTATAAATATAAACAGAGATTCTAAATTTGAAAAAGACTACAAATGTAAACGGAGACTCTAAATGTAAACAAGGACTAACTGTAAACGGAGACTGTAAATGTAAACAAAGACTACAAATGTAACAAACACTACAAATGTAAACAGACTCTAAATGTAAACAAAGATTTTAAATGTAAGCAAAGACTCAAATGTAACAGAGACTACCAATGTAAACAAACACTCTAAATGTAACCAAACTCTAAATGTAAACAAAGGATTCAAACGTAAATAAATACTCGAAATATAAACAAAGACTCCAAATGTAAACAAAGACTGCATATATAAACAAAGACTCGAAATGTAAACAAAGGCTACAAATGTAAACAAAGACTAAGTGTAAACAAAGACTATAAATGTAAGCAAAGACTCTAAATGTAAAAAGGACTACGAACGTAAACAAAGACTATAAATATAAACAGACTCTTAATGTAAACAAAGACTGCAAATATAAAAAAAGACTCTAAATGTAAACAAAGGCTACAAATGAAAAAAGTCTAAGTGTAAACAAAGACTACAAATGTAAGCAAAAACTCTGAATGTAAACAAGGACTACAAACTTAAACAAAGATTACAAATGTAAACAAATACTCTAAAAGTAAGCAAACTCTAAATGTAAACAAAGACATTAAACGTAAACAGAGACTCTAAATGTAAAAAACTATAAATATAAACAAAGACTAAATGTAAACAATGACTGCAAATGTAAACAAAGACTAAATATAAACAAAGACTACAGATGTAAAGAAAGTCTACAAATATAAACAAACACTCTAAATGTAAACAAAGACTACAAATGTAAACACTCTAATTGTAAACAAACACTAGAAATGTAAACACTCTAAATGTAAACAAAGGCTGGAAATATAAACAGAGACTCTAAATTTGAAAAAGACTACAAATGTAAACCGAGACTCTAAATGTAAACAATGACTAACTGTAAACGGAGACTGTAAATGTAAACAAAGACTACAAATGTAACAAAGACTACAAATGTAAACAGACTCTAAATGTAAACAAAGATTTGAAATGTAAGCAGAGACTCAGTGTAAGCAATGACTACAAATATAAACAAAGACTACAAATGTAAACAAAAATTCTAAATAGTGTAAACAGACTGAAAATGTAAAAAACTACAAATGTAAACAAAGTCTACAAAAGTAAACAATGACTACAAATGTAAACAATGACAAAATGTAAACAAAGACTTAAAATGTAAACAGATTCTAAGACTACAAATGTAAAAAAAAGGTTCTAAACAGGAACAAACTCTAAATGTAAACAAAGAGTACAATTGTCAAAAGAGACTACAAATGTAAACAAAGAATCTAAATGTAAGCAAAGTCTGCAAATGTAACAAAGACTACCAATGTAAACAAAGACTACCAATGTAAACAAAGACTACAAATGTAAACAAACACTCTAAATGTAACCAAACTCTAAATGTAAACAAAGATTTCAAACGTAAACAAGTACTCGAAATATAAACAAAGACTCGGAATATAAACAGAGACTGCAAATATAAATAAAGACTCTTTACATTTGTAGCCTTTGTTTACAACAAAGGCTACAAATGTAAAGAAAGACTAACTGTAAACAAAGACTATAAATGTAAGCAAAGACTCTAAATGTAAAAAGGACTACGAATGTAAACAAAGACTATAAATATAAACAGACTCTTAATGTAAACAAAGACTGCAAATATAAACAATGACTACAAATATAAACAAAGACTACAAATGTAAACAAAAATTCTAAATAGTATAAACAGACTGAAAATGTAAAAAACTACAAATGTAAACAAAGTCTACAAAAGTAAACAATGACTACAAATGTAAACAATGACAAAATGTAAACAAAGACTTAAAATGTAAACAGATTCTAAGACTATAAATGTAAAAAAATGCTCTAAACAGGAACAAACTCTAAATGTAAACAAAGAGTGCAATTGTCAAAAGAGACTACAAATGTAAACAAAGACTTTAAATGTAAACAAAGTCTACAAATGTAAACAAACACTCTAAATGTAACCAAACTCTAAATGTAAACAAAGACTTCAAACGTAAATAAATACTCGAAATATAAACAAAGACTCGAAATGTAAACAAAGGCTACAAATGTAAACAAAGACTAAGTGTAAACAAAGACTATAAATGTAAGCAAAGACTCTAAATGTAAAAAGGACTACGAACGTAAACAAAGACTATAAATGTAAACACTCTAAAAGTAAGCAAACTCTAAATGTAAACAAAGACATCAAACGTAAACAGAGACTCTAAATGTAAAAAACTACAAATACAAACAAAGACTAAATGTAAACAAAGACTGCAAATGTAAACAAAGACTAAATGTAAACAAAGACTACAGATGTAAAGAAAGTCTACAAATATAAACAAACACTCTAAATGTAAACAAAGACTACAAATGTAAACACTCTAATTGTAAACAAACACTAGAAATGTAAACACTCTAAATGTAAACAAAGGCTGGAAATATAAACAGAGAGTCTAAATTTGAAAAAGACTACAAATGTAAACCGAGACTCTAAATGTAAAAAATGACTAACTGTAAACGGAGACTGTAAATGTAAACAAAGACTACAAATGTAACAAAGACTACAAATGTAAACAGACTCTAAATGTAAACAAAGATTTGAAATGTAAGCAGAGACTCAGTGTAAGCAATGACTACAAATATAAACAAAGACTACAAATGTAAACAAAAATTCTAAATAGTGTAAACAGACTGAAAATGTAAAAAAACTACAAATGTAAACAAAGTCTACAAAAGTAAACAATGACTACAAATGTAAACAATGACAAAATGTAAACAAAGACTTAAAATGTAAACAGATTCTAAGACTACAAATGTAAAAAAAAGGTTCTAAACAGGAACAAACTCTAAATGTAAACAAAGAGTACAATTGTCAAAAGAGACTACAAATGTAAACAAAGAATCTAAATGTAAGCAAAGTCTGCAAATGTAACAAAGACTACCAATGTAAACAAAGACTACCAATGTAAACAAAGACTACAAATGTAAACAAACACTCTAAATGTAACCAAACTCTAAATGTAAACAAAGATTTCAAACGTAAACAAGTACTCGAAATATAAACAAAGACTCGGAATATAAACAGAGACTGCAAATATAAATAAAGACTCTTTACATTTGTAGCCTTTGTTTACAACAAAGGCTACAAATGTAAAGAAAGACTAACTGTAAACAAAGACTATAAATGTAAGCAAAGACTCTAAATGTAAAAAGGACTACGAATGTAAACAAAGACTATAAATATAAACAGACTCTTAATGTAAACAAAGACTGCAAATATAAACAATGACTACAAATATAAACAAAGACTACAAATGTAAACAAAAATTCTAAATAGTATAAACAGACTGAAAATGTAAAAAACTACAAATGTAAACAAAGTCTACAAAAGTAAACAATGACTACAAATGTAAACAATGACAAAATGTAAACAAAGACTTAAAATGTAAACAGATTCTAAGACTATAAATGTAAAAAAATGCTCTAAACAGGAACAAACTCTAAATGTAAACAAAGAGTGCAATTGTCAAAAGAGACTACAAATGTAAACAAAGACTTTAAATGTAAACAAAGTCTACAAATGTAAACAAACACTCTAAATGTAACCAAACTCTAAATGTAAACAAAGACTTCAAACGTAAATAAATACTCGAAATATAAACAAAGACTCGAAATGTAAACAAAGGCTACAAATGTAAACAAAGACTAAGTGTAAACAAAGACTATAAATGTAAGCAAAGACTCTAAATGTAAAAAGGACTACGAACGTAAACAAAGACTATAAATGTAAACACTCTAAAAGTAAGCAAACTCTAAATGTAAACAAAGACATCAAACGTAAACAGAGACTCTAAATGTAAAAAACTACAAATATAAACAGACTAAATGTAAACAAAGACTGCAAATGTAAACAAAGACTAAATGTAAACAAAGACTACAGATGTAAAGAAAGTCTACAAATATAAACAAACACTCTAAATGTAAACAAAGACTACAAATGTAAACACTCTAATTGTAAACAAACACTAGAAATGTAAACACTCTAAATGTAAACAAAGACTAGAAATATAAACAGAGACTCTAAATTTGAAAAAGTCTACAAATGTAAACGGAGACACTAAATGTAAACAAGGACTAACTGTAAACGGAGACTCTAAATGTAAACAAAGACTACAAATGTAACAAAGACTACAAATGTAAACAGACTCTAAATGTAAACAAAGATTTTAAATGTAAGCAAAGACTCAATGTAAGCAATGACTACAAATATAAACGAAGACTACAAATGTAAACAAAAATTCTAAATAGTATAAACAGACTGAAAATGTAAAAAACTACAAATGTAAACAAAGTCTACAAAAATAAACAATGACTACAAATGTAAACAATGACAAAATGTAAACAAAGACTTAAAATGTAAACAGATTCTAAGACTACAAATGTAAAAAAATGCTCTAAACAGGAACAAACTCTAAATGCAAACAAAGAGTACAATTGTCAAAAGAGACTACAAATGTAAACAAAGAATCTAAATGTAAACAAAGTCTACAAATGTAACAGACTACAAATGTAAACAAACACTCTAAATGTAACAAAACTCTAAATATAAACAAAGACTTCAAACGTAAACAAATACTCGAAATATAAACAAAGACTCGAAATGTAAACAAAGACTGCAAATATAAACAAAGACTCTAAATGTAAACAAAGGCTACAAATGTAAACAAAGACTAAGTGTAAACAAAGACTACAAATGTAACAAAGACTCTAAATGTAAAAAGGACTACGAATGTAAACAAAGACTATAAATATAAACAGACTCTTAATGTAAACAAAGACTGCAAATATAAACAAAGACTCTAAATGTAAAAAACTACAAATATAAACAAAGACTAAATGTAAACAAAGACTGCAAATGTAAACAAAGAATAAATATAAACAAAGACTACAGATGTAAAGAAAGTCTACAAATATAAACAAACACTCTAAATGTAAACAAAGACTACAAATGTAAACACTCTAATTGTAAACAAACACAAGAAATGTAAACACTCTAAATGTAAACAAAGACTAGAAATATAAACAGAGACTCTAAATTTAAAAAAGACTACAAATGTAAACGGAGACTCTAAATGTAAACAAGGACTAACTGTAAACGGAGACTATAAATGTAAACAAAGACTACAAATGTAACAAAGACTACAAATGTAAACAGACTCAAAATGTAAACAAAGATTTTAAATGTAAGCAAAGACTCAATGTAAGCAATGACTACAAATATAAACAAAGACTACTAATGTAAACAAAAATTCTAAATAGTATAAACAGACTGAAAATGTAAAAAACAACAAATGTAAACAAAGTCTACAAAAGTAAACAATGACTACAAATGTAAACAATGACAAAATGTAAACAAAGACTTAAAATGTAAACAGATTCTAATACTACAAATGTAAAAAAAATGCTCTAAACAGGAACAAACTCTAAATGTAAACAAAGAGTACAATTGTCAAAAGAGACTACAAATGTAAACAAAGAATCTAAATGTAAACAAAGTCTGCAAATTTAACAAAGACTACCAATGTAAACAAAGACTACCAATGTAAACAAAGACTACAAATGTAAACAAACACTCTAAATGTAAACAAACTCTAAATGTAAACAAAGACTTCAAACGTAAACAAATACTCGAAATATAAACAGACTCGAAATGTAAACAAAGACTGCAAATATAAACAAAGACTCTAAATGTAAACAAAGGCTACAAATGTAAACAAAGACTAAGTGTAAACAAAGACTATAAATGTAAGCAATGACTCTAAATGTAAAAAGGACTACGAATGTAAACAAAGACTATAAATATAAACAGACTCTTAATGTAAACAAAGACTGCAAATATAAACAGACTCTAAATGTAAAAAACTACAAATATAAACAAAGACTAAATGTAAACAAAGACTGCAAATGTAAACATAGACTAAATATAAACAAAGACTACAGATTTAAAGAAAGTCTACAAATATAAACAAACACTCTAAATGTAAACAAACACTACAAATGTAAACACTCTAATTGTAATTAAACACTAGAAATGTAAACACTCTAAATGTAAACAAAGACTAAAAATATAAACAGAGACTCTAAATTTGAAAAAGACTACAAATGTAAACGGAGACTCTAAATGTAAACAAGGACTAACTGTAAACGGAGACTGTAAATATAAACAAAGACTACAAATGTAACAAAGACTACAAATGTAAACAGACTCTAAATGTAAACAGACTCTAAATGTAAACAGATTCTAAGACTACAAATGTAAAAAAATGCTCTAAACAGGAACAAACTCTAAATGTAAACAAAGAGTACAATTGTCAAAAGAGACTACAAATGTAAACAAAGAATCTAAATGTAAGCAAAGTCTGCAAATGTAACAAAGACTACTAATGTAAACAAAGACTACCAATGTAAACAAAGACTACAAATGTAAACAAACACTCTAATTGTAACCAAACTCTAAATGTAAACAAAGACTTCAAACGTAAACAAGTACTCGAAATATAAACAAAGACTCGGAATATAAACAGAGACTGCAAATATAAACAAACACTCTAATTGTAACCAAACTCTAAATGTAAACAAAGACTTCAAACGTAAACAAGTACTCGAAATATAAACAAAGACTCGGAATATAAACAGAGACTGCAAATATAAATAAAGACTCTAAATGTAAACAAAGGCTACAAATGTAAACAAAGACTAAGTGTAAACAAAGACTATAAATGTAAGCAAAGACTCTAAATGTAAAAAGGACTATGAATGTAAACAAAGACTATAAATATAAACAGACTCTTAATGTAAACAAAGACTGCAAATATAAACAATGACTACAAATATAAACAAAGACTACAAATGTAAACAAAAATTCTAAATAGTATAAACAGACTGAAAATGTAAAAAACTACAAATGTAAACAAAGTCTACAAAAGTAAACAATGACTACAAATGTAAACAATGACAAAATGTAAACAAAGACTTAAAATGTAAACAGATTCTAAGACTACAAATGTAAAAAAATGCTCTAAACAGGAACAAACTCTAAATGTAAACAAAGAGTGCAATTGTCAAAAGAGACTACAAATGTAAACAAAGACTTTAAATGTAAACAAAGTCTACAAATGTAACAAAGACTACCAATGTAAACAAAGACTACAAATGTAAACAAACACTCTAAATGTAACCAAACTCTAAATGTAAACAAAGACTTCAAACGTAAATAAATACTCGAAATATAAACAAAGACTCGAAATGTAAACAAAGACTAAGTGTAAACAAAGACTGCAAATGTAAACAATGACTAAATGAAAACAAAGACTACAGATGTAAAGAAAGTCTACAAATATAAACAAACACTCTACATGTAAACAAAGACTACAAATGTAAACACTCTAATTGTAAACAAACACTAGAAATGTAAACACTCTAGATGTAAACAAAGACTACAAATATAAACAGAGACTCTAAATTTGAAAAAGACTACAAATGTAAACAGAGACTCTAAATGTAAACAAGGACTAACTGTAAACGGAGACTCTAAATGTAAACAAAGACTACAAATGTAACGGACTACAAATGTAAACAGACTCTAAATGTAAACAAAGATTTTAAATGTAAGCAAAGACTCAATGTAAGCAATGACTACAAATATAAACAAAGACTACAAATGTAATCAAAAATTCTAAATAGTATAAACAGACTGAAAATGTAAAAAACTACAAATGTAAACAAAGTCTACAAAAGTAAACAATGACTACAAATGTAAACAATGACAAAATGTAAACAAAGACTTAAAATGTAAACAGATTCTAAGACTACAAATGTAAAAAAATGCTCTAAACAGGAACAAACTCTAAATGAAAACAAAGAGTACAATTGCCAAAAGAGACTACAAATGTAAACAAAGAATCTAAATGTAAACAAAGTCTGCAAATTTAACAAAGACTACCAATGTAAACAAAGACTACCAATGTAAGCAAAGACTACAAATGTAAACAAACACTCTAAATGTAACCAAACTCTAAATGTAAACAAAGACTTCAAACGTAAACAAATACTCGAAATATAAACAAAGACTCGAAATGTAAACAAAGAATGAAAATATAAACAAAGACTCTAAATATAAACAAAGGCTACAAATGTAAACAAAGACTAAGTGTAAACAAAGACTATAAATGTAAGCACAACTCTAAATGTAAAAAGGACTACGAACGTAAACAAAGTCTATAAATATAAACAGACTCTTAATGTAAACAAAGACTGCAAATATAAAAAAAGACTCTAAAGTAAACAAAGGCTACAAATGTAAACAAAGACTAAGTGTAAACAAAGACTATAAATGTAAGCAATGAATCTAAATGTAAAAAGGACTATGAATGTAAACAAAGACTATAAATATAAACAGACTCTTAATGTAAACAAAGACTGCAAATATAAAAAAAGACTCTAAATGTAAACAAAGGCTACAAATGAAAAAAGTCTAAGTGTAAACAAAGACTACAAATGTAAGCAAAAACTCTGAATGTAAACAAGGACTACAAACTTAAACAAAGATTACAAATGTAAACAAATACTCTAAAAGTAAGCAAACTCTAAATGTAAACAAAGATATCAAACGTAAACAGAGACTCTAAATGTAAAAAACTATAAATATAAACAAAGACTAAATGTAAACAAAGACTGCAAATGTAAACAAAGACTAAATATAAACAAAGACTACAGATGTAAAGAAAGTCTACAAATATAAACAAACACTCTAAATGTAAACAAAGACTACAAATCTAAACACTCTAATAGTAAACAAACACTAGAAATGTAAACACTCTAAATGTAAACAAAGGCTAGAAATATAAACAGAGACTCTAAATTTGAAAAAGACTACAAATGTAAACCGAGACTCTAAATGTAAACAATGACTAACTGTAAACGGAGACTGTAAATGTAAACAAAGACTACAAATGTAACAAAGACTACAAATGTAAACAGACTCTAAATGTAAACAAAGATTTGGAATGTAAGCAAAGACTCAATGTAAGCAAAGACTACAAATATAAACAAAGACTACAAATGTAAACAAAAATTTTAAATAGTGTAAACAGACTTAAAATGTAAAAAACTACAAATGTAAACAAAGTCTACAAAAGTAAACAATGACTACAAATGTAAACAATGACAAAATGTAAACAAAGACTTAAAATGTAAACACTCTAATTGTAAACAAACACTAGAAATGTAAACACTCTAGATGTAAACAAAGACTACAAATATAAACAGAGACTCTAAATTTGAAAAAGACTACAAATGTAAACAGAGACTCTAAATGTAAACAAGGACTAACTGTAAACGGAGACTCTAAATGTAAACAAAGACTACAAATGTAACGGACTACAAATGTAAACAGACTCTAAATGTAAACAAAGATTTTAAATGTAAGCAAAGACTCAATGTAAGCAATGACTACAAATATAAACAAAGACTACAAATGTAATCAAAAATTCTAAATAGTATAAACAGACTGAAAATGTAAAAAACTACAAATGTAAACAAAGTCTACAAAAGTAAACAATGACTACAAATGTAAACAATGACAAAATGTAAACAAAGACTTAAAATGTAAACAGATTCTAAGACTACAAATGTAAAAAAATGCTCTAAACAGGAACAAACTCTAAATGTAAACAAAGAGTACAATTGCCAAAAGAGACTACAAATGTAAACAAAGAATCTAAATGTAAACAAAGTCTGCAAATTTAACAAAGACTACCAATGTAAACAAAGACTACCAATGTAAGCAAAGACTACAAATGTAAACAAACACTCTAAATGTAACCAAACTCTAAATGTAAACAAAGACTAAGTGTAAACAAAGACTGCAAATGTAAACAAAGACTAAATGTAAACAAAGACTACAGATGTAAAGAAAGTCTACAAATATAAACAAACACTCTACATGTAAACAAAGACTACAAATGTAAACACTCTAATTGTAAACAAACACTAGAAATGTAAACACTCTAAATGTAAACAAAGACTACAAATATAAACAGAGACTCTAAATTTGAAAAAGACTACAAATGTAAACAAAGACTATGTGTAAACAAAGACTATAAATGTAAGCAATGACTCTAAATGTAAAAAGGACTACGAATGTAAACGAAGACTATAAATATAAACAGACTCTTAATGTAAACAAAGACTGCAAATATAAACAAAGACTCGAAATGTAAAAAACTACAAATATAAACAAAGACTAAATGTAAACAAAGACTGCAAATGTAAACAAAGACTAAATATAAACAAAGACTACAGATGTAAAGAAAGTCTACAAATATAAACAAACACTCTAAATGTAAACAAAGACTACAAATGTAAACACTCTAATTGTAAACAAACACTAGAAATGTAAACACTCTAAATGTAAACAAAGACTAGAAATATAAACAGAGACTCTAAATTTGAAAAAGACTACAAATGTAAACCGAGACTCTAAATGTAAACAAGGACTAACTGTAAACGGAGACTGTAAATGTAAACAAAGACTACAAATGTAACAAAGACTACAAATGTAAACAGACTCTAAATGTAAACAAAGATTTGGAATGTAAGCAAAGACTCAATGTAAGCAAAGACTACAAATATAAACAAAGACTACAAATGTAAACAAAAATTTTAAATAGTGTAAACAGACTGAAAATGTAAAAAACTACAAATGTAAACAAAGTCAACAAAAGTAAACAATGACTACAGATGTAAACAATGACAAAATGTAAACAAAGACTTAAAATGTAAACAGATTCCAAGACTACAAATGTAAAAAAATGCTCTAAACAGGAACAAACTCTAAATGTAAACAAAGAGTGCAATTGTCAAAAGAGACTACAAATGTAAACAAAGACTTTAAATGTAAACAAAGTCTACAAATGTAACAAAGACTACCAATGTAAACAAAGACTACAAATGTAAACAAACACTCTAAATGTAACCAAACTCTAAATGTAAACAAAGACTTCAAACGTAAACACTTACTCGAAATATAAACAAAGACTCGAAATGTAAACAAAGACTGCAAATATAAACAAAGACTCTAAATGTAAACAAAGGCTACAAATGTAAACAAAGACTAAGTGTAAACAAAGACTATAAATGTAAGCAAAGAATCTAAATGTAAACAAGGACTACAAACTTAAACAAAGATTACAGATGTAAACAAATACTCTAAAAGTAAGCAAACTCTAAATGTAAACAAAGACATCAAACGTAAACAGTGACTCTAAATGTAAAAAACTACAAATATAAACAAAGACTAAATGTAAACAAAGACTGCAAATGTAAACAAAGACTAGAAATATAAACAGAGACTCTAAATTTGAAAAAGACTACAAATGTAAACCGAGACTCTAAATGTAAACAATGACTAAGTGTAAACGGAGACTGTAAATGTAAACAAAGACTACAAATGTAACAAAGACTACAAATGTAAACAGACTCTAAATGTAAACAAAGATTTGAAATGTAAGCAAAGACTCAGTGTAAGCAATGACTACAAATATAAACAAAGACTACAAATGTAAACAAAAATTCTAAATAGTGTAAACAGACTGAAAATGTAAAAAACTACAAATGTAAACAAAGTCTACAAAAGTAAACAATGACTACAAATGTAAACAATGACAAAATGTAAACAAAGACTTAAAATGTAAACAGATTCTAAGACTACAAATGTAAAAAAAATGTTCTAAACAGGAACAAACTCTAAATGTAAACAAAGAGTACAATTGTCAAAAGAGACTACAAATGTAAACAAAGAATCTAAATGTAAGCAAAGTCTGCAAATGTAACAAAGACTACCAATGTAAACAAAGACTACCAATGTAAACAAAGACTACAAATGTAAACAAACACTCTAATTCTAACCAAACTCTAAATGTAAACAAAGACTTCAAACGTAAACAAGTACTCGAAATATAAACAAAGACTCGGAATATAAACAGAGACTGCAAATATAAACAAACACTCTAATTGTAACCAAACTCTAAATGTAAACAAAGACTTCAAACGTAAACAAGTACTCGAAATATAAACAAAGACTCGGAATATAAACAGAGACTGCAAATATAAATAAAGACTCTAAATGTAAACAAAGGCTACAAATGTAAACAAAGACTAAGTGTAAACAAAGACTATAAATGTAAGCAAAGACTCTAAATGTAAAAAGGACTATGAATGTAAACAAACACTGCAAATATAAACAATGACTACAAATATAAACAAAGACTACAAATGTAAACAAAAATTCTAAATAGTATAAACAGACTGAAAATGTAAAAAACTACAAATGTAAACAAAGTCTACAAAAGTAAACAATGACTACAAATGTAAACAAAGACTTAAAATGTAAACAGATTCTAAGACTACAAATGTAAAAAAATGCTCTAAACTGGAACAAACTCTAAATGTAAACAAAGAGTGCAATTGTCAAAAGAGACTACAAATGTAAACAAAGACTTTAAATGTAAACAAAGTCTACAAATGTAACAAAGACTACCAATGTAAACAAAGACTACAAATGTAAACAAACACTCTAAATGTAACCAAACTCTAAATGTAAACAAAGACTTCAAACGTAAATAAATACTCGAAATATAAACAAAGACTCGAAATGTAAACAAAGACTACAAATGTAAACAAA
This sequence comes from Salticus scenicus, assembly GCA_963930645.1. Taxonomy (NCBI): domain Eukaryota; kingdom Metazoa; phylum Arthropoda; class Arachnida; order Araneae; family Salticidae; genus Salticus; species Salticus scenicus. Next base: position 1,305,329 of record CAWVNO010001900.1, on the reverse strand, counting down.
GACTAAGTGTAAACAAAGACTGCAAATGTAAACAATGACTAAATGAAAACAAAGACTACAGATGTAAAGAAAGTCTACAAATATAAACAAACACTCTACATGTAAACAAAGACTACAAATGTAAACACTCTAATTGTAAACAAACACTAGAAATGTAAACATTCTAAATGTAAACAAAGACTACAAATATAAACAGAGACTCTAAATTTGAAAAAGACTACAAATGTAAACAGAGACTCTAAATGTAAACAAGGACTACCTGTAAACGGAGACTCTAAATGTAAACAAAGACTACAAATGTAACGGACTACAAATGTAAACAGACTCTAAATGTAAACAAAGATTTTAAATGTAAGCAAAGACTCAATGTAAGCAATGACTACAAATATAAACAAAGACTACAAATGTAATCAAAAATTCTAAATAGTATAAACAGACTGAAAATTTAAAAAACTACAAATGTAAACAAAGACTACCAATGTAAACAAAGGCTACAAATGTAAACACTCTAAATGTAACCAAACTCTAAATGTAAACAAAGACTTCAAACGTAAACAAATACTCGAAATATAAACAAAGACTCGAAATGTAAACAAAGACTGCAAATATAAACAAAGACTCTAAATGTAAACAAAGGCTACAAATGTAAACAAAGACTAAGTGTAAACAAAGACTATAAATGTAAGCAATGAATCTAAATGTAAAAAGGACTATGAATGTAAACAAAGACTATAAATATAAACAGACTCTTAATGTAAACAAAGACTGCAAATATAAAAAAAGACTCTAAATGTAAACAAAGGCTACAAATGAAAAAAGTCTAAGTGTAAACAAAGACTACAAATGTAAGCAAAAACTCTGAATGTAAACAAGGACTACAAACTTAAACAAAGATTACAAATGTAAACAAATACTCTTAAAGTAAGCAAACTCTAAATGTAAACAAAGACATCAAACGTAAACAGAGACTCTAAATGTAAAAAACTATAAATATAAACAAAGACTAAATGTAAACAAAGACTGCAAATGTAAACAAAGACTAAATATAAACAAAGACTACAGATGAAAAGAAAGTCTACAAATATAAACAAACACTCTAAATGTAAACAAAGACTACAAATCTAAACACTCTAATAGTAAACAAACACTAGAAATGTAAACACTCTAAATGTAAACAAAGGCTAGAAATATAAACAGAGACTCTAAATTTGAAAAAGACTACAAATGTAAACCGAGACTCTAAATGTAAACAATGACTAACTGTAAACGGAGACTGTAAATGTAAACAAAGACTACAAATCTAACAAAGACTACAAATGTAAACAGACTCTAAATGTAAACAAAGATTTGAAATGTAAGCAAAGACTCAGTGTAAGCAATGACTACAAATATAAACAAAGTCTACAAATGTAAACAAAAATTCTAAATAGTGTAAACAGACTGAAAATGTAAAAAACTTCAAATGTAAACAAAGTCTACAAAAGTAAACAATGACTACAAATGTAAACAATGACAAAATGTAAACAAAGACTTAAAATGTAAACAGATTCTAAGACTACAAATGTAAAAAAAATGTTCTAAACAGGAACAAACTCTAAATGTAAACAAAGAGTACAATTGTCAAAAGAGACTACAAATGTAAACAAAGAATCTAAATGTAAGCAAAGTCTGCAAATGTAACAAAGACTACCAATGTAAACAAAGACTACCAATGTAAGCAAAGACTACAAATGTAAACAAACACTCTAAATGTAACCAAACTCTAAATGTAAACAAAGACTTCAAACGTAAACAAATACTCGAAATATAAACAAAGACTCGAAATGTAAACAAAGACTCTAAATATAAACAAAGGCTACAAATGTAAACAAAGACTAAGTGTAAACAAAGACTATAAATGTAAGCACAACTCTAAATGTAAAAAGGACTACGAACGTAAACAAAGTCTATAAATATAAACAGACTCTTAATGTAAACAAACACTGCAAATATAAAAAAAGACTCTAAAGTAAACAAAGGCTACAAATGTAAACAAAGACTAAGTGTAAACAAAGACTATAAATGTAAGCAATGAATCTAAATGTAAAAAGGACTATGAATGTAAACAAAGACTATAAATATAAACAGACTCTTAATGTAAACAAAGACTGCAAATATAAAAAAAGACTCTAAATGTAAACAAAGGCTACAAATGAAAAAAGTCTAAGTGTAAACAAAGACTACAAATGTAAGCAAAAACTCTGAATGTAAACAAGGACTACAAACTTAAACAAAGATTACAAATGTAAACAAATACTCTAAAAGTAAGCAAACTCTAAATGTAAACAAAGACATCAAACGTAAACAGAGACTCTAAATGTAAACAAAGACTACAAATGTAAACACTCTAATTGTAAACAAACACTAGAAATGTAAACACTCTAAATGTAAACAAAGACTATAAATATAAACAGAGATTCTAAATTTGAAAAAGACTACAAATGTAAACGGAGACTCTAAATGTAAACAAGGACTAACTGTAAACGGAGACTGTAAATGTAAACAAAGACTACAAATGTAACAAACACTACAAATGTAAACAGACTCTAAATGTAAACAAAGATTTTAAATGTAAGCAAAGACTCAAATGTAACAGAGACTACCAATGTAAACAAACACTCTAAATGTAACCAAACTCTAAATGTAAACAAAGGATTCAAACGTAAATAAATACTCGAAATATAAACAAAGACTCCAAATGTAAACAAAGACTGCATATATAAACAAAGACTCGAAATGTAAACAAAGGCTACAAATGTAAACAAAGACTAAGTGTAAACAAAGACTATAAATGTAAGCAAAGACTCTAAATGTAAAAAGGACTACGAACGTAAACAAAGACTATAAATATAAACAGACTCTTAATGTAAACAAAGACTGCAAATATAAAAAAAGACTCTAAATGTAAACAAAGGCTACAAATGAAAAAAGTCTAAGTGTAAACAAAGACTACAAATGTAAGCAAAAACTCTGAATGTAAACAAGGACTACAAACTTAAACAAAGATTACAAATGTAAACAAATACTCTAAAAGTAAGCAAACTCTAAATGTAAACAAAGACATTAAACGTAAACAGAGACTCTAAATGTAAAAAACTATAAATATAAACAAAGACTAAATGTAAACAATGACTGCAAATGTAAACAAAGACTAAATATAAACAAAGACTACAGATGTAAAGAAAGTCTACAAATATAAACAAACACTCTAAATGTAAACAAAGACTACAAATGTAAACACTCTAATTGTAAACAAACACTAGAAATGTAAACACTCTAAATGTAAACAAAGGCTGGAAATATAAACAGAGACTCTAAATTTGAAAAAGACTACAAATGTAAACCGAGACTCTAAATGTAAACAATGACTAACTGTAAACGGAGACTGTAAATGTAAACAAAGACTACAAATGTAACAAAGACTACAAATGTAAACAGACTCTAAATGTAAACAAAGATTTGAAATGTAAGCAGAGACTCAGTGTAAGCAATGACTACAAATATAAACAAAGACTACAAATGTAAACAAAAATTCTAAATAGTGTAAACAGACTGAAAATGTAAAAAACTACAAATGTAAACAAAGTCTACAAAAGTAAACAATGACTACAAATGTAAACAATGACAAAATGTAAACAAAGACTTAAAATGTAAACAGATTCTAAGACTACAAATGTAAAAAAAAGGTTCTAAACAGGAACAAACTCTAAATGTAAACAAAGAGTACAATTGTCAAAAGAGACTACAAATGTAAACAAAGAATCTAAATGTAAGCAAAGTCTGCAAATGTAACAAAGACTACCAATGTAAACAAAGACTACCAATGTAAACAAAGACTACAAATGTAAACAAACACTCTAAATGTAACCAAACTCTAAATGTAAACAAAGATTTCAAACGTAAACAAGTACTCGAAATATAAACAAAGACTCGGAATATAAACAGAGACTGCAAATATAAATAAAGACTCTTTACATTTGTAGCCTTTGTTTACAACAAAGGCTACAAATGTAAAGAAAGACTAACTGTAAACAAAGACTATAAATGTAAGCAAAGACTCTAAATGTAAAAAGGACTACGAATGTAAACAAAGACTATAAATATAAACAGACTCTTAATGTAAACAAAGACTGCAAATATAAACAATGACTACAAATATAAACAAAGACTACAAATGTAAACAAAAATTCTAAATAGTATAAACAGACTGAAAATGTAAAAAACTACAAATGTAAACAAAGTCTACAAAAGTAAACAATGACTACAAATGTAAACAATGACAAAATGTAAACAAAGACTTAAAATGTAAACAGATTCTAAGACTATAAATGTAAAAAAATGCTCTAAACAGGAACAAACTCTAAATGTAAACAAAGAGTGCAATTGTCAAAAGAGACTACAAATGTAAACAAAGACTTTAAATGTAAACAAAGTCTACAAATGTAAACAAACACTCTAAATGTAACCAAACTCTAAATGTAAACAAAGACTTCAAACGTAAATAAATACTCGAAATATAAACAAAGACTCGAAATGTAAACAAAGGCTACAAATGTAAACAAAGACTAAGTGTAAACAAAGACTATAAATGTAAGCAAAGACTCTAAATGTAAAAAGGACTACGAACGTAAACAAAGACTATAAATGTAAACACTCTAAAAGTAAGCAAACTCTAAATGTAAACAAAGACATCAAACGTAAACAGAGACTCTAAATGTAAAAAACTACAAATACAAACAAAGACTAAATGTAAACAAAGACTGCAAATGTAAACAAAGACTAAATGTAAACAAAGACTACAGATGTAAAGAAAGTCTACAAATATAAACAAACACTCTAAATGTAAACAAAGACTACAAATGTAAACACTCTAATTGTAAACAAACACTAGAAATGTAAACACTCTAAATGTAAACAAAGGCTGGAAATATAAACAGAGAGTCTAAATTTGAAAAAGACTACAAATGTAAACCGAGACTCTAAATGTAAAAAATGACTAACTGTAAACGGAGACTGTAAATGTAAACAAAGACTACAAATGTAACAAAGACTACAAATGTAAACAGACTCTAAATGTAAACAAAGATTTGAAATGTAAGCAGAGACTCAGTGTAAGCAATGACTACAAATATAAACAAAGACTACAAATGTAAACAAAAATTCTAAATAGTGTAAACAGACTGAAAATGTAAAAAAACTACAAATGTAAACAAAGTCTACAAAAGTAAACAATGACTACAAATGTAAACAATGACAAAATGTAAACAAAGACTTAAAATGTAAACAGATTCTAAGACTACAAATGTAAAAAAAAGGTTCTAAACAGGAACAAACTCTAAATGTAAACAAAGAGTACAATTGTCAAAAGAGACTACAAATGTAAACAAAGAATCTAAATGTAAGCAAAGTCTGCAAATGTAACAAAGACTACCAATGTAAACAAAGACTACCAATGTAAACAAAGACTACAAATGTAAACAAACACTCTAAATGTAACCAAACTCTAAATGTAAACAAAGATTTCAAACGTAAACAAGTACTCGAAATATAAACAAAGACTCGGAATATAAACAGAGACTGCAAATATAAATAAAGACTCTTTACATTTGTAGCCTTTGTTTACAACAAAGGCTACAAATGTAAAGAAAGACTAACTGTAAACAAAGACTATAAATGTAAGCAAAGACTCTAAATGTAAAAAGGACTACGAATGTAAACAAAGACTATAAATATAAACAGACTCTTAATGTAAACAAAGACTGCAAATATAAACAATGACTACAAATATAAACAAAGACTACAAATGTAAACAAAAATTCTAAATAGTATAAACAGACTGAAAATGTAAAAAACTACAAATGTAAACAAAATCTACAAAAGTAAACAATGACTACAAATGTAAACAATGACAAAATGTAAACAAAGACTTAAAATGTAAACAGATTCTAAGACTATAAATGTAAAAAAATGCTCTAAACAGGAACAAACTCTAAATGTAAACAAAGAGTGCAATTGTCAAAAGAGACTACAAATGTAAACAAAGACTTTAAATGTAAACAAAGTCTACAAATGTAAACAAACACTCTAAATGTAACCAAACTCTAAATGTAAACAAAGACTTCAAACGTAAATAAATACTCGAAATATAAACAAAGACTCGAAATGTAAACAAAGGCTACAAATGTAAACAAAGACTAAGTGTAAACAAAGACTATAAATGTAAGCAAAGACTCTAAATGTAAAAAGGACTACGAACGTAAACAAAGACTATAAATGTAAACACTCTAAAAGTAAGCAAACTCTAAATGTAAACAAAGACATCAAACGTAAACAGAGACTCTAAATGTAAAAAACTACAAATATAAACAGACTAAATGTAAACAAAGACTGCAAATGTAAACAAAGACTAAATGTAAACAAAGACTACAGATGTAAAGAAAGTCTACAAATATAAACAAACACTCTAAATGTAAACAAAGACTACAAATGTAAACACTCTAATTGTAAACAAACACTAGAAATGTAAACACTCTAAATGTAAACAAAGACTAGAAATATAAACAGAGACTCTAAATTTGAAAAAGTCTACAAATGTAAACGGAGACACTAAATGTAAACAAGGACTAACTGTAAACGGAGACTCTAAATGTAAACAAAGACTACAAATGTAACAAAGACTACAAATGTAAACAGACTCTAAATGTAAACAAAGATTTTAAATGTAAGCAAAGACTCAATGTAAGCAATGACTACAAATATAAACGAAGACTACAAATGTAAACAAAAATTCTAAATAGTATAAACAGACTGAAAATGTAAAAAACTACAAATGTAAACAAAGTCTACAAAAATAAACAATGACTACAAATGTAAACAATGACAAAATGTAAACAAAGACTTAAAATGTAAACAGATTCTAAGACTACAAATGTAAAAAAATGCTCTAAACAGGAACAAACTCTAAATGCAAACAAAGAGTACAATTGTCAAAAGAGACTACAAATGTAAACAAAGAATCTAAATGTAAACAAAGTCTACAAATGTAACAGACTACAAATGTAAACAAACACTCTAAATGTAACAAAACTCTAAATATAAACAAAGACTTCAAACGTAAACAAATACTCGAAATATAAACAAAGACTCGAAATGTAAACAAAGACTGCAAATATAAACAAAGACTCTAAATGTAAACAAAGGCTACAAATGTAAACAAAGACTAAGTGTAAACAAAGACTACAAATGTAACAAAGACTCTAAATGTAAAAAGGACTACGAATGTAAACAAAGACTATAAATATAAACAGACTCTTAATGTAAACAAAGACTGCAAATATAAACAAAGACTCTAAATGTAAAAAACTACAAATATAAACAAAGACTAAATGTAAACAAAGACTGCAAATGTAAACAAAGAATAAATATAAACAAAGACTACAGATGTAAAGAAAGTCTACAAATATAAACAAACACTCTAAATGTAAACAAAGACTACAAATGTAAACACTCTAATTGTAAACAAACACAAGAAATGTAAACACTCTAAATGTAAACAAAGACTAGAAATATAAACAGAGACTCTAAATTTAAAAAAGACTACAAATGTAAACGGAGACTCTAAATGTAAACAAGGACTAACTGTAAACGGAGACTATAAATGTAAACAAAGACTACAAATGTAACAAAGACTACAAATGTAAACAGACTCAAAATGTAAACAAAGATTTTAAATGTAAGCAAAGACTCAATGTAAGCAATGACTACAAATATAAACAAAGACTACTAATGTAAACAAAAATTCTAAATAGTATAAACAGACTGAAAATGTAAAAAACAACAAATGTAAACAAAGTCTACAAAAGTAAACAATGACTACAAATGTAAACAATGACAAAATGTAAACAAAGACTTAAAATGTAAACAGATTCTAATACTACAAATGTAAAAAAAATGCTCTAAACAGGAACAAACTCTAAATGTAAACAAAGAGTACAATTGTCAAAAGAGACTACAAATGTAAACAAAGAATCTAAATGTAAACAAAGTCTGCAAATTTAACAAAGACTACCAATGTAAACAAAGACTACCAATGTAAACAAAGACTACAAATGTAAACAAACACTCTAAATGTAAACAAACTCTAAATGTAAACAAAGACTTCAAACGTAAACAAATACTCGAAATATAAACAGACTCGAAATGTAAACAAAGACTGCAAATATAAACAAAGACTCTAAATGTAAACAAAGGCTACAAATGTAAACAAAGACTAAGTGTAAACAAAGACTATAAATGTAAGCAATGACTCTAAATGTAAAAAGGACTACGAATGTAAACAAAGACTATAAATATAAACAGACTCTTAATGTAAACAAAGACTGCAAATATAAACAGACTCTAAATGTAAAAAACTACAAATATAAACAAAGACTAAATGTAAACAAAGACTGCAAATGTAAACATAGACTAAATATAAACAAAGACTACAGATTTAAAGAAAGTCTACAAATATAAACAAACACTCTAAATGTAAACAAACACTACAAATGTAAACACTCTAATTGTAATTAAACACTAGAAATGTAAACACTCTAAATGTAAACAAAGACTAAAAATATAAACAGAGACTCTAAATTTGAAAAAGACTACAAATGTAAACGGAGACTCTAAATGTAAACAAGGACTAACTGTAAACGGAGACTGTAAATATAAACAAAGACTACAAATGTAACAAAGACTACAAATGTAAACAGACTCTAAATGTAAACAGACTCTAAATGTAAACAGATTCTAAGACTACAAATGTAAAAAAATGCTCTAAACAGGAACAAACTCTAAATGTAAACAAAGAGTACAATTGTCAAAAGAGACTACAAATGTAAACAAAGAATCTAAATGTAAGCAAAGTCTGCAAATGTAACAAAGACTACTAATGTAAACAAAGACTACCAATGTAAACAAAGACTACAAATGTAAACAAACACTCTAATTGTAACCAAACTCTAAATGTAAACAAAGACTTCAAACGTAAACAAGTACTCGAAATATAAACAAAGACTCGGAATATAAACAGAGACTGCAAATATAAACAAACACTCTAATTGTAACCAAACTCTAAATGTAAACAAAGACTTCAAACGTAAACAAGTACTCGAAATATAAACAAAGACTCGGAATATAAACAGAGACTGCAAATATAAATAAAGACTCTAAATGTAAACAAAGGCTACAAATGTAAACAAAGACTAAGTGTAAACAAAGACTATAAATGTAAGCAAAGACTCTAAATGTAAAAAGGACTATGAATGTAAACAAAGACTATAAATATAAACAGACTCTTAATGTAAACAAAGACTGCAAATATAAACAATGACTACAAATATAAACAAAGACTACAAATGTAAACAAAAATTCTAAATAGTATAAACAGACTGAAAATGTAAAAAACTACAAATGTAAACAAAGTCTACAAAAGTAAACAATGACTACAAATGTAAACAATGACAAAATGTAAACAAAGACTTAAAATGTAAACAGATTCTAAGACTACAAATGTAAAAAAATGCTCTAAACAGGAACAAACTCTAAATGTAAACAAAGAGTGCAATTGTCAAAAGAGACTACAAATGTAAACAAAGACTTTAAATGTAAACAAAGTCTACAAATGTAACAAAGACTACCAATGTAAACAAAGACTACAAATGTAAACAAACACTCTAAATGTAACCAAACTCTAAATGTAAACAAAGACTTCAAACGTAAATAAATACTCGAAATATAAACAAAGACTCGAAATGTAAACAAAGACTAAGTGTAAACAAAGACTGCAAATGTAAACAATGACTAAATGAAAACAAAGACTACAGATGTAAAGAAAGTCTACAAATATAAACAAACACTCTACATGTAAACAAAGACTACAAATGTAAACACTCTAATTGTAAACAAACACTAGAAATGTAAACACTCTAGATGTAAACAAAGACTACAAATATAAACAGAGACTCTAAATTTGAAAAAGACTACAAATGTAAACAGAGACTCTAAATGTAAACAAGGACTAACTGTAAACGGAGACTCTAAATGTAAACAAAGACTACAAATGTAACGGACTACAAATGTAAACAGACTCTAAATGTAAACAAAGATTTTAAATGTAAGCAAAGACTCAATGTAAGCAATGACTACAAATATAAACAAAGACTACAAATGTAATCAAAAATTCTAAATAGTATAAACAGACTGAAAATGTAAAAAACTACAAATGTAAACAAAGTCTACAAAAGTAAACAATGACTACAAATGTAAACAATGACAAAATGTAAACAAAGACTTAAAATGTAAACAGATTCTAAGACTACAAATGTAAAAAAATGCTCTAAACAGGAACAAACTCTAAATGAAAACAAAGAGTACAATTGCCAAAAGAGACTACAAATGTAAACAAAGAATCTAAATGTAAACAAAGTCTGCAAATTTAACAAAGACTACCAATGTAAACAAAGACTACCAATGTAAGCAAAGACTACAAATGTAAACAAACACTCTAAATGTAACCAAACTCTAAATGTAAACAAAGACTTCAAACGTAAACAAATACTCGAAATATAAACAAAGACTCGAAATGTAAACAAAGAATGAAAATATAAACAAAGACTCTAAATATAAACAAAGGCTACAAATGTAAACAAAGACTAAGTGTAAACAAAGACTATAAATGTAAGCACAACTCTAAATGTAAAAAGGACTACGAACGTAAACAAAGTCTATAAATATAAACAGACTCTTAATGTAAACAAAGACTGCAAATATAAAAAAAGACTCTAAAGTAAACAAAGGCTACAAATGTAAACAAAGACTAAGTGTAAACAAAGACTATAAATGTAAGCAATGAATCTAAATGTAAAAAGGACTATGAATGTAAACAAAGACTATAAATATAAACAGACTCTTAATGTAAACAAAGACTGCAAATATAAAAAAAGACTCTAATTGTAAACAAAGGCTACAAATGAAAAAAGTCTAAGTGTAAACAAAGACTACAAATGTAAGCAAAAACTCTGAATGTAAACAAGGACTACAAACTTAAACAAAGATTACAAATGTAAACAAATACTCTAAAAGTAAGCAAACTCTAAATGTAAACAAAGATATCAAACGTAAACAGAGACTCTAAATGTAAAAAACTATAAATATAAACAAAGACTAAATGTAAACAAAGACTGCAAATGTAAACAAAGACTAAATATAAACAAAGACTACAGATGTAAAGAAAGTCTACAAATATAAACAAACACTCTAAATGTAAACAAAGACTACAAATCTAAACACTCTAATAGTAAACAAACACTAGAAATGTAAACACTCTAAATGTAAACAAAGGCTAGAAATATAAACAGAGACTCTAAATTTGAAAAAGACTACAAATGTAAACCGAGACTCTAAATGTAAACAATGACTAACTGTAAACGGAGACTGTAAATGTAAACAAAGACTACAAATGTAACAAAGACTACAAATGTAAACAGACTCTAAATGTAAACAAAGATTTGGAATGTAAGCAAAGACTCAATGTAAGCAAAGACTACAAATATAAACAAAGACTACAAATGTAAACAAAAATTTTAAATAGTGTAAACAGACTTAAAATGTAAAAAACTACAAATGTAAACAAAGTCTACAAAAGTAAACAATGACTACAAATGTAAACAATGACAAAATGTAAACAAAGACTTAAAATGTAAACACTCTAATTGTAAACAAACACTAGAAATGTAAACACTCTAGATGTAAACAAAGACTACAAATATAAACAGAGACTCTAAATTTGAAAAAGACTACAAATGTAAACAGAGACTCTAAATGTAAACAAGGACTAACTGTAAACGGAGACTCTAAATGTAAACAAAGACTACAAATGTAACGGACTACAAATGTAAACAGACTCTAAATGTAAACAAAGATTTTAAATGTAAGCAAAGACTCAATGTAAGCAATGACTACAAATATAAACAAAGACTACAAATGTAATCAAAAATTCTAAATAGTATAAACAGACTGAAAATGTAAAAAACTACAAATGTAAACAAAGTCTACAAAAGTAAACAATGACTACAAATGTAAACAATGACAAAATGTAAACAAAGACTTAAAATGTAAACAGATTCTAAGACTACAAATGTAAAAAAATGCTCTAAACAGGAACAAACTCTAAATGTAAACAAAGAGTACAATTGCCAAAAGAGACTACAAATGTAAACAAAGAATCTAAATGTAAACAAAGTCTGCAAATTTAACAAAGACTACCAATGTAAACAAAGACTACCAATGTAAGCAAAGACTACAAATGTAAACAAACACTCTAAATGTAACCAAACTCTAAATGTAAACAAAGACTAAGTGTAAACAAAGACTGCAAATGTAAACAAAGACTAAATGTAAACAAAGACTACAGATGTAAAGAAAGTCTACAAATATAAACAAACACTCTACATGTAAACAAAGACTACAAATGTAAACACTCTAATTGTAAACAAACACTAGAAATGTAAACACTCTAAATGTAAACAAAGACTACAAATATAAACAGAGACTCTAAATTTGAAAAAGACTACAAATGTAAACAAAGACTATGTGTAAACAAAGACTATAAATGTAAGCAATGACTCTAAATGTAAAAAGGACTACGAATGTAAACGAAGACTATAAATATAAACAGACTCTTAATGTAAACAAAGACTGCAAATATAAACAAAGACTCGAAATGTAAAAAACTACAAATATAAACAAAGACTAAATGTAAACAAAGACTGCAAATGTAAACAAAGACTAAATATAAACAAAGACTACAGATGTAAAGAAAGTCTACAAATATAAACAAACACTCTAAATGTAAACAAAGACTACAAATGTAAACACTCTAATTGTAAACAAACACTAGAAATGTAAACACTCTAAATGTAAACAAAGACTAGAAATATAAACAGAGACTCTAAATTTGAAAAAGACTACAAATGTAAACCGAGACTCTAAATGTAAACAAGGACTAACTGTAAACGGAGACTGTAAATGTAAACAAAGACTACAAATGTAACAAAGACTACAAATGTAAACAGACTCTAAATGTAAACAAAGATTTGGAATGTAAGCAAAGACTCAATGTAAGCAAAGACTACAAATATAAACAAAGACTACAAATGTAAACAAAAATTTTAAATAGTGTAAACAGACTGAAAATGTAAAAAACTACAAATGTAAACAAAGTCAACAAAAGTAAACAATGACTACAGATGTAAACAATGACAAAATGTAAACAAAGACTTAAAATGTAAACAGATTCCAAGACTACAAATGTAAAAAAATGCTCTAAACAGGAACAAACTCTAAATGTAAACAAAGAGTGCAATTGTCAAAAGAGACTACAAATGTAAACAAAGACTTTAAATGTAAACAAAGTCTACAAATGTAACAAAGACTACCAATGTAAACAAAGACTACAAATGTAAACAAACACTCTAAATGTAACCAAACTCTAAATGTAAACAAAGACTTCAAACGTAAACACTTACTCGAAATATAAACAAAGACTCGAAATGTAAACAAAGACTGCAAATATAAACAAAGACTCTAAATGTAAACAAAGGCTACAAATGTAAACAAAGACTAAGTGTAAACAAAGACTATAAATGTAAGCAAAGAATCTAAATGTAAACAAGGACTACAAACTTAAACAAAGATTACAGATGTAAACAAATACTCTAAAAGTAAGCAAACTCTAAATGTAAACAAAGACATCAAACGTAAACAGTGACTCTAAATGTAAAAAACTACAAATATAAACAAAGACTAAATGTAAACAAAGACTGCAAATGTAAACAAAGACTAGAAATATAAACAGAGACTCTAAATTTGAAAAAGACTACAAATGTAAACCGAGACTCTAAATGTAAACAATGACTAAGTGTAAACGGAGACTGTAAATGTAAACAAAGACTACAAATGTAACAAAGACTACAAATGTAAACAGACTCTAAATGTAAACAAAGATTTGAAATGTAAGCAAAGACTCAGTGTAAGCAATGACTACAAATATAAACAAAGACTACAAATGTAAACAAAAATTCTAAATAGTGTAAACAGACTGAAAATGTAAAAAACTACAAATGTAAACAAAGTCTACAAAAGTAAACAATGACTACAAATGTAAACAATGACAAAATGTAAACAAAGACTTAAAATGTAAACAGATTCTAAGACTACAAATGTAAAAAAAATGTTCTAAACAGGAACAAACTCTAAATGTAAACAAAGAGTACAATTGTCAAAAGAGACTACAAATGTAAACAAAGAATCTAAATGTAAGCAAAGTCTGCAAATGTAACAAAGACTACCAATGTAAACAAAGACTACCAATGTAAACAAAGACTACAAATGTAAACAAACACTCTAATTCTAACCAAACTCTAAATGTAAACAAAGACTTCAAACGTAAACAAGTACTCGAAATATAAACAAAGACTCGGAATATAAACAGAGACTGCAAATATAAACAAACACTCTAATTGTAACCAAACTCTAAATGTAAACAAAGACTTCAAACGTAAACAAGTACTCGAAATATAAACAAAGACTCGGAATATAAACAGAGACTGCAAATATAAATAAAGACTCTAAATGTAAACAAAGGCTACAAATGTAAACAAAGACTAAGTGTAAACAAAGACTATAAATGTAAGCAAAGACTCAAAATGTAAAAAGGACTATGAATGTAAACAAACACTGCAAATATAAACAATGACTACAAATATAAACAAAGACTACAAATGTAAACAAAAATTCTAAATAGTATAAACAGACTGAAAATGTAAAAAACTACAAATGTAAACAAAGTCTACAAAAGTAAACAATGACTACAAATGTAAACAAAGACTTAAAATGTAAACAGATTCTAAGACTACAAATGTAAAAAAATGCTCTAAACTGGAACAAACTCTAAATGTAAACAAAGAGTGCAATTGTCAAAAGAGACTACAAATGTAAACAAAGACTTTAAATGTAAACAAAGTCTACAAATGTAACAAAGACTACCAATGTAAACAAAGACTACAAATGTAAACAAACACTCTAAATGTAACCAAACTCTAAATGTAAACAAAGACTTCAAACGTAAATAAATACTCGAAATATAAACAAAGACTCGAAATGTAAACAAAGACTACAAATGTAAACAAAGACTAAGTGTAAACAAAGACTGCAAATGTAAACAATGACTAAATGAAAACAAAGACTACAGATGTAAAGAAAGTCTACAAATATAAACAAACACTCTACATGTAAACAAAGACTACAAATGTAAACACTCTAATTGTAAACAAACACTAGAAATGTAAACATTCTAAATGTAAACAAAGACTACAAATATAAACAGAGACTCTAAATTTGAAAAAGACTACAAATGTAAACAGAGACTCTAAATGTAAACAAGGACTACCTGTAAACGGAGACTCTAAATGTAAACAAAGACTACAAATGTAACGGACTACAAATGTAAACAGACTCTAAATGTAAACAAAGATTTTAAATGTAAGCAAAGACTCAATGTAAGCAATGACTACAAATATAAACAAAGACTACAAATGTAATCAAAAATTCTAAATAGTATAAACAGACTGAAAATTTAAAAAACTACAAATGTAAACAAAGACTACCAATGTAAACAAAGGCTACAAATGTAAACACTCTAAATGTAACCAAACTCTAAATGTAAACAAAGACTTCAAACGTAAACAAATACTCGAAATATAAACAAAGACTCGAAATGTAAACAAAGACTGCAAATATAAACAAAGACTCTAAATGTAAACAAAGGCTACAAATGTAAACAAAGACTAAGTGTAAACAAAGACTATAAATGTAAGCAATGAATCTAAATGTAAAAAGGACTATGAATGTAAACAAAGACTATAAATATAAACAGACTCTTAATGTAAACAAAGACTGCAAATATAAAAAAAGACTCTAAATGTAAACAAAGGCTACAAATGAAAAAAGTCTAAGTGTAAACAAAGACTACAAATGTAAGCAAAAACTCTGAATGTAAACAAGGACTACAAACTTAAACAAAGATTACAAATGTAAACAAATACTCTTAAAGTAAGCAAACTCTAAATGTAAACAAAGACATCAAACGTAAACAGAGACTCTAAATGTAAAAAACTATAAATATAAACAAAGACTAAATGTAAACAAAGACTGCAAATGTAAACAAAGACTAAATATAAACAAAGACTACAGATGAAAAGAAAGTCTACAAATATAAACAAACACTCTAAATGTAAACAAAGACTACAAATCTAAACACTCTAATAGTAAACAAACACTAGAAATGTAAACACTCTAAATGTAAACAAAGGCTAGAAATATAAACAGAGACTCTAAATTTGAAAAAGACTACAAATGTAAACCGAGACTCTAAATGTAAACAATGACTAACTGTAAACGGAGACTGTAAATGTAAACAAAGACTACAAATCTAACAAAGACTACAAATGTAAACAGACTCTAAATGTAAACAAAGATTTGAAATGTAAGCAAAGACTCAGTGTAAGCAATGACTACAAATATAAACAAAGTCTACAAATGTAAACAAAAATTCTAAATAGTGTAAACAGACTGAAAATGTAAAAAACTTCAAATGTAAACAAAGTCTACAAAAGTAAACAATGACTACAAATGTAAACAATGACAAAATGTAAACAAAGACTTAAAATGTAAACAGATTCTAAGACTACAAATGTAAAAAAAATGTTCTAAACAGGAACAAACTCTAAATGTAAACAAAGAGTACAATTGTCAAAAGAGACTACAAATGTAAACAAAGAATCTAAATGTAAGCAAAGTCTGCAAATGTAACAAAGACTACCAATGTAAACAAAGACTACCAATGTAAGCAAAGACTACAAATGTAAACAAACACTCTAAATGTAACCAAACTCTAAATGTAAACAAAGACTTCAAACGTAAACAAATACTCGAAATATAAACAAAGACTCGAAATGTAAACAAAGACTCTAAATATAAACAAAGGCTACAAATGTAAACAAAGACTAAGTGTAAACAAAGACTATAAATGTAAGCACAACTCTAAATGTAAAAAGGACTACGAACGTAAACAAAGTCTATAAATATAAACAGACTCTTAATGTAAACAAAGACTGCAAATATAAAAAAAGACTCTAAAGTAAACAAAGGCTACAAATGTAAAGAAAGACTAAGTGTAAACAAAGACTATAAATGTAAGCAATGAATCTAAATGTAAAAAGGACTATGAATGTAAACAAAGACTATAAATATAAACAGACTCTTAATGTAAACAAAGACTGCAAATATAAAAAAAGACTCTAAATGTAAACAAAGGCTACAAATGAAAAAAGTCTAAGTGTAAACAAAGACTACAAATGTAAGCAAAAACTCTGAATGTAAACAAGGACTACAAACTTAAACAAAGATTACAAATGTAAACAAATACTCTAAAAGTAAGCAAACTCTAAATGTAAACAAAGACATCAAACGTAAACAGAGACTCTAAATGTAAACAAAGACTACAAATGTAAACACTCTAATTGTAAACAAACACTAGAAATGTAAACACTCTAAATGTAAACAAAGACTATAAATATAAACAGAGATTCTAAATTTGAAAAAGACTACAAATGTAAACGGAGACTCTAAATGTAAACAAGGACTAACTGTAAACGGAGACTGTAAATGTAAACAAAGACTACAAATGTAACAAACACTACAAATGTAAACAGACTCTAAATGTAAACAAAGATTTTAAATGTAAGCAAAGACTCAAATGTAACAGAGACTACCAATGTAAACAAACACTCTAAATGTAACCAAACTCTAAATGTAAACAAAGGATTCAAACGTAAATAAATACTCGAAATATAAACAAAGACTCCAAATGTAAACAAAGACTGCATATATAAACAAAGACTCGAAATGTAAACAAAGGCTACAAATGTAAACAAAGACTAAGTGTAAACAAAGACTATAAATGTAAGCAAAGACTCTAAATGTAAAAAGGACTACGAACGTAAACAAAGACTATAAATATAAACAGACTCTTAATGTAAACAAAGACTGCAAATATAAAAAAAGACTAAATGTAAACAAAGGCTACAAATGAAAAAAGTCTAAGTGTAAACAAAGACTACAAATGTAAGCAAAAACTCTGAATGTAAACAAGGACTACAAACTTAAACAAAGATTACAAATGTAAACAAATACTCTAAAAGTAAGCAAACTCTAAATGTAAACAAAGACATTAAACGTAAACAGAGACTCTAAATGTAAAAAACTATAAATATAAACAAAGACTAAATGTAAACAATGACTGCAAATGTAAACAAAGACTAAATATAAACAAAGACTACAGATGTAAAGAAAGTCTACAAATATAAACAAACACTCTAAATGTAAACAAAGACTACAAATGTAAACACTCTAATTGTAAACAAACACTAGAAATGTAAACACTCTAAATGTAAACAAAGGCTGGAAATATAAACAGAGACTCTAAATTTGAAAAAGACTACAAATGTAAACCGAGACTCTAAATGTAAACAATGACTAACTGTAAACGGAGACTGTAAATGTAAACAAAGACTACAAATGTAACAAAGACTACAAATGTAAACAGACTCTAAATGTAAACAAAGATTTGAAATGTAAGCAGAGACTCAGTGTAAGCAATGACTACAAATATAAACAAAGACTACAAATGTAAACAAAAATTCTAAATAGTGTAAACAGACTGAAAATGTAAAAAACTACAAATGTAAACAAAGTCTACAAAAGTAAACAATGACTACAAATGTAAACAATGACAAAATGTAAACAAAGACTTAAAATGTAAACAGATTCTAAGACTACAAATGTAAAAAAAAGGTTCTAAACAGGAACAAACTCTAAATGTAAACAAAGAGTACAATTGTCAAAAGAGACTACAAATGTAAACAAAGAATCTAAATGTAAGCAAAGTCTGCAAATGTAACAAAGACTACCAATGTAAACAAAGACTACCAATGTAAACAAAGACTACAAATGTAAACAAACACTCTAAATGTAACCAAACTCTAAATGTAAACAAAGATTTCAAACGTAAACAAGTACTCGAAATATAAACAAAGACTCGGAATATAAACAGAGACTGCAAATATAAATAAAGACTCTTTACATTTGTAGCCTTTGTTTACAACAAAGGCTACAAATGTAAAGAAAGACTAACTGTAAACAAAGACTATAAATGTAAGCAAAGACTCTAAATGTAAAAAGGACTACGAATGTAAACAAAGACTATAAATATAAACAGACTCTTAATGTAAACAAAGACTGCAAATATAAACAATGACTACAAATATAAACAAAGACTACAAATGTAAACAAAAATTCTAAATAGTATAAACAGACTGAAAATGTAAAAAACTACAAATGTAAACAAAGTCTACAAAAGTAAACAATGACTACAAATGTAAACAATGACAAAATGTAAACAAAGACTTAAAATGTAAACAGATTCTAAGACTATAAATGTAAAAAAATGCTCTAAACAGGAACAAACTCTAAATGTAAACAAAGAGTGCAATTGTCAAAAGAGACTACAAATGTAAACAAAGACTTTAAATGTAAACAAAGTCTACAAATGTAAACAAACACTCTAAATGTAACCAAACTCTAAATGTAAACAAAGACTTCAAACGTAAATAAATACTCGAAATATAAACAAAGACTCGAAATGTAAACAAAGGCTACAAATGTAAACAAAGACTAAGTGTAAACAAAGACTATAAATGTAAGCAAAGACTCTAAATGTAAAAAGGACTACGAACGTAAACAAAGACTATAAATGTAAACACTCTAAAAGTAAGCAAACTCTAAATGTAAACAAAGACATCAAACGTAAACAGAGACTCTAAATGTAAAAAACTACAAATACAAACAAAGACTAAATGTAAACAAAGACTGCAAATGTAAACAAAGACTAAATGTAAACAAAGACTACAGATGTAAAGAAAGTCTACAAATATAAACAAACACTCTAAATGTAAACAAAGACTACAAATGTAAACACTCTAATTGTAAACAAACACTAGAAATGTAAACACTCTAAATGTAAACAAAGGCTGGAAATATAAACAGAGAGTCTAAATTTGAAAAAGACTACAAATGTAAACCGAGACTCTAAATGTAAAAAATGACTAACTGTAAACGGAGACTGTAAATGTAAACAAAGACTACAAATGTAACAAAGACTACAAATGTAAACAGACTCTAAATGTAAACAAAGATTTGAAATGTAAGCAGAGACTCAGTGTAAGCAATGACTACAAATATAAACAAAGACTACAAATGTAAACAAAAATTCTAAATAGTGTAAACAGACTGAAAATGTAAAAAAACTACAAATGTAAACAAAGTCTACAAAAGTAAACAATGACTACAAATGTAAACAATGACAAAATGTAAACAAAGACTTAAAATGTAAACAGATTCTAAGACTACAAATGTAAAAAAAAGGTTCTAAACAGGAACAAACTCTAAATGTAAACAAAGAGTACAATTGTCAAAAGAGACTACAAATGTAAACAAAGAATCTAAATGTAAGCAAAGTCTGCAAATGTAACAAAGACTACCAATGTAAACAAAGACTACCAATGTAAACAAAGACTACAAATGTAAACAAACACTCTAAATGTAACCAAACTCTAAATGTAAACAAAGATTTCAAACGTAAACAAGTACTCGAAATATAAACAAAGACTCGGAATATAAACAGAGACTGCAAATATAAATAAAGACTCTTTACATTTGTAGCCTTTGTTTACAACAAAGGCTACAAATGTAAAGAAAGACTAACTGTAAACAAAGACTATAAATGTAAGCAAAGACTCTAAATGTAAAAAGGACTACGAATGTAAACAAAGACTATAAATATAAACAGACTCTTAATGTAAACAAAGACTGCAAATATAAACAATGACTACAAATATAAACAAAGACTACAAATGTAAACAAAAATTCTAAATAGTATAAACAGACTGAAAATGTAAAAAACTACAAATGTAAACAAAGTCTACAAAAGTAAACAATGACTACAAATGTAAACAATGACAAAATGTAAACAAAGACTTAAAATGTAAACAGATTCTAAGACTATAAATGTAAAAAAATGCTCTAAACAGGAACAAACTCTAAATGTAAACAAAGAGTGCAATTGTCAAAAGAGACTACAAATGTAAACAAAGACTTTAAATGTAAACAAAGTCTACAAATGTAAACAAACACTCTAAATGTAACCAAACTCTAAATGTAAACAAAGACTTCAAACGTAAATAAATACTCGAAATATAAACAAAGACTCGAAATGTAAACAAAGGCTACAAATGTAAACAAAGACTAAGTGTAAACAAAGACTATAAATGTAAGCAAAGACTCTAAATGTAAAAAGGACTACGAACGTAAACAAAGACTATAAATGTAAACACTCTAAAAGTAAGCAAACTCTAAATGTAAACAAAGACATCAAACGTAAACAGAGACTCTAAATGTAAAAAACTACAAATATAAACAGACTAAATGTAAACAAAGACTGCAAATGTAAACAAAGACTAAATGTAAACAAAGACTACAGATGTAAAGAAAGTCTACAAATATAAACAAACACTCTAAATGTAAACAAAGACTACAAATGTAAACACTCTAATTGTAAACAAACACTAGAAATGTAAACACTCTAAATGTAAACAAAGACTAGAAATATAAACAGAGACTCTAAATTTGAAAAAGTCTACAAATGTAAACGGAGACACTAAATGTAAACAAGGACTAACTGTAAACGGAGACTCTAAATGTAAACAAAGACTACAAATGTAACAAAGACTACAAATGTAAACAGACTCTAAATGTAAACAAAGATTTTAAATGTAAGCAAAGACTCAATGTAAGCAATGACTACAAATATAAACGAAGACTACAAATGTAAACAAAAATTCTAAATAGTATAAACAGACTGAAAATGTAAAAAACTACAAATGTAAACAAAGTCTACAAAAATAAACAATGACTACAAATGTAAACAATGACAAAATGTAAACAAAGACTTAAAATGTAAACAGATTCTAAGACTACAAATGTAAAAAAATGCTCTAAACAGGAACAAACTCTAAATGCAAACAAAGAGTACAATTGTCAAAAGAGACTACAAATGTAAACAAAGAATCTAAATGTAAACAAAGTCTACAAATGTAACAGACTACAAATGTAAACAAACACTCTAAATGTAACAAAACTCTAAATATAAACAAAAACTTCAAACGTAAACAAATACTCGAAATATAAACAAAGACTCGAAATGTAAACAAAGACTGCAAATATAAACAAAGACTCTAAATGTAAACAAAGGCTACAAATGTAAACAAAGACTAAGTGTAAACAAAGACTACAAATGTAACAAAGACTCTAAATGTAAAAAGGACTACGAATGTAAACAAAGACTATAAATATAAACAGACTCTTAATGTAAACAAAGACTGCAAATATAAACAAAGACTCTAAATGTAAAAAACTACAAATATAAACAAAGACTAAATGTAAACAAAGACTGCAAATGTAAACAAAGAATAAATATAAACAAAGACTACAGATGAAAAGAAAGTCTACAAATATAAACAAACACTCTAAATGTAAACAAAGACTACAAATCTAAACACTCTAATAGTAAACAAACACTAGAAATGTAAACACTCTAAATGTAAACAAAGGCTAGAAATATAAACAGAGACTCTAAATTTGAAAAAGACTACAAATGTAAACCGAGACTCTAAATGTAAACAATGACTAACTGTAAACGGAGACTGTAAATGTAAACAAAGACTACAAATCTAACAAAGACTACAAATGTAAACAGACTCTAAATGTAAACAAAGATTTGAAATGTAAGCAAAGACTCAGTGTAAGCAATGACTACAAATATAAACAAAGTCTACAAATGTAAACAAAAATTCTAAATAGTGTAAACAGACTGAAAATGTAAAAAACTTCAAATGTAAACAAAGTCTACAAAAGTAAACAATGACTACAAATGTAAACAATGACAAAATGTAAACAAAGACTTAAAATGTAAACAGATTCTAAGACTACAAATGTAAAAAAAATGTTCTAAACAGGAACAAACTCTAAATGTAAACAAAGAGTACAATTGTCAAAAGAGACTACAAATGTAAACAAAGAATCTAAATGTAAGCAAAGTCTGCAAATGTAACAAAGACTACCAATGTAAACAAAGACTACCAATGTAAGCAAAGACTACAAATGTAAACAAACACTCTAAATGTAACCAAACTCTAAATGTAAACAAAGACTTCAAACGTAAACAAATACTCGAAATATAAACAAAGACTCGAAATGTAAACAAAGACTCTAAATATAAACAAAGGCTACAAATGTAAACAAAGACTAAGTGTAAACAAAGACTATAAATGTAAGCACAACTCTAAATGTAAAAAGGACTACGAACGTAAACAAAGTCTATAAATATAAACAGACTCTTAATGTAAACAAAGACTGCAAATATAAAAAAAGACTCTAAAGTAAACAAAGGCTACAAATGTAAACAAAGACTAAGTGTAAACAAAGACTATAAATGTAAGCAATGAATCTAAATGTAAAAAGGACTATGAATGTAAACAAAGACTATAAATATAAACAGACTCTTAATGTAAACAAAGACTGCAAATATAAAAAAAGACTCTAAATGTAAACAAAGGCTACAAATGAAAAAAGTCTAAGTGTAAACAAAGACTACAAATGTAAGCAAAAACTCTGAATGTAAACAAGGACTACAAACTTAAACAAAGATTACAAATGTAAACAAATACTCTAAAAGTAAGCAAACTCTAAATGTAAACAAAGACATCAAACGTAAACAGAGACTTTAAATGTAAACAAAGACTACAAATGTAAACACTCTAATTGTAAACAAACACTAGAAATGTAAACACTCTAAATGTAAACAAAGACTATAAATATAAACAGAGATTCTAAATTTGAAAAAGACTACAAATGTAAACGGAGACTCTAAATGTAAACAAGGACTAACTGTAAACGGAGACTGTAAATGTAAACAAAGACTACAAATGTAACAAACACTACAAATGTAAACAGACTCTAAATGTAAACAAAGATTTTAAATGTAAGCAAAGACTCAAATGTAACAGAGACTACCAATGTAAACAAACACTCTAAATGTAACCAAACTCTAAATGTAAACAAAGGATTCAAACGTAAATAAATACTCGAAATATAAACAAAGACTCCAAATGTAAACAAAGACTGCATATATAAACAAAGACTCGAAATGTAAACAAAGGCTACAAATGTAAACAAAGACTAAGTGTAAACAAAGACTATAAATGTAAGCAAAGACTCTAAATGTAAAAAGGACTACGAACGTAAACAAAGACTATAAATATAAACAGACTCTTAATGTAAACAAAGACTGCAAATATAAAAAAAGACTCTAAATGTAAACAAAGGCTACAAATGAAAAAAGTCTAAGTGTAAACAAAGACTACAAATGTAAGCAAAAACTCTGAATGTAAACAAGGACTACAAACTTAAACAAAGATTACAAATGTAAACAAATACTCTAAAAGTAAGCAAACTCTAAATGTAAACAAAGACATTAAACGTAAACAGAGACTCTAAATGTAAAAAACTATAAATATAAACAAAGACTAAATGTAAACAATGACTGCAAATGTAAACAAAGACTAAATATAAACAAAGACTACAGATGTAAAGAAAGTCTACAAATATAAACAAACACTCTAAATGTAAACAAAGACTACAAATGTAAACACTCTAATTGTAAACAAACACTAGAAATGTAAACACTCTAAATGTAAACAAAGGCTGGAAATATAAACAGAGACTCTAAATTTGAAAAAGACTACAAATGTAAACCGAGACTCTAAATGTAAACAATGACTAACTGTAAACGGAGACTGTAAATGTAAACAAAGACTACAAATGTAACAAAGACTACAAATGTAAACAGACTCTAAATGTAAACAAAGATTTGAAATGTAAGCAGAGACTCAGTGTAAGCAATGACTACAAATATAAACAAAGACTACAAATGTAAACAAAAATTCTAAATAGTGTAAACAGACTGAAAATGTAAAAAACTACAAATGTAAACAAAGTCTACAAAAGTAAACAATGACTACAAATGTAAACAATGACAAAATGTAAACAAAGACTTAAAATGTAAACAGATTCTAAGACTACAAATGTAAAAAAAAGGTTCTAAACAGGAACAAACTCTAAATGTAAACAAAGAGTACAATTGTCAAAAGAGACTACAAATGTAAACAAAGAATCTAAATGTAAGCAAAGTCTGCAAATGTAACAAAGACTACCAATGTAAACAAAGACTACCAATGTAAACAAAGACTACAAATGTAAACAAACACTCTAAATGTAACCAAACTCTAAATGTAAACAAAGATTTCAAACGTAAACAAGTACTCGAAATATAAACAAAGACTCGGAATATAAACAGAGACTGCAAATATAAATAAAGACTCTTTACATTTGTAGCCTTTGTTTACAACAAAGGCTACAAATGTAAAGAAAGACTAACTGTAAACAAAGACTATAAATGTAAGCAAAGACTCTAAATGTAAAAAGGACTACGAATGTAAACAAAGACTATAAATATAAACAGACTCTTAATGTAAACAAAGACTGCAAATATAAACAATGACTACAAATATAAACAAAGACTACAAATGTAAACAAAAATTCTAAATAGTATAAACAGACTGAAAATGTAAAAAACTACAAATGTAAACAAAGTCTACAAAAGTAAACAATGACTACAAATGTAAACAATGACAAAATGTAAACAAAGACTTAAAATGTAAACAGATTCTAAGACTATAAATGTAAAAAAATGCTCTAAACAGGAACAAACTCTAAATGTAAACAAAGAGTGCAATTGTCAAAAGAGACTACAAATGTAAACAAAGACTTTAAATGTAAACAAAGTCTACAAATGTAAACAAACACTCTAAATGTAACCAAACTCTAAATGTAAACAAAGACTTCAAACGTAAATAAATACTCGAAATATAAACAAAGACTCGAAATGTAAACAAAGGCTACAAATGTAAACAAAGACTAAGTGTAAACAAAGACTATAAATGTAAGCAAAGACTCTAAATGTAAAAAGGACTACGAACGTAAACAAAGACTATAAATGTAAACACTCTAAAAGTAAGCAAACTCTAAATGTAAACAAAGACATCAAACGTAAACAGAGACTCTAAATGTAAAAAACTACAAATACAAACAAAGACTAAATGTAAACAAAGACTGCAAATGTAAACAAAGACTAAATGTAAACAAAGACTACAGATGTAAAGAAAGTCTACAAATATAAACAAACACTCTAAATGTAAACAAAGACTACAAATGTAAACACTCTAATTGTAAACAAACACTAGAAATGTAAACACTCTAAATGTAAACAAAGGCTGGAAATATAAACAGAGAGTCTAAATTTGAAAAAGACTACAAATGTAAACCGAGACTCTAAATGTAAAAAATGACTAACTGTAAACGGAGACTGTAAATGTAAACAAAGACTACAAATGTAACAAAGACTACAAATGTAAACAGACTCTAAATGTAAACAAAGATTTGAAATGTAAGCAGAGACTCAGTGTAAGCAATGACTACAAATATAAACAAAGACTACAAATGTAAACAAAAATTCTAAATAGTGTAAACAGACTGAAAATGTAAAAAAACTACAAATGTAAACAAAGTCTACAAAAGTAAACAATGACTACAAATGTAAACAATGACAAAATGTAAACAAAGACTTAAAATGTAAACAGATTCTAAGACTACAAATGTAAAAAAAAGGTTCTAAACAGGAACAAACTCTAAATGTAAACAAAGAGTACAATTGTCAAAAGAGACTACAAATGTAAACAAAGAATCTAAATGTAAGCAAAGTCTGCAAATGTAACAAAGACTACCAATGTAAACAAAGACTACCAATGTAAACAAAGACTACAAATGTAAACAAACACTCTAAATGTAACCAAACTCTAAATGTAAACAAAGATTTCAAACGTAAACAAGTACTCGAAATATAAACAAAGACTCGGAATATAAACAGAGACTGCAAATATAAATAAAGACTCTTTACATTTGTAGCCTTTGTTTACAACAAAGGCTACAAATGTAAAGAAAGACTAACTGTAAACAAAGACTATAAATGTAAGCAAAGACTCTAAATGTAAAAAGGACTACGAATGTAAACAAAGACTATAAATATAAACAGACTCTTAATGTAAACAAAGACTGCAAATATAAACAATGACTACAAATATAAACAAAGACTACAAATGTAAACAAAAATTCTAAATAGTATAAACAGACTGAAAATGTAAAAAACTACAAATGTAAACAAAGTCTACAAAAGTAAACAATGACTACAAATGTAAACAATGACAAAATGTAAACAAAGACTTAAAATGTAAACAGATTCTAAGACTATAAATGTAAAAAAATGCTCTAAACAGGAACAAACTCTAAATGTAAACAAAGAGTGCAATTGTCAAAAGAGACTACAAATGTAAACAAAGACTTTAAATGTAAACAAAGTCTACAAATGTAAACAAACACTCTAAATGTAACCAAACTCTAAATGTAAACAAAGACTTCAAACGTAAATAAATACTCGAAATATAAACAAAGACTCGAAATGTAAACAAAGGCTACAAATGTAAACAAAGACTAAGTGTAAACAAAGACTATAAATGTAAACAAAGACATCAAACGTAAACAGAGACTCTAAATGTAAAAAACTACAAATATAAACAGACTAAATGTAAACAAAGACTGCAAATGTAAACAAAGACTAAATGTAAACAAAGACTACAGATGTAAAGAAAGTCTACAAATATAAACAAACACTCTAAATGTAAACAAAGACTACAAATGTAAACACTCTAATTGTAAACAAACACTAGAAATGTAAACACTCTAAATGTAAACAAAGACTAGAAATATAAACAGAGACTCTAAATTTGAAAAAGTCTACAAATGTAAACGGAGACACTAAATGTAAACAAGGACTAACTGTAAACGGAGACTCTAAATGTAAACAAAGACTACAAATGTAACAAAGACTACAAATGTAAACAGACTCTAAATGTAAACAAAGATTTTAAATGTAAGCAAAGACTCAATGTAAGCAATGACTACAAATATAAACGAAGACTACAAATGTAAACAAAAATTCTAAATAGTATAAACAGACTGAAAATGTAAAAAACTACAAATGTAAACAAAGTCTACAAAAATAAACAATGACTACAAATGTAAACAATGACAAAATGTAAACAAAGACTTAAAATGTAAACAGATTCTAAGACTACAAATGTAAAAAAATGCTCTAAACAGGAACAAACTCTAAATGCAAACAAAGAGTACAATTGTCAAAAGAGACTACAAATGTAAACAAAGAATCTAAATGTAAACAAAGTCTACAAATGTAACAGACTACAAATGTAAACAAACACTCTAAATGTAACAAAACTCTAAATATAAACAAAGACTTCAAACGTAAACAAATACTCGAAATATAAACAAAGACTCGAAATGTAAACAAAGACTGCAAATATAAACAAAGACTCTAAATGTAAACAAAGGCTACAAATGTAAACAAAGACTAAGTGTAAACAAAGACTACAAATGTAACAAAGGCTCTAAATGTAAAAAGGACTACGAATGTAAACAAAGACTATAAATATAAACAGACTCTTAATGTAAACAAAGACTGCAAATATAAACAAAGACTCTAAATGTAAAAAACTACAAATATAAACAAAGACTAAATGTAAACAAAGACTGCAAATGTAAACAAAGAATAAATATAAACAAAGACTACAGATGTAAAGAAAGTCTACAAATATAAACAAACACTCTAAATGTAAACAAAGACTACAAATGTAAACACTCTAATTGTAAACAAACACAAGAAATGTAAACACTCTAAATGTAAACAAAGACTAGAAATATAAACAGAGACTCTAAATTTAAAAAAGACTACAAATGTAAACGGAGACTCTAAATGTAAACAAGGACTAACTGTAAACGGAGACTATAAATGTAAACAAAGACTACAAATGTAACAAAGACTACAAATGTAAACAGACTCAAAATGTAAACAAAGATTTTAAATGTAAGCAAAGACTCAATGTAAGCAATGACTACAAATATAAACAAAGACTACTAATGTAAACAAAAATTCTAAATAGTATAAACAGACTGAAAATGTAAAAAACAACAAATGTAAACAAAGTCTACAAAAGTAAACAATGACTACAAATGTAAACAATGACAAAATGTAAACAAAGACTTAAAATGTAAACAGATTCTAATACTACAAATGTAAAAAAAATGCTCTAAACAGGAACAAACTCTAAATGTAAACAAAGAGTACAATTGTCAAAAGAGACTACAAATGTAAACAAAGAATCTAAATGTAAACAAAGTCTGCAAATTTAACAAAGACTACCAATGTAAACAAAGACTACCAATGTAAACAAAGACTACAAATGTAAACAAACACTCTAAATGTAAACAAACTCTAAATGTAAACAAAGACTTCAAACGTAAACAAATACTCGAAATATAAACAGACTCGAAATGTAAACAAAGACTGCAAATATAAACAAAGACTCTAAATGTAAACAAAGGCTACAAATGTAAACAAAGACTAAGTGTAAACAAAGACTATAAATGTAAGCAATGACTCTAAATGTAAAAAGGACTACGAATGTAAACAAAGACTATAAATATAAACAGACTCTTAATGTAAACAAAGACTGCAAATATAAACAGACTCTAAATGTAAAAAACTACAAATATAAACAAAGACTAAATGTAAACAAAGACTGCAAATGTAAACATAGACTAAATATAAACAAAGACTACAGATTTAAAGAAAGTCTACAAATATAAACAAACACTCTAAATGTAAACAAACACTACAAATGTAAACACTCTAATTGTAATTAAACACTAGAAATGTAAACACTCTAAATGTAAACAAAGACTAAAAATATAAACAGAGACTCTAAATTTGAAAAAGACTACAAATGTAAACGGAGACTCTAAATGTAAACAAGGACTAACTGTAAACGGAGACTGTAAATATAAACAAAGACTACAAATGTAACAAAGACTACAAATGTAAACAGACTCTAAATGTAAACAGACTCTAAATGTAAACAGATTCTAAGACTACAAATGTAAAAAAATGCTCTAAACAGGAACAAACTCTAAATGTAAACAAAGAGTACAATTGTCAAAAGAGACTACAAATGTAAACAAAGAATCTAAATGTAAGCAAAGTCTGCAAATGTAACAAAGACTACTAATGTAAACAAAGACTACCAATGTAAACAAAGACTACAAATGTAAACAAACACTCTAATTGTAACCAAACTCTAAATGTAAACAAAGACTTCAAACGTAAACAAGTACTCGAAATATAAACAAAGACTCGGAATATAAACAGAGACTGCAAATATAAACAAACACTCTAATTGTAACCAAACTCTAAATGTAAACAAAGACTTCAAACGTAAACAAGTACTCGAAATATAAACAAAGACTCGGAATATAAACAGAGACTGCAAATATAAATAAAGACTCTAAATGTAAACAAAGGCTACAAATGTAAACAAAGACTAAGTGTAAACAAAGACTATAAATGTAAGCAAAGACTCTAAATGTAAAAAGGACTATGAATGTAAACAAAGACTATAAATATAAACAGACTCTTAATGTAAACAAAGACTGCAAATATAAACAATGACTACAAATATAAACAAAGACTACAAATGTAAACAAAAATTCTAAATAGTATAAACAGACTGAAAATGTAAAAAACTACAAATGTAAACAAAGTCTACAAAAGTAAACAATGACTACAAATGTAAACAATGACAAAATGTAAACAAAGACTTAAAATGTAAACAGATTCTAAGACTACAAATGTAAAAAAATGCTCTAAACAGGAACAAACTCTAAATGTAAACAAAGAGTGCAATTGTCAAAAGAGACTACAAATGTAAACAAAGACTTTAAATGTAAACAAAGTCTACAAATGTAACAAAGACTACCAATGTAAACAAAGACTACAAATGTAAACAAACACTCTAAATGTAACCAAACTCTAAATGTAAACAAAGACTTCAAACGTAAATAAATACTCGAAATATAAACAAAGACTCGAAATGTAAACAAAGACTAAGTGTAAACAAAGACTGCAAATGTAAACAATGACTAAATGAAAACAAAGACTACAGATGTAAAGAAAGTCTACAAATATAAACAAACACTCTACATGTAAACAAAGACTACAAATGTAAACACTCTAATTGTAAACAAACACTAGAAATGTAAACACTCTAGATGTAAACAAAGACTACAAATATAAACAGAGACTCTAAATTTGAAAAAGACTACAAATGTAAACAGAGACTCTAAATGTAAACAAGGACTAACTGTAAACGGAGACTCTAAATGTAAACAAAGACTACAAATGTAACGGACTACAAATGTAAACAGACTCTAAATGTAAACAAAGATTTTAAATGTAAGCAAAGACTCAATGTAAGCAATGACTACAAATATAAACAAAGACTACAAATGTAATCAAAAATTCTAAATAGTATAAACAGACTGAAAATGTAAAAAACTACAAATGTAAACAAAGTCTACAAAAGTAAACAATGACTACAAATGTAAACAATGACAAAATGTAAACAAAGACTTAAAATGTAAACAGATTCTAAGACTACAAATGTAAAAAAATGCTCTAAACAGGAACAAACTCTAAATGAAAACAAAGAGTACAATTGCCAAAAGAGACTACAAATGTAAACAAAGAATCTAAATGTAAACAAAGTCTGCAAATTTAACAAAGACTACCAATGTAAACAAAGACTACCAATGTAAGCAAAGACTACAAATGTAAACAAACACTCTAAATGTAACCAAACTCTAAATGTAAACAAAGACTTCAAACGTAAACAAATACTCGAAATATAAACAAAGACTCGAAATGTAAACAAAGAATGAAAATATAAACAAAGACTCTAAATATAAACAAAGGCTACAAATGTAAACAAAGACTAAGTGTAAACAAAGACTATAAATGTAAGCACAACTCTAAATGTAAAAAGGACTACGAACGTAAACAAAGTCTATAAATATAAACAGACTCTTAATGTAAACAAAGACTGCAAATATAAAAAAAGACTCTAAAGTAAACAAAGGCTACAAATGTAAACAAAGACTAAGTGTAAACAAAGACTATAAATGTAAGCAATGAATCTAAATGTAAAAAGGACTATGAATGTAAACAAAGACTATAAATATAAACAGACTCTTAATGTAAACAAAGACTGCAAATATAAAAAAAGACTCTAAATGTAAACAAAGGCTACAAATGAAAAAAGTCTAAGTGTAAACAAAGACTACAAATGTAAGCAAAAACTCTGAATGTAAACAAGGACTACAAACTTAAACAAAGATTACAAATGTAAACAAATACTCTAAAAGTAAGCAAACTCTAAATGTAAACAAAGACATCAAACGTAAACAGAGACTCTAAATGTAAAAAACTATAAATATAAACAAAGACTAAATGTAAACAAAGACTGCAAATGTAAACAAAGACTAAATATAAACAAAGACTACAGATGTAAAGAAAGTCTACAAATATAAACAAACACTCTAAATGTAAACAAAGACTACAAATCTAAACACTCTAATAGTAAACAAACACTAGAAATGTAAACACTCTAAATGTAAACAAAGGCTAGAAATATAAACAGAGACTCTAAATTTGAAAAAGACTACAAATGTAAACCGAGACTCTAAATGTAAACAATGACTAACTGTAAACGGAGACTGTAAATGTAAACAAAGACTACAAATGTAACAAAGACTACAAATGTAAACAGACTCTAAATGTAAACAAAGATTTGGAATGTAAGCAAAGACTCAATGTAAGCAAAGACTACAAATATAAACAAAGACTACAAATGTAAACAAAAATTTTAAATAGTGTAAACAGACTTAAAATGTAAAAAACTACAAATGTAAACAAAGTCTACAAAAGTAAACAATGACTACAAATGTAAACAATGACAAAATGTAAACAAAGACTTAAAATGTAAACACTCTAATTGTAAACAAACACTAGAAATGTAAACACTCTAGATGTAAACAAAGACTACAAATATAAACAGAGACTCTAAATTTGAAAAAGACTACAAATGTAAACAGAGACTCTAAATGTAAACAAGGACTAACTGTAAACGGAGACTCTAAATGTAAACAAAGACTACAAATGTAACGGACTACAAATGTAAACAGACTCTAAATGTAAACAAAGATTTTAAATGTAAGCAAAGACTCAATGTAAGCAATGACTACAAATATAAACAAAGACTACAAATGTAATCAAAAATTCTAAATAGTATAAACAGACTGAAAATGTAAAAAACTACAAATGTAAACAAAGTCTACAAAAGTAAACAATGACTACAAATGTAAACAATGACAAAATGTAAACAAAGACTTAAAATGTAAACAGATTCTAAGACTACAAATGTAAAAAAATGCTCTAAACAGGAACAAACTCTAAATGTAAACAAAGAGTACAATTGCCAAAAGAGACTACAAATGTAAACAAAGAATCTAAATGTAAACAAAGTCTGCAAATTTAACAAAGACTACCAATGTAAACAAAGACTACCAATGTAAGCAAAGACTACAAATGTAAACAAACACTCTAAATGTAACCAAACTCTAAATGTAAACAAAGACTAAGTGTAAACAAAGACTGCAAATGTAAACAAAGACTAAATGTAAACAAAGACTACAGATGTAAAGAAAGTCTACAAATATAAACAAACACTCTACATGTAAACAAAGACTACAAATGTAAACACTCTAATTGTAAACAAACACTAGAAATGTAAACACTCTAAATGTAAACAAAGACTACAAATATAAACAGAGACTCTAAATTTGAAAAAGACTACAAATGTAAACAAAGACTATGTGTAAACAAAGACTATAAATGTAAGCAATGACTCTAAATGTAAAAAGGACTACGAATGTAAACGAAGACTATAAATATAAACAGACTCTTAATGTAAACAAAGACTGCAAATATAAACAAAGACTCGAAATGTAAAAAACTACAAATATAAACAAAGACTAAATGTAAACAAAGACTGCAAATGTAAACAAAGACTAAATATAAACAAAGACTACAGATGTAAAGAAAGTCTACAAATATAAACAAACACTCTAAATGTAAACAAAGACTACAAATGTAAACACTCTAATTGTAAACAAACACTAGAAATGTAAACACTCTAAATGTAAACAAAGACTAGAAATATAAACAGAGACTCTAAATTTGAAAAAGACTACAAATGTAAACCGAGACTCTAAATGTAAACAAGGACTAACTGTAAACGGAGACTGTAAATGTAAACAAAGACTACAAATGTAACAAAGACTACAAATGTAAACAGACTCTAAATGTAAACAAAGATTTGGAATGTAAGCAAAGACTCAATGTAAGCAAAGACTACAAATATAAACAAAGACTACAAATGTAAACAAAAATTTTAAATAGTGTAAACAGACTGAAAATGTAAAAAACTACAAATGTAAACAAAGTCAACAAAAGTAAACAATGACTACAGATGTAAACAATGACAAAATGTAAACAAAGACTTAAAATGTAAACAGATTCCAAGACTACAAATGTAAAAAAATGCTCTAAACAGGAACAAACTCTAAATGTAAACAAAGAGTGCAATTGTCAAAAGAGACTACAAATGTAAACAAAGACTTTAAATGTAAACAAAGTCTACAAATGTAACAAAGACTACCAATGTAAACAAAGACTACAAATGTAAACAAACACTCTAAATGTAACCAAACTCTAAATGTAAACAAAGACTTCAAACGTAAACACTTACTCGAAATATAAACAAAGACTCGAAATGTAAACAAAGACTGCAAATATAAACAAAGACTCTAAATGTAAACAAAGGCTACAAATGTAAACAAAGACTAAGTGTAAACAAAGACTATAAATGTAAGCAAAGAATCTAAATGTAAACAAGGACTACAAACTTAAACAAAGATTACAGATGTAAACAAATACTCTAAAAGTAAGCAAACTCTAAATGTAAACAAAGACATCAAACGTAAACAGTGACTCTAAATGTAAAAAACTACAAATATAAACAAAGACTAAATGTAAACAAAGACTGCAAATGTAAACAAAGACTAGAAATATAAACACAGACTCTAAATTTGAAAAAGACTACAAATGTAAACCGAGACTCTAAATGTAAACAATGACTAAGTGTAAACGGAGACTGTAAATGTAAACAAAGACTACAAATGTAACAAAGACTACAAATGTAAACAGACTCTAAATGTAAACAAAGATTTGAAATGTAAGCAAAGACTCAGTGTAAGCAATGACTACAAATATAAACAAAGACTACAAATGTAAACAAAAATTCTAAATAGTGTAAACAGACTGAAAATGTAAAAAACTACAAATGTAAACAAAGTCTACAAAAGTAAACAATGACTACAAATGTAAACAATGACAAAATGTAAACAAAGACTTAAAATGTAAACAGATTCTAAGACTACAAATGTAAAAAAAATGTTCTAAACAGGAACAAACTCTAAATGTAAACAAAGAGTACAATTGTCAAAAGAGACTACAAATGTAAACAAAGAATCTAAATGTAAGCAAAGTCTGCAAATGTAACAAAGACTACCAATGTAAACAAAGACTACCAATGTAAACAAAGACTACAAATGTAAACAAACACTCTAATTCTAACCAAACTCTAAATGTAAACAAAGACTTCAAACGTAAACAAGTACTCGAAATATAAACAAAGACTCGGAATATAAACAGAGACTGCAAATATAAACAAACACTCTAATTGTAACCAAACTCTAAATGTAAACAAAGACTTCAAACGTAAACAAGTACTCGAAATATAAACAAAGACTCGGAATATAAACAGAGACTGCAAATATAAATAAAGACTCTAAATGTAAACAAAGGCTACAAATGTAAACAAAGACTAAGTGTAAACAAAGACTATAAATGTAAGCAAAGACTCTAAATGTAAAAAGGACTATGAATGTAAACAAACACTGCAAATATAAACAATGACTACAAATATAAACAAAGACTACAAATGTAAACAAAAATTCTAAATAGTATAAACAGACTGAAAATGTAAAAAACTACAAATGTAAACAAAGTCTACAAAAGTAAACAATGACTACAAATGTAAACAAAGACTTAAAATGTAAACAGATTCTAAGACTACAAATGTAAAAAAATGCTCTAAACTGGAACAAACTCTAAATGTAAACAAAGAGTGCAATTGTCAAAAGAGACTACAAATGTAAACAAAGACTTTAAATGTAAACAAAGTCTACAAATGTAACAAAGACTACCAATGTAAACAAAGACTACAAATGTAAACAAACACTCTAAATGTAACCAAACTCTAAATGTAAACAAAGACTTCAAACGTAAATAAATACTCGAAATATAAACAAAGACTCGAAATGTAAACAAAGACTACAAATGTAAACAAAGACTAAGTGTAAACAAAGACTGCAAATGTAAACAATGACTAAATGAAAACAAAGACTACAGATGTAAAGAAAGTCTACAAATATAAACAAACACTCTACATGTAAACAAAGACTACAAATGTAAACACTCTAATTGTAAACAAACACTAGAAATGTAAACATTCTAAATGTAAACAAAGACTACAAATATAAACAGAGACTCTAAATTTGAAAAAGACTACAAATGTAAACAGAGACTCTAAATGTAAACAAGGACTACCTGTAAACGGAGACTCTAAATGTAAACAAAGACTACAAATGTAACGGACTACAAATGTAAACAGACTCTAAATGTAAACAAAGATTTTAAATGTAAGCAAAGACTCAATGTAAGCAATGACTACAAATATAAACAAAGACTACAAATGTAATCAAAAATTCTAAATAGTATAAACAGACTGAAAATTTAAAAAACTACAAATGTAAACAAAGACTACCAATGTAAACAAAGGCTACAAATGTAAACACTCTAAATGTAACCAAACTCTAAATGTAAACAAAGACTTCAAACGTAAACAAATACTCGAAATATAAACAAAGACTCGAAATGTAAACAAAGACTGCAAATATAAACAAAGACTCTAAATGTAAACAAAGGCTACAAATGTAAACAAAGACTAAGTGTAAACAAAGACTATAAATGTAAGCAATGAATCTAAATGTAAAAAGGACTATGAATGTAAACAAAGACTATAAATATAAACAGACTCTTAATGTAAACAAAGACTGCAAATATAAAAAAAGACTCTAAATGTAAACAAAGGCTACAAATGAAAAAAGTCTAAGTGTAAACAAAGACTACAAATGTAAGCAAAAACTCTGAATGTAAACAAGGACTACAAACTTAAACAAAGATTACAAATGTAAACAAATACTCTTAAAGTAAGCAAACTCTAAATGTAAACAAAGACATCAAACGTAAACAGAGACTCTAAATGTAAAAAACTATAAATATAAACAAAGACTAAATGTAAACAAAGACTGCAAATGTAAACAAAGACTAAATATAAACAAAGACTACAGATGAAAAGAAAGTCTACAAATATAAACAAACACTCTAAATGTAAACAAAGACTACAAATCTAAACACTCTAATAGTAAACAAACACTAGAAATGTAAACACTCTAAATGTAAACAAAGGCTAGAAATATAAACAGAGACTCTAAATTTGAAAAAGACTACAAATGTAAACCGAGACTCTAAATGTAAACAATGACTAACTGTAAACGGAGACTGTAAATGTAAACAAAGACTACAAATCTAACAAAGACTACAAATGTAAACAGACTCTAAATGTAAACAAAGATTTGAAATGTAAGCAAAGACTCAGTGTAAGCAATGACTACAAATATAAACAAAGTCTACAAATGTAAACAAAAATTCTAAATAGTGTAAACAGACTGAAAATGTAAAAAACTTCAAATGTAAACAAAGTCTACAAAAGTAAACAATGACTACAAATGTAAACAATGACAAAATGTAAACAAAGACTTAAAATGTAAACAGATTCTAAGACTACAAATGTAAAAAAAATGTTCTAAACAGGAACAAACTCTAAATGTAAACAAAGAGTACAATTGTCAAAAGAGACTACAAATGTAAACAAAGAATCTAAATGTAAGCAAAGTCTGCAAATGTAACAAAGACTACCAATGTAAACAAAGACTACCAATGTAAGCAAAGACTACAAATGTAAACAAACACTCTAAATGTAACCAAACTCTAAATGTAAACAAAGACTTCAAACGTAAACAAATACTCGAAATATAAACAAAGACTCGAAATGTAAACAAAGACTCTAAATATAAACAAAGGCTACAAATGTAAACAAAGACTAAGTGTAAACAAAGACTATAAATGTAAGCACAACTCTAAATGTAAAAAGGACTACGAACGTAAACAAAGTCTATAAATATAAACAGACTCTTAATGTAAACAAAGACTGCAAATATAAAAAAAGACTCTAAAGTAAACAAAGGCTACAAATGTAAACAAAGACTAAGTGTAAACAAAGACTATAAATGTAAGCAATGAATCTAAATGTAAAAAGGACTATGAATGTAAACAAAGACTATAAATATAAACAGACTCTTAATGTAAACAAAGACTGCAAATATAAAAAAAGACTCTAAATGTAAACAAAGGCTACAAATGAAAAAAGTCTAAGTGTAAACAAAGACTACAAATGTAAGCAAAAACTCTGAATGTAAACAAGGACTACAAACTTAAACAAAGATTACAAATGTAAACAAATACTCTAAAAGTAAGCAAACTCTAAATGTAAACAAAGACATCAAACGTAAACAGAGACTCTAAATGTAAAAAACTATAAATATAAACAAAGACTAAATGTAAACAAAGACTGCAAATGTAAACAAAGACTAAATATAAACAAAGACTACAGATGTAAAGAAAGTCTACAAATATAAACAAACACTCTAAATGTAAACAAAGACTACAAATCTAAACACTCTAATAGTAAACAAACACTAGAAATGTAAACACTCTAAATGTAAACAAAGGCTAGAAATATAAACAGAGACTCTAAATTTGAAAAAGACTACAAATGTAAACCGAGACTCTAAATGTAAACAATGACTAACTGTAAACGGAGACTGTAAATGTAAACAAAGACTACAAATGTAACAAAGACTACAAATGTAAACAGACTCTAAATGTAAACAAAGATTTGGAATGTAAGCAAAGACTCAATGTAAGCAAAGACTACAAATATAAACAAAGACTACAAATGTAAACAAAAATTTTAAATAGTGTAAACAGACTGAAAATGTAAAAAACTACAAATGTTAACAAAGTCTACAAAAGTAAACAATGACTACTAATGTAAACAATGACAAAATGTAAACAAAGACTTAAAATGTAAACACTCTAATTGTAAACAAACACTAGAAATGTAAACACTCTAGATGTAAACAAAGACTACAAATATAAACAGAGACTCTAAATTTGAAAAAGACTACAAATGTAAACAGAGACTCTAAATGTAAACAAGGACTAACTGTAAACGGAGACTCTAAATGTAAACAAAGACTACAAATGTAACGGACTACAAATGTAAACAGACTCTAAATGTAAACAAAGATTTTAAATGTAAGCAAAGACTCAATGTAAGCAATGACTACAAATATAAACAAAGACTACAAATGTAATCAA
Organism: Salticus scenicus; assembly: GCA_963930645.1. NCBI lineage: Eukaryota > Metazoa > Arthropoda > Arachnida > Araneae > Salticidae > Salticus > Salticus scenicus. Next base: position 1,265,248 of record CAWVNO010001900.1, on the reverse strand, counting down.
AAATTCTAAATAGTATAAACAGACTGAAAATGTAAAAAACTACAAATGTAAACAAAGTCTACAAAAGTAAACAATGACTACAAATGTAAACAATGACAAAATGTAAACAAAGACTTAAAATGTAAACAGATTCTAAGACTACAAATGTAAAAAAATGCTCTAAACAGGAACAAACTCTAAATGTAAACAAAGAGTACAATTGCCAAAAGAGACTACAAATGTAAACAAAGAATCTAAATGTAAACAAAGTCTGCAAATTTAACAAAGACTACCAATGTAAACAAAGACTACCAATGTAAGCAAAGACTACAAATGTAAACAAACACTCTAAATGTAACCAAACTCTAAATGTAAACAAAGACTTCAAACGTAAACAAATACTCGAAATATAAACAAAGACTCGAAATGTAAACAAAGAATGAAAATATAAACAAAGACTCTAAATATAAACAAAGGCTACAAATGTAAACAAAGACTAAGTGTAAACAAAGACTATAAATGTAAGCACAACTCTAAATGTAAAAAGGACTACGAACGTAAACAAAGTCTATAAATATAAACAGACTCTTAATGTAAACAAAGACTGCAAATATAAAAAAAGACTCTAAAGTAAACAAAGGCTACAAATGTAAACAAAGACTAAGTGTAAACAAAGACTATAAATGTAAGCAATGAATCTAAATGTAAAAAGGACTATGAATGTAAACAAAGACTATAAATATAAACAGACTCTTAATGTAAACAAAGACTGCAAATATAAAAAAAGACTCTAAATGTAAACAAAGGCTACAAATGAAAAAAGTCTAAGTGTAAACAAAGACTACAAATGTAAGCAAAAACTCTGAATGTAAACAAGGACTACAAACTTAAACAAAGATTACAAATGTAAACAAATACTCTAAAAGTAAGCAAACTCTAAATGTAAACAAAGACATCAAACGTAAACAGAGACTCTAAATGTAAAAAACTATAAATATAAACAAAGACTAAATGTAAACAAAGACTGCAAATGTAAACAAAGACTAAATATAAACAAAGACTACAGATGTAAAGAAAGTCTACAAATATAAACAAACACTCTAAATGTAAACAAAGTCTACAAATCTAAACACTCTAATAGTAAACAAACACTAGAAATGTAAACACTCTAAATGTAAACAAAGGCTAGAAATATAAACAGAGACTCTAAATTTGAAAAAGACTACAAATGTAAACCGAGACTCTAAATGTAAACAATGACTAACTGTAAACGGAGACTGTAAATGTAAACAAAGACTACAAATGTAACAAAGACTACAAATGTAAACAGACTCTAAATGTAAACAAAGATTTGGAATGTAAGCAAAGACTCAATGTAAGCAAAGACTACAAATATAAACAAAGACTACAAATGTAAACAAAAATTTTAAATAGTGTAAACAGACTGAAAATGTAAAAAACTACAAATGTAAACAAAGTCTACAAAAGTAAACAATGACTACAGATGTAAACAATGACAAAATGTAAACAAAGACTTAAAATGTAAACAGATTCCAAGACTACAAATGTAAAAAAATGCTCTAAACAGGAACAAACTCTAAATGTAAACAAAGAGTGCAATTGTCAAAAGAGACTACAAATGTAAACAAAGACTTTAAATGTAAAGAAAGTCTACAAATGTAACAAAGACTACCAATGTAAACAAAGACTACAAATGTAAACAAACACTCTAAATGTAACCAAACTCTAAATGTAAACAAAGACTTCAAACGTAAATAAATACTCGAAATATAAACAAAGACTCGAAATGTAAACAAAGGCTACAAATGTAAACAAAGACTAAGTGTAAACAAAGACTGCAAATGTAAACAAAGACTAAATGTAAACAAAGACTACAAATGTAAAGAAAGTCTACAAATATAAACAAACACTCTACATGTAAACAAAGACTACAAATGTAAACACTCTAATTGTAAACAAACACTAGAAATGTAAACACTCTAAATGTAAACAAAGACTACAAATATAAACAGAGACTCTAAATTTGAAAAAGACTACAAATGTAAACAAAGACTATGTGTAAACAAAGACTATAAATGTAAGCAATGACTCTAAATGTAAAAAGGACTACGAACGCAAACAAAGACTATAAATATAAACAGACTTTTAATGTAAACAAAGACTGCAAATATAAACAAAGACTCTAAATGTAAACAAAGTCTACAAATGTAACAAAGACTACCAATGTAAACAAAGACTACAAATGTAAACAAACACTCTAAATGTAACCAAACTCTTAATGTAAACAAAGACTTCAAACGTAAACAAATACTCGAAATATAAACAAAGACTCGAAATGTAAACAAAGAATGAAAATATAAACAAAGACTCTAAATATAAACAAAGGCTACAAATGTAAACAAAGACTAAGTGTAAACAAAGACTATAAATGTAAGCACAACTCTAAATGTAAAAAGGACTACGAACGTAAACAAAGTCTATAAATATAAAGACTCTTAATGTAAACAAAGACTGCAAATATAAAAAAAGACTCTAAAGTAAACAAAGGCTACAAATGAAAAAAGTCTAAGTGTAAACAAAGACTACAAATGTAAGCAAAAACTCTAAATGTAAACAAGGACTACAAACTTAAACAAAGATTACAAATGTAAACAAATACTCTAAAAGTAAGCAAACTCTAAATGTAAACAAAGACATCAAACGTAAACAGTGACTCTAAATGTAAAAAACTACAAATATAAACAAAGACTAAATGTAAACAAAGACTGCAAATGTAAACAAAGACTAAATATAAACAAAGACTACAGATGTAAAGAAAGTCTACAAATATAAACAAACACTCTTCATGTAAACAAAGACTACAAATGTAAACACTCTAATTGTAAACAAACACTGGAAATATAAACACTCTAAATGTAAACAAAGACTAGAAATATAAACAGAGACTCTAAATTTGAAAAAGACTACAAATGTAAACCGAGACTCTAAATGTAAAGAATGACTAACTGTAAACGGAGACTGTAAATGTAAACAAAGACTACAAATGTAACAAAGACTACAAATGTAAACAGACTCTAAATGTAAACAAAGATTTGAAATGTAAGCAAAGACTCAGTGTAAGCAATGACTACAAATATAAACAAAGATTACAAATGTAAACAAAAATTCTAAATAGTGTAAACAGACTGAAAATGTAAAAAACTACAAATGTAAACAAAGTCTACAAAAGTAAACAATGACTACAAATGTAAACAATGACAAAATGTAAACAAAGACTTAAAATGTAAACAGATTCTAAGACTACAAATGTAAAAAAAATGTTCTAAACAGGAACAAACTCTAAATGTAAACAAAGAGTACAATTGTCAAAAGAGACTACAAATGTAAACAAAGAATCTAAATGTAAGCAAAGTCTGCAAATGTAACAAAGACTACCAATGTAAACAAAGACTACCAATGTAAACAAACACTCTAAATGTAACCAAACTCTAAATGTAAACAAAGACTTCAAACGTAAACAAGTACTCGAAATATAAACAAAGACTCGGAATATAAACAGAGACTGCAAATATAAACAAACACTCTAATTGTAACCAAACTCTAAATGTAAACAAAGACTTCAAACGTAAACAAGTACTCGAAATATAAACAAAGACTCGGAATATAAACAGAGACTGCAAATATAAATAAAGACTCTAAATGTAAACAAAGGCTACAAATGTAAACAAAGACTAAGTGTAAACAAAGACTATAAATGTAAGCAAAGACTCTAAATGTAAAAAGGACTATGAATGTAAACAAAGACTATAAATATAAACAGACTCTTAATGTAAACAAAGACTGCAAATATAAACAATGACTACAAATATAAACAAAGACTACAAATGTAAACAAAAATTCTAAATAGTATAAACAGACTGAAAATGTAAAAAACTACAAATGTAAACAAAGTCTACAAAAGTAAACAATGACTACAAATGTAAACAATGACAAAATGTAAACAAAGACTTAAAATGTAAACAGATTCTAAGACTACAAATGTAAAAAAATGCTCTAAACTGGAACAAACTCTAAATGTAAACAAAGAGTGCAATTGTCAAAAGAGACTACAAATGTAAACAAAGACTTTAAATGTAAACAAAGTCTACAAATGTAACAAAGACTACCAATGTAAACAAAGACTACAAATGTAAACAAACACTCTAAATTTAACCAAACTCTAAATGTAAACAAAGACTTCAAACGTAAATAAATACTCGAAATATAAACAAAGACTCGAAATGTAAACAAAGGCTACAAATGTAAACAAAGACTAAGTGTAAACAAAGACTGCAAATGTAAACAATGACTAAATGAAATCAAAGACTACAGATATAAAGAAAGTCTACAAATATAAACAAACACTCTAAATGTAAACAAAGACTACAAATGTAAACACTCTAATTGTAAACAAACACTAGAAATGTAAACACTCTAAATGTAAACAAAGACTAGAAATATAAACAGAGACTCTAAATTTGAAAAAGACTACAAATGTAAACCGAGACTCTAAATGAAAAACAAGGACTAACTGTAAACGGAGACTGTAAGTGTAAACAAAGACTACAAATGTAACAAAGACTACAAATGTAAACAGACTCTAAATGTAAACAAAGATTTGGAATGTAAGCAAAGACTCAATGTAAGCAAAGACTACAAATATAAACAAAGACTACAAATGTAAACAAAAATTTTAAATAGTGTAATTAGACTGAAAATGTAAAAAACTACAAATGTAAACAAAGTCTACAAAAGTAAACAATGACTACAGATGTAAACAATGACAAAATGTAAACAAAGACTTAAAATGTAAACAGATTCCAAGACTACAAATGTAAAAAAATGCTCTAAACAGGAACAAACTCTAAATGTAAACAAAGAGTGCAATTGTCAAAAGAGACTACAAATGTAAACAAAGACTTTAAATGTAAACAAAGTCTACAAATGTAACAAAGACTACCAATGTAAACAAAGACTACAAATGTAAACAAACACTCTAAATGTAACCAAACTCTAAATGTAAACAAAGACTTCAAACGTAAATAAATACTCGAAATGTAAACAAAGGCTACAAATGTAAACAAAGACTAAGTGTAAACAAAGACTGCAAATGTAAACAAAGACTAAATGTAAACAAAGACTACAGATGTAAAGAAAGTCTACAAATATAAACAAACACTCTACATGTAAACAAAGACTACAAATGTAAACACTCTAATTGTAAACAAACACTAGAAATGTAAACACTCTAAATGTAAACAAAGACTACAAATATAAACAGAGACTCTAAATTTGAAAAAGACTACAAATGTAAACAAAGACTATGTGTAAACAAAGACTATAAATGTAAGCAATGACTCTAAATGTAAAAAGGACTACGAATGTAAACGAAGACTATAAATATAAACAGACTCTTAATGTAAACAAAGACTGCAAATATAAACAAAGACTCGAAATGTAAAAAACTACAAATATAAACAAAGACTAAATGTAAACAAAGACTGCAAATGTAAACAAAGACTAAATATAAACAAAGACTACAGATGTAAAGAAAGTCTACAAATATAAACAAACACTCTAAATGTAAACAAAGACTACAAATGTAAACACTCTAATTGTAAACAAACACTAGAAATGTAAACACTCTAAATGTAAACAAAGACTAGAAATATAAACAGAGACTCTAAATTTGAAAAAGACTACAAATGTAAACCGAGACTCTAAATGTAAACAAGGACTAACTGTAAACGGAGACTGTAAATGTAAACAAAGACTACAAATGTAACAAAGACTACAAATGTAAACAGACTCTAAATGTAAACAAAGATTTGGAATGTAAGCAAAGACTACAAATATAAACAAAGACTACAAATGTAAACAAAAATTTTAAATAGTGTAAACAGACTGAAAATGTAAAAAACTACAAATGTAAACAAAGTCAACAAAAGTAAACAATGACTACAGATGTAAACAATGACAAAATGTAAACAAAGACTTAAAATGTAAACAGATTCCAAGACTACAAATGTAAAAAAATGCTCTAAACAGGAACAAACTCTAAATGTAAACAAAGAGTGCAATTGTCAAAAGAGACTACAAATGTAAACAAAGACTTTAAATGTAAACAAAGTCTACAAATGTAACAAAGACTACCAATGTAAACAAAGACTACAAATGTAAACAAACACTCTAAATGTAACCAAACTCTAAATGTAAACAAAGACTTCAAACGTAAACACTTACTCGAAATATAAACAAAGACTCGAAATGTAAACAAAGACTGCAAATATAAACAAAGACTCTAAATGTAAACAAAGGCTACAAATGTAAACAAAGACTAAGTGTAAACAAAGACTATAAATGTAAGCAAAGAATCTAAATGTAAACAAGGACTACAAACTTAAACAAAGATTACAAATGTAAACAAATACTCTAAAAGTAAGCAAACTCTAAATGTAAACAAAGACATCAAACGTAAACAGTGACTCTAAATGTAAAAAACTACAAATATAAACAAAGACTAAATGTAAACAAAGACTGCAAATGTAAACAAAGACTAGAAATATAAACAGAGACTCTAAATTTGAAAAAGACTACAAATGTAAACCGAGACTCTAAATGTAAACAATGACTAACTGTAAACGGAGACTGTAAATGTAAACAAAGACTACAAATGTAACAAAGACTACAAATGTAAACAGACTCTAAAAGTAAACAAAGATTTGAAATGTAAGCAAAGACTCAGTGTAAGCAATGACTACAAATATAAACAAAGACTACAAATGTAAACAAAAATTCTAAATAGTGTAAACAGACTGAAAATGTAAAAAACTACAAATGTAAACAAAGTCTACAAAAGTAAACAATGACTACAAATGTAAACAATGACAAAATGTAAACAAAGACTTAAAATGTAAACAGATTCTAAGACTACAAATGTAAAAAAAATGTTCTAAACAGGAACAAACTCTAAATGTAAACAAAGAGTACAATTGTCAAAAGAGACTACAAATGTAAACAAAGAATCTAAATGTAAGCAAAGTCTGCAAATGTAACAAAGACTACCAATGTAAACAAAGACTACCAATGTAAACAAAGACTACAAATGTAAACAAACACTCTAATTCTAACCAAACTCTAAATGTAAACAAAGACTTCAAACGTAAACAAGTACTCGAAATATAAACAAAGACTCGGAATATAAACAGAGACTGCAAATATAAATAAAGACTCTAAATGTAAACAAAGGCTACAAATGTAAACAAAGACTAAGTGTAAACAAAGACTATAAATGTAAGCAAAGACTCTAAATGTAAAAAGGACTATGAATGTAAACAAACACTGCAAATATAAACAATGACTACAAATATAAACAAAGACTACAAATGTAAACAAAAATTCTAAATAGTATAAACAGACTGAAAATGTAAAAAACTACAAATGTAAACAAAGTCTACAAAAGTAAACAATGACTACAAATGTAAACAAAGACTTAAAATGTAAACAGATTCTAAGACTACAAATGTAAAAAAATGCTCTAAACTGGAACAAACTCTAAATGTAAACAAAGAGTGCAATTGTCAAAAGAGACTACAAATGTAAACAAAGACTTTAAATGTAAACAAAGTCTACAAATGTAACAAAGACTACCAATGTAAACAAAGACTACAAATGTAAACAAACACTCTAAATGTAACCAAACTCTAAATGTAAACAAAGACTTCAAACGTAAATAAATACTCGAAATATAAACAAAGACTCGAAATGTAAACAAAGACTACAAATGTAAACAAAGACTAAGTGTAAACAAAGACTGCAAATGTAAACAATGACTAAATGAATACAAAGACTACAGATGTAAAGAAAGTCTACAAATATAAACAAACACTCTAAATGTAAACAAAGACTACAAATGTAAACACTCTAATTGTAAACAAACACTAGAAATGTAAACACTCTAAATGTAAACAAAGGCTAGAAATATAAACAGAGACTCTAAATTTGAAAAAGACTACAAATGTAAACGGAGACTCTAAATGTAAACAAGGACTAACTGTAAACGGAGACTCTAAATGTAAACAAAGACTACAAATGTAACGGACTACAAAAGTAAACAGACTCTAAATGTAAACAAAGATTTTAAATGTAAGCAAAGACTCAATGTAAGCAATGACTACAAATATAAACAAAGACTACAAATGTAATCAAAAATTCTAAATAGTATAAACAGACTGAAAATTTAAAAAACTACAAATGTAAACAAAGACTACCAATGTAAACAAAGACTACAAATGTAAACACTCTAAATGTAACCAAACTCTAAATGTAAACAAAGACTTCAAACGTAATCAAATACTCGAAATATAAACAAAGACTCGAAATGTAAACAAAGACTGCAAATATAAACAAAGACTCTAAATGTAAACAAAGGCTACAAATGTAAACAAAGACTAAGTGTAAACAAAGACTATAAATGTAAGCAATGAATCTAAATGTAAAAAGGACTATGAATGTAAACAAAGACTATAAATATAAACAGACTCTTAATGTAAACAAAGACTGCAAATATAAAAAAAGACTCTAAATGTAAACAAAGGCTACAAATGAAAAAAGTCTAAGTGTAAACAAAGACTACAAATGTAAGCAAAAACTCTGAATGTAAACAAGGACTACAAACTTAAACAAAGATTACAAATGTAAACAAATACTCTAAAAGTAGGCAAACTCTAAATGTAAACAAACCCATCAAACGTAAACAGAGACTCTAAATGTAAAAAACTATAAATATAAACAGTCTAAATGTAAACAAAGACTGCAAATGTAAACAAAGACTAAATATAAACAAAGACTACAGATGTAAAGAAAGTCTACAAATATAAACAAACACTCTAAATGTAAACAAAGACTACAAATCTAAACACTCTAATAGTAAACAAACACTAGAAATGTAAACACTCTAAATGTAAACAAAGGCTAGAAATATAAACAGAGACTCTAAATTTGAAAAAGACTACAAATGTAAACCGAGACTCTAAATGTAAACAATGACTAACTGTAAACGGAGACTGTAAATGTAAACAAAGACTACAAATGTAACAAAGACTACAAATGTAAACAGACTCTAAATGTAAACAAAGATTTGAAATGTAAGCAAAGACTCAGTGTAAGCAATGACTACAAATATAAACAAAGTCTACAAATGTAAACAAAAATTCTAAATAGTGTAAACAGACTGAAAATGTAAAAAACTTCAAATGTAAACAAAGTCTACAAAAGTAAACAATGACTACAAATGTAAACAATGACAAAATGTAAACAAAGACTTAAAATGTAAACAGATTCTAAGACTACAAATGTAAAAAAATGCTCTAAACAGGAACAAACTCTAAATGTAAACAAAGAGTACAATTGTCAAAAGAGACTACAAATGTAAACAAAGAATCTAAATGTAAGCAAAGTCTGCAAATGTAACAAAGACTACTAATGTAAACAAAGACTACCAATGTAAACAAAGACTACAAATGTAAACAAAGACTCTAATTGTAACCAAACTCTAAATGTAAACAAAGACTTCAAACGTAAACAAGTACTCGAAATATAAACAAAGACTCGGAATATAAACAGAGACTGCAAATATAAACAAACACTCTAATTGTAACCAAACTCTAAATGTAAACAAAGACTTCAAACGTAAACAAGTACTCGAAATATAAACAAAGACTCGGAATATAAACAGAGACTGCAAATATAAATAAAGACTCTAAATGTAAACAAAGGCTACAAATGTAAACAAAGACTAAGTGTAAACAAAGACTATAAATGTAAGCAAAGACTCTAAATGAAAAAGGACTATGAATGTAAACAAAGACTATAAATATAAACAGACTCTTAATGTAAACAAAGACTGCAAATATAAACAACGACTACAAATATAAACAAAGACTACAAATGTAAACAAAAATTCTAAATAGTATAAACAGACTGAAAATGTAAAAAACTACAAATGTAAACAAAGTCTACAAAAGTAAACAATGACTACAAATGTAAACAATGACAAAATGTAAACAAAGACTTAAAATGTAAACAGATTCTAAGACTACAAATGTAAAAAAATGCTCTAAACAGGAACAAACTCTAAATGTAAACAAAGAGTGCAATTGTCAAAAGAGACTACAAATGTAAACAAAGACTTTAAATGTAAACAAAGTCTACAAATGTAACAAAGACTACCAATGTAAACAAAGACTACAAATGTAAACAAACACTCTAAATGTAACCAAACTCTAAATGTAAACAAAGACTTCAAACGTAAATAAATACTCGAAATATAAACAAAGACTCGAAATGTAAACAAAGGCTACAAATGTAAACAAAGACTAAGTGTAAACAAAGACTGCAAATGTAAACAATGACTAAATGAAAACAAAGACTACAGATGTAAAGAAAGTCTACAAATATAAACAAACACTCTACATGTAAACAAAGACTACAAATCTAAACACTCTAATAGTAAACAAACACTAGAAATGTAAACACTCTAAATGTAAACAAAGGCTAGAAATATAAACAGAGACTCTAAATTTGAAAAAGACTACAAATGTAAACCGAGACTCTAAATGTAAACAATGACTAACTGTAAACGGAGACTGTAAATGTAAACAAAGACTACAAATGTAACAAACACTACAAATGTAAACAGACTCTAAATGTAAACAAAGATTTGAAATGTAAGCAAAGACTCAGTGTAAGCAATGACTACAAATATAAACAAAGTCTACAAATGTAAACAAAAATTCTAAATAGTGTAAACAGACTGAAAATGTAAAAAACTTCAAATGTAAACAAAGTCTACAAAAGTAAACAATGACTACAAATGTAAACAATGACAAAATGTAAACAAAGACTTAAAATGTAAACAGATTCTAAGACTACAAATGTAAAAAAATGTTCTAAACAGGAACAAACTCTAAATGTAAACAAAGAGTACAATTGTCAAAAGAGACTACAAATGTAAACAAAGAATCTAAATGTAAGCAAAGTCTGCAAATGTAACAAAGACTACCAATGTAAACAAAGACTACCAATGTAAACAAAGACTACAAATGTAAACAAACACTCTAAATGTAACCAAACTCTAAATGTAAACAAAGACTTCAAACGTAAACAAGTACTCGAAGTATAAACAAAGACTCGGAATATAAACAGAGACTGCAAATATAAATAAAGACTCTAAATGTAAACAAAGGCTACAAATGTAAACAAAGACTAAGTGTAAACAAAGACTATAAATGTAAGCAAAGACTCTAAATGTAAAAAGGACTACGAATGTAAACAAAGACTATAAATATAAACAGACTCTTAATGTAAACAAAGACTGCAAATATAAACAATGACTACAAATATAAACAAAGACTACAAATGTAAACAAAAATTCTAAATAGTATAAACAGACTGAAAATGTAAAAAACTACAAATGTAAACAAAGTCTACAAAAGTAAACAATGACTACAAATGTAAACAATGACAAAATGTAAACAAAGACTTAAAATGTAAACAGATTCTAAGACTACAAATGTAAAAAAATGCTCTAAACAGGAACAAACTCTAAATGTAAACAAAGAGTGCAATTGTCAAAAGAGACTACAAATGTAAACAAAGACTTTAAATGTAAACAAAGTCTACAAATGTAACAAACACTACCAATGTAAACAAAGACTACAAATGTAAACAAACACTCTAAATGTAACCAAACTCTAAATGTAAACAAAGACTTCAAACGTAAATAAATACTCGAAATATAAACAAAGACTCGAAATGTAAACAAAGACTCGAAATGTAAACAAAGGCTACAAATGTAAACAAAGACTAAGTGTAAACAAAGACTATAAATGTAAGCAAAGACTCTAAATGTAAAAAGGACTACGAACGTAAACAAAGACTATAAATGTAAACACTCTAAAAGTAAGCAAACTCTAAATGTAAACAAAGACATCAAACGTAAACAGAGACTCTAAATGTAAAAAAACTACAAATATAAACAAAGACTAAATGTAAACAAAGACTGCAAATGTAAACAAAGACTAAATGTAAACAAAGACTACAGATGTAAAGAAAGTCTACAAATATAAACAAACACTCTAAATGTAAACAAAGACTACAAATGTAAACACTCTAATTGTAAACAAACACTAGAAATGTAAACTCTCTAAATGTAAACAAAGACTAGAAATATAAACAGAGACTCTAAATTTGAAAAAGTCTACAAATGTAAACGGAGACACTAAATGTAAACAAGGACTAACTGTAAACGGAGACTCTAAATGTAAACAAAGACTACAAATGTAAAAAAGACTACAAATGTAAACAGACTCTGAATGTAAACAAAGATTTTAAATGTAAGCAAAGACTCAATGTAAGCAATGACTACAAATATAAACAAAGACTACTAATGTAAACAAAAATTCTAAATAGTATAAACAGACTGAAAATGTAAAAAACTACAAATGTAAACAAAGTCTACAAAAGTAAACAATGACTACAAATGTAAACAATGACAAAATGTAAACAAAGACTTAAAATGTAAACAGATTCTAAGACTACAAATGTAAAAAAAATGCTCTAAACAGGAACGAACTCTAAATGTAAAAAAAGAGTGCAATTTTCAAAAGAGACTACAAATGTAAACAAAGATTTTAATGTAAACAAAGTCTACAAATGTAACAAAGACTACCAATGTAAACAAAGACTACAAATGTAAACAAACACTCTAAATGTAACCAAACTCTAAATGTAAACAAAGACTTTAAACGTAAATAAATACTCGAAATATAAACAAAGACTCGAAATGTAAACAAAGGCTACAAATGTAAACAAAGACTAAGTGTAAACAAAGACTGCAAATGTAAACAATGACTAAATGAAAACAAAGACTATAGATGTAAAGAAAGTCTACAAATATAAACAAACACTCTACATGTAAACAAAGACTACAAATGTAAACACTCTAATTGTAAACAAACACTAGAAATGTAAACACTCTAAATGTAAACAAAGACTACAAATATAAACAGAGACTCTAAATTTAAAAAAGACTACAAATGTAAACAGAGACTCTAAATGTAAACAAGGACTAACTGTAAACGGAGACTCTAAATGTAAACAAAGACTACAAATGTAACGGACTACAAATGTAAACAGACTCTAAATGTAAACAAAGATTTTAAATGTAAGCAAAGACTCAATGTAAGCAATGACTACAAATATAAACAAAGACTACAAATGTAATCAAAAATTCTAAATAGTATAAACAGACTGAAAATTTAAAAAACTACAAATGTAAACAAAGACTACCAATGTAAACAAAGACTACAAATGTAAACACTCTAAATGTAACCAAACTCTAAATGTAAACAAAGACTTCAAACGTAAACAAATACTCGAAATATAAACAAAGACTCGAAATGTAAACAAAGACTGCAAATATAAACAAAGACTCTAAATGTAAACAAAGGCTACAAATGAAAAAAGTCTAAGTGTAAACAAAGACTACAAATGTAAGCAAAAACTCTGAATGTAAACAAGGACTACAAAGTTAAACAAAGATTACAAATGTAAACAAATACTCTAAAAGTAAGCAAACTCTAAATGTAAACAAAGACATCAAACGTAAACAGAGACTCTAAATGTAAAAAACTATAAATATAAACAAAGACTAAATGTAAACAAAGACTGCAAATGTAAACAAAGACTAAATATAAACAAAGACTACAGATGTAAAGAAAGTCTACAAATATAAACAAACACTCTAAATGTAAACAAAGACTACAAATCTAAACACTCTAATAGTAAACAAACACTAGAAATGTAAACACTCTAAATGTAAACAAAGGCTAGAAATATAAACAGAGACTCTAAATTTGAAAAAGACTACAAATGTAAACCGAGACTCTAAATGTAAACAATGACTAACTGTAAACGGAGACTGTAAATGTAAACAAAGACTACAAATGTAACAAAGACTACAAATGTAAACAGACTGTAAATGTAAACAAAGATTTGAAATGTAAGCAAAGACTCAGTGTAAGCAATGACTACAAATATAAACAAAGTCTACAAATGTAAACAAAAATTCTAAATAGTGTAAACAGACTGAAAATGTAAAAAACTTCAAATGTAAACAAAGTCTACAAAAGTAAACAATGACTACAAATGTAAACAATGACAAAATGTAAACAAAGACTTAAAATGTAAACAGATTCTAAGACTACAAATGTAAAAAAAATGTTCTAAACAGGAACAAACTCAAAATGTAAACAAAGAGTACAATTGTCAAAAGAGACTACAAATGTAAACAAAGAATCTAAATGTAAGCAAAGTCTGCAAATGTAACAAAGACTACCAATGTAAACAATGACTACCAATGTAAACAAAGACTACAAATGTAAACAAACACTCTAAATGTAACCAAACTCTAAATGTAAACAAAGACTTCAAACGTAAACAAGTACTCGAAATATAAACAAAGACTCGGAATATAAACAGAGACTGCAAATATAAATAAAGACTCTAAATGTAAACAAAGGCTACAAATGTAAACAAAGACTAAGTGTAAACAAAGACTATAAATGTAAGCAAAGACTCTAAATGTAAAAAGGACTACGAATGTAAACAAAGACTATAAATATAAACAGACTCTTAATGTAAACAAAGACTGCAAATATAAACAATGACTACAAATATAAACAAAGACTACAAATGTAAACAAAAATTCTAAATAGTATAAACAGACTGAAAATGTAAAAAACTACAAATGTAAACAAAGTCTACAAAAGTAAACAATGACTACAAATGTAAACAATGACAAAATGTAAACAAAGACTTAAAATATAAACAGATTCTAAGACTACAAATGTAAAAAAATGCTCTAAACAGGAACAAACTCTAAATGTAAACAAAGAGTGCAATTGTCAAAAGAGACTACCAATGTAAACAAAGACTACCAATGTAAACAAAGACTACAAATGTAAACAAACACTCTAAAAGTAACCAAACTCTAAATGTAAACAAAGACTTCAAACGTAAATAAATACTCGAAATATAAACAAAGACTCGAAATGTAAACAAAGACTCGAAATGTAAACAAAGGCTACAAATGTAAACAAAGACTAAGTGTAAACAAAGACTATAAATGTAAGCAAAGACTCTAAATGTAAAAAGGACTACGAACGTAAACAAAGACTATAAATGTAAACACTCTAAAAGTAAGCAAACTCTAAATGTAAACAAAGACATCAAACGTAAACAGAGACTCTAAATGTAAAAAACTACAAATATAAACAAAGACTAAATGTAAACAAAGACTGCAAATGTAAACAAAGACTAAATGTAAACAAAGACTACAGATGTAAAGAAAGTCTACAAATATAAACAAACACTCTAAATGTAAACAAAGACTACAAATGTAAACACTCTAATTGTAAACAAACACTAGAAATGTAAACACTCTAAATGTAAACAAAGACTAGAAATATAAACAGAGACTCTAAATTTGAAAAAGTCTACAAATGTAAACGGAGACACTAAATGTAAACAAGGACTAACTGTAAACGGAGACTCTAAATGTAAACAAAGACTACAAATGTAACAAAGACTACAAATGTAAACAGACTCTAAATGTAAAGAAAGATTTTAAATGTAAGCAAAGACTCAGTGTAAGCAATGACTACAAATATAAACAAAGACTACAAATGTAAACAAAAATTCTAAATAGTATAAACAGACTGAAAATGTAAAAAACTACAAATGTAAACAAAGTCTACAAAAATAAACAATGACTACAAATGTAAACAAAGACGTAAAATGTAAACAGATTCTAAGACTACAAATGTAAAAAAATGCTCTAAACAGGAACAAACTCTAAATGTAAACAAAGAGCACAATTGTCAAAAGAGACTACAAATGTAAACAAAGAATCTAAATGTAAACAAAGTCTACAAATGTAACAGACTACAAATGTAAATAAACAATATAAATGTAACCAAACTCTAAATATAAACAAAGATTTCAAACGTAAACAAATACTCGAAATATAAACAAAGACTCGAAATGTAAACAAAGACTGCAAATATAAACAGACTCTAAATGTAAACAAAGGCTACAAATGTAAACAACGACTACTAATGTAAACAAAAATTCTAAATAGTATAAACAGACTGAAAATGTAAAAAACTACAAATGTAAACAAAGTCTACAAAAGTAAACAATGACTAGAAATGTAAACAATGACAAAATGTAAACAAAGACTTTAAATGTAAACAAATTCTAAGACTACAAATGTAAAAAAATGCTCTAAACAGGAACAAACTCTAAATGTAAACAAAGAGTACAATTGTCAAAAGAGACTACAAATGTAAACAAAGAATCTAAATGTAAACAAAGTCTGCAAATTTAACAAAGACTACCAATGTAAACAAAGACTACCAATGTAAACAAAGACTAGAAATGTAAACACTCTAAATGTAAACAAAGACTAGAAATATAAACAGAGACTCTAAATTTGAAAAAGACTACAAATGTAAACCGAGACTCTAAATGTAAACAACGACTAACTGTAAACGGAGGCTGTAAATGTAAACAAAGACTACAAATGTAACAAAGACTACAAATGTAAACAGTCTCTAAATGTAAACAAAGATTTGAAATGTAAGCAAAGACTCAATGTAAGCAATGACTACAAATATAAACAAAGACTACAAATGTAAACAAAAATTATAAATAGTGTAAACAGACTGAAAATGTAAAAAACTACAAATGTAAACAAAGTCTACAAAAGTAAACAATGACTACAAATGTAAACAATGACAAAATGTAAACAAAGACTTAAAATGTAAACAGATTCTAAGACTACAAATGTAAAAAAATGCTCTAAACAGGAACAAACTCTAAATGTAAACAAAGAGTGCAATTGTCAAAAGAGACTACAAATGTAAACAAAGACTACAAATGTAAACAAACACTCTAAATGTAACCAAACTCTAAATGTAAACAAAGACTTCAAACGTAAATAAATACTCGAAATATAAACAAAGACTCGAAATGTAAACAAAGGCTAAAAATGTAAACAAAGACTAAGTGTAAACAAAGACTGCAAATGTAAACAAAGACTAAATGTAAACAAAGACTACAGATGTAAAGAAAGTCTACAAATATAAACAAACACTCTACATGTAAACAAAGACTACAAATGTAAACACTCTAATTGTAAACAAACACTAGAAATGTAAACACTCTAAATGTAAACAAAGACTACAAATATAAACAGAGACTCTAAATTTGAAAAAGACTACAAATGTAAACGGAGACTCTAAATGTAAACAAGGACTAACTGTAAACGGAGACTCTAAATGTAAACAAAGACTACAAATGTAACGGACTACAAATGTAAACAGACTCTAAATGTAAACAAAGATTTTAAATGTAAGCAAAGACTCAATGTAAGCAATGACTACAAATATAAACAAAGACTACAAATGTAAACAAAAATTCTAAATAGAATAAACAGACTGAAAATGTAAAAAACTACAAATGTAAACAAAGAATCTAAATGTAAACAAAGTCTGCAAATGTAAGAAAGACTACCAATGTAAACAAAGACTATCAATGTAAACAAAGACTACAAATGTAAACACTCTAAATGTAACCAAACTCTAAATGTAAACAAAGACTTTAAACAAATACTCGAAATATAAACAAAGAGTCGAAATGTAAACAAAGACTGCAAATATAAACAAAGACTCTAAATGTAAACAAAGGCTGCAAATGTAAACAAAGACTAAGTGTAAACAAAGACTATAAATGTAAGCAATGACTCTAAATGTAAAAAGGACTACGAATGTAAACAATGACTATAAATATAAACAGACTCTTAATGTAAACAAAGACTGCAAATATAAACAAAGACTCTAAATGTAAAAAACTACAAATATAAACAGACTAAATGTAAACAAAGACTGCAAATGTAAACAAAGACTAAATATAAACAAAGACTACAGATGTAAAGAAAGTCTACAAATATAAACAAACACTCTAAATGTAAACAAAGACTACAAATGTAAACACTCTCATTGTAAACAAACACTAGAAATGTAAACACTCTAAATGTAAACAGAGACTAGAAATATAAACAGAGATTCTAAATTTGAAAAAGGCTACAAATGTAAACGGAGACTCTAAATGCAAACAAGGACTAACTGTAAACGGAGACTGTAAATGTAAACAAAGACTACAAATGTAACAAACACTACAAATGTAAACAGACTCTAAATGTAAACAAAGATTTTAAATGTAAGCAAAGACTCAAATGTAACAGACTACCAATGTAAACAAACACTCTAAATGTAACCAAACTCTAAATGTAAACAAAGACTTCAAACGTAAACAAATACTCGAAATATAAACAAAGACTCGTAATATAAACAAAGACTGCAAATATAAATAAAGACTCTAAATGTAAACAAAGGCTACAAATGTAAACAAAGACTAAGTGTAAACAAAGACTATAAATGTAAGCAAAGACTCTAAATGTAAAAAGGACTACGAACGTAAACAAAGACTATAAATATAAACAGACTCTTAATGTAAACAAAGACTGCAAATATAAACAAAGACTCTAAATGTAAACAAAGGCTACAAATGTAAAAAAGTCTAAGTGTAAACAAAGACTACAAATGTAAGCAAAAATTCTAAATGTAAATAAGGGCTACAAACTTAAACAAAGATTACAAATGTAAACAAAAACTCTAAAAGTAAGCTAACTCTAAATTTAAACAAAGACATCAAACGTAAACAGAGACTCTAAATGTAAAAAACTACAAATATAAACAAAGACTAAATGTAAACAAAGACTTCAAATGTAAACAAAGACTAAATATAAACAAAGACTACAGATGTAAAGAAAGTCTACAAATATAAACAAACACTCTAAATGTAAACAAAGACTACAAATGTAAACACTCTAATTGTAAACAAACACTAGAAATGTAAACACTCTAAATGTAAACAAAGATTAGAAATGTAAACAGAGACTCTACATTTGAAAAAGACTACAAATGTAAACCGAGACTCTAAATGTAAACAAGGACTAACTGTAAACGGAGACTGTAAATGTAAACAGACTACAAATGTAACAAAGACTACAAATGTTAACAGACTCTAAATGTAAACAAAGATTTGAAATGTAAGCAAAGACTCAATGTAAGCAATGACTACAAATATAAACAAAGACTACAAATGTAAACAAAAATTATAAATAGTGTAAACAGACTGAAAATGTAAAAAACTACAAATGTAAACAAAGTCTACAAAAGTAAACAATGACTACAAATGTAAACAATGACAAAATGTAAACAAAGACTTAAAATGTAAACAGATTCTAAGACTACAAATGCAAAAAAATGCTCTAAACAGGAACAAACTCTAAATGTAAATAAAGAGTACAATTGTCAAAAGAGACTACAAATGTAAACAAAGAATCTAAATGTAAACAAAGTCTGCAAATGTAACAAAGACTACCAATGTAAACAAAGACTACCAATGTAAACAAAGAGTACAAATGTAAACACTCTAAATGTAACCAAACTCTAAATGTAAACAAAGACTTCAAACGTAAACAAATACTCGAAATATAAACAAAGACTCGAAATGTAAACAAAGACTGCAAATATAAACAAAGACTCTAAATGTAAACAAAGGCTACAAATGTAAACAAAGACTAAGTGTAAACAAAGACTATAAATGTAAGCAATGACTCTAAATGTAAAAAGGACTATGAATGTAAACAAAGACTATAAATATAAACAGACTCTTAATGTAAACAAAGACTGCAAATATAAACAAAGACTCTAAATGTAAAAAACTAAAAATATAAACAAAGACTAAATGTAAACAAAGACTGCAAATGTAAACAAAGACTACAGATGTAAAGAAAGTCTACAAATATAAACAAACACTCTAAATGTAAACAAAGACTACAAATGTAAACACTCTAATTGTAAACAAACACTAGAAATGTAAACACTCTAAATGTAAGCAAAGACTAGAAATATAAACAGAGATTCTAAATTTGAAAAAGACTACAAATGAAAACGGAGACTCTAAATGTAAACAAGGACTAACTGTAAACGGTAAATGTAAACTGTAAATGTAAACAAAGACTACAAATGTAACAAACACTACAAATGTAAACAGACTCTAAATGTAAACAAAGATTTTAAATGTAAGCAAAGACTCAAATGTAACAAAGACTACCAATGTAAACAAACACTCTAAATGTAACCAAACTCTAAATGTAAACAAAGAATTCAAACGTAAATAAATACTCGAAATATAAACAAAGACTCCAAATGTAAACAAAGACTGCATATATAAACAAAGACTCGAAATGTAAACAAAGGCTACAAATGTAAACAAAGACTAAGTGTAAACAAAGACTATAAATGTAAGCAAAGACTCTAAATGTAAAAAGGACTACGAACGTAAACAAAGACTATAAATATAAACAGACTCTTAATGTAAACAAAGACTGCAAATATAAACAAAGACTCTAAATGTAAAAAAAGTCTACAAATGTAACAAAGACTACCAATGTAAACAAAGACTACAAATGTAAACAAACACTCTAAATGTAACCAAACTCTAAATGTAAACAAAGACTTCAAACGTAAATAAATACTCGAAGTATAAACAAAGACTCGAAATGTAAACAAAGAATGAAAATATAAACAAAGACTCTAAATATAAACAAAGGCTACAAATGTAAACAAAGACTAAGTGTAAACAAAGACTATAAATGTAAGCAAAGACTCTAAATGTAAAAAGGACTACGAACGTAAACAAAGACTATAAATATAAACAGACTCTTAATGTAAACAAAGACTGCAAATATAAAAAAAGACTCTAAATGTAAACAAAGGCTAAAAATGAAAAAAGTCTAAGTGTAAACAAAGACTACAAATGTAAGCAAAAACTCTGAATGTAAACAAGGACTACAAACTTAAACAAAGATTACAAATGTAAACAAATACTCTAAAAGTAAGCAAACTCTAAATGTAAACAAAGACATCAAACGTAAACAGAGACTCTAAATGTAAAAAACTATAAATATAAACAAAGACTAAATGTAAACAATGACTGCAAATGTAAACAAAGACTAAATATAAACAAAGACTACAGATGTAAAGAAAGTCTACAAATATAAACAAACACTCTAAATGTAAACAAAGACTACAAATGTAAACACTCTAATTGTAAACAAACACTAGACATGTAAACACTCTAAATGTAAACAAAGGCTGGAAATATAAACAGAGACTCTAAATTTGAAAAAGACTACAAATGTAAACCGAGACTCTAAATGTAAACAATGACTAACTGTAAACGGAGACTGTAAATGTAAACAAAGACTACAAATGTAACAAAGACTACAAATGTAAACAGACTCTAAATGTAAACAAAGATTTGAAATGTAAGCAAAGACTCAGTGTAAGAAATGACTACAAATATAAACAAAGACTACAAATGTAAACAAAAATTCTAAATAGTGTAAACAGACTGAAAATGTAAAAAACTACAAATGTAAACAAAGTCTACAAAAGTAAAGAATGACTACAAATGTAAACAATGACAAAATGTAAACAAAGACTTAAAATGTAAACAGATTCTAAGACTACAAATGTAAAAAAAATGTTCTAAACAGGAACAAACTCTAAATGTAAACAAAGAGTACAATTGTCAAAAGAGACTACAAATGTAAACAAAGAATCTAAATGTAAGCAAAGTCTGCAAATGTAACAAAGACTACCAATGTAAACAAAGACTACCAATGTAAACAATGACTACAAATGTAAACAAACACTCTAAATGTAACCAAACTCTAAATGTAAACAAAGACTTCAAACGTAAACAAGTACTCGAAATATAAACAAAGACTCGGAATATAAACAGAGACTGCAAATATAAATAAAGACTCTAAATGTAAACAAAGGCTACAAATGTAAACAAAGACTAACTGTAAACAAAGACTATAAATGTAAGCAAAGACTCTAAATGTAAAAAGGACTACGAATGTAAACAAAGACTATAAATATAAACAGACTCTTAATGTAAACAAAGACTGCAAATATAAACAATGACTACAAATATAAACAAAGACTACAAATGTAAACAAAAATTCTAAATAGTATAAACAGACTGAAAATGTAAAAAACTACAAATGTAAACAAAGTCTACAAAAGTAAACAATGACTACAAATGTAAACAATGACAAAATGTAAACAAAGACTTAAAATGTAAACAGATTCTAAGACTACAAATGTAAAAAAATGCTCTAAACAGGAACAAACTCTAAATGTAAACAAAGAGTGCAATTGTCAAAAGAGACTACAAATGTAACAAAGACTTTAAATGTAAACAAAGTCTACAAATGTAAACAAACACTCTAAATGTAACCAAACTCTAAATGTAAACAAAGACTTCAAACGTAAATAAATACTCGAAATATAAACAAAGACTCGAAATGTAAACAAAGGCTACAAATGTAAACAAAGACTAAGTGTAAACAAAGACTATAAATGTAAGCAAAGACTCTAAATGTAAAAAGGACTACGAACGTAAACAAAGACTATAAATGTAAACACTCTAAAAGTAAGCAAACTCTAAATGTAAACAAAGACATCAAACGTAAACAGAGACTCTAAATGTAAAAAACTACAAATATAAACAAAGACTAAATGTAAACAAAGACTGCAAATGTAAACAAAGACTAAATGTAAACAAAGACTACAGATGTAAAGAAAGTCTACAAATATAAACAAACACTCTAAATGTAAACAAAGACTACAAATGTAAACACTCTAATTGTAAACAAACACTAGAAATGTAAACACTCTAAATGTAAACAAAGACTAGAAATATAAACAGAGACTCTAAATTTGAAAAAGTCTACAAATGTAAACGGAGACACTAAATGTAAACAAGGACTAACTGTAAACGGAGACTCTAAATGTAAACAAAGACTACAAATGTAACAAAGACTACAAATGTAAACAGACTCTAAATGTAAACAAAGATTTTAAATGTAAGCAAAGACTCAATGTAAGCAATGACTACAAATATAAACGAAGACTACAAATGTAAACAAAAATTCTAAATAGTATAAACAGACTGAAAATGTAAAAAACTACAAATGTAAACAAAGTCTACAAAAATAAACAATGACTACAAATGTAAACAATGACAAAATGTAAACAAAGACTTAAAATGTAAACAGATTCTAAGACTACAAATGTAAAAAAATGCTCTAAACAGGAACAAACTCTAAATGCAAACAAAGAGTACAATTGTCAAAAGAGACTACAAATGTAAACGAAGAATCTAAATGTAAACAAAGTCTACAAATGTAACAGACTACAAATGTAAACAAACACTCTAAATGTAACAAAACTCTAAATATAAACAAAGACTTCAAACGTAAACAAATACTCGAAATATAAACAAAGACTCGAAATGTAAACAAAGACTGCAAATATAAACAAAGACTCTAAATGTAAACAAAGGCTACAAATGTAAACAAAGACTAAGTGTAAACAAAGACTACAAATGTAACAAAGACTCTAAATGTAAAAAGGACTACGAATGTAAACAAAGACTATAAATATAAACAGACTCTTAATGTAAACAAAGACTGCAAATATAAACAAAGACTCTAAATGTAAAAAACTACAAATATAAACAAAGACTAAATGTAAACAAAGACTGCAAATGCAAACAAAGAATAAATATAAACAAAGACTACAGATGTAAAGAAAGTCTACAAATATAAACAAACACTCTAAATGTAAACAAAGACTACAAATGTAAACACTCTAATTGTAAACAAACACAAGAAATGTAAACACTCTAAATGTAAACAAAGACTAGAAATATAAACAGAGACTCTAAATTTAAAAAAGACTACAAATGTAAACGGAGACTCTAAATGTAAACAAGGACTAACTGTAAACGGAGACTATAAATGTAAACAAAGACTACAAATGTAACAAAGACTACAAATGTAAACAGACTCAAAATGTAAACAAAGATTTTAAATGTAAGCAAAGACTCAATGTGAGCAATGACTACAAATATAAACAAAGACTATTAATGTAAACAAAAATTCTAAATAGTATAAACAGACTGAAAATGTAAAAAACAACAAATGTAAACAAAGTCTACAAAAGTAAACAATGACTACAAATGTAAACAATGACAAAATGTAAACAAAGACTTAAAATTTAAACAGATTCTAATACTACAAATGTAAAAAAAATGCTCTAAACAGGAACAAACTCTAAATGTAAACAAAGAGTACAATTGTCAAAAGAGACTACAAATGTAAACAAAGAATCTAAATGTAAACAAAGTCTGCAAATTTAACAAAGACTACCAATGTAAACAAAGACTACCAATGTAAACAAAGACTACCAATGTAAACAAAGACTACAAATGTAAACAAACACTCTAAATGTAACCAAACTCTAAATGTAAACAAAGACTTCAAACGTAAAAAATACTCGAAATATAAACAAAGACTCGAAATGTAAACAAAGACTGCAAATATAAACGAAGACTCGAAATGTAAACAAAGGCTACAAATGTAAACAAAGACTAAGTGTAAACAAACACTATAAATGTAAGCAAAGACTCTAAATGTAAAAAGGACTACGAACGTAAACAAAGACTATAAATGTAAACAAACACTCTAAAAGTAAGCAAACTCTAAATGTAAACAAAGACATCAAACGTAAACAGAGACTCTAAAAGTAAAAAACTACAAACATAAACAAAGACTAAATGTAAACAAAGGCTGCAAATGTAAACAAAGACTAAATGTAAACAAAGACTACAGATGTAAAGAAAGTCTACAAATATAAACAAACACTCTAAATGTAAATAAAGACTACAAATGTAAACACTCTAATTGTAAACAAACACTAGAAATGTAAACACTCTAAATGTAAGCAAAGACTAGAAATATAAACAGAGACTCTAAATTTGAAAAAGTCTACAAATGTAAACGGAGACACTAAATGTAAACAAGGACTAACTGTAAACGGAGACTCTAAATGTAAACAAAGACTACAAATGTAACAAAGACTACAAATGTAAACAGACTCTAAATGTAAACAAAGATTTTAAATGTAAGCAAAGACTCAATGTAAGCAATGACTACAAATATAAACAAAGACTACAAATGTAAACAAAAATTCTAAATAGTATAAACAGACTGAAAATGTAAAAAACTACAAATGTAAACAAAGTCTACAAAAATAAACAACGACTACAAATGTAAACAATGACAAAATGTAAACAAAGACTTAAAATGTAAACAGATTCTAAGACTACAAATGTAAAAAAATGCTCTAAACAGGAACAAACTCTAAATGTAAACAAAGAGTACAATTGTCAAAAGAGACTACAAATGTAAACAAAGAATCTAAATGTAAACAAAGTCTACAAATGTAACGGACTACAAATGTAAACAAACACTCTAAATGTAACCAAACTCTAAATATAAACAAAGACTTCAAACGTAAAATATACTCGAAATATAAACAAAGACTCGAAATGTAAACAAAGACTGCAAATATAAACAAAGACTCTAAATGTAAACAAAGGCTACAAATGTAAACAAAGACTAAGTGTAAACAAAGACTATAAATGTAAGCAATGACTCTAAATGTAAAAAGGACTACGAATGTAAACAAAGACTATAAATATAAACAGACTCTTAATGTAAACAAAGACTGCAAATATAAACAAAGACTCTAAATGTAAAAAACTACAAATATAAACAAAGACTAAATGTAAACAAAGACTGCAAATGTAAACAAAGACTAAATATAAACAAAGACTACAGATGTAAAGAAAGTCTACAAATATAAACAAACACTCTAAATGTAAACAAAGACTACAAAAGTAAACACTCTAATTGTAAACAAACACTAGAAATGTAAACACTCTAAATGTAAACAAAGACTAGAAATATAAACAGAGACTCTAAATTTGAAAAAGACTACAAATGTAAACGGAGACTCTAAATGTAAACAAGGACTAACTGTAAACGGAGACTCTAAATGTAAACAAAGACTACAAATGTAACAAAGACTACAAATGTAACAAAGACTACAAATGTAAACAGACTCTAAATGTAAACAAAGATTTTAAATGTAAGCAAAGACTCAATGTAAGCAATGACTACAAATATAAACAAAGACTACAAATGTAAACAAAAATTCTAAATAGTATAAACAGACTGAAAATGTAAAAAACTACAAATGTAAACAAAGTCTACAAAAATAAACAATGACTACAAATGTAAACAATGACAAAATGTAAACAAAGACTTAAAATGTAAACAGATTCTAAGACTACAAATGTAAAAAAATGCTCTAAACAGGAACAAACTCTAAATGTAAACAAAGAGTACAATTGTCAAAAGAGACTACAAATGTAAACAAAGAATCTAAATGTAAACAAAGTCTACAAATGTAACAGACTACAAATGTAAACAAACACTCTAAATGTAACCAAACTCTAAATATAAACAAAGACTTCAAACGTAAAAAATACTCGAAATATAAACAAAGACTCGAAATGTAAACAAAGACTACAAATATAAACAAAGACTCTAAATGTAAACAAAAGCTACAAATGTAAACAAAGACTAAGTGTAAACAAAGACTATAAATGTAAGCAATGACTCTAAATGTAAAAAGGACTACGAATGTAAACAAAGACTATAAATATAAACACTCTTAATGTAAACAAAGACTGCAAATATAAACAAAGACTCTAAATGTAAAAAACTACAAATATAAACAAAGACTAAATGTAAACAAAGACTGCAAATGTAAACAAAGACTAAATATAAACAAAGACTACAGATGTAAAGAAAGTCTACAAATATAAACAAACACTCTAAATGTAAACAAAGACTACAAAAGTAAACACTCTAATTGTAAACAAACACTAGAAATGTAAACCCTCTAAATGTAAACAAAGACTAGAAATATAAACAGAGACTCTAAATTTGAAAAAGACTACAAATGTAAACGGAGACTCTAAATGTAAACAAGGACTAACTGTACACGGAGACTCTAAATGTAAACAAAGACTACAAATGTAACAAAGACTACAAATGTAAACAGACTCTAAATGTAAACAAAGATTTTAAATGTAAGCAAAGACTCAATGTAAGCAATGACTACAAATATAAACAAAGACTACAAATGTAAACAAAAATTCTAAATAGTATAAACAGACTGAAAATGTAAAAAACTACAAATGTAAACAAAGTCTACAAAAATAAACAACGACTACAAATGTAAACAATGACAAAATGTAAACAAAGACTTAAAATGTAAACAGATTCTAAGACTACAAATGTAAAAAAATGCTCTAAACAGGAACAAACTCTAAATGTAAACAAAGAGTACAATTGTCAAAAGAGACTACAAATGTAAACAAAGAATCTAAATGTAAACAAAGTCTACAAATGTAACGGACTACAAATGTAAACAAACACTCTAAATGTAACCAAACTCTAAATATAAACAAAGACTTCAAACGTAAAATATACTCGAAATATAAACAAAGACTCGAAATGTAAACAAAGACTGCAAATATAAACAAAGACTCTAAATGTAAACAAAGGCTACAAATGTAAACAAAGACTAAGTGTAAACAAAGACTATAAATGTAAGCAATGACTCTAAATGTAAAAAGGACTACGAATGTAAACAAAGACTATAAATATAAACAGACTCTTAATGTAAACAAAGACTGCAAATATAAACAAAGACTCTAAATGTAAAAAACTACAAATATAAACAAAGACTAAATGTAAACAAAGACTGCAAATGTAAACAAAGACTAAATATAAACAAAGACTACAGATGTAAAGAAAGTCTACAAATATAAACAAACACTCTAAATGTAAACAAAGACTACAAAAGTAAACACTCTAATTGTAAACAAACACTAGAAATGTAAACACTCTAAATGTAAACAAAGACTAGAAATATAAACAGAGACTCTAAATTTGAAATAGACTACAAATGTAAACGGAGACTCTAAATGTAAACAAGGACTAACTGTAAACGGAGACTCTAAATGTAAACAAAGACTACAAATGTAACAAAGACTACAAATGTAACAAAGACTACAAATGTAAACAGACTCTAAATGTAAACAAAGATTTTAAATGTAAGCAAAGACTCAATGTAAGCAATGACTACAAATATAAACAAAGACTACAAATGTAAACAAAAATTCTAAATAGTATAAACAGACTGAAAATGTAAAAAACTACAAATGTAAACAAAGTCTACAAAAATAAACAATGACTACAAATGTAAACAATGACAAAATGTAAACAAAGACTTAAAATGTAAACAGATTCTAAGACTACAAATGTAAAAAAGTGCTCTAAACAGGAACAAACTCTAAATGTAAACAAAGAGTACAATTGTCAAAAGAGACTACAAATGTAAACAAAGAATCTAAATGTAAACAAAGTCTACAAATGTAACAGACTACAAATGTAAACAAACACTCTAAATGTAACCAAACTCTAAATATAAACAAAGACTTCAAACGTAAAAAATACTCGAAATATAAACAAAGACTCGAAATGTAAACAAAGACTACAAATATAAACAAAGACTCTAAATGTAAACAAAAGCTACAAATGTAAACAAAGACTAAGTGTAAACAAAGACTATAAATGTAAGCAATGACTCTAAATGTAAAAAGGACTACGAATGTAAACAAAGACTATAAATATAAACACTCTTAATGTAAACAAAGACTGCAAATATAAACAAAGACTCTAAATGTAAAAAACTACAAATATAAACAAAGACTAAATGTAAACAAAGACTGCAAATGTAAACAAAGACTAAATATAAACAAAGACTACAGATGTAAAGAAAGTCTACAAATATAAACAAACACTCTAAATGTAAACAAAGACTACAAAAGTAAACACTCTAATTGTAAACAAACACTAGAAATGTAAACCCTCTAAATGTAAACAAAGACTAGAAATATAAACAGAGACTCTAAATTTGAAAAAGACTACAAATGTAAACGGAGACTCTAAATGTAAACAAGGACTAACTGTACACGGAGACTCTAAATGTAAACAAAGACTACAAATGTAACAAAGACTACAAATGTAAACAGACTCTAAATGTAAACAAAGATTTTAAATGTAAGCAAAGACTCAATGTAAGCAATGACTACAAATATAAACAAAGACTACAAATGTAAACAAAAATTCTAAATAGTATAAACAGACTGAAAATGTAAAAAACTACAAATGTAAACAAAGTCTACAAAAATAAACAACGACTACAAATGTAAACAATGACAAAATGTAAACAAAGACTTAAAATGTAAACAGATTCTAAGACTACAAATGTAAAAAAATGCTCTAAACAGGAACAAACTCTAAATGTAAACAAAGAGTACAATTGTCAAAAGAGACTACAAATGTAAACAAAGAATCTAAATGTAAACAAAGTCTACAAATGTAACGGACTACAAATGTAAACAAACACTCTAAATGTAACCAAACTCTAAATATAAACAAAGACTTCAAACGTAAAATATACTCGAAATATAAACAAAGACTCGAAATGTAAACAAAGACTGCAAATATAAACAAAGACTCTAAATGTAAACAAAGGCTACAAATGTAAACAAAGACTAAGTGTAAACAAAGACTATAAATGTAAGCAATGACTCTAAATGTAAAAAGGACTACGAATGTAAACAAAGACTATAAATATAAACAGACTCTTAATGTAAACAAAGACTGCAAATATAAACAAAGACTCTAAATGTAAAAAACTACAAATATAAACAAAGACTAAATGTAAACAAAGACTGCAAATGTAAACAAAGACTAAATATAAACAAAGACTACAGATGTAAAGAAAGTCTACAAATATAAACAAACACTCTAAATGTAAACAAAGACTACAAAAGTAAACACTCTAATTGTAAACAAACACTAGAAATGTAAACACTCTAAATGTAAACAAAGACTAGAAATATAAACAGAGACTCTAAATTTGAAATAGACTACAAATGTAAACGGAGACTCTAAATGTAAACAAGGACTAACTGTAAACGGAGACTCTAAATGTAAACAAAGACTACAAATGTAACAAAGACTACAAATGTAACAAAGACTACAAATGTAAACAGACTCTAAATGTAAACAAAGATTTTAAATGTAAGCAAAGACTCAATGTAAGCAATGACTACAAATATAAACAAAGACTACAAATGTAAACAAAAATTCTAAATAGTATAAACAGACTGAAAATGTAAAAAACTACAAATGTAAACAAAGTCTACAAAAATAAACAATGACTACAAATGTAAACAATGACAAAATGTAAACAAAGACTTAAAATGTAAACAGATTCTAAGACTACAAATGTAAAAAAGTGCTCTAAACAGGAACAAACTCTAAATGTAAACAAAGAGTACAATTGTCAAAAGAGACTACAAATGTAAACAAAGAATCTAAATGTAAACAAAGTCTACAAATGTAACAGACTACAAATGTAAACAAACACTCTAAATGTAACCAAACTCTAAATATAAACAAAGACTTCAAACGTAAAAAATACTCGAAATATAAACAAAGACTCGAAATGTAAACAAAGACTACAAATATAAACAAAGACTCTAAATGTAAACAAAAGCTACAAATGTAAACAAAGACTAAGTGTAAACAAAGACTATAAATGTAAGCAATGACTCTAAATGTAAAAAGGACTACGAATGTAAACAAAGACTATAAATATAAACACTCTTAATGTAAACAAAGACTGCAAATATAAACAAAGACTCTAAATGTAAAAAACTACAAATATAAACAAAGACTAAATGTAAACAAAGACTGCAAATGTAAACAAAGACTAAATATAAACAAAGACTACAGATGTAAAGAAAGTCTACAAATATAAACAAACACTCTAAATGTAAACAAAGACTACAAATGTAAACACTCTAATTGTAAACAAACACTAGAAATGTAAACACTCTAAATGTAAACAAAGACTAGAAATATAAACAGAGACTCTAAATTTGAAAAAGTCTACAAATGTAAACGGAGACACTAAATGTAAACAAGGACTAAGTGTAAACGGAGACTCTAAATGTAAACAAAGACTACAAATGTAACGGACTACAAATGTAAACAGACTCTAAATGTAAACAAAGATTTTAAATGTAAGCAAAGACTCAATGTAAGCAATGACTACAAATATAAACAAAGACTACAAATGTAAACAAAAATTCTAAATAGAATAAACAGACTGAAAATGTAAAAAACTACAAATGTAAACAAAGTCTACAAAAGTAAACAATGACTACAAATGTAAACAATGACAAAATGTAAACAAAGACTTAAAATGTAAACAGATTCTAAGAGTACAAATGCAAAAAAAATGCTCTAAACAGGAACAAACTCTAAATGTAAACAAAGAGTACAATTGTCAAAAGAGACTACAAATGTAAACAAAGAATCTAAATGTAAACAAAGTCTGCAAATGTAACAAAGACTACCAATGTAAACAAAGACTACCAATGTAAACAAAGACTACCAATGTAAACAAAGACTACAAATGTAAACACTCTAAATGTAACCAAACTCTAAATGTAAACAAAGACTTTAAACAAATACTCGAAATATAAACAAAGACTCGAAATGTAAACAAAGACTGCAAATATAAACAAAGACTCGAAATGTAAACAAAGGCTACAAATGTAAACAAAGACTAAGTGTAAACAAAGACTATAAATGTAAGCAAAGACTCTAAATGTAAAAGGACTACGAACGTAAACAAAGACTATAAATGTAAACAAACACTCTAAAAGTAAGCAAACTCTAAATGTAAACAAAGACATTAAACGTAAACAGAGACTCTAAATGTAAAAAACTACAAATATAAACAAAGACTAAATGTAAACAAAGACTGCAAATGTAAACAAAGACTAAATGTAAACAAAGACTACAGATGTAAAGAAAGTCTACAAATATAAACAAACACTCTAAATGTAAACAAAGACTACAAATGTAAACACTCTAATTGTAAACAAACATTAAAAATGTAAACACTCTAAATGTAAACAAAGACTAGAAATATAAACAGAGACTCTAAATTTGAAAAAGTCTACAAATGTAAACGGAGACACTAAATGTAAACAAGGACTAAGTGTAAACGGAGACTCTAAATGTAAACAAAGACTACAAATGTAACAGACTACAAATGTAAACAGACTCTAAATGTAAACAAAGATTTTAAATGTAAGCAAAGACTCAGTGTAAGCAATGACTACAAATATAAACAAAGACTACAAATGTAAACAAAAATTCTAAATAGTATAAACAGACTGAAAATGTAAAAAACTACAAATGTAAACAAAGTCTACAAAAGTAAACAATGACTACAAATATAAACAATGACAAAATGTAAACAAAGACTTAAAGTGTAAACAGATTCTAAGACTACAAATGTAAAAAAAATGCTCTAAACAGGAACAAACTCTAAATGTAAACAAAGAGTACAATTGTCAAAAGAGACTACAAATGTAAACAAAGAATCTAAATGTAAACAAACTCTGCAAATTTAACAACGACTACCAATGTAAACAAAGACTACCAATGTAAACAAAGACTACAAATGTAAACAAACACTCTAAATGTAACCAAACTCTTAATGTAAACAAAGACTTCAAACGTATACAAATACTCGAAATATAAACAAAAACTCGAAATGTAAACAAAGACTGCAAATATAAACAAAGACTCTAAATGTAAACAAAGGCTACAAATGTAAACAAAGACTAAGTGTAAACAAAGACTATAAATGTAAGCAATGACTCTAAATGTAAAAAGGACTACGAATGTAAACAAAGACTATAAATATAAACAGACTCTTAATGTAAACAAAGACTGCAAATATAAACAAAGACTCTAAATGTAAACAAAGGCTACAAATGTAAACAAAGACTAAATGTAAACAAAGACTATAAATGTAAGCAATGACTCTAAATGTAAAAAGGACTACGAATGTAAACAAAGACTATAAATATAAACAGACTCTGATTGTAAACAAAGACTGCAAATATAAACAAAGACTCTAAATGTAAAAAACTACAAATATAAACAAAGACTAAATGTAAACAAAGACTGCAAATGTAAACAAAGACTAAATATAAACAAAGACTACAGATGTAAAGAAAGTCTACAAATATAAACAAACACTCTAAATGTAAACAAAGACTACAAATGTAAACACTCTAATTGTAAACAAACACTAGAAATGTAAACACTCTAAATGTAAACAAAGACTAGAAATATAAACAGAGACTCTAAATTTGAAAAAGACTACAAATGTAAACGGAGACTCTAAATGTAAACAAGGACTAACTGTAAACGGAGACTCTAAATGTAAACAAAGACTACAAATGTAACAAAGACTACAAATGTAAACAGACTCTAAATGTAAACAAAGATTTTAAATGTAAGCAAACACTCAATGTAAACAATGACTACAAATATAAACAAAGACTACAAATGTAAACAAAAATTCTAAATAGTATACAAAGACTGAAAATGTAAATATACAAACGTAAACAAAGTCTACAAAAGTAAACAATGAGTACAAATTGTAAACAATGACAAAATGTAAACAAAGACTTAAAATGTAAACAGATTCTAAGACTAAAAATGTAAAAAAAATGCTCTACACAGGAACAAACTCTAAATGTAAACAAAGAGTGCAATTGTCAAAAGAAACTACAAATGTAAACAAAGAATCTAAATGTAAACAAAGTCTGCAAATGTAACAAAGACTACCAATGTAAACAAAGACTACCAATGTAAACAAACACTCTAAATGTAACCAAACTCTAAATGTAAACAAAGACTTCAAACGTAAATAAATACTCGAAATATAAACAAAGACTAAATGTGAACAAGCGCTACAAATGTAAACAAAGACTAAGTGTAAACAAAGACTATAAATGTAAGCAAAGACTCAATGTAAGCAATGACTACAAATATAAACAAAGACTACTAATGTAAACAAAAATTCTAAATAGTATAAACAGACTGAAAATGTAAAAAACTACAAATGTAAACAAAGTCTACAAAAGTAAACAATGACTACAAATGTAAACAATGACAAAATGTAAACAAAGACTTAAAATGTAAACAGATTCTAAAACTACAAATGTAAAAAAATGCTCTAAACAGGAACAAACTCTAAATGTAAACAAAGAGTACAATTGTCAAAAGAGACTACAAATGTAAACAAAGAATCTAAATGTAAACAAAGTCTACAAATGTAACAGACTACAAATGTAAACAAACACTCTAAATGTAACCAAACTCTAAATGTAAACAAAGACTTCAAACGTAAACAAATACTCGAAATATAAACAAAAACTCGAAATGTAAACAAAGACTGCAAATATAAACAAAGACTCTAAATGTAAACAAAGGCTACAAATGTAAACAAAGACTAAGTGTAAACAAAGACTATAAATGTAAGCAATGACTCTAAATGTAAAAAGGACTACGAATGTAAACAAAGACTATAAATATAAACAGACTCTTAATGTAAACAAAGACTGCAAATATAAACAGACTCTAAATGTAAAAAACTACAAATATAAACAAAGACTAAATGTAAACAAAGACTGCAAATGTAAACAAAGACTAAATATAAACAAAGACTACAGATGTAAAGAAAGTCTACAAATATAAACAAACACTCTAAATGTAAACAAAGACTACAAATGTAAACACTCTAATTGTAAACAAACACTAGAAATGTAAACACTCTAAATGTAAACAAAGACTAGAAATATAAACAGAGACTCTAAATTCGAAAAAGACTACAAATGTAAACGGAGACTCTAAATGTAAACAAGGACTAACTGTAAACAGAGACTCTAAATGTAAACAAAGACTACAAATGTAACAAAGACTACAAATGTAAACAGACTCTAAATGTAAACAAAGATTTTAAATGTAAGCAAACACTCAATGTAAGCAATGACTACAAATATAAACAAAGACTACAAATGTAAACAAAAATTCTAAATAGTATACAAAGACTGAAAATGTAAAAAAATACAGATGTAAACAAAGTCTACAAAAGTAAACAATGTGTACAAATGTAAACAATG
Organism: Salticus scenicus; assembly: GCA_963930645.1. Classification (NCBI taxonomy): domain Eukaryota; kingdom Metazoa; phylum Arthropoda; class Arachnida; order Araneae; family Salticidae; genus Salticus; species Salticus scenicus. The sequence continues at coordinate 1,229,896 of CAWVNO010001900.1, read as the reverse complement.
ACAAAATGTAAACAAAGACTTAAAATGTAAACAGATTCTAAGACTAAAAATGTAAAAAAAATGCTCTAAACAGGAACAAACTCTAAATGTAAACAAAGAGTACAATTGTCAAAAGAGACTACAAATGTAAACAAAGAATCTAAATGTAAACAAAGTCTGCAAATTTAACAAAGACTACCAATGTAAACAAAGACTACCAATGTAAACAAAGACTACAAATGTAAACAAACACTCTAAATGTAACCAAACTCTAAATGTAAACAAAGACTTGAAACGTAAACAAATACTCGAAATATAAACAAAGACTCGAAATGTAAACAAAGACTGCAAATATAAACAAAGACTCTAAATGTAAACAAAGGCTACAAATGTAAACAAAGACTAAGTGTAAACAAAGACTATAAATGTAAGCAATGACTCTAAATGTAAAAAGGACTACTTATGTAAACAAAGACTATAAATATAAACAGACTCTTAATGTAAACAAAGACTGCAAATATAAACAAAGACTCTAAATGTAAAAAACTACAAATATAAACAAAGACTAAATGTAAACAAAGACTGCAAATGTAAACAAAGACTAAATGTAAACAAAGACTACAGATGTAAAGAAAGTCTACAAATATAAACAAACACTCTAAATGTAAACAAAGACTACAAATGTAAACACTCTAATTGTAAACAAACACTAGAAATGTAAACACTCTAAATGTAAACAAATACTAGAAATATAAACAGAGACTCTAAATTTGAAAAAGTCTACAAATGTAAACGGAGACACTAAATGTAAACAAGGACTAACTGTAAACGGAGACTCTAAATGTAAACAAAGACTACAAATGTAACAGACTACAAATGTAAACAGACTCTAAATGTAAACAAAGATTTTAAATGTAAGCAAAGACTCAATGTAAGCAATGACCACAAATATAAACAAAGACTACAAATGTAAAGAAAAATTCTAAATAGTATAAACAGACTGAAAATGTAAAAAACTACAAATGTAAACAAAGTCTACAAAAATAAACAATGACTACAAATGTAAACAATGACAAAATGTAAACAAAGACTTAAAATGTAAACATATTCGAAGACTACAAATGTAAAAAAATGCTCTAAACAGGAACAAACTCTAAATGTGAACAAATAGTACAATTGTCAAAAGAGACTACAAATGTAAACAAAGAATCTAAATGTAAACAAAGTCTACAAATGTAACAGACTACAAATGTAAACAAACACTCTAAATGTAACCAAACTCTAAATGTAAAGAAAGACTTCAAACGTAAACAAATACTCGAAATATAAACAAAAACTCGAAATGTAAACAAAGACTGCAAATATAAACAAAGACTCTAAATGTAAACAAAGGCTACAAATGTAAACAAAGACTAAGTGTAAACAAAGACTATAAATGTAAGCAATGACTCTAAATGTAAAAAGGACTACGAATGTAAACAAAGACTATAAATATAAAGAGACTCTTAATGTAAACAAAGACTGCAAATATAAACAAAGACTCTAAATGTAAAAAACTACAAATATAAACAAAGACTAAATGTAAACAAAGACTGCAAATGTAAACAAAGAATAAATATAAACAAAGACTACAGATGTAAAGAAAGTCTACAAATATAAACAAACACTCTAAATGTAAACAAAGACTACAAATGTAAAAAAATGTTCTAAACAGGAACAAACTCTAAATGTAAACAAAGAGTACAATTGTCAAAATAGACTACAAATGTAAACAAAGAATCTAAATGTAAACAAAGTCTACAAATGTAACAGACTACAAATGTAAACAAACACACTAAATGTAACCAAACTCTAAATGTAAACAAAGACTTCAAACGTAAACAAATACTCGAAATATAAACAAAAACTCGAAATGTAAACAAAGACTGCAAATATAAACAAAGACTCTAAATGTAAACAAAGGCTACAAATGTAAACAAAGACTAAGTGTAAACAAAGACTATAAATGTAAGCAATGACTCTAAATGTAAAAAGGACTACGAATGTAAACAAAGACTATAAATATAAACAGACTCTTAATGTAAACAAAGACTGCAAATATAAACAAAGACTCTAAATGTAAACAAAGGCTACAAATGTAAACAAAGACTAAGTGTAAACAAAGACTATAAATGTAAGCAATGACTCTAAATGTAAAAAGGACTACGAATGTAAACAAAGACTATAAATATAAACAGACTCTTAATGTAAACAAAGACTGCAAATATAAACAAAGACTCTAAATGTAAAAAACTACAAATATAAACAAAGACTAAATGTAAACAAAGACTGCAAATGTAAACAAAGACTAAATATAAACAAAGACTACAGATGTAAAGAAAGTCTACAAATATAAACAAACACTCTAAATGTAAACAAAGACTACAAATGTAAACACTCTAATTGTAAACAAACACTAGAAATGTAAACACTCTAAATGTAAACAAAGACTAGAAATATAAACAGAGACTCTAAATTTGAAAAAGACTACAAATGTAAACGGAGACTCTAAATGTAAACAAGGACTTACTGTAAACGGAGACTCTAAATGTAAACAAAGACTACAAATGTAACAAAGACTACAAATGTAAACAGACTCTAAATGTAAACAAAGATTTTAAATGTAAGCAAACACTCAATGTAAACAATGACTACAAATATAAACAAAGACTACAAATGTAAACAAAAATTCTAAATAGTATACAAAGACTGAAAATGTAAAAAAATACAAACGTAAACAAAGTCTACAAAAGTAAACAATGAGTACAAATGTAAACAATGACAAAATGTAAACAAAGACTTAAAATGTAAACAGATTCTAAGACTAAAAATGTAAAAAAAATGCTCTACACAGGAACAAACTCTAAATGTAAACAAAGAGTGCAATTGTCAAAAGAAACTACAAATGTAAACAAAGAATCTAAATGTAAACAAAGTCTGCAAATGTAACAAAGACTACCAATGTAAACAAAGACTACCAATGTAAACAAACACTCTAAATGTAACCAAACTCTAAATGTAAACAAAGACTTCAAACGTAAATAAATACTCGAAATATAAACAAAGACTAAATGTAAACAAGCGCTACAAATGTAAACAAAGACTAAGTGTAAACAAAGACTATAAATGTAAGCAAAGACTCAATGTAAGCAATGACTACAAATATAAACAAAGACTACTAATGTAAACAAAAATTCTAAATAGTATAAACAGACTGAAAATGTAAAAAACTGCAAATGTAAACAAAGTCTACAAAAGTAAACAATGACTACAAATGTAAACAATGACAAAATGTAAACAAAGACTTAAAATGTAAACAGATTCTAAGACTACAAATGTAAAAAAAATGCTCTAAACAGGAACAAATTCTAAATGCAAACAAAGAGAACAGTTGTCAAAAGAGACTACAAATGTAAACAAAGAATCTAAATGTAAACAAAGTCTAGAAATGTAACAGACTACAAATGTAAACAAACACTCTAAATGTAACCAAACTCTAAATATAAACAAAGACTTCAAACGTAAACAAATACTCGAAATGTAAACAAAGGCTACAAATGTAAACAAAGACTAAGTGTAAACAAAGACTATAAATGTAAGCAATGACTCTAAATGTAAAAAGGACTACGAATGTAAACAAAGACTATAAATATAAACAGACTCTTAATGTAAACAAAGACTGCAAATATAAACAAAGACTCTAAATGTAAAAAACTACAAATATAAACAAAGACTAAATGTAAACAAAGACTGCAAATGTAAACAAAGACTAAATGTAAACAAAGACTACAGATGTAAAGAAAGTCTACAAATATAAACAAACACTCTAAATGTAAACAAAGACTACAAATGTAAACACTCTAATTGTAAACAAACACTAGAAATGTAAACACTCTAAATGTAAACAAAGACTAGAAATATAAACAGAGACTCTAAATTTGAAAAAGTCTACAAATGTAAACGGAGACACTAAATGTAAACAAGGACTAACTGTAAACGGAGACTCTAAATGTAAACAAAGACTACAAATGTAACAGACTACAAATGTAAACAGACTCTAAATGTAAACAAAGATTTTAAATGTAAGCAAAGACTCAATGTAAGCAATGACTACAAATATAAACAAAGACTACAAATGTAAAGAAAAATTCTAAATAGTATAAACAGACTGAAAATGTAAAAAACTACAAATGTAAACAAAGTCTACAAAAATAAACAATGACTACAAATGTAAACAATGACAAAATGTAAACAAAGACTTAAAATGTAAACAGATTCGAAGACTACAAATGTAAAAAAATGCTCTAAACAGGAACAAACTCTAAATGTAAACAAATAGTACAATTGTCAAAAGAGACTACAAATGTAAACAAAGAATCTAAATGTAAACAAAGTCTACAAATGTAACAGACTACAAATGTAAACAAACACTCTAAATGTAACCAAACTCTAAATGTAAACAAAGACTTCAAACGTAAACAAATACTCGAAATATAAACAAAAACTCGAAATGTAAACAAAGACTGCAAATATAAACAAAGACTCTAAATGTAAACAAAGGCTACAAATGTAAACAAAGACTAAGTGTAAACAAAGACTATAAATGTAAGCAATGAGTCTAAATGTAAAAAGGACTACGAATGTAAACAAAGACTATAAATATAAAGAGACTCTTAATGTAAACAAAGACTGCAAATATAAACAAAGACTCTAAATGTAAAAAACTACAAATATAAACAAAGACTAAATGTAAACAAAGACTGCAAATGTAAACAAAGAATAAATATAAACAAAGACTACAGATGTAAAGAAAGTCTACAAATATAAACAAACACTCTAAATGTAAACAAAGACTACAAATGTAAAAAAATGTTCTAAACAGGAACAAACTCTAAATGTAAACAAAGAGTACAATTGTCAAAAGAGACTACAAATGTAAACAAAGAATCTAAATGTAAACAAAGTCTACAAATGTAACAGACTACAAATGTAAACAAACACTCTAAATGTAACCAAACTCTAAATGTAAACAAAGACTTCAAACGTAAACAAATACTCGAAATATAAACAAAAACTCGAAATGTAAACAAAGACTGCAAATATAAACAAAGACTCTAAATGTAAACAAAGGCTACAAATGTAAACAAAGACTAAGTGTAAACAAAGACTATAAATGTAAGCAATGACTCTAAATGTAAAAAGGACTACGAATGTAAACAAAGACTATAAATATAAACAGACTCTTAATGTAAACAAAGACTGCAAATATAAACAAAGACTCTAAATGTAAACAAAGGCTACAAATGTAAACAAAGACTAAGTGTAAACAAAGACTATAAATGTAAGCAATGACTCTAAATGTAAAAAGGACTACGAATGTAAACAAAGACTATAAATATAAACAGACTCTTAATGTAAACAAAGACTGCAAATATAAACAAAGACTCTAAATGTAAAAAACTACAAATATAAACAAAGACTAAATGTAAACAAAGACTGCAAATGTAAACAAAGACTAAATATAAACAAAGACTACAGATGTAAAGAAAGTCTACAAATATAAACAAACACTCTAAATGTAAACAAAGACTACAAATGTAAACACTCTAATTGTAAACAAACACTAGAAATGTAAACACTCTAAATGTAAACAAAGACTAGAAATATAAACAGAGACTCTAAATTTGAAAAAGACTACAAATGTAAACGGAGACTCTAAATGTAAACAAGGACTTACTGTAAACGGAGACTCTAAATGTAAACAAAGACTACAAATGTAACAAAGACTACAAATGTAAACAGACTCTAAATGTAAACAAAGATTTTAAATGTAAGCAAACACTCAATGTAAACAATGACTACAAATATAAACAAAGACTACAAATGTAAACAAAAATTCTAAATAGTATACAAAGACTGAAAATGTAAAAAAATACAAACGTAAACAAAGTCTACAAAAGTAAACAATGAGTACAAATGTAAACAATGACAAAATGTAAACAAAGACTTAAAATGTAAACAGATTCTAAGACTAAAAATGTAAAAAAAATGCTCTACACAGGAACAAACTCTAAATGTAAACAAAGAGTGCAATTGTCAAAAGAAACTACAAATGTAAACAAAGAATCTAAATGTAAACAAAGTCTGCAAATGTAACAAAGACTACCAATGTAAACAAAGACTACCAATGTAAACAAACACTCTAAATTTAACCAAACTCTAAATGTAAACAAAGACTTCAAACGTAAATAAATACTCGAAATATAAACAAAGACTAAATGTAAACAAGCGCTACAAATGTAAACAAAGACTAAGTGTAAACAAAGACTATAAATGTAAGCAAAGACTCAATGTAAGCAATGACTACAAATATAAACAAAGACTACTAATGTAAACAAAAATTCTAAATAGTATAAACAGACTGAAAATGTAAAAAACTACCAATGTAAACAAAGTCTACAAAAGTAAACAATGACTACAAATGTAACCAATGACAAAATGTAAACAAAGATTTAAAATGTAAACAGATTCTAAGACTACAAATGTAAAAAAAATGCTCTAAACAGGAACAAATTCTAAATGCAAACAAAGAGTACAGTTGTCAAAAGAGACTACAAATGTAAACAAAGAATCTAAATGTAAACAAAGTCTAGAAATGTAACAGACTACAAATGTAAACAAACACTCTAAATGTAACCAAACTCTAAATATAAACAAAGACTTCAAACGTAAACAAATACTCGAAATGTAAACAAAGGCTACAAATGTAAACGAAGACTAAGTGTAAACAAAGACTACAAATGTAACAAAGACTCTAAATGTAAAAAGGACTACGAATGTAAACAAAGACTATAAATATAAACAGACTCTTAATGTAAACAAAGACTGCAAATATAAACAGAGACTCTAAATTTGAAAAAGACTACAAATGTAAACGGAGACTCTAAATGTAAACAAGGACTAACTGTAAACGGAGACTGTAAATGTAAACAAAGACTACAAATGTAACAAAGACTACAAATGTAAACATACTCTAAATGTAAACAAAGATTTTAAATGTAAGCAAAGACTCAATGTAAGCAATGACTACAAATATAAACAAAGACTACTAATGTAAACAAAAATTCTAAATAGTATAAACAGACTGAAAATGTAAAAAACTACAAATGTAAACAAAGTCTACAAAAGTAAACAATGACTACAAATGTAAACAATGACAAAATGTAAACAAAGACTTAAAATGTAAACAGATTCTAAGACTACAAATGTAAAAAAAATGCTCTAAACTGGAACAAACTCTAAATGTAAACAAAGAGTACAATTGTCAAAAGAGACCAGAAATGTAAACAAAGAATCTAAATGTAAACAAACTCTGCAAATTTAACAAAGACTACCAATGTAAACAAAGACTACCAATGTAAACAAAGACTACAAATGTAAACAAACACTCTAAATGTAACCAAACTCTAAATGTAAACAAAGACTTCAAACGTATACAAATACTCGAAATATAAACAAAGACTCGAAATGTAAACAAAGACTGCAAATATAAACAAAGACTCTAAATGTAAACAAAGGCTACAAATGTAAACAAAGACTAAGTGTAAACAAAGACTATAAATGTAAGCAATGACTCTAAATGTAAAAAGGACTACGAATGTAAACAAAGTCTATAAATATAAACAGACTCTTAATGTAAACAAAGACTGCAAATATAAACAAAGACTCTAAATGTAAAAAACTACAAATAAAAACAAAGACTAAATGTTAACAAAGACTGCAAATGTAAACAAAGACTAAATATAAACAAAGACTACAGATGTAAACACTCTAATTGTAAACAAACACTAAAAATGTAAACACTCTAAATGTAAACAAAGACTAGAAATATAAACAGAGACTCTAAATTTGAAAAAGACTACAAATGTAAACGGAGACTCTAAATGTAAACAAGGACTAACTGTAAACGGAGACTCTAAATTTAAACAAAGACTACAAATGTAACAAAGACTACAAATGTAAACAGACTCTAAATGTAAACAAAGATTTTAAATGTAAGCAAACACTCAATGTAAGCAATGACTACAAATATAAACAAAGACTACAAATGTAAACAAAAATTCTAAATAGTATACAAAGACAGAAAATGTAAAAAATACAAATGTAAACAAAGTCTACAAAAGTAAACAATGACTACAAATGTAAACAATGACAAAATGTAAACAAAGACTACAAATGTAAACAAAAATTCTAAATAGTATAAAAAGACTGAAAATGTAAAAAAATACAAATGTAAACAAAGTCTACAAAAGTAAACAATGACTACAAATGTAAACAATGACAAAATGTAAACAAAGACTTAAAATGTAAACAGCTTCTAAGACTAAAAATGTAAAAAAAATGCTCTAAACAGGAACAAACTCTAAATGTAAACAAAGAGTGCAATTGTCAAAAGAGACTACAAATGTAAACAAAGAATCTAAATGTAAACAAAGTCTGCAAATGTAACAAAGACTACCAATGTAAACAAAGACTACCAATGTAAACAAACACTCTAAATGTAACCAAACTCTAAATGTAAACAAAGACTTCAAACGTAAATAAATACTCGAAATATAAACAAAGACTCTAAATGTAAACAAAGGCTACAAATGTAAACAAAGACTAAGTGTAAACAAAGACTATAAATGTAAAAAGGACTACGAATGTAAATAAAGACTATAAATATAAACAGACTCTTAATGTAAACAAAGACTGCAAATATAAACAATGATTACAAATATAAACAAAGACTACAAATGTAAACAAAACTTCTAAATAGTATAAACAGACTGAAAATGTAAAAAATTACAAATGTAAACAAAGTCTACAAAAGTAAACAATGACTATAAATGTAAACAATGACAAAATGTAAACAAAGACTTAAAATGTAAACAGATTCTAAGACTACAAATGTAAAAAAATGCTCTAAACAGGAACAAACTCTAAATGTAAACAAAGAGTGCAATTGTCAAAAGAGTCTACAAATGTAAACAAAGACTTTAAATGTAAACAAAGTCTACAAATGTAACAAAGACTACCAATGTAAACAAAGACTACAAATGTAAACAAACACTCTAAATGTAACCAAACTCTAAATGTAAACAAAGACTTCAAACATAAATAAATACTCGAAATATAAACAAAGACTCGAAATGTAAACAAAGGCTACAAATGTAAACAAAGACTAAGTGTAAACAAAGACTGCAAATGTAAACAAAGACTAAATATAAACAAAGACTACAGATGTAAAGAAAGTCTACAAATATAAACAAACACTCTAAATGTAAACAAAGACTACAAATGTAAACACTCTAATTGTAAACAAACACTAGAAATGTAAACACTCTAAATGTAAACAAAGACTAGAAATATAAACAGAGACTCTAAATTTGAAAAAGACTACAAATGTAAACGGAGACGCTAAATGTAAACAAGGACTAACTGTAAACGGAGACTCTAAATGTAAACAAAGACTACAAATGTAACAAAGACTACAAATGTAAACAGACTCTAAATGTAAACAAAGATTTTAAATGTAAGCAAACACTTAATGTAAGCAATGACTACAAATATAAACAAAGACTACAAATGTAAACAAAAATTCTAAATAGTATACAAAGACTGAAAATGTAAAAAATACAAATGTAAACAAAGTCTACAAAAGTAAACAATGAGTACAAATGTAAACAATGACAAAATGTAAACAAAGACTTAAAATGTAAACAGATTCTAAGACTAAAAATGTAAAAAAAATGCTCTAAACAGGAACAAACTCTAAATGTTAACAAAGAGTACAATTGTCAAAAGAGACTACAAATGTAAACAAAGAATCTAAATGTAAACAAAGTCTGCAAATTTAACAAAGACTACCAATGTAAACAAAGACTACCAATGTAAACAAAGACTACAAATGTAAACAAACACTCTAAATGTAACCAAACTCTAAATGTAAACAAAGACTTCAAACGTAAACAAATACTCGAAATATAAACAAAGACTCGAAATGTAAACAAAGACTGCAAATATAAACAAAGATTCTAAATGTAAACAAAGGCTACAAATGTAAACAAAGACTAAGTGTAAACAAAGACTATAAATGTAAGCAATGACTCTAAATGTAAAAAGGACTACGAATGTAAACAAAGACTATAAATATAAACAGACTCTTAATGTAAACAAAGACTGCAAATATAAACAAAGACTCTAAATGTAAAAAACTACAAATATAAACAAAGACTAAATGTAAACAAAGACTGCAAATGTAAACAAAGACTAAATATAAACAAAGACTACAGATGTAAAGAAATTCTACAAATATAAACAAACACTCTAAATGTAAACAAAGACTACAAATGTAAACACTCTAATTGTAAACAAACACTAGAAATGTAAACACTCTAAATGTAAACAAAGACTACAAATGTAAACACTCTAATTGTAAACAAACACTAGAAATGTAAACACTCTAAGTGTAAACAAAGACTAGAAATGTAAACAGAGATTCTAAATTTGAAAAAGTCTACAAATGTAAACGGAGACACTAAATGTAAACAAGGACTAACTGTAAACGGAGACTCTAAATGTAAACAAAGACTACAAATGTAACAAAGACTACAAATGTAAACAGACTCTAAATGTAAACAAAGATTTTAAATGTAAGCAAAGACTCAATGTAAGCAATGACTACAAATATAAACAAAGACTACAAATGTAAAAAAATGCTCTAAACAGGAACAAACTCTAAATGTAAACAAAGAGTACAATTGTCAAAAGAGACTACAAATGTAAACAAAGAATCTAAATGTAAACAAAGTCTACAAATGTAACAGATTACAAATGTAAACAAAAACTCTAAATGTAACCAAACTCTAAATATGAACAAAGACTTCAAACGTAAACAAATACTCGAAATATAAACAAAGACTCGAAATGTAAACAAAGACTGCAAATATAAACAAAGACTCTAAATGTAAACAAAGGCTACAAATGTAAACAAAGACTAAGTGTAAACAAAGACTACAAATGTACCAAAGACTCTAAATGTAAACAAGGACTAACTGTAAACGGAGACTAAATGTAAACAAAGACTACAAATGTAACAAAGACTACAAATGTAAACAGACTCTAAATGTAAACAAAGATTTTAAATGTAAGCAAAGACTCAATGTAAGCAATGACTACAAATATAAACAAAGACTACTAATGTAAACAAAAATTCTAAATAGTATAAACAGACTGAAAATGTAAAAAACTACAAATGTAAACAAAGTCTACAAAAGTAAACAATGACTACAAATGTAAACATTGACAAAATGTAAACAAAGACTTAAAATGTAAACAGATTCTAAGACTACAAATGTAAAAAAAATGCTCTAAACAGGAACAAATTCTAAATGCAAACAAAGAGTACAGTTGTCAAAAGAGACTACAAATGTAAACAAAGAATCTAAATGTAAACAAAGTCTAGAAATGTAACAGACTACAAATGTAAACAAACACTCTAAATTTAACCAAACTCTAAATATAAACAAAGACTTCAAACGTAAACAAATACTCGAAATGTAAACAAAGGCTACAAATGTAAACAAAGACTAAGTGTAAACAAAGACTACAAATGTAAAAAACTACAAATATAAACAAAGACTAAATGTAAACAAAGACTGCAAATGTAAACAAAGACTAAATATAAACAAAGACTACAGATGTAAAGAAAGTCTACAAATATAAACAAACACTCTAAATGTAAACAAAGACTACAAATGTAAACACTCTAATTGTAAACAAACACTAGAAATGTAAACACTCTAAATGTAAAAAAAGACTAGAAATATAAACAGAGACTCTAAATTTGAAAAAGACTACAAATGTAAACGGAGACTCTAAATGTAAACAAGGACTAACTGTAAACGGAGACTCTAAATGTAAACAAAGACTACAAATGTAAGAAAGACTACAAATGTAAACAGACTCTAAATGTAAACAAAGATTTTAAATGTAAGCAAACACTCAATGTAAGCAATGACTACAAATATAAACAAAGACTACAAATGTAAACAAAAATTCTAAATAGTATACAAAGACTGAAAATGTAAAAAAATACAAATGTAAACAAAGTCTACAAAAGTAAACAATGAGTACAAATGTAAACAATGACAAAATGTAAACAAAGACTTAAAATGTAAACAGATTCTAAGACTAAAAATGTAAAAAAAATGCTCTAAACAGGAACAAACTCTAAATGTAAACAAAGAGTGCAATTGTCAAAAGAGACTACAAATGTAAACAAAGAATCTAAATGTAAACAAAGTCTGCAAATGTAACAAAGACTACCAATGTAAACAAAGACTACCAATGTAAACAAACACTCTAAATGTAACCAAACTCTAAATGTAAACAAAGACTTCAAACGTAAATAAATACTCGAAATATAAACAAAGACTAAATGTAAACAAAGGCTACAAATGTAAACAAAGACTAAGTGTAAACAAAGACTATAAATATATGCAAAGACTCTAAATGTAAAAAGGACTACGAATGTAAATAAAGACTATAAATATAAACAGACTCTTAATGTAAACAAAGACTGCAACTATAAACAATGACTACAAATATAAACAAAGACTACAAATGTAAACAAAAATTCTAAATAGTATACAAAGACTGAAAATGTAAAAAAATACAAATGTAAACAAAGTGTACAAAAGTAAACAATGAGTACAAATGTAAACAATGACAAAATGTAAACAAAGACTTAAAATGTAAACAGATTCTAAGACTAAAAATGTAAAAAAATGCTCTAAACAGGAACAAACTCTAATTGTAAACAAAGAGTGCAATTGTCAAAAGAGACTACAAATGTAAACAAAGAATCTAAATGTAAACAAAGTCTGCAAATGTAACAAAGACTACCAATGTAAACAAAGACTACCAATGTAAACGAATACTCTAAATGTAACCAAACTCTAAATGTAAACAAAGACTTCAAACGTAAATAAATACTCGAAATATAAACAAAGACTCTAAATGTAAACAAAGGCTACAAATGTAAACAAAGACTTAGTGTAAACAAAGACTATAAATGTAAGCAAAGACTCTAAATGTAAAAAGGACTACGAATGTAAATAAAGACTATAAATATAAACAGACTCTTAATGTAAACAAAGACTGCAAATATAAACAATGATTACAAATATAAACAAAGACTACAAATGTAAACAAAAATTCTAAATAGTATAAACAGACTGAAAATGTAAAAAATTACAAATGTAAACAAAGTCTACAAAAGTAAACAATGACTATAAATGTAAACAATGACAAAATGTAAACAAAGACTTAAAATGTAAACAGATTCTAAGACTACAAATGTAAAAAAAATGCTCTAAACAGGAACAAACTCTAAATGTAAACAAAGAGTACAATTGTCAAAAGAGACTACAAATGTAAACAAAGAATCTAAATTTAAACAAAGTCTGCAAATTTAACAAAGACTACCAATGTAAACAAAGACTACCAATGTAAACAAAGACTACAAATGTAAACAAACACTCGAAATATAAACAAAGACTCGAATTGTAAACAAAGACTGCAAATATAAACAAAGACTCTAAATGTAAACAAAGGCTACAAATGTAAACAAAGACTAAGTGTAAACAAAGACTATAAATGTAAGCAATGACTCTAAATGTAAAAAGGACTACGAATGTAAACAAAGACTATAAATATAAACAGACTCTTTATGTAAACAAAGACTGCAAATATAAAACAAAGACTGCAAATATAAACAAAGACTCTAAATGTAAAAAACTACAAATATAAACAAAGACTAAATGTAAACAAAGACTGCAAATGTAAACAAAGACTAAATATAAACAAAGACTACAGATGTAAAGAAAGTCTACAAATATAAACAAACACTCTAAATGTAAACAAAGACTACAAATGTAAACACTCTAATTGTAAACAAACACTAGAAATGTAAACACTCTAAATGTAAAGAAAGACTAGAAATATAAAGAGAGACTCTAAATTTGAAAATGACTACAAATGTAAACGGAGACTCTAAATGTAAACAAGGACTAACTGTAAACGGAGACTCTAAATGTAAACAAAGACTACAAATGTAACAAAGACTACAAATGTAAACAGACTCTAAATGTAAACAAAGATTTGGAATGTAAGCAAACACTCAATGTAAGCAATGACTACAAATATAAACAAAGACTACAAATGTAAACAAAAATTCTAAATAGTATACAAAGACTGAAAATGTAAAAAAATACAAATGTAAACAAAGTCTACAAAAGTAAACAATGAGTACAAATGTAAACAATGACAAAATGTAAACAAAGACTTAAAATGTAAACAGATTCTAAGACTAAAAATGTAAAAAAATGCTCTAAACAGGAACAAACTCTAAATGTAAACAAAGAGTGCAATTGTCAAAAGAGACTACAAATGTAAACAAAGAATCTAAATGTAAACAAAGTCTGCAAATGTAACAAAGACTACCAATGTAAACAAAGACTACTAATGTAAACAAACACTCTAAATGTAACCAATCTCTAAATGTAAACAAAGACTTCAAACGTAATAAATACTCGAAATATAAACAAAGAATCTAAATGTAAACAAAGGCTACAAATGTAAACAAAGACTAAGTGTAAACAGAGACTATAAATGTAAGCAAAGACTCTAAATGTAAAAAGGACTACGAATGTAAATAAAGACTATAAATATAAACAGACTCTTAATGTAAACAAAGACTGCAAATATAAACAATGACTACAAATATAAACAAAGACTACAAATGTAAACAAAAATTCTAAATAGTATAAACAGACTGAAAATGTAAAAAATTACAAATGTAAACAAAGTCTACAAAAGTAAACAATGACTATAAATGTAAACAATGACAAAATCTAAACAAAGACTTAAAATGTAAACAGATTCTAAGACTAAAAATGTAAAAAAATGCTCTAAACAGGAACAAACTCTAAATGTAAACAAAGAGTGCAATTGTCAAAAGAGACTACAAATGTAAACAAAGAATCTAAATGTAAACAAAGTCTGCAAATGTAACAAAGACTACCAATGTAAACAAAGACTAGAAATGTAAACAAACACACTAAATGTAACCAAACACTAAATGTAAACAAAGACTTCAAACATAAATAAATACTCGAAATATAAACAAAGACTCGAAATGTAAACAAAGGCTACAAATGTAAACAAAGACTAAGTCTAAACAAAGACTGCAAATGTAAACAAAGACTAAATGTAAACAAAGACTACAGATGTAAAGAAAGTCTACAAATATAAACAAACACTCTACATGTAAACAAAGACTACAAATGTAAACACTCTAATTGTAAACAAACACTAGAAATGTAAACACTCTAAATGTAAACAAAGACTACAAATATAAACAGAGACTCTAAATTTGAAAAAGACTACAAATGTACACGGAGATTCTAAATGTAAACAAGGACTAACTGTAAACGGAGACTTTAAATGTAAAGAAAGACTACAAATGTAACGGACTACAAATGTAAACAGACTCTAAATGTAAACAAAGATTTTAAATGTAAGCAAAGACTCAATGTAAGCAATGACTACAAATATAAACAAAGACTACAAATGTAAACAAAAATTCTAAATAGAATAAACAGACTGAAAATGTAAAAAACTACAAAAGTAAACAAAGTCTACAAAAGTAAACAATGACTACAAATGTAAACAATGACAAAATGTAAACAAAGACTTAAAATGTAAACAGATTCTAAGACTACAAATGTAAAAAAATGCTCTAAACAGGAACAAACTCTAAATGTAAACAAAGAGTACAATTGTCAAAAGAGACTACAAATGTAAACAAAGAATCTAAATGTAAACAAAGTCTACAAATGTAATAGACTACAAATGTAAACAAACACTCTAAATGTAACCAAACTCTAAATATAAACAAAAACTACTAATGTAAACAAAAATTCTAAATAGTATAAACAGACTGAAAATGTAAAAAACTACAAATGTAAACAAAGTCTACAAAAGTAAACAATGACTAGAAATGTAAACAATGACAAAATGTAAACAAAGACTTAAAATGTAAACAGATTCTAAGACTACAAATGTAAAAAAATGCTCTAAACAGGAACAAACTCTAAATGTAAACAAAGAGTACAATTGTCAAAAGAGACTACAAATGTAAACAAAGAATCTAAATGTAAACAAAGTCTGCAAATTTAACAAAGACTACCAATGTAAACAAAGACTACCAATGTAAACAAAGACTACAAATGTAAACAAACACTCTAAATGTAACCAAACTCTAAATGTAAACAAAGACTTCAAACGTAAAAAATACTCGAAATATAAACAAAGACTCGAAATGTAAACAAAGACTGCAAATATAAACAAAGACTCTAAATGTAAACAAAGGCTAGAAATGTAAACAAAAACTAAGTGTAAACAAAGACTATAAATGTAAGCAATGACTCTAAATGTAAAAAGGACTACGAATGTAAACAAAGACTATAAATATAAACAGACTCTTAATGTAAACAAAGACTGCAAATATAAACAAAGACTCTAAATGTAAAAAACTACAAATATAAACAAAGACTAAATGTAAACAAAGACTGCAAATGTAAACAAAGACTAAATATAAACAAAGACTACAGATGTAAAGAAAGTCTACAAATATAAACAAACACTCTAAATGTAAACAAACACTGCAAATGTAAACACTCTAATTGTAAACAAACACTAGAAATGTAAACACTCTAAATGTAAACAAAGACTAGATATATAAACAGACTCTAAATTTGAAAAAGACTACAAATGTAAACGGAGACTCTAAATGTAAACAAGGACTAACTGTAAACGGAGACTGTAAATGTAAACAAAGACTACAAATGTAACAAAGACTACAAATGTAAACAGACTCTAATTGTAAACAAAGATTTTAAATGTAAGCAAAGACTCAATGTAAGCAATGACTACAAATATAAACAAAGACTACTAATGTAAACAAAAATTCTAAATAGTATAAACAGACTGAAAATGTAAAAAACTACAAATGTAAACAAAGTCTACAAAAGTAAACAATGACTACAAATGTAAACAATGACAAAATATAAACAAAGACTTAAAATGTAAACAGATTCTAAGACTACAAATGTAAAAAAATGCTCTAAACAGGAACAAACTCTAAATGTAAACAAAGAGTGCAATTGTCAAAAGAGACTACAAATGTAAACAAAGAATCTAAATGTAAACAAAGTCTGCAAATGTAACAAAGACTACCAATGTAAACAAAGACTACCAATGTAAACAAACACTCTAAATGTAACCAAACTCTAAATGTAAACAAAGACTTCAAACGTAAATAAATACTCGAAATATAAACAAAGACTAAATGTAAACAAAGGCTACAAATGTAAACAAAGACTAAGTGTAAACAAAGACTATAAATGTATGCAAAGACTCTAAATGTAAAAAGGACTACGAATGTAAATAAAGACTATAAATATAAACAGACTCTTAATGTAAACAAAGACTGCAACTATAAACAATGACTACAAATATAAACAAAGACTACAAATGTAAACAAAAATTCTAAATAGTATACAAAGACTGAAAATGTAAAAAATACAAATGTAAACAAAGTCTACAAAAGTAAACAATGAGTACAAATGTAAACAATGACAAAATGTAAACAAAGACTTAAAATGTAAACAGATTCTAAGACTAAAAATGTAAAAAAATGCTCTCAACAGGAACAAACTCTAAATGTAAACAAAGAGTGCAATTGTCAAAAGAGACTACAAATGTAAACAAAGAATCTAAATGTAAACAAAGTCTGCAAATTTAACAAAGACTACCAATGTAAACAAAGACTACAAATGTAAACAAACACTCTAAATGTAACCAAACTCTAAATGTAAACAAAGACTTCAAACGTAAACAAATACTCGAAATATAAACAAAGACTCGAAATGTAAACAAAGACTGCAAATATAAACAAAGACTCTAAATGTAAACAAAGGCTACAAATGTAAACAAAGACTAAGTGTAAACAAAGACTATAAATGTAAGCAATGACTCTAAATGTAAAAAGGACTACGAATGTAAACAAAGACTATAAATATAAACAGACTCTTAATGTAAACAAAGACTGCAAATATAAACAAAGACTCTAAATGTAAAAAACTACAAATATAAACAAAGACTAAATGTAAACAAAGACTGCAAATGTAAACAAAGACTAAATATAAACAAAGACTACAGATGTAAAGAAAGTCTACAAATATAAACAAACACTCTAAATGTAAACAAAGACTACAAATGTAAAACACTCTAATTGTAAACAAACACTAGAAATGTAAACACTCTAAATGTAAAGAAAGACTAGAAATATAAAGAGAGACTCTAAATTCGAAAATGACTACAAATGTAAACGGAGACTCTAAATGTAAACAAGGACTAACTGTAAACGGAGACTCTAAATGTAAACAAAGACTACAAATGTAACAAAGACTACAAATGTAAACAGACTCTAAATGTAAACAAAGATTTTAAATGTAAGCAAACACTCAATGTAAGCAATGACTACAAATATAAACAAAGACTACAAATGTAAACAAAAATTCTAAATAGTATACAAAGACTGAAAATGTAAAAAAATACAAATGTAAACAAAGTCTACAAAAGTAAACTATGAGTACAAATGTAAACAATGACAAAATGTAAACAAAGACTTAAAATGTAAACAGATTCTAAGACTAAAAATGTAAAAAAATGCTCTAAACAGGAACAAACTCTAAATGTAAACAAAGAGTGCAATTGTCAAAAGAGACTACAAATGTAAACAAAGAATCTAAATGTAAACAAAGTCTGCAAATGTAACAAAGACTACCAATGTAAACAAAGACTACTAATGTAAACAAACACTCTAAATGTAACCAATCTCTAAATGTAAACAAAGACTTCAAACGTAATAAATACTCGAAATATAAACAAAGAATCTAAATGTAAACAAAGGCTACAAATGTAAACAAAGACTAAGTGTAAACAGAGACTATAAATGTAAGCAAAGACTCTAAATGTAAAAAGGACTACGAATGTAAATAAAGACTATAAATATAAACAGACTCTTAATGTAAACAAAGACTGCAAATATAAACAATGACTACAAATATAAACAAAGACTACAAATGTAAACAAAAATTCTAAATAGTATAAACAGACTGAAAATGTAAAAAATTACAAATGTAAACAAAGTCTACAAAAGTAAACAATGACTATAAATGTAAACAATGACAAAATGTAAACAAAGACTTAAAATGTAAACAGATTCTAAGACTACAAATGTAAAAAAATGCTCTAAACAGGAACAAACTCTAAATGTAAACAAAGAGTGCAATTGTCAAAAGAGACTACAAATGTAAACAAAGACTTTAAATGTAAACAAAGTCTACAAATGTAACAAAGACTACCAATGTAAACAAAGACTAGAAATGTAAACAAACACACTAAATGTAACCAAACTCTAAATGTAAACAAAGACTTCAAACATAAATAAATACTCGAAATATAAACAAAGACTCGAAATGTAAACAAAGGCTACAAATGTAAACAAAGACTAAGTCTAAACAAAGACTGCAAATGTAAACAAAGACTAAATGTAAACAAAGACTACAGATGTAAAGAAAGTCTACAAATATAAACAAACACTCTACATGTAAACAAAGACTACAAATGTAAACACTCTAATTGTAAACAAACACTAGAAATGTAAACACTCTAAATGTAAACAAAGACTACAAATATAAACAGAGACTCTAAATTTGAAAAAGACTACAAATGTACACGGAGATTCTAAATGTAAACAAGGACTAACTGTAAACGGAGACTTTAAATGTAAACAAAGACTACAAATGTAACGGACTACAAATGTAAACAGACTCTAAATGTAAACAAAGATTTTAAATGTAAGCAAAGACACAATGTAAGCAATGACTACAAATATAAACAAAGACTACAAATGTAAACAAAAATTCTAAATAGAATAAACAGACTGAAAATGTAAAAAACTACAAATGTAAACAAAGTCTACAAAAGTAAACAATGACTACAAATGTAAACAATGACAAAATGTAAACAAAGACTTAAAATGTAAACAGATTCTAAGACTACAAATGTAAAAAAATGCTCTAAACAGGAACAAACTCTAAATGTAAACAAAGAGTACAATTGTCAAAAGAGACTACAAATGTAAACAAAGAATCTAAATGTAAGCAAAGTCTGCAAATGTAACAAAGACTACCAATGTAAACAAAGACTACCAATGTAAACAAAGACTACAAATGTAAACAAACACTCTAAATGTAACCAAACTCTAAATGTAAACAAAGACTTCAAACGTAAATAAATACTCGAAATATAAACAAAGACTTGAAATGTAAACAAAGGCTACAAATGTAAACAAAGACTAAGTGTAAACAAAGACTATAAATGTAAGCAAAGACTCTAAATGTAAAAAGGACTACGAACGTAAACAAAGACTATAAATGTAAACACTCTAAAAGTAAGCAAACTCTAAATGTAAACAAAGACATCAAACGTAAACAGAGACTCTAAATGTAAAAAACTACAAATATAAACAAAGACTAAATGTAAACAAAGACTGCAAATGTAAACAAAGACTAAATGTAAACAAAGACTACAGATGTAAAGAAAGTCTACAAATATAAACAAACACTCTAAATGTAAACAAAGACTACAAATGTAAACTCTCTAATTGTAAACAAACACTAGAAATGTAAACACTCTAAATGTAAACAAAGACTAGAAATATAAACAGAGACTCTAAATTTGAAAAAGTCTACAAATGTAAACGGAGACACTAAATGTAAACAAGGACTAACTGTAAACGGAGACTCTAAATGTAAACAAAGACTACAAATGTAACAAAGACTACAAATGTAAACAGACTCTAAATGTAAACAAAGATTTTAAATGTAAGCAATGACTACAAATATAAACGAAGACTACAAATGTAAACAAAAATTCTAAATAGTATAAACAGACTAAAAATGTAAAAAACTACAAATGTAAACAAAGTCTACAAAAATAAACAATGACTACAAATGTAAACAATGACAAAATGTAAACAAAGACTTAAAATGTAAACAGATTCTAAGACTACAAATGTAAAAAAATGCTCTAAACAGGAACAAACTCTAAATGCAAACAAAGAGTACAATTGTCAAAAGAGACTACAAATGTAAACAAAGAATCTAAATGTAAACAAAGTCTACAAATGTAACAGACTACAAATGTAAACAAACACTCTAAATGTAACAAAACTCTAAATATAAACAAAGACTTCAAACGTAAACAAATACTCGAAATATAAACAAAGACTGCAAATATAAACAAAGACTCTAAATGTAAACAAAGGCTACAAATGTAAACAAAGACTAAGTGTAAACAAAGACTACAAATGTAACAAAGACTCTAAATGTAAAAAGGACTACGAATGTAAACAAAGACTATAAATATAAACAGACTCTTAATGTAAACAAAGACTGCAAATATAAACAAAGACTCTAAATGTAAAAAACTACAAATATAAACAAAGACTAAATGTAAACAAAGACTGCAAATGCAAACAAAGAATAAATATAAACAAAGACTACAGATGTAAAGAAAGTCTACAAATATAAACAAACACTCTAAATGTAAACAAAGACTACAAATGTAAACACTCTAATTGTAAACAAACACAAGAAATGTAAACACTCTAAATGTAAACAAAGACTAGAAATATAAACAGAGACTCTAAATTTAAAAAAGACTACAAATGTAAACGGAGACTCTAAATGTAAACAAGGACTAACTGTAAACGGAGACTATAAATGTAAACAAAGACTACAAATGTAACAAAGACTACAAATGTAAACAGACTCAAAATGTAAACAAAGATTTTAAATGTAAGCAAAGACTCAATGTGAGCAATGACTACAAATATAAACAAAGACTATTAATGTAAACAAAAATTCTAAATAGTATAAACAGACTGAAAATGTAAAAAACAACAAATGTAAACAAAGTCTACAAAAGTAAACAATGACTACAAATGTAAACAATGACAAAATGTAAACAAAGACTTAAAATTTAAACAGATTCTAATACTACAAATGTAAAAAAAATGCTCTAAACAGGAACAAACTCTAAATGTAAACAAAGAGTACAATTGTCAAAAGAGACTACAAATGTAAACAAAGAATCTAAATGTAAACAAAGTCTGCAAATTTAACAAAGACTACCAATGTAAACAAAGACTACCAATGTAAACAAAGACTACAAATGTAAACAAACACTCTAAATGTAACCAAACTCTAAATGTAAACAAAGACTTCAAACGTAAAAAATACTCGAAATCTAAACAAAGACTCGAAATGTAAACAAAGACTGCAAATATAAACGAAGACTCGAAATGTAAACAAAGGCTACAAATGTAAACAAAGACTAAGTGTAAACAAACACTATAAATGTAAGCAAAGACTCTAAATGTAAAAAGGACTACGAACGTAAACAAAGACTATAAATGTAAACAAACACTCTAAAAGTAAGCAAACTCTAAATGTAAACAAAGACATCAAACGTAAACAGATACTCTAAAAGTAAAAAACTACAAACATAAACAAAGACTAAATGTAAACAAAGGCTGCAAATGTAAACAAAGACTAAATGTAAACAAAGACTACAGATGTAAAGAAAGTCTACAAATATAAACAAACACTCTAAATGTAAATAAAGACTACAAATGTAAACACTCTAATTGTAAACAAACACTAGAAATGTAAACACTCTAAATGTAAAAAAAGACTAGAAATATAAACAGAGACTCTAAATTTGAAAAAGACTACAAATGTAAACGGAGACTCTAAATGTAAACAAGGACTAACTGTAAACGGAGACTCTAAATGTAAACAAAGACTACAAATGTAACAAAGACTACAAATGTAAACAGACTCTAAATGTAAACAAAGATTTTAAATGTAAGCAAACACTCAATGTAAGCAATGACTACAAATATAAACAAAGACTACAAATGTAAACAAAAATTATAAATAGTATACAAAGACTGAAAATGTAAAAAAATACAAATGTAAACAAAGTCTACAAAAGTAAACAATGAGTACAAATGTAAACAATGACAAAATGTAAACAAAGACTTAAAATGTAAACAGATTCTAAGACTAAAAATGTAAAAAAAATGCTCTAAACAGGAACAAACTCTAAATGTAAACAAAGAGTGCAATTGTCAAAAGAGACTACAAATGTAAACAAAGAATCTAAATGTAAACAAAGTCTGCAAATGTAACAAAGACTACCAATGTAAACAAAGACTACCAATGTAAACAAACACTCTAAATGTAACTAAACTCTAAATGTAAACAAAGACTTCAAACGTAAATAAATACTCGAAATATAAACAAAGACTAAATGTAAACAAAGGCTACAAATGTAAACAAAGACTAAGTGTAAACAAAGACTATAAATGTATGCAAAGACTCTAAATGTAAAAAGGACTACGAATGTAAATAAAGACTATAAATATAAACAGACTCTTAATGTAAACAAAGACTGCAACTATAAACAATGACTACAAATATAAACAAAGACTACAAATGTAAACAAAAATTCTAAATAGTATACAAAGACTGAAAATGTAAAAAAATACAAATGTAAACAAAGTCTACAAAAGTAAACAATGAGTACAAATGTAAACAATGACAAAATGTAAACAAAGACTTAAAATGTAAACAGATTCTAAGACTAAAAATGTAAAAAAAATGCTCTCAACAGGAACAAACTCTAAATGTAAACAAAGAGTGCAATTGTCAAAAGAGACTACAAATGTAAACAAAGAATCTAAATGTAAACAAAGTCTGCAAATTTAACAAAGACTACCAATGTAAACAAAGACTACAAATGTAAACAAACACTCTAAATGTAACCAAACTCTAAATGTAAACAAAGACTTCAAACGTAAACAAATACTCGAAATATAAACAAAGACTCGAAATGTAAACAAAGACTGCAAATATAAACAAACACTCTAAATGTAAACAAAGGCTACAAATGTAAACAAAGACTAAGTGTAAACAAAGACTATAAATGTAAGCAATGACTCTAAATGTAAAAAGGACTACGAATGTAAACAAAGACTATAAATATAAACAGACTCTTAATGTAAACAAAGACTGCAAATATAAACAAAGACTCTAAATGTAAAAAACTACAAATATAAACAAAGACTAAATGTAAACAAAGACTGCAAATGTAAACAAAGACTAAATATAAACAAAGACTACAGATATAAAGAAAGTCTACAAATATAAACAAACACTCTAAATGTAAACAAAGACTACAAAAGTAAACACTCTAATTGTAAACAAACACTAGAAATGTAAACACTCTAAATGTAAACAAAGACTAGAAATATAAACAGAGACTCTAAATTTGAAAAAGACTACAAATGTAAACGGAGACTCTAAATGTAAACAAGGACTAAATGTAAACGGAGACTCTAAATGTAAACAAAGACTACAAATGTAACAAAGACTACAAATGTAACAAAGACTACAAATGTAAACAGACTCTAAATGTAAACAAAGATTTTAAATGTAAGCAAAGACTCAATGTAAGCAATGACTACAAATATAAACAAAGACTACAAATGTAAACAAAAATTCTAAATAGTATAAACAGACTGAAAATGTAAAAAACTACAAATGTAAACAAAGTCTACAAAAATAAACAATGACTACAAATGTAAACAATGACAAAATGTAAACAAAGACTTAAAATGTAAACAGATTCTAAGACTACAAATGTAAAAAAATGCTCTAAACAGGAACAAACTCTAAATGTAAACAAAGAGTACAATTGTCAAAAGAGACTACAAATGTAAACAAAGAATCTAAATGTAAACAAAGTCTACAAATGTAACAGACTACAAATGTAAACAAACACTCTAAATGTAACCAAACTCTAAATATAAACAAAGACTTCAAACGTAAAAAATACTCGAAACATAAACAAAGACTCGAAATGTAAACAAAGACTACAAATATAAACAAAGACTCTAAATGTAAACAAAGGCTACAAATGTAAACAAAGACTAAGTGTAAACAAAGACTATAAATGTAAGCAATGACTCTAAATGTAAAAAGGACTACGAATGTAAACAAAGACTATAAATATAAACACTCTTAATGTAAACAAAGACTGCAAATATAAACAAAGACTCTAAATGTAAAAAACTACAAATATAAACAAAGACTAAATGTAAACAAAGACTGCAAATGTAAACAAAGACTAAATATAAACAAAGACTACAGATGTAAAGAAAGTCTACAAATATAAACAAACACTCTAAATGTAAACAAAGACTACAAAAGTAAACACTCTAATTGTAAACAAACACTAGAAATGTAAACCCTCTAAATGTAAACAAAGACTAGAAATATAAACAGAGACTCTAAATTTGAAAAAGACTACAAATGTAAACGGAGACTCTAAATGTAAACAAGGACTAACTGTAAACGGAGACTCTAAATGTAAACAAAGACTACAAATGTAACAAAGACTACAAATGTAAACAGACTCTAAATGTAAACAAAGATTTTAAATGTAAGCAAACACTCAATGTAAGCAATGACTACAAATATAAACAAAGACTACAAATGTAAACAAAAATTCTAAATAGTATACAAAGACTGAAAATGTAAAAAAATACAAATGTAAACAAAGTCTACAAAAGTAAACAATGAGTACAAATGTAAACAATGAGTACAAATGTAAACAATGAGTACAAATGTAAACAATGACAAAATGTAAACAAAGACTTAAAATGTAAACAGATTCTAAGACTAAAAATGTAAAAAAAATGCTCTAAACAGGAACAAACTCTAAATGTAAACAAAGAGTGCAATTGTCTAAAGAGACTACAAATGTAAACCAAGAATCTAAATGTAAACAAAGTCTACAAATGTAACAAAGACTACCAATGTAAACAAAGACTACAAATATAAACAAACACTCTAAATGTAACCAAACTCTAAATGTAAACAAAGACTTCAAACGTAAATAAATACTCGAAATATAAACAAAGACTCTAAATGTAAACAAAGGCTACAAATGTAAACAAAGACTAAGTGTAAACAAAGACTATAAATGTAAGCAAAGACTCTAAATGTAAAAAGGACTACGAATGTAAATAAAGACTATAAATATAAACAGACTCTTAATGTAAACAAAGACTGCAAATATAAACAATGACTACAAATATAAACAAAGACTACAAATGTAAACAAAAATTCTAAATAGTATAAACAGACTGAAAATGTAAAAAATTACAAATGTAAACAAAGTCTACAAAAGTAAACAATGACTATAAATGTAAACAATGACAAAATGTAAACAAAGACTTAAAATGTAAACAGATTCTAAAAATACAAATGTAAAAAAATGCTCTAAACAGGAACAAACTCTAAATGTAAACAAAGAGTGCAATTGTCAAAAGAGACTACAAATGTAAACAAAGACTTTAAATGTAAACAAAGTCTACAAATGTAACAAAGACTACCAATGTAAACAAAGACTACAAATATAAACAAACACTCTAAATGTAACCAAACTCTAAATGTAAACAAAGACTTCAAACGTAAATAAATACTCGAAATATAAACAAAGACTCGAAATGTAAACAAAGGCTACAAATGTAAACAAAGACTAAGTGTAAACAAAGACTGCAAATGTAAACAAAGACAAAATGTAAACAAAGACTACAGATCTGAAGAAAGTCTACAAATATAAACAAACACTCTACATGTAAACAAAGACTACAAATGTAAACACTCTAATTGTAAACAAACACTTGAAATGTAAACACTCTAAATGTAAACAAAGACTACAAATATAAATAGAGACTCTAAATTTGAAAAAGACTACAAATGTAAACGGAGACTCTAAATGTAAACAAGGACTAACTGTAAACGGAGACTCTAAATGTAAACAAAGACTACAAATGTAACGGACTACAAATGTAAACAGACTCTAAATGTAAACAAAGATTTTAAATGTAAGCAAAGACTCAATGTAAGCAATGACTACAAATATAAACAAAGACTACAAATGTAAACAAAAATTCTAAATAGAATAAACAGACTGAAAATGTAAAAAACTACAAATGTAAACAAAGTCTACAAAAGTAAACAATGACTACAAATGTAAACAATGACAAAATGTAAACAAAGACTTAAAACGTAAACAGATTCTAAGAGTACAAATGCAAAAAAAATGCTCTAAACAGGAACAAACTCTAAATGTAAACAAAGAGTACAATTGTCAAAAGAGACTACAAATGTAAACAAAGAATCTAAATGTAAACAAAGTCTGCAAATGTAACAAAGACTACCAATGTAAACAAAGACTACAAATATAAACAAACACTCTAAATGTAACCAAACTCTAAATGTAAACAAAGACTTCAAACGTAAATAAATACTCGAAATATAAACAAAGACTCTAAATGTAAACAAAGGCTACAAATGTAAACAAAGACTAAGTGTAAACAAAGACTATAAATGTAAGCAAAGACTCTAAATGTAAAAAGGACTACGAATGTAAATAAAGACTATAAATATAAACAGACTCTTAATGTAAACAAAGACTGCAAATATAAACAATGACTACAAATATAAACAAAGACTACACATGTAAACAAAAATTCTAAATAGTATAAACAGACTGAAAATGTAAAAAATTACAAATGTAAACAAAGTCTACAAAAGTAAACAATGACTATAAATGTAAACAATGACAAAATGTAAACAAAGACTTAAAATGTAAACAGATTCTAAAAATACAAATGTAAAAAAATGCTCTAAACAGGAACAAACTCTAAATGTAAACAAAGAGTGCAATTGTCAAAAGAGACTACAAATGTAAACAAAGACTTTAAATGTAAACAAAGTCTACAAATGTAACAAAGACTACCAATGTAAACAAAGACTACAAATATAAACAAACACTCTAAATGTAACCAAACTCTAAATGTAAACAAAGACTTCAAACGTAAATAAATACTCGAAATATAAACAAAGACTCGAAATGTAAACAAAGGCTACAAATGTAAACAAAGACTAAGTGTAAACAAAGACTGCAAATGTAAACAAAGACAAAATGTAAACAAAGACTACAGATCTGAAGAAAGTCTACAAATATAAACAAACACTCTACATGTAAACAAAGACTACAAATGTAAACACTCTAATTGTAAACAAACACTTGAAATGTAAACACTCTAAATGTAAACAAAGACTACAAATATAAATAGAGACTCTAAATTTGAAAAAGACTACAAATGTAAACGGAGACTCTAAATGTAAACAAGGACTAACTGTAAACGGAGACTCTAAATGTAAACAAAGACTACAAATGTAACGGACTACAAATGTAAACAGACTCTAAATGTAAACAAAGATTTTAAATGTAAGCAAAGACTCAATGTAAGCAATGACTACAAATATAAACAAAGACTACAAATGTAAACAAAAATTCTAAATAGAATAAACAGACTGAAAATGTAAAAAACTACAAATGTAAACAAAGTCTACAAAAGTAAACAATGACTACAAATGTAAACAATGACAAAATGTAAACAAAGACTTAAAACGTAAACAGATTCTAAGAGTACAAATGCAAAAAAAATGCTCTAAACAGGAACAAACTCTAAATGTAAACAAAGAGTACAATTGTCAAAAGAGACTACAAATGTAAACAAAGAATCTAAATGTAAACAAAGTCTGCAAATGTAACAAAGACTACCAATGTAAACAAAGACTACCAATGTAAACAAAGACTACAAATGTAAACACTCTAAATGTAACCAAACTCTAAATGTAAACAAAGACTTTAAACAAATACTCGAAATATAAACAAAGACTCGAAATGTAAACAAAGACTGCAAATTTAAACAAAGACTCGAAATGTAAACAAAGGCTACAAATGTAAACAAAGACTAAGTGTAAACAAAGACTATAAATGTAAGCAAAGACTCTAAATGTAAAAAGGACTACGAACGTAAACAAAGACTATAAATGTAAACAAACACTCTAAAAGTAAGCAAACTCTAAATGTAAACAAAGACATCAAACGTAAACAGAGACTCTAAATGTAAAAAACTACAAATATAAACAAAGACTAAATGTAAACAAAGACTGCAAATGTAAACAAAGACTAAATGTAAACAAAGACTACAGATGTAAAGAAAGTCTACAAATATAAACAAACACTCTAAATGTAAACAAAGACTACAAATGTAAACACTCTAATTGTAAACAAACATTAAAAATGTAAACACTCTAAATGTAAACAAAGACTAGAAATATAAACAGAGACTCTAAATTTGAAAAAGTCTACAAATGTAAACGGAGACACTAAATGTAAACAAGGACTAAGTGTAAACGGAGACTCTAAATGTAAACAAAGACTACAAATGTAACAGACTACAAATGTAAACAGACTCTAAATGTAAACAAAGATTTTAAATGTAAGCAAAGACTCAGTGTAAGCAATGACTACAAATATAAACAAAGACTACAAATGTAAACAAAAATTCTAAATAGTATAAACAGACTGAAAATGTAAAAAACTACAAATGTAAACAAAGTCTACAAAAGTAAACAATGACTACAAATATAAACAATGACAAAATGTAAACAAAGACTTAAAGTGTAAACAGATTCTAAGACTACAA